>CAVLJG010000001.1:27860994-29060994 GCA_963669975.1 Acanthoscelides obtectus
AATTGCCATTTTATTTTATAGATCTAATATACGGTCAATTATTGATTATGGTTCCATTTTGTATGGAACAGCCTCAAAAGCATTGCTCCGTAAAATAAATATAATCCAAAATAAATTTATTAGGATTTGTTTGGGAGCAATGTGCTTCTCTCCGACCGAAGCGCTGAGGGTTGAAGCTTTGGAACCACCACTCCATCTCCGTAGGGAAATGCTCACAGAAAAATTCCTTCTCAAACAAATATCACAGGATAAAATACTACTTTCAAAAGTATGCCAGCTGAACACTTTTAATCTCACTGATAAGTACTGGCAGAAGAAATATTCTCCTCCGTTGTGTGCAGTCATCCAGCAAGTAAATCTAGATTGAATAGCTCTCAAAAATCTCTACACCACAGACGATATGGATCTATTCCAGTTTATGAAAAATAATTACATAACTATTCCCAGTTACGGTAACAATTCTCATATCAATAAAACCATTCTCTTGTCCATAAGCAATAGTCACAATGATTATAAACATATCTTCACGGATGCATCTAAGTCTAGTGATTTTTCTGCAAAGTTTAAACTATAAGATTTGTTCACCATATTCTCTGCCGAAGCTATGGCTATCATTCAAGCATCACAGTATATCCAATTTAATAACATCCAGAAAGCTGTAATATTTTCCGATTCACACTTGTAGCCTAGGAAACATCAATAACTGCAAGTCACCTATCAATATCTATGTTCTCCTTCTCATACAAATGTTGCTCGATCTGAAATCCGCTAATGCTGACATCCATCTTTTTTGGATCAAAGGGCATAGCGGTCTCTCGTTTAATGAAAGAGCAGATGAATTGGCTAGACTGAGCATCACAGATGGCACCGTACTCCAAGTCACTCCATCGGTAGAAGATTACAACTGCTTTTTCAAAAAACATATGTTCGAATCCTGGTCCCGGGAATGGAAAAAATATTGCTCATCCCACCCGTCCAGATACACTTCCATCCAACTAGATATACATCGATTATATTGGCATGATAACTTTAAGATTCCTGCATTACTCGTATGAAAATTGGACATGGCTCCTTCCCTTCGCACCTCGCTAGGTTGAGACTAATACCCTCGGAACACACTGTGACAATCTTTACCTAAACTTACTCGTGGGCAGGTTCCCTGCTCCGTACAATATACAATCAATTTTCTCGCTACAAAAACCTGAAGTGTCTTTCTGCTTAATGGAATTCATCAAAAATTCTGGTATCAAAATCTAGAGTCGCTAAAATAATTCAATTTATTCTCTTTGTCATCCAGATAGGGTTAATGGTTATAAATTATAGTGTTACCTATATAAGTTTAAGCGTTTTTCCTCTGTCCTTTCGATATACAAGTATGTATTTTCATTCTTCTAACCGGTCGAAAAGAATGTGTGACCCTATCGAATACCTCAAATTTGCTATTTTCCTGCGATACTAGATTAGTTTTCCTCGTGATGCTTTATCTACAAAAACGTTTCGATCATAATATTCCTATTATACGGTATATAGCTTGTTTCTGGTTGATGGGTTATATCCCAGTGTCATTGTTTAAAGAAAAATAAAAAAAAATCAAAGATCTACCGTCACATCGTCGTGGACAACATGGCTTTTTCCCCATGCCCTCCATTGAAACGAACTTATTGTCTTTTGTTGAATACTCCTGTAATGCAGTGGATAAAGGATGGCATGTTGATGTCTATACTGACATTTGACTAGATAGATCACTCCATATTGTTGGATAGTCTTGCTGAAGTGGGTGTGGAGAAGTCACTGCGCCAATGGATAGCCGCATATACAGGGTGCCCGATAAGTAACTCACTGGTATCTTGAATATTTGTGAATTGGGATAAAATACGTCCATCTTTTCATCCTAGTCTTTCATTGAAGCTTAGAAATTATGTGTAGAACAGAATACCAGATGAATGGAGGAGAGCGATCATGCTGATGTTCTTCAAGAAAGGAGATAAGAAAGACCCCAATAATTATCGAGCAATAAATATGTTAAATACAACACTCAAATTGACAACAAGAATAATAGCGACAAAAATAAACGAACGAATAACTTTGCAAGAGGAACAGCAAGGATTCCGGACAGGAAGATCATGCACGGATGCAGTTTTTGTAATAAGACAAATAAAAGATAAGTCGCTGGAATACAACAAACTAGCATATATGTGCCTGATAGATTTGAAGAAAGCGTTTGATAGAGTGAGAATTCGGGACGCGATACATTTATTATATGACAGGGGAATACCACTGGATTTAGTCAAAACTATTGAGAATATACGGGTATATAACGATAACATAGCTATGGTAAGAAGGAAAACTCTCGCAACCTATCAAGTATGAAACTGGCATTAGTCAAAGAGATTCGCTGAGCCCACTAATATTTAATCTGATAATGGATGAAATCATAAAGAAAGTTAAAAAAGAAGAGGATATAGAATGGGAGAAAAGGAAATGCAGATAATATGCTACGCCGAGGACGCCATAATAATAGCCGAAAATGAAGATGACCTACAAAGATTAATTAAAGAATTCGAAGATTCGGCGCTCATATACAACATGGTGATTTCAACAGAGAAAACTAAATCGATAGTGATATCAGGGGAACTGAGACAATGTAAACTGGTCGTAAATAACAAAATAATAGAACAAGTGATGGAAACGGAATACTTGAGAATCAAACTGTCAAGCTATGGAAAAGTGGAAGAAGAAGTACAAGAACAAGTGAACATGGCGAACAGAGCAGCAGGATGTCTCAACAATACAATCTGGAGAAACAAATACCTCACAATGGAAACGAAAACTAGGATATATAAATCAACAGTAAGACCGATAACGACGTACACAGCGGAAACAAGAGCAGATACGGCGAAAACACAAAGATTATTGGAAACAGCACAAATGAGACTCTTACGAAAAATAACAAACCAATTTATAAGAGACAGAGTAAGAGGTGAGAAAATACGAGCGAGACGTGGTATAGAGGAAATAAATCTGTGGACCAAAAAAAGAAAAATAGAATGGAATCAACACATAGAAAGAATGGCAGAAAATCGAACAGTACGAATAGCAAGAGACAAATCGCCAAATGGAAGAAGATCAATGGGACGACCGAGGAAAAGATGGTCAGACAACTTCAATTGAAACTAAAAACAGAAATAAAAAAAATAATATCTCAAGAATCCGCGCAAATCTGGGCCCTCTTGATTACATTTTCCAACACTTTTGGTAGGTTTCGGGAGGAATATTTCCAATCGCTTCCTTAATATGGTCTTCAGTTGCTTTACAGTATTTGGTTTGTTTGCAAGAACCCAGTTTTTGAAAAATCCTCTTAAAAAAAGTCAGGAGCCGTTAAATCCGGTGACTTTGGTTTCCACTTGACATCAGCAGATCGAGAAATTAAACGTCCCGGAAATATTATCCGCAAACGATTCATTGTTTCCCTACCTGTGTTACAAGTTGCTCTGTCCTGCTGGAACCACATGTTTTGTAGGTTACATTGTTGGATTTGATGAGCCAGAAAGTTTTGTACCATATCACGTAGCGCTCGCCAGTGACAGTAACAGAATTATCTGCAGATTATTCAAAGAAGTAAGGTCCAATGACACCTCCATACCAAACACCGCACCAAACTGTGACTCGACGAGGATGTAGTGGTCATTGATGGATGACACGAGGGTTCTTTAATGCCCAGATATGACAATTCTGCTTATTAACAAATCCCCTCATATCGAAGTGGGCTTCATCGCTCATTATCAGTTGTCGGTAAATATCGTTATTTTGGGTCTTAAGATGCAATATTGCATGACTGTATTGTCGGCGACACTAGGCTGTAGTTCTTGGGGTCACTGAATTTAGTATGGCCGCAAATGCAAGTCCCTTTTTATTTTTTAAAATAGTGCATAATGACATGCGACAAATACCCAGTTCTTGAGAACGATGTCTGGTAGACGTTCAGGGCGCTCCACTACACTTTCACGAACTACCTTGATATTTTCCGAAGTACGAACAGTTCGAACACGGCTCGACCTTAGCAAGTCTTTAACTTCACCTGTTTGTTCAAATTTCCGCACCGACTGACGAACGGTGTTGACACTGGTCACATTATTTCGACCGAAATCTTGTCATAGCTTCCAAATCGTAGCAACAATCGACTCATTATTTAAGTAAAACGTTTTGGACACATGTGCTTTAAACAACTACTACGGCGCCACCTACTGAAATGCGTGTATCAAAAATGTCAGTTATATATTTGCCACCCTGTATAACAAAGAGACAGCAAATCACTACAGTTAATGACTATAAATCTGAACCGTTTGATGTAACATCCGGAGTTCTACAAGCACCACTTTTTACATAATATATTAAAATAACATTAGCGAATTTCTATTATACGCTGACAACTTGAAACTTTCTTCTACAGCTCGATGTATTGACGTCTGCAAAAATATCCAAGAAGATATTAATCATCTAGCCGATTACACGAACACAAACAGCTTTTTGCTGAACTTAGATAAATGTAACTATAATAACTCTATACGCCCAACTAAAAACGTTAACAGAATACAAATATAAATTACATAAAACTGAATTGCAACAGGTAGGGGCAGCTAAAGATTTAGGGGTCTACATCGATGAGAAGTTTTTAATTGCCATATCGAGAAAAATTCCCTAACTTCATTGTACCATATTACTCCTATGTGTATAATCAGTAAACTTTCTTTCGTCTCTGTTATATAGAATTCTTTCTACGTCACATTTGTGTCGAATTGATAGAACACAACATACGTTTTTACGTACACTTAAAAGATTTAATATGTTACCATTTTAATAGAAGAATAATTTCTGATATTTGTTATATATATATATATATACAAACCAGTTAATAACCTTTGAGATTGTAATAATCTGCTTCCCCTAGTTCAGTTTAATGTTAGTAGTACTAATAAAAATGAATATACTAAAACCATATACATTTCCTTGAAAAAACACAGAGTATTCCATTTAAAATATACAACTCTATTCCATAGCAGTTGTGTATGCAAAAAAAATATTGCATGGAAAACTTCATATAAGATCCTATAACTTCTACCTACAACTTTTTCTTCTGAAGGACAATCAAAAAAAGTTAAACGGGGGTCAATTTATAGCCGGACACCCTGTACAGGATGAAAAACCGCGTCACTCATTTCCGCGAGTCTGTCTGTCTCTCCCTTACTTGGCAAGTAAGGTTACTGCTATGTCAAAGATGAAGTACTTACTTCTACGTCAGACTACTTCACGTTACTGTAATCATGGGAATGCTATTCGCTCTGCTAAAAATCTCACATGTAATTGCTTTGATCAATTTTTTTTTAATTGGCGTTAGATTTGGAAATAAGCCGAATATAATCTGATTATGACATAACGGCGTGGGTAGTACAGAGTCAACCTACTTGCGCCACCATTTTATTTATTTTCCTCCCCACCCAATTGATGAATAAAACAAGAATGTATGGTTATGGGTACATAGCCTTCTGAAAATAGACCACATGTTTGTTTCTCATTGTGGGATACTTCGTTATCGGTTATTCTACAAGGCCAAGCAATACAAGCAACCTTCCTTCAAGTTATCACCCGCTGAACATACATGTATGTATATACAAGCCGGGAAAACAAAAATGGTGTCACTCGCTAGTGGTGCTGGCGTTATGGTTAAAAGTCTTTTTATCAAGCGATCCATTTCATTGTTGCCTTATGCTCCAGTCAATTTAGTTCACTGGCATGTTAAAATAATCTTTTGTATACACACATGGTATCCCGAAAGTTGGGACATTCCGTTTGAAATAAAGATTATCTGTATATATAGTATAGTAGCGGAAACGAAAAAAAAAAAACAAATCGGACTTCAAGTAGTCACTATTTATTTGGTATGAAATTGTAAGTATTGTCCTGTCATATATTGCACCTAAATACTGTTTGAAGTTGTGGCGGTTCGGTTCAAGTTTCTTTTCCTAAAGCAATATTAGGGACTGTGTAGGTCTTGTCTTCTACTTTGTCCGCAACGGCTTTTGCATGATATAAACAAACTTACGCGGCTCGGGACATAAACACCCGGAAAAATTCAAATTCAAAATATTTATTCGTCATGAATAAATATCATAAACAAAAGAATTTCTACAATATAGAGCAATGACGAAAAAGGACAGTAACTCGATTATAAAACCGTTACATTGGACCCTTTAATACAAAGGGTCCATGTGAGAAAGCCCTGAACACCCTAAAAATCTTTAAACAAAATAAAAAAAAAGAAAAAACAATAAATTTGTTCTGTTTTTTTATATGACTTCCGAAGCCAAGCGAGCTATCAAATATAATGCCTAGATTTTTTGTCTCCTGAACCAAGGGGATTCTGTCATTGTTAATAGAAATTACTAAATTTTGTTCAAAATGTTCTCTTTCATTACTGTTTTTATTCATAACCATTACTTGCGATTTTGAGGGGTTTAAGATTGTGATGCTTTGCAAATCTGTCAATACTTTGGAGATCTGAATTTAGTTGTTGTTGTGCAATATATTATTGAAAGGGAGATATATTTGTGAGTCATCTGCATATTGTTTAATCTTTGCGAATTTTACCGATTTGACCATGTCAGATTTATGTAGATTGAAAATAGCAAAGGAGATAAAATTGAACCTTGAGGAACTCTTCTTTTTATAGGTCTAAAATCGGTTTTGTAAATGTCGGGATTATTTGCTATCATAACACAGTTTGAAGGTTGCTTAAGTATGTTTTTATCAGATTTACGGAGCTCTGCGAAAACCCCTGGTAATGTAACTTGGCTAGTAACATTTCATGATTCAGAGTGTCGAACGCTTTACTAAAATCGAGGCGAACTATGCACGTACTATGTTTTTGTTCTTGATGATGTCTGATATCATCCAAGATATTAACTAATGATGTACTTGTGCTAAAATTTTTCCTAAAACCGGATTGACTATCGTGTATGATATCGTTTGTGTCACAAAAAAATCTAATTTGATTATATTTATAATATTTTGGATCGAGCGGGTAAGCTAATAGGCCTCAAGTCAGTAAGTTCTTTAGGTTCTGCTGTTTTTGGTAAGGGCTTAACAACAGCTTTCTTCCCTATTTCTGGAAATAATCCCCCAAAATACATATGTTGATTATACTCAGCAAGTCATTCGTACAAAATGGGGTAAATAATTTTAGGTCTGTCATAGAGAAACCATCCTCTCCAATGGCATTTGATGAGATATTAGTTACAATTTTGATTAGACTGGCCCTGTCTAACTGTTGGATGTAATTGTGTATGTCATTTACATTTTGTAAGTGTTTGGGTATAGTTGAGTGAGTTTTCTTGCATGTTATGTTGAGCTTTTTGGTATTGTCGCAAAATTCCTTACCTTTCTTTGTTGAGAGTAAGTTAGAGAATGTATTTTTTCTCGGTTGCATGCTTTGTACAGGTATAGTTCCTTAGTTGTTCATAATATTCAAAATGAGCCTGTGATTTGGATTTTTGAAATTTTTTGTGAGCTTTATCTCTTAGCCTGATTAAAATTCTTATATTTTGAGTTTTCCAGGGTACATAAGGTTTTTCGGTTATTTGTTTTGTTTTTAGACTTCTATTTTTTTTTTGGCTGATTTGGTTTAAATAGTAAATATCCTGATTTGGATACTGATGCACGTTGTAGCAGGACCACTTTTTCACGTTGGATGCAGGGCCGGGCTGGCTACCTCGATTATATTAAGGCTTTGGAGGGAAAGTTTGGAATTTTATTATGATCAAGGTTTGCATTGACACATGTTTCTTTGAAGTTTAAAGAAGAGGATCTATAGCCCAACTTGGACGTTAAACAAAAAGTCCACCTCGCCTGAGTTATAAGACATTTGTACGTCTGTCGATATTTTCAACGGTTTTTGAAGATGAAGGCCTTCCGCTTCGTGGTTCATCTTCAATCGACTCACTTTTTTTGAAAATTTCTTAAACCACCTGGCACTTGAAATCTCTGTAATCCTGCTAAAGTTTAGCAAGAGTTTCCGTTGCACTGTGCCCAAACTTAAGCAAAACCTAATAGCACACCGTTGCTCAAAATCGATGTCATTCATTTTTAGAACATAATATGAAAAACTGTTTCACCAAAAAAATCGCTACAGACAACCTAATGACTCGAGCGAGTTCAAACTTATACTGAAGGCGGATCACATGTTGCACTGGCTCCCCTCCAAGTACGGTGCCTTCAGTGTTGCCAGTCCGAACGCTACGTTGTCAGCCTCATCACTTAATTCACAGTCTAAGGCCTGTGGGTCATTATTCATACATAAAATAGTTGTTTAGGATTTTCCTTCAAGGTGATACCCAAGGACAAGCTGATTTTTGTAAAATGGATTCTATACTTTTATTGGCGGAAACGGATAGAGCAAGGAATTTTGCGTTCAGATATGACCTTGATTAAAAACTTTTTTGACCTCGAACGCTCTGACCAAGGTCATCGTAAAAAAGCCTCGTCGGGGATGATTCCAGGGATATTTCTAAAGATAAAGCAAGAAGAACTCAAAGCCAACAGGGGCTTCATTTATTTTTTCCTCTATTTCTCTCTGGTGATATTTAAACTGTGTACTTGGCGGTCAAATCAAGGTCAAGACAATTGAATGGTCAGATCAAGTTCTAGAAATTTTTGTCCATGTTACCCTATACTTTTGGTTGGAAACAAATAAGGCGCAATTTTACTTTTAAGACATGCAAGGATATTCAATGCCTAAATCATATTTGCTTAAGGTGGTGTCTGACTGTAAAATTGTCTACTCTATCTGTTTCCGAAGTCAAAACTACAGGGTCCCATTTAAAAAAATCATCTTGATCTTGATTTGACCTTCGAGGTCATGCTCAAGATCCCCACTGAGTGGCGAGGTTAGTCATAGCAACGTTGTCAGATGGTCGATGCTGTAGGGAGGATAGTGGAGAAACTTCGCAACGTGTCAAGTATGGGTCTGATTGACTGACTTGATGTATTTTAATTTTTTTATTATACATATTCGAATCTAACTTTTTTCTCAGAGGGGCTAATTTCTGACCTTTATGAACTGATGATAGCGTGGCGTTGGAAGTGCAGAGTTGACCTACTGACGCCATTTTTACTTTTACAATACCTCTTGAATAATCCTCAATATCTTGCAGTTCCGGAATTTTTGGATCACCCCGTTTATGGACGACCCTTGATATATATGGAACTTGAGTTATAATACGGATATTCATTGTGGAATTGGTCTTAAAAATATACTGAATATGGCGACTCTAGGGGAGTGCGAATATGTTCACCCCTTTTTACAGAAACACCAAAAAAATAATCATTCTGTCTCTAGAGAGTAGACAGTCTAATGTTTTATTAACATGTGGGATTAAAGTTGACCGGACTGCTTGGAGTGTCGATAAGGCCTGGTAATCGGCGTGGAGCGATTTCAATGTCGGCGACCTGGAGATCGTTGAACCTGGAAACTTCCACTTTGGCACGACGATCCTTATAGTAAAAACAGAGCCAGGAATAGCGCCACATGATATGCCCTGCCATTAAGCTCTCGGTATTTTGAAAACAAATTGTCGCAAGTCCGTCACTTTGGGCGACATACGTCCTACGGACAAATGGCCGATTAACGTCGGTTTCGGGACAATATACTGAGTTTTTCAATCTCTCGTAATGAAATAACCTTAATTTGGGAACCGTGTGGGCGAAAATGGGAACAGCCATCTACTCGGGAAGTCGTAAGTCAAGGTTAAGCAGCCAGAATTGTTGTATGAATGGTCTTCTATATCATTACGGTTAAATTAACTCGATCCATTGAAATTCTTGCTTTCGTTGATAAAAATATGGTTAATCGCCCTCAATAAACACATTCGGCTTTGTATCTAACAGTGCGTAATCCTAATGCAATAACCATCATATCGACAAATGTAAATTTGAGATTCAAATGCGGTTACAAGTACGTAGCATACGGCATAAGTTTCGTTCTGTACTATTCATCATTGTTCGTCACAGCGGTCCGGTGGACCTTTGCTCTTAGTGAAAAGTGTATTCGGTCTGTTAGTCTGTCAGGTCTGGCTACCAAGATATAATAATAATAATAATAATAATAATAAATCGTCTTTACTTAGGGGGCGAAGTTTAGCATAATGCTACTCTGCCACTTAACCCAAAAAAAAAAGAAAAACTGAAAAAACAATACAAAAAACATAAATACATTTGATAAGTTAGAAGTTTAAACATGTAGGTGTATAAAAAATATGGTATATAACATAATATAAGTGAAGGCTATTCAATATTTCATGATTTAAAAGTATAAAATTGTAAGAGTCATACAAAACAAAGGAATGCTATATTGGAAACATTTTTGTGTAAGATGACAGACAGATAAATTTTATCAACTAATTTATATACTTCTATTCAAAATAAATTTCTTCATATGTCTTTTAAATTCATCATATGATAGCAATTTTGTGGATCGAGGTAAAAATAATTGCGTTTTAGGTGAAGCATTTACGAAAGAATGGAGGGGCATTGTGAGTGTTTCAGTGAATCGAATGTCCCTAGAATGGATATCGCTTCTAGATATCAGCTTATTTCTCAAAAACGGCGGAATGGATGACAGCCAAAGCCTGTGGGTGTAAGTAACTCGGTGTAGCTCACACAGTTCATTTACTCTCAACCACTTCATGTCATTGAAAAAAGGGCTGATATGATCATATTTTTTCAAATTATTGATCAACCTGCAACATGAGTTTTGGTTTTTTTGGAGACGCAATACTAACAGATGTTATATCTTCATTTACCTCAGATTCAGCATTTCGAGTGTCGTGATTATGGAAATGACTGTATATCTGTGAATCGTCGGCAAATAATTGGATATTACAATATTTAACAACTGACCGTAGATCAGAAATATACAAAATGAATAGGAGTGGCCCAAGTACAGACCCTTGAGGTACTCCGGGGGAAATGAGGCACTTTGAATATAGAACCATGTCAATATGTACCCTTTGATATCGATTTCCTAAGAAGCTCTGAATCATTTTTGAGGCAGAGTCAGAAAAACCAAAATATTTGCACTTGGCTACTAGAAGACGATGATTTATGATATCGAATGCCTTAGAGAAGTCAAGAAGAACTAATGATGTGATCATATGTTGATCCCAGGATCTAACAATGTTATCGGTTAAGTCTAATAGGGCACCTGCAGTGTTATATCCTTTTCGATAACCGGATTGTTTGGGAGGCAACATTTTATGTTTAGAGAGATAATCGTAACTTTGGGCGTACATTGCTTTTTCTAATAATTTGGACAAAACAGGTAAAATACTAATTGGTCTTAAATCAGAATATAATTTTGGCTTACTTATTTTAGCTAGAGGTAACACTAATGCTTCTTTCCATGATTCTGGACAGAATCCCCTTTCTAAACAGGTATTTATGATGTATAAAATGTGACATGAAATCGCAAAGAAGCATAAGTAGTTTTAACATTCTGAGTGACACGCCATCACTTATTAAGGCATTCGATTTCAGAGACTGGAGCATCGATGTTAAATCAGTCATGTCGATTGGTTTAAACTTGAATCGATCACTAGAATAGTGATTCTATTCATAATGCTCAATCTTCTCTGTGCATGAACAAATGGAGTTATTAAAAATAGATAGATATCTAATATGTTCAAAGGGAAAAGGTAAAGAAGGAAAGAAAGAAAGGAAGAAATACAGCAAAGAAAAAGAGTAAATCATTTTAAGTAGAAAACTCTTACGTATTATTGGTTTGGCAACTCGAATAATTTTTAACTCAAAAAATGATTTTCTGCACAACAAAAGATAAAGCTGCCGAAAAGTAACTTGAAAATTAGTTTTCAAAATATCAGTATGTTTCTGTCAGGTCAACCCCTTATTAAAAATGACTCCCAAGTTTTTTAATACAGGGTGTTTCAGTTTATTGTTGCATAACTTCAAGATTCGATAGAACTTTTAAAATTAATGCATAAAGTCTATATAAACATGGGTCGAAAAATGCGTGGCTTCCGAAATACAGGCTGTTTAAATTTACAAATTAAATTAACTATTTACAACTAAAATGCTATTGGATAGTTAGGACAAACATACAAAATCTAAAGTAGTTGCTCGAAATGTAAACCCAATTGTTCAATACACAATTCACATCTACGAATGATCGAACGTGGTATAGCATTATTCAAATAAGGCCTTATTTCATCACATGCATTCCTGATTCTGTCTATTAGCATATCTCTTGTGGTTACGGGAGTCTGGTACACTTTTTCTTTTAGAAATCCCCACACAAAGAAATCTAATGGATTTAGATCAAGGGATCGTGGAGGCCAGGCGACTGATCCTCCACGGCCGATCCATCTTTCTGAATAATTTTCGTCCAGCCAGTTTCTAACTATTCTCGAATAATGAGCTGGACAACCATCAAGCTGGAACCAGGCCAATCTTCTTAAATATAACATAACATCATCCTACATATTTGCATGTTTAGCCTTTAAAAATTCCAAGAAAGTCGCAGCATTTAACCTTGCAGGCAAAAGGTAGGGTCCAAATAGTCGATTACGGTAGATACCAATCCACATGTTCACACTAAATTCATGCTGAAAATTTCTTTCCCGAACTGCATGCGGATTTTCATGCGACCAAATATGTTGATTATGAAAATTTACTACTCCACGTCTAGTGAAGCATGACTCATCGGTCCATAAAACGTTACTTAAAAACTCCCTATTATTATCAATTCTATCAAGAATCGACTGACAAAATGTGATTCTTCGTTCTCCGTCCTCTGGCTGTAGCCCTTGCACAGGTTGCAAATGTGTAAGGAGGTCTATGGTCATTTCTAAGAACACGGTGAACATGGCTTGCTGAAATTCCCAAGGCACCAGAAACTCTCCTAACACTTGTGGTCGTATGTCTATCAAACTCACGCAGAATCATACGGGTAAATCTGCGCTGACGAACATTTATGTTTTGATCCCTTTGGAGATTTCCAAAACCATTTTCAATTATTTGGCGATGCACTCTTACAAATACAAAGCCATACACAAAATGAGTATCCGCTAACTCTTGATTGGAGAATGAAAATGGCATTTTTATAAAACAGGTAAAAGAAGCTAAATGTCGTGCATTCACAATTGAAAAAAAAAACGTTTCAGGTTTCAACAGACAACAAAACTGACTGTCAACTAATTGACGTTTACCTTATTCTGCTTTCAATTTCAAAAATATTTGCAGGCACAGCCTACTTCTAAAAATTATCGAGATACTGACTTTTTAACGTTATTTTATCATAAATAATTAAAAATGCATCGAACCTTAAAAATCGAAATATCTCAAAAACGGCTAGCTATAACGAAAATTTACAAGAGAGCTTTTTTATGTTGAAAAGTGCGAAGAATCAGTTTTTTTATTCAAAAAGCAAAAAATTGCACTAAGGAAAAATTTTCGGTCATTTTAATACACTACAGGTACAGTAGAGAGCGCCCTCTACAGTAAAAAAACCCTTGTATACCAATTTTCACTGTTATACATCAAATATTGTTCGAAATAATTAAAAAAAATTATTTTAGAAAGTAAATTCCCTTCGGAAGCCACGCATTTTTCGACCCATGTTTATATAAACTTTATGCATTAATTTTAAAAGTTCTATCGAGTCTTAAAGTTATGCAACAATAAACTGAAACACCCTGTATAATATATTGCCTGCGTTTTCAAATTATTTTCTTCAGCCACTGATCCGCCCAATAGGTCTCGTCCTATGATAAATAATTACATTGCAGTTAGTTTATGTTTAGATTTTCATACAGTATATAAAAATAAACGTGTTGCTTGATTTGTTATTTATTATAAGCGCAGTGGAACAACATATTCATTTTCATGTATCATCTGTGCCATCTTTTATTATAGTTAAAGTTAAATATTCGAAAACGGGTGAATTGTGGACAACATTCACAAATGCTGAACTTGGACTTTTAAAAAAGAATAAAGTATTAAAATAGAAAGAAAAAAAATTGATGTGATATCCAAGCTCAATTTATTTGTCTCAATTTAGAAACATCTATCAGGCGGCAAAGTATTTCTTTGGCCCATTTATACACAACATAACTACAACAGAGCGATTCACATTAGATGAGACTTACTAAGGACATTTGTCCATTGCGGATGGACGAATATAAAAAATGACCTTAGCAAGAAAGTTGATTTTTAGTGACTGGAAAAAATCACATAAATTCTAATAACCTATCGTCGGCGTCATGTCGGTCCTTATTCTGGGTCTGCTGATGGGTAACATCTAATTGATCAGAAGTGGGAAATCACTGCTTGACTTGAAATCAATTCAAGCTCAAGTCAAGTATTAGATATTAGCGATCATGTTTTTTTTACGTCTATCTGTTCAGTCCTTGAAAATTCAAGTGGTCTTGATCTTACCGGATAATTTTTATGATATAAATACGAGTATACTATATTTCACTAACCTTGTTCATCGCATAACAAATGATACAACGTTAAAACTTAAACCCAAGGAGAAAAAAATCCATCAGCCGATACAGAAAAATGAAAAACTCTAACTTAGATTTTCATTCGCTAACCACAAGTTACGACACATGAGGTCCTAACGGATTTATAATGGTGGTAAAATTAAAAGTAATGGAAATGGCAACTGACCGGATTTTGAATCACACTCCTCTATCATAATAATTATTTTAAGTTGTGCCTGAAATACATGTATAAAACGAGGGTTGTCTCAAAGGTAAGGTTCCCGAAGCTGTACCTTTTCCGCGCGTGGTGCTACTCGAAATCTGGCAACACTGGGTGCCCCACCACCGATCCCAACAAGATGCGCCTATTGGCGACGCTCAGTGCTGGCCTCACAGCCATGCGCAATGGAGCCCGATTTTTGCATTCAAAAACGTTACCACGATGAATAACGAAGCGATAGGCCTGCGGTCTCCGACGAGGCTATGGCAAAAATTGGCTGGGAAGTCGTTGACCATCCCCCTTACAGCGTTTCCAAAATTGAAGGAGCACCTAGGCGGTCAACAGTCAAAAAATGCGTAGAAAAAAATGGCGATTATGGAGAAAAATAGCATAAAGATCAACGTTTCCAAATAAAAAAATCGTTGTGCCTGAAAAAAATGTGGTAACCTTATTTTTGATACAAAAGTAACATTACATTATATTTTCTATATGTTTGTTGTAAGACACATGTAAAGTTAGTTGTTGAGCTGTTTTTTTTGAGAAGTTTAGTTTTAATTTGTTTTCATATTTATAGAAAACCCGTGTATCAAGGCTATTGATCCACCGCTGATCTTACAATGGTCCTGATTTTTTCTTCCTACAGATTTTGTCCTTGTTTTTGGTTTGGCAACGCCGTTTGCATGCATCATTTGAGATGGTAGTGCGCACGATGCGCGACGTCTCGTAACAATTTTTGATTCTCTACATGATTATTTGAATTAAAATACAAAATACAGCTCATCGGTTGTACAAATAAATATCACTGAAGGTCTTTAGTAGAACAAAAATATGATTGTATCATGTAGTTTGAAATTGCACAATAAAAACAAGTCAAGTCAGAAAGCACACTAAAACCAAGACAAGTCAGAAAGCACAATAAAAAGTAAGTCAAGTATTAACGTTTCAAGTAATTTTGTTGTCAAGTAGTTTGAAAATATCAAGCTACTTGATTTGTTGAGTCCCTAATGAAAATATTTTTTCCATGACGGCACCGTTTTCGCTTTGGCTACGAGTTTATTTTTCCTTGAAGTAATTGCGCATTTCGCGTCGTCCTCGTGTTGATACAAAGTCAAACAGTGGATCCCAGTCCCTTTCGGCCTTCAACCAAATTACATTCGTCCCTTTCCCCTTCAGCCCTACGCATCAATGATCCACGTTGCTGATGGTGGCCTTGACCGAGCACGGGGAGGCCCGGATCATCCCTTCTCATACCCTCCTTCCCACCGGAATATTGCTACCACATAACCACAGCTTCACGGCGGAGATGCTTTACTACCATCATTAATAGCAGAGAACATTATATTAAAGGTGTTGGGGCGTGCGTTGTTTGCGTACAGGGATCACGCACATTGTGGCTGAGGTTGGATGTAATTCTAAGAAGCCGAGATTCTTATGAGTACAGTTTTCGGAGACGGGCGATAATTGCGACACCTCTTTACCGTCACGTTAGCATCATACAGTGGTACATTTACAGAAAAACCTATACTGGGTGTTTCATGTTCGACTCTCACTATTGGGATCTCGGGAACGGTAAAAGATACGAAGTCGGTTAAAGGCGGCAAGATTGCGCATTTAGGGCCGATTTCACCAACATTATTATTATGGACCAATAGGAAAATACCTTATCGAAATGCAATTTGACGGAAGCTGTCAAAGGTCTCAGAATATCAGTGATTTCTATTAAAATGTTGAATAAAATCGTGAAAATTCTACTGTATTATAAACAAGACCACTTTTTGATTCCAACATGACGCTTTTGTACAGAGAAAACAGGGCAACTTTCATGTATTTTGATTTATGTTATAGGTGTACATTTGACCATCCGTTATCCCCTCAGCGAATGGGAATGGGAGAAATAATAGGTCGATTTACTAGCTGTTAAATTCGGCAGCAGGTTTGGTCGTTTGTTAATTCATGGCAATCTCGGAATTTGTTAAGTTCAATATACTGTGTGTATATGTGATCATTATAGCTACATATACCTGTTGAATTCTGCGGATTTACAAGAAAATAGAATATAAAATGTATTCCAACCAATTCCTCATCTCTCTTTACATCATAATAGTAATCAGTTGTTATAAATTCATGGGTTAATGAATTTCTTCAAAGCAATCAAAACAGTATGTCGTCCCCATCCTAAAACACCGATATGTGTAAAACATGTTAATCCCTACATCTCCGAGGTGCATAATGCAATTACTGTAGACATAGACCTAAAATTATTAGTAATTACTGAAAAATAAGAGCTAAAAAGAATTATAAATAGTGATAAAATATTGGAGGTTAAGGTTTTTGACTGGTGACTGGTGGGGATACAATATAGGGATGTCGATAGACGATACATTGATGTATCGAAAACATCGATACATCGGACGTAGAACATCGATCTTTACGCATCGATGGTTTCATGACGATATATCGATATCGAGAGGAATCATAAACATCCGTAACCATATACCCCGAGTCTATCCTTAACTGTGCTACCATCTCTAAGCGAGGACTGGTAGCTTCGAAATTGAAAGGCCAGAAAGCTATTTAGATGTTTAGTAGTATTTGAATATTATCAATACAGACGAGCACTGAGCCTCTGAGTGGCCACTGAGTACTGTAGTCTGTTCTTCATTCCCCAAGGGATAGAATAAAATAGACTGAAAGCAGCGCGTTTAATGATTTTCAGTTCTCAGAGAAAGATTTTCCCCTGCCGGCCCTTGACATCGTTTCGAAATACGCGACACGACATGAGAGTTGTTTAATATTGTTATGGGAGCAACTTTAGGGTCAAAGGTATTAACTAAGGTAGAGTATTTTAAACACAAAAACTGCTCTAGTTTTATCAGAAGAAGACACTATATCTCTGAGCCACAGAAGCAAAGCGAATCTCAGGCTTTCGATTCTCCCATCACTAGTGTGATGAAATGACAATTTGTCCCTTCTTGGATAACTTGAAAAAGTGATGTGCTTTCCAGTTCGGTTCATTAAGTTGCGTTCAGTTCTAGGAACTAGTTCGTGAACTTTATGCAACAATACCACAAAAAATATATATACAGAAACAGAGCAGATATTCCAGTCTTTCAGTCGAGATAACGTAAAAACGATTCAATTCATATTTTTGAACCGTTCCAATACATTCCACGGATTGCAAATGTATTCTCCCATCGCTAACATTATGAGACACTAATTTCAAATGTCAATTCCGATCTCCTTTGGTCTATTCTCCTTCTCCAACGTCACTGTATTCTATATTTTGTGATCACTTGTTTTGTTATGTGTGAAAAATGGAATTTTTTAACAACAAATTTCCGTATAAAAGTGCTCCCTCCAAGATTTTTTTGTAAAGAAATACATATTACACTGTCGTGTACACGTTAATTCTGCAATAACCCCTAAATACGTGGTTATGTTGAATGTACCATGTACCGTCACCGATGGTGCGACTGATTATACACTGAAATTAAAACAAAAAACTGCAACTGCAATTGTATGTATGAATGTTGAAACTGTTGAACAGTTTCGGACCAGTGGGGTTAAAATATCGTTGAGGAACTGGAAAGAAGTGTATGAATGTGTTGAAATGCAACACCTAAAAAAATTTGAGTGAAAAGGCTTTTTCATGTAAGGGTTTGGAAGTGCAAGTTTGTAAATATAGAATAAACTATAAGCACACAGTAGGTGATATAAACACATATGGATTACAAAAGTTGCAGTAAACATGGAAAAACATTCAGCTAATCTGAAAAAATAAGATTTTACTTACACATCAAGCATTTTTAAAAATTTTGGCTCAGTTTTACATAGTTTCATAATATTTAATAAACTAAAAAGATTTCAATGGCAAGCTGTCACTTCATATTTTACAGTGTTTTGTTTTGAATACTTTGATGCTATTTGCTGCCAAAAAATTGACGAAGAGATCTTTAGGCTGATTGGGTATATTTAACGGACTGTTTGGTACTCGTACCCTATTGGTGCAGAATAATGGTTTGTTAAATTGTGAAATCCACCCTTAGGTAACTAAGAGTAATGGAAAATGCTGAAATGCAATCTTTCGCAGGCGATACCCAAATAGTACATTATTTTAAAGCTAGTGAATTACCTTCAGCTAATATAGAGCTACAATATAATATTGACATGGTTTGTAAATATTCAGCCAATCACAATTTATTAGTAAATCCTGATAAGTCAAAAATCATAGTTTTCTGTTCTGATAATAAAAGAAACTACATCAAAGCTAACCTTAATATCTTTATTGACAGAAATCTTCTTCAGGTTGCTATTACTGCCAAGATTTTACGTGTCTAGATCGATGAGAAGTTAAGGTTTTATAATCACATCAACTGTCTTGCTCAAAAAACCTACCTCCGCCTACGCACTTTGTACTCTTGTAGGTACTTACTGGACTACAAGCTCAGGAAAAAACTGTGTGAAACGCTAGTGATGTCTTGTTTGAACTACTACTTTATTTCCCATGCCTCGACAAAATAACAAAAAATAGAATTCAAACTATACAGAATAATTGTGTCCGTTTTATATGTGGATTGAGAAAATTTGACCATGTATCACAGAAATACAGGACGCTGAAATGGCTCAAATTTTATAAATTGGTCGAATATCACCATCTAGTATTTATTCACAAAGTAATAACCACTTCGAAGCCCGCCTACTTGAGAGAAAAAATTCTATTTAACCTTGTTGTTCATGATCGGTTGGTTAGAGATAGGCTGAGTATCAGAATTTTACCTCACTCTACAGTCTTATTGGATATGAAAGGATCAAGCTGCTTTACTGATACTATCCTTTTCACATTCATCATCCAATCAGACTTTTTATTTATTACGTTGAGAAGCTAATATTTTTAAACGCATCAGGACGTTTCAGTTTATTGTTGCATAACTTTAAGATTCGATAGAACGTTTAAAATTAATGCATAAAGTCTATATAAACATGAGTCGAAAAATGCGTGGCTTCCGAAATACAGGGTGTTTAAATTTACTTTCTAGAATAGTTTTTTCAAATATTTCGAACAAAATTTGATGTATAACAGTGAAAATTGGTATATCAGGGTTTTTTGGTACGACAAAACGAACCATGGGCATAGTTTTACTGTAGCCTGTACCTGTAGTGTATTAAAATGACCGAAAATTTGTTCTTAGTACAATTTTTTGCTTTTTGAATAAAAAGACTGATTCTTCACACTTTTCTGCATCAAAAAGCTCTCTTGTGGGTTTTCGTTATAGTTAGCCGTTTTTGAGATGTTTCGTTTTTTAGGTTCGATGCATTTTTAATTATTTATGGGAAAATAATATTTTTTTTGCATTTTCGATTTGGGCATTACAAGTAATTAAGATGATTGTTTAGATTGTTTTTTTAAACACAGCAATAATTCGTAACTCCACATAAACACAAAAAACAGAATATTAATTTGTTTAATTTTCCAATATTATTTTTAACAAATTAAATTAATTATTTACAACTAAAATGCTATTGGATAGTTAGTTCAAACATACAAAATCTAAAGTAGTTGCTCGGAATGTAAACCCAATTGTTCAATACACAATTCACATCTATGAATGATCGAACGTGGTATAGCATTATTCAAATAAGGCCTTATTTCATCACATGCATTCCTGATTCTGTCTATTAGCATATCTCTTGTGGTTACGGAAGTCTGGTACACTTTTTCTTTTAGAAATCCCGACACAAAGAAATCTAATGGATTTAGGTCAGGGGATCGTGGAAGCCAGGCGACTGGTCCTCCACGGTCGATCCATCTTTCTGGATAATTTTCTTCCAGCCAGTTTCTACCTATTCTCGAATAATGAGCTGGACAACCATCAAGCTGGAACCAGGCCAATCTTCGTAAATCTAACATAACATCATCCCACATATTTGCATGTTCAGCCTTTAAAAATTCCAAGAAGGTCGCAGCATTTAACCTTGCAGGCAAAAGGTAGGGTCCAAATAGTTGATTACGGTAGATATCAATCCACACGTTCACACTAAATTCATGCTGAAAATGTCTTTCCCGAACTGCATGCGGATTTTCATGCGACCAAATATGTTGATTATGAAAATTTACCACTCCACATCTAGTGAAGCATGACTCATCGGTCCATAAAACGTTACTTAAAAACTCCCTATTATTATCAGTTCTATCAAGAATCCATTGACAAAATGTGATTCTTCGTTCTCAGTCCCCTGGCTGTAGTCCTTGCACAGGTTGCAAATGGTAAGGACGTCTATGGTCATTTCTAAGAACACGGTGAACATGGCTTGCTGAAATTCCCAAGGCACCAGAAACTCTCCTAACACTTGTGGTCGTATCTCTATCAAACTCACGCAGAATCATACGGGTAAATCTGCGCTGACGAACATTTATGTTTTGATCCCTTTGGAGATTTCCAAAACCATTTTCAATTATTTGGCGATGCACTCTTACAAATACTGAGCGAGCTGGATGTCGTCTGTTTGGAAATCTTCGTGCGTATTCTCTGGCTGCTTCTGCTGCGTTTCCATTTACAAAGCCATACACAAAATGAATATCCGCTGACTCTTGATTGGAGAATAAAAATGGCATTTCTATAAAACTCACAAAAAAAAACAGGTAAAAGAAACTAAATTTCGTGCATTCACAATTGCAAAAAACGTTTCAGGTTTCAACAGACAACAAAACTAACTGTCAACTAATTGACGTTTAACCTTATTCTGCTTTCAATTTCAAAAATATTTGCAGGCACAGCCTACTTCTAAAAATTATCGAGATACTGACTTTTTAACGTTATTTTATCATAGATAATTAAAAATGCATCGAACCTTAAAAATCGAAGTATCTCATAAACGGCTGACTGTAACGAAAATTCACAAGAGAGCTTTTTTATGTTGAAAAGTACGAAGAATCATTTTTTTTATTCAAAAAGCAAAAAATTGCACTAAGAAAATTTTTTTGGTAATTTTAATACACTTCAGGTACAGTAGAGGGCGCCCTCTAGCGGCTACAGTAAAGCTATGCCCATGGTTCGTTTTGTCGTACCAAAAAACCCTTGTTTACCAAGTTTCACTGTTATACATCAAATATTGTTCGAAATATTTAAAAAAAACTATTTTAGAAAGTAAATTTAAACACCCTGTATTTCGGAAGCCACGCATTTTTGGACCCATGTTTATATAAACTTTATGCATTACTTCTAAAAGTTCTATCGAATCTTAAAGTTATGAAACAATAAACTGAAACACCCTGTATATATATATATATTTTTTTTTTCCTTTTTTATTTAACATCACTGTAGTTATTGATTCAGCTGGTTAAGTCTAAGAGTAGCATTGCTAAACTTCGCCAGTTGAGTCCCACTTTCAGTATGTACCATGTACATATTTTTGTAGTAAAGGCGCAATTATTATTATCATTATTATTATCATTACACTCCACGCATGATGCCCTTACATATAAATAATATCGCGCGCACCTCGTATGTGCATAGCGCCTCACGAGCGGTCCGCTACCTGCTTGTATGTCCCTCGAATACGCTACCAAAGATGCAATGTTTACAATACCTTGGCGCGCGGCAAGTGCGACCGATAGGTGCGCGATCCGCCGACTGAAAATATTTTCCGGGTTTTAAGGACCCACCAACATTTTTTTACCCCTAACAAAATGTTTTAAAAAACATCAGCATCCTCTGAAACATCTAAAAACGAAGTTTGGATGATTTTTATGTTTTTCGTTTATGACATTTCACATCACTGGACCGATTTTCAAAAATTATAAAGCTTTTTCGTCCTTGGTGTAGTAGTAACCTTGCGTAGAAAGTTTATCAAAATCCGAGCAATACTTTCCAAGGTATAGCTTGGCCTTGTGATGTACATGTCATATATCATCCAAAAAACATAACATCTCATTTTCGAAATGTTTTACGACCCCAATACTTCCTCGCCAATTGGCGTGGGAAGTAAAAGCCAGCACTAATTAACTACCAAAACAGGTTGATTGCGCTTCTTTTGACTTTTAGGTAAAAAATGTTATTTGTTCAAATATCTTATGTTTGGCAGTTTATGTGACACAAAACTAAAAATTTCAGGGGTTATCAACTTTGTACCATCAACATTTTACAAAATGATGCTTAAAATTGAATAAAAGATGCTTTGCGAACTCAAAATTTTTGGGTCGGATTCAGTTTTTTAATTTCCTTTTATTAAAGCGCAACTCATGTATGGAAGAAAAAATAAATGTTATGCACCCTATTCAGTTTTTTTAGTATCTTTTTTATACAATAATGAAACAAAAAACTCACCCTGAAGGCTGCACCAACTCCTCCGGACCTGGGGCTGGAACAAAAAAAGGAAATCACCATTGAATGCCGATCCTTATGTTTAACTTCTTTAAAAGACTGGCTTATGAATCAAATAGCGCCTGAAACCCACGAGTATTCAGCAAAGTAAAATTATTTTAGAAGCCAACTGCAATATAAAGTTCTAAAGCCTGTCTTTTTCATGCTTAAGCTGTTATTACCACACGGGTATTGCAAAATCAACTAACTTTGTGTTATTTTTCAAACTTCGGGTCTGTTGTAAAGTTGTAAAGAAATGAAGGTGAAAACGTATGCCCGTTGTACATGACGATGAAGCATATACTCATGTTGAGGCAGAGTCCATATGACTTCACATTGGAGATACGTTGTTTATAAATCAAGTCATCTGACTTGGAAAACTTTGTGTGAAAGCGTTTGGGCCGCTAAAACTTTTTCAAGAGCCAAATCCTAAAACGCCCTGAACTTGTACACAAAATCATGCTAGATATGCAAATTTTGTTGAATGAGCCTGTTTAAGTGAATTGATCCATTTAATTTTTTGATATACATGTACATATCCGTAGCTAAATTTTTTTAGAAGAGCAAGACATAATCCTATATGAAATGACAACGTTGCGTGGGAAGTACAGAGTCAACCTGCTTGACGCCATTTGTTCAGTAGTAACTGGACTTCCCACATTGTTATACTTAGTGATTGAGGATTATAAAGTCATGAGATCGAGGATCTCTATTTGTGTGGGGGGGCTTAGTCCTTCGTGATGATTCAAGTATAAAAAAATTAATGGTATCAGCTTGTTTGACGGTATTGATACATTTATTTTTTGTTATATATACGCCGAACATAACCCTTTATGAAGTGATGACAGCGTTGCGTCGCAAGTACAGAGTCAAAGTGCTTGACGTCAATTTTTCTTAAGTGCTCATATGAAGGTGAGAATACGATGTTTTTCTCGAACAATCTGACTTTCATTGAACAAACATACCCAACATCCATATAAAACTAGAATGAGTTGAATCACTTCTAGGACAAATAACTCCCACTGAATAGAGTAAGAAAACAAGTAGAAAGGTCTCTAAATGACATGTTATGAAGAGAAATGGCAACCAGCAAGTTTTATCAGAGTTTACCCGGAGAAAGTTCCAAAGTTCTAAGGTCTGTCACATATTTATATTGTTCCTTGACCTAAGAAGGTAGGAGTTACAGGAAAGAGCTAAATCCTGAGTTGAATGTAAGTGCGATTTAAGCTACCATTATGCCATGTGTTCTAAATACGGATAGTCCGGTCAACAGAGTCATCCCTATGTAATGGGTGATTTTTTTGCTAGTATCTTTTTGGCAACACTGTTTTTGACAGATGACGCGTGAATCGTGTCTTGTGTCATTGTTCAGTTTGGTCTATAATTTAACCATGAATCGACTTACGAACGAACAACGCTTGCAAATTATTGAATTTTACTATCAAAATTCATGCTCGGTTAAGAGAGTGCATCGAGCACTGCTTCCAATTTATGGGCAATTTGGTCGGCCTACTGAGGGAGCTATTCGGAAGCTTGTGACTAAATTTCGATCCCAGTTTACATTATTGGACATTAAACTACCAACACGCAGACGTAGAGTGAGGACTGAAGAAAATATTGCGGCTGTATCCGCCAGTGTTAGTGATGACCGTGAAATGTCGATTCGCCGCCGTTCGCAGCTATTGGGCCTCTGTTACTCCACTACGTGGAAAATTTTGCGACAGGATTTGGGTGTAAAGCCTTATAAGATACAGCTGTTGCAAGAATTGAAGCCGTTGGACTATTTCTTGTGGGGCCATGTTAAGGCTAATGTCTACAGGGATAAACCAGCATCGATTGACGCACCGGAAGCCAATATTGAAGCATTTATTCGTGAGATACCGGCCGATATGTTGGAGATAGTGTGCCAAAATTGGACCTTGCGCATGGGCCATCTAAAGCGGAGCCGCGGCCAACATTTACATGAAATAATCTTCAAACATTAAATTATATCGACCGTTCTATCGACTCAAATAAAGATTTAATCGTTTTTTCAATTTTTTTGTGTTTTTTTTTTTGAAAATCAAATCCTATACCTCTTAAAAAATCACCCGTTATAAACACTGTAAAGCTGCATTTCTAACGTGTACCGTGCTGAAGTGGCACAGGCACACCTGCGCACGACAGGTTGCAAAGTGCAATGAAAAGTTCTAGAGTGGGCGGAACGGTAACTGATTAAAATTAATCATTCGAAAACGCAGCCTATTTATTGTACTTAATGACGTCGCGGCTCCCCAGTCGAGGTTTCAATAGACGGAAGTCTTATACATACCATGAAGAGATTCTGTCAAACACCCCGAGGTCACTCTTGATAAAGGTTGTATCGGCCAGTTCTGCATGTACGAAGTTCGACACGGTTAGGATGGGAGGCCAAAATCAGGCGGGTCTGTCTGGCAGGCATTTCGCGTGGCGGCATCATGGAAGAGTAGAGGAGTAGAGGAGTAAAGCCTGTTGGTAAAGCGGTAGTAGAGAGCTAGCTCGCCGACGGCACCCCGGTGCGAAAGGGTCCCGAGACTGTCTGTTAGAGAAGAGTCATCGATCAGTCGGACAGCCTTCTCTGGACAGCATCGAACATAAATAATGTAGTCCGGGCGGCAGCACCCCAAACGTGTGAGCAATGCTCGAGGCTAGGACTTATCTGGGTCCTGTATAGAGTGAGAAGGTCATGCGGAGAAAAGTGCTTCTTAGCCCTACATAAATAGCCTAGCCTTTTCCCACAAGCTGCCGCAATTGACGAGATGTGTTAGATTAAGAAATTTTCTCGCCTATAAGCTTTGACGGACAGACTAGCCTTGGTAGCCATTGGCCAAGCTGCAGTAAGAAGTGCGATACATACCCCTATGAGAGCAGGCGCATATAGACGTTCACGACTAGACAAAACCATGTCAGGTTTTGACAGCAGAATGGAAAAAAGGTGTAACACGCTTTTATTTGAAGACTTGAGAGGAAGGAGCTTCATATTCGTTTTCGGAAAAAAATACTTTTGAAATTTTAGTTTCTTTTTGAAGAGCTAAATAAAAGCTTGTTTTTGAAAAGTTTTTTTTATTTTATTTACATATTACTTCTAACGACACTATAGTAATAGATTTAATGACTGTGCTCCACTTTAGCACACTACCCGTTAGAAATGCAGCTTCAAAACTGAGAATCAAGAAAACGACTAAGACTAAGGAATCTATCCCGCCTGGCAGACACCGTGCTAAGACATGGCGCCACACAAGCTCATTTACACTGTGCGCTGTGTACGAGGATGAGAGAAACACTAGTGATCACCGTACAAACATGGTTATTAGTGTAGCGTTAAAGGCTTAGCTTAGAGCGCAGTTTAAATGGGCTGGTGCTGGACCATCTCCAGAAACGGTGCTTGTTACAGAACACATTTTTTTCCAAAGAGCGCAAATAAAAAATGTATAGTTGTGCTCCCGAATAAGTCTCCCTTACTAAATTAATTATATGATACACTAAATACCAACTAATCTTACCTTTGATTTTTCCTCGAGAAAAACATACACCACACAAGTTTTTATTGCATGACCTACCTTTTCAAAATTAATCAAAGCATATGTTACCTTAACAGTGTCTGCAGACCTTCCACGTAGTGGTCAACTTATACATGGAGCTCATTTAGAAGCCAAAAATTTGGCTTGGATTTGTGGATGACAGCCTCCAATTGCTCGACGTCATGGTTACAGACAACATCCCTGAATAGAAACTACGTATACAGAAAATCGACATATACCAGAAAATGCGCAGATTTCTCTTCCAGTTATTCACCAACCACGAAGAAAGGCGTAATCAGAACCCTCAACGACCGTACAAAGAGCATTTGCAACACGCAAACAAATCTTCAGCAAGATATAATAAGAGACGGCTACTCAAGACGACTGATTAATGAATTTCTGACAGGAAACGATACCAGTATCAGTAAAAACAAGCGCAATAAACCGCAGGATACCCTAATTCTATCATATGTTGAGGGAATAAGTGATGCAATCAGAACTATAGGAAGACGATATCAAATCGGAACTAGATATTCCAGGAACACCAACCAGACTTCACAATATCCTCGCAAACGCAAAACCAATGAATAAAAACCAGAATACCAAGGATTCAGAGAATCAAGAAGACCACGCTTGGACAAAGCACCACATAATACTTTTGTTTACAGTAATCCAAGTGTGGAAATTAAGCCAGTATGACAACTGAAACATCAAACAATTGCAATTCAACCAGAGACGACACAGCCAACCACCGGCATCAAATGTTATAAATAGTCAAGAAAGGATCATGTTTGCCAGTTCACCTGATGATGATTGAAGATCACATCAATCGAAACGTCGTGAATCAAAAAACGTTATAGACAATGGAAGTAGGAGAAACAACATCCCAGACCCACTGGGTTTTTGCCTCCCAGCCTAATTCTGTCACGAGGTGTATAAGTCGCGAGCTTCTGGACTACCTCGAACGTCACAGCTTGATTAACGACAGGCAGTATGGTTTCTGGCACCAACGATCCACAGTGGACTTCCTATCTTACGTCACTCAATTGTGGAGTAAACTCATCCAGTCTTATGGTGAGGCTCATGTCGTTGATCTTGACATCACGAAAGCGTTCGATCAGCTGTGGCACGCTGCCCTCTTAAGCAAACTTCCATCCTATGGCCTCCCAGAAAAGCTTTGCAGATGGGTGGCTGACTTTATCTCTGGCCGCAAGATAGCCGTCGTAATTGACGGGTTCTCCTCTTCATCCCACAATGTCAACGCGGGTGTTCCCCAGGGATCGGTCTTGGCTCCGACACTGTTTCTCTTACATATCAACGACCTCCTTTCTTGCACGATCAACCCAATCCACAGCTTCGCTGATGGCAGCACTCTACATGCAGGAATTCAGAGTGACAAGCCGATCTCTGCCGCTGAGTTGGAAAGAATAAGACTAGCGATGACTTCCTCTCTGACAAGAGACCTGGAGGCTATCACTGCTTGGGGACGCAACAATCTTGTACAGTTCAATGCTTCCAAGACACAGTACTGTACTTTGACGAACAAAAAGCGTCCCTGCGCTCACCCGGTTTCGATGGATGGCCGAGTTCTGCCAAAGAGCCATTCATTTCGGCTGGAGTCCAGATCACCGAGGACCTGATCTGGCACGAACACATCTCGTCAATAGTTGCAGCCGCTGGGAAAAAGCTAGGATATTTGTTTAGGGCTAAGGCCCGTATCGTCAGTCGTCCCTACAATTGTAGGGCGCGTTTATGGCCTCCTTGATTGTCATACACCTTTCTCTCCTTCAAAAATTTCTAGATTACACTTGTCCCGTGTCAGCGTCAGCGCTCTCCTATTGTGAAGATATGTTTTCTTTTTAAATTGTAGGAAATTTCAGGCTGATAAAACATGATATAACTCAACAGCAAGCACAATTTGATGCAAATAGATGTTTGTGACATAACCTCAAAATAGAGTTTTGACACGGAGAAGTAGAAAACTATGACAATCAAGGAGGCCATAAAGGCTCCCTACAATTGTAGGGACGACTGACGATACTGGCCTAAGAAGTACTTTTCTCCGCATGACCTTCTCACTCTATACAAGGCCCAGATAAGGCCTAGCCTCGAGTAATGCTCACACCGTTACACCAACGGGCTTTGTTCCTCAGAGCTCTCTTCCATGATGCCGCCGCACGATGTGCCTGCCAGACAGACCCGCCTGACTTTGGCGTCCCATCCTAACCGTATCGAACTTAGCACATCCAGAACTGGCCGATACGACCGCTCCTTTGTCCCGAGGGTGTCGAGATCGTGGAACAATCTACAAGAGGACGCTTTTCCCATTTCTATTAACCTTAGATAGTTCAAAAATCGTATTAACAAAATTTCTTTGGGATCATCATAGCAGTCGCGGTGTTCCGGCATTTAGACTTCTGCCTGCGCGGCTGCTTCGATATAAAAAAAAAACTTGCGTGTAGAACTGGTCGGTACTACTTCTCCCTTATTCCTAGACGCAGTGCCCCCAGTGGGTTTACCGCTACAGCATAAAAAATAAAAAGACCTCAAGTAAAGGAGTGACTAACTACTCCATTAGGTTTTTATTCACTCTTTCTGCGACTGTTCAACTCTATACGGGTATGATGCTTTACTATGGTTAAAGTAAGGGGAACTCCTGTTAACCCTCACTAGACAAAAAATGCAAGGGGCTCAATTCTGTCGTATAGGCCTTACCATATAGAACCTTACACAATAAATGTGAAAAATGTAACTGTTTATAATAGATAAAATTGGAATACGACTATCTTCCCTACAGCTCCTTGATAGGATCATGACCCTGTTAACCAAAACATAATTTTTATTTTCAGTACTTTTTAAACCAGACTATTTATAAATATCTGTGAATACTAGAAATAGGCAGTAAACACAGTTGCATTTTTTTAATCAAATTGTTGACATTAGATTCGACCTTGACTTGTATTTTCCGATTGCTGGATATATATTTGTGTAATACAGATATAAAAGCTCTGATATTTTGCCTGGCTTATGTGCTTATCGATTATGTTATTAAATTTGAAAGCTGTCATGTACGGTAGAAAACGGAAAATAACATGGTAATTTTGATGCCGGATTTAGTTTGGTACGTTGTAACTCGCCCACGGTTTCACGTAATAAGTAAGCTTACTCTAACTGAACAGCAATGTCAGATTGGGAAATTCGTCCCTTGGTCTAGGTAATCTTACAGTTGTCACATAAAACTGGACCATGCATATTTATAGCCTTTTTCATAAGTAGATTTTACTGAAATTTATAAAGAGTAATTATATCTGATTGTTATTTGCAAATTATTGTAGACAGTAGAAAATTTTGACCTCTAGATGGGAATCCTCATGTATCCACATGAAAATAAAGTTTGAAATTTTCGTCGTTAAGCAGTTGCCGCGACAAGCTAAAATGAATGCATATGAATATCGGATTCTGATGTTTTGATATCTTCTTATTTTTGTCATTTGCTCTGTAATCAAAGCACCAATGACTTCAAGCTTTCTAAAAATCTACGGAACAACTTACGATTAAGAATGTTAAGAGCGCCTATTTAAGAACCTTGTAACGGTTTCACCGTCCGATTGTATTTATTAAATCACTTCTCGATTTTCATTTCAGAATCGCAACTCATTAATCCCATCTCTAGCTTATCCCATCTCTAGCTTTTTTACTTGGAAACATTTCCGCTTGGAGCGCGCTTGTTCTTGATCTGTGATCTTCCTCGCGCTTCCTTTTCACTTCAGCTGCCGATCTAACAACAGCTGAGAATTTTGTTCTCTGTAGCATGAGGTCATATAGCACCATGTGCTAGCATTTTGTAAAATGTGTATCTAAATAGGATAAAATGATTGAGGCCACCCCCTTTGCCTTTGTCTTTGACTTTGCCGTCCTTTGTCTTTGACTTTGGCTTACCTATTGCTTGGCCTATCACTTTGCCATGCCTTCACCCATGCATGTGCCTTGGCAGCGCCATCACTTACAGCTTCATCCTTGATGAAGAGCACGTTTAAGTTCAACTTCACTGCATCCTTCGCCTACATCTAGTTTTGAAGCCACTAAATATGAGGTCACCCCTCATAACTGGGACCTCCACTTGAAGCTTGGCCATCCTCGCTTCAGTCCAGTCAAAATGGACTAGCTTAGCGAAAGATAAGTGGATAGTTTTGTAACAGCGCCAAAGATTTAAAACTTTAATTTTTTTCTTTAAAATTTCAACAATGTTAATTCTCAAATGTAATGAAAATGTTTTTCTAGTTAAATAAAATCTGTTAAATTTTTGTGTTCTGTTTGTTCTTCTATCCTCTAGCCATGCCATGGTCGACACACAGCTACACGCCTGTAGATGTCTTCATGCCACCGACTGAGCTACCGGAAGCTAATGGTAACCTCTTTCTGTGATTGTGCAGAAAAGTTGGAATCTTCATTGCATTCCATCTCTTCTGGACTTTTTGCGGAAAGGAAAGATTACAACCTTTTCAGAAAACCATTACTTATAAATAACGGTACTTCATAATATTCTTGACATTTTGCAATCCAAAAGCTTGATGAAACGATTTAAAATTTTAAAAATCCAAGAGGCTTGTAGGTTGGCACCAATCCGTTTATCATGTTATCCCTTAAAATCTTTTTTTCGACGTCAAAGAGTGCTTAAAAACTTAAATCTAGACTAAACTTGACTTTATTATAATAAGTGTTCTTTAGTAATGGTTTGTGGCTGTAGAGTAGTTTTTAAGGTGCTAACATTGGATTCGCAGCAATTTATTACATAGACCCACAAAATAAAAAGTTGTATCTGCTGGGGTCCTACTATATTTTCCCATCATCCCACAAATTTTGATATTTTTGGATATCTCTGAAGAGATGCACCTGCACCAAAAATAGCAAAATTTGTAATTTTGGTGTCTAAATTACTTTTGTATTTGTCCATCGACTCCCAACGTTGACTTCAGATTCGTGTTAAGCAGGAAAACTTATTTGAGAAGAATATGTGATATGATTTATATCATTGTTTATTACGTTTCCTCGAAAATTTCTCCATCGACCCACAATTCTGATATCAGATATATTACTAGTTTGTTTAGATTTGTATTCAGCGAGAAAAAGTACCTAAATGAGAAAAATATAGTGGAACCCGCAGCACATACCACTTTTACTTAACAAGCCCTACTGGCAAGAAAGTATTGTAATTGAGAAAAATTTCGAAAATGATATATGTTTTTTTTTTGATGTTATATGGCACATACATTCTTTTTTTAGACATTTGGCATCTTTTGTCTTTAATTAAGTTCAATATCTGTGACATGAATTTATCGGCAGAAATAACTTTTAAACCACTCAAAAAAGTAGAAGAATTGTAGTTTTAGAACTTGTTTTTTCAGTAACCTGACAATCTTTAAATAGACTCAAACATGCTGCTGGTTTTTGGGATATCAATTATTACAAAAAGATTTCCGAAATGTGAAAATATTGGTAAGCTCAAACATTCTAAAAATCCTCAAATTTGTATCATGTAATAAATATGCAAATTTTGAGGTCCAACCGGAGTGTTCCCCTGCGGGCTCCCATAAGCGGTGGTTATAGCGCCTGCATCGGTGTATCTAAGTATATCAGTGTATTTTATGTAAATCACGAAAAACAATGTCAGGGATTTTCGTCAGTCTGCCTGTCGGAGTGTCTGCTAATCCTTGACTCGTCTATGACTTGAAAAGTACCACTCGGATTTAGATAAAAAAGTTTTGTAGTTTTTGAAAATCGATCCAACTGGCGGCAGAGAAAAATGCAAAAAAGAGAATAAATAAAAATCACTCAAATTTCGTTTTTTGACGTTTCAAAGGCTCCTGATCATTTTTGGAAAATTTTTTGTAGGGGGCAAAAATTGTGGATCGGGAGTTGCAGGGGGTGGGGGAGGGTATATTTCATATCTCTCTTTTTTACGACATTTATACGCCTCCAATCCCAGTAATTCTACGCACCTATTAGACATATTTCAATCATCATAGATGTCCCAGCACATTTACCCTTAAAACCTACAAAGACCTCAGTCGCTGTTCTGGGCTGTATGCAAAATCTGGAAAGTCCAGGAAATTCTCTAAGGGGGAAGAATAGAGTCATAGAGACTAAGAAGCGTAACCACATACCTGTTAGTTTACGTAACGCAACGCAGATAAATGATTATTTTTTATCTGTTTTTGAAGATAATACTCAGCTCTGTGCTAGTGAAATAGAATTTTATGATAATAACATACTTGATGAATCGCTCAAATTTGATCTGGTCATGACCACTGAGGAAGATATACGTTCGCATTTATTTAAAATAAAATCTAATGCCTGTGGGCATGATGGTATTACGCCTAATATGATAAAACTGTCTTCCTGTGATTGGCAAATATTTAACGCATTTGATTAAATCTCGTTTGAAACTTCACTATTTTCCCTCTGCATGGAAGCAAGCAGTAATTGTTCCCTTGGCAAAAACTAATAACCCTTCAGCTTATTCCGACCTGCGCCCAATAAGTTTACTTCCGATTCTATCAAAAATATTGGAAAGGATAGTACATGATCAATTGAAAGAGTACTGCTCTGAGAATAACAGAATTCCAAAAAAACAGTCTGGCTTCAAAGTAGGGAATAGCACCACCACTGCCCTGCTTAAGGTGACTGATGATATTGTTCAGGCTTTGGATCGGGGTCAAGCAGCGGTTCATGTACTGCTTGACTTCTCCAAGGCTTTTGACACTATCAATCATTCACTTTTGATCTCAAAATGCAAATATATTGGCTTTTCTCAAGCATCTATCAAGTTAATTACTAGTTATCTCATGAATCGTATGCAAAGGGTACATTTGGACAAATGATATTCGACATATAAGAATATGATATCAGGGATCCCTTAGGCCCGTATCGTCAGTCGTCCCTACAATAAATTGTAGGGCGCGTTTATGGCCTCCTTGATTGTCATACTCCTTTCTCTCTTTCAAAAATTTCTAGATTACACTTGTCCCGTGTCCGCGTCAGCGCTCTCCTATGGTGAAGATATGTTTTCTTTTTAAATTGTAGGAAATTTCAGGCTGATAAAACATGATATAACTCAAAGGCAAGCACAATTTGATGCGAATAGATGTTTGTAAAATAACCTCAGAGTTCTGATACGGAGAAGTAGAAAACTATGACAATCAAGGAGGCCACAAAGGCGCCCTACAATTGTAGGGACGACTGACGATACGGGCCTAAAGGCTCTGTTTTAGGACCGCCATTGTTCTCCATTTACATATCAGACATGTGTAAACTGATACGTTCCTCTGAAGTGATGATTTTTGTGGATGATACACAAATATGTAAAACTTTTGATCCAGATGACTGTGTAGCAGCTGTTGACGAGTTCAATTGTGACTTAGCCACTATTGTTAGTTTTTCCACGCATAGCTCCTTAACGCTAAATGCCTCTAAATCTAAAGCTGTTCTCTTTGCACCAAAAAACAAAATCATTAATATCAGAAATAACACGACAGTACGCATTAATGACACTTCTTTAGTTTATGAGGATCTTGCAAAAAATTTGGGTGTCTTACTTGACAAGGATTTACGTTTTCGTGACCATATATCTAAATTAGTAAGAAACATTGTTTGTTAATAGGCATTTCATCAATTTCAAATTGAAAAAACATCTTTGTGAAATCCTAGTTCTCTCAAAAATCAACTACTGCCTTATAGTTTTCTATCCTTACTTAGATCAAGTCTCAATTCGCAGACTTCAACTGATTCAAAATTCGTGCTGTCGCCTCATCTACGGTTTAAGAAAATATGACCATGTTTCACACTGTATTCGTAGTTTAAAATGGTTAGATATTAATAGTTCTTACGAGTATTTTATCTTGAAGTTCATTCATAATTTGATTATCACGGGAACTCCCGAATACCTCTTCAAAAAAATTGTTTTCAGGCAATCTGTTAGAGATCGCATGCTCAGGTATGGCAAATTATCAGATATTCCACGGCACCGTACGGCTTTATTTACTCGCTCTTTTAGGTATAATTGCGTCAAATTGTATAACGTGCTACCTGATGCATTCAAACATGTATCTCAAACTAAATTTAAAGTTTGTGTCAAGCAGCAGTTTGTAGTTTAGATTAGTAACCGCCAGAAAAATTTTATTTGACGTGTTGCTGAATCTGTTTATATTTTCTATTTTATGCCTTGCAATATTTTTGTTTTCCTTTGGTTAGCCACTGTATATATACACGTTAATAACATGTATTTACATTGGTTCACAACCATGAAAATAATAGGGTTAAGTGGAAGAGTAGCTATTTAGCTAAACTTCGCCCGATACTATGTAACTTTATAAATAAAGACGATTTATTATTATTATTATTATTATTATTATTATTTAATTTTCTTTATACCTGTTCGTAGCTAACTTGTTTTCTCAGAAGGGCTAACTTGTGACGACCATAACCCTTTACGAACAGATGTCAGAGTTGTGTGGGAGGTACAGAGTCAACTTACTTTACGCCCTTTTTTATTTTATGGCCCTTCGAAGATAAAGCTCTAAGCTGTCTCAAATTCTTATTTCATATCATCCCACATTCGTCCCCTTCAATTCTCGTCAGCCGCAAAAGCGTCGAAAACTCAGAGCTACCCCAGAGCCGACGTTATTAGAATAAGCGTTCTTTAATAATGTTTTTCTACTTTGTGCCACGTGGGAAAAGTGGAGAACGAAAGAAGTTCTGATAAGTTTAACGTTGAGAGTCCCCAGAGATTTATTTATATCGGGCCGGTCCGCCACAGTCTCCCGGCAGCCCTCGGGTGTGCTCCAGCCAAAAGTTGCGTAACAAATAATTTGTAGGTCAGGGTTGTGAGAGGGCACCGAAGGACGACCTCGTTTTCAAAACGCCACCGACGCAAACCAAAGACGTTTTTTCATGCCTAGAATGCGGACGTGCTTAACCTAGCTGTAAAAAACTTAATCTGTGGATTTACCAACAATACAATGCCACGCCTGTTTTATAAACAGAGGAAATGGTGGTGTGATTCCTTTCTCCTTTTTTAAGTTAATTAAGGAACTAATAAATAAAACACAATGACGTCTAAGGGTCAGCCAATGCAAAACAGATGTCTAGTGTCATGTTGCATGCACACGTGTTCCCTGGCCAGAGTCCGTGTGGCGTTCCCCCTTTCCCCTGCATCCCCCTATAGCCCCACGGTAGCCGATGGGTGTTTAGGCCTTAGGACTTCATGCTAGTTGCAGTATAAAAAAAACCTAAACTTATGTGGGTTGAGGTCTTCTCCTAGTGCCGCGATGTCCACAGCAAACAAGTGCTCAGGTCGAGAAAAAAAATTGTGGCTAGTAGTGGACACGTCACAAGATTGCTTGCCTCGTTCTCCAAAATTTACGGTACAACCAAAAAAAAAACCCTAAAGAGAAAAAGACTGCTTAAAAATCTACTTACTCTCTACTCTCTGTCTGCGACAAATCTACCCATTGAAAAGACTCAAACTTGAAGAAGGACCATGTACGTTTTTTACAAGAAAACTAAAGCAAAGGTGCAAAAACATAAAAATGTACTAAAGTGATATACCCTCAGAAATTTATCACTTGTTCTAAAATGAAGTTATAGCAGCTCAAAAACTGAAATCATGGTCAACGTAATGTGCCCACTAGAAGGTGTCCTGTAGGCACTGTCCCATATTTAAGCACGTAAAATTCCGAACAAAATCAAGTATACTCTAAGAATCTATAAAATAAGTTAATTAAAATGATATTTTACCTGTTCACGTCAGTTTTTTTTTGTGAAGGGCAATATCAGCTGCAAAACAGCTACAAACAAAGCTGGAGGAGTGTGTGGTGGTTCTCCTCAATGCCTTCCCACTAAAAGGAAGCAGATATTGAACAAACTTCTTCAGGACATTCATTAATGCACGTGGTCCGATGGTATAAGGGAAAACTTACCGTTTAAGATTAAAATAACATAAGAAAATGGACGGGGTAGCACCCAAACCAACTACTACTTCACAAACCAGTGTTCGGCACCTAATATCCCAGAATCTAGAGGTTAAACAAATGGCACTCACACCACAAGGAGGAAAGTGACTGACACGAAACACCTAACTTTATAAAGGATGGTTCAAAGAGTGGCCTTGAAGAAGATATGCTCGATAGGGAACCAAATAACGGAGAAAAAACACAGAGTTGAAACGGATTTGGTCTAGGAATGGGCACTCTACCATTAATAATGAGGAATTCAAATTACTAGCAAGTGACCAAAATAGTAAAAAAAAATGTTACGTGATTTTGGCACGTGACAACAATCCACCTCATGATTCAGCTGAAAATGTTGAAGAAATTCTTTAACTAAAACATTTTTGTTGGATCACACGCTTATCTTATAGGAAAAGTGATTCCGGTGGACTTGGTCCTACTCACTAATAATAAATAGCTTTTATTTTACCTGGCAGGTAACATCAGCAAAAGCAGAACCAAGCAGGGCTAAAAAATCCAAGTACATGCAAATATAAAAGAAACTCAAAGAGAAGAGAATAAGAAAATTAAAAGTAGAAAAAAGTGGCACAGCATCGTAGCATATGCATGAACTGGTATTAAAAGAAGAAACTGCATCAACAGAGTGCTTAACAAGACCAAAAAACATGCATAAATATAACAGAAAAAAATAATACGAGTAGCTGGCAGAAGATATGCAAATTAAAAGCATACAAAACACATACAAATGAAAAGAGACAAGTGAGAAAACATGCACAAATATAAAAATGAAATTACATAAGAAATACGTTTAACATGTTATCGAAGATAATTTTTCTCTCAAAGCTGGGCACAGGTAGAGTTTTCAAAGCTTGAGATACTTGATGACGATGATCACATCTCATGGTAAGTATAAAAATTTTTAATATGATCAGATTTCCTCTCCCGCCTTTGAATACTTAAAATAAATCTTATGCAGCTGTTTAGCACTTTCTGAAGTCTATACGCCTCGGTCTGCCTTAGACATGGACCTCAGACAAGACCGTATACTGAGGATAAGGAAGTCGCACAGCTCAACCTTTGTCTGCTTAGATATAAATTGATTTCTATTTAGCATAGAAATCCTGACCGTGTTGGTGACATGATCGTTGGAAAAGCACGGGTTCTCATCAAATGTGATTCCCAAGTTGCGAACCGATGTCTTGTGGCAAAGTTCATCACTTCGAATACATAGCTTTATTGAGTCATTATTGAATTTTCTGAATTTAGATTCAATAGCTAAGTACTTTCTAGAGTTCATGGGCCATATTTGTTGAACCAAACACATATAGTATTCAAATCCTCAGACAGCATTATCATCAGATAAATAAATCTGTGTATATTTGAAGTACTCCTTTGGAGATAGTACCCTCCTCTAATGTCACAGATTTTTACCTTCTGACTGCGTTCATGAAACTAACTGAGAAATAGCCCCTCGATCTGATGGGCCCAAAATGCTCAGACGTTGGGATTTTATGCCTTATGCAGCGCCATCGTTCTTATTTAGCTCTAAGCGCATCGCTTATGTCTCAAATTGCATCACAAACCGCTCAAAAGGATTAATATTGTTCGTCGTGTCAATCTTTACTTTTATTATGCCCTTTACTACCCTTCAAAGATGGAGAAATATCCCTTATGAGGGGATATTTTTTTATTACTTTATCAGAGGTCTGACTGACGTGTGCTCAGCCGATGTGCCCAAACCTTTGGAACAAGAATATATCCCTACAGGAAGGGTGGGCTACATATTATCGCTACTAAGCAGAATCAAATATGTTATTGATTGATTCTTTCCAGCAATGTTAATGATACTCCACCAAACGATCCTTCAAAGTGTTACAGATAAGTTCAGCCTGTTTGGATGACCATAGTTAATACTTTGATCGAATCTCCTTGTTAGAAACAACTGGATTGTACACCTAGTGTTTTAATTCCTTCTAAACCAAAAGGTCTTGCCTCAACTAGTCGGATCTTTAATATGTCTCATCTCAGTTGTATCAAAACGATTCTTTAAAGCCTTCTTTGATTTAATTAAACGACATTAATTAGAACTTATGCGCTTAGCTGAATAGAGGATTCAGTTCCGTCAAAAATGTATTTCACCCAGATCGGTGCTCCTAGTAGATATTCGCCCCTCATAGGTGGTTGCTTTTTCACATTAGGGTTCAAAACGTACTTCTGGATAAATGATTAAAAAGCATTTTCACATTGTCATGGTCGTATATAATTGGTTTTTCAAGAAATACCCACTCGTAAGGAATATTCATCCAAGTAAGAGACAAAATGAAAGTAAAGATTGACACGACTTGCAATAAGATTTTTTTGAATCATTTGTGGCAGTTTTTTTCCGTCTCGCAGAATAAAGCATGAATACCCAAATTCCGGGATCACTTTTCCCATAATAATGATGCGTGAAGAAGTTAAGGTGGGGTTAACGCATGAGTAGGATAGAAACTAAACATTCATCAACATTCTTGCTAAGCATGTCATTAACTTGAAATATTATTGACTTCCAGTTCTGTAGTAAAGTTCTAATCGTGTTTAAGTTTCAGGAAGACATTGAAATAATATTGGAAAATGACAATACAATGGAAATCGCTGATTCATAAACTTTAATATTTCAAGAACGAACTGATGGATTTTCTTTGAATCTTGTGGTAAGAATCAAATTAATCCGAAATTTCGTATGAACAATTTTTCAAAAAGTTATATAAATTTATAACTGCGAGAAATTGAATAATAGAGAAGAAAATCTTGTTTCTCATCAGAGTAAACGTTGTTTCAGAAAAAAAATGATCGATTTCACTGAAACTTGTGTTCATATGGTAGAACCAACCGAGATAAAATATAATAATAAAAGAAAGAATATTTTTCAAATATCAGGCGATAGCTACGCCCCCCAGCGGACAGGAAAAATCATAAAAACAAATATTAAAAAACATTTCAAAATCGTGTCATAGTGGTACATTTTACACAACAATTAATAGCATACATCCTTCTTATCCAGTAGTACCTACTTGATTGTAATTTGAGACTATTCCTTAATATATCTCCATAATGAATCAATATATTGTTCTGTGGTTTTAACCATTTTATTTGAAATTTTCAGAAACGTGAAAAAAACGCTGACACATCCACAAAACACCATCTAGCGGCCACAAATCTGAGAAGGTTGAGCGCAGGTGAATACTCTTCCAAATGAAAAAAAGATCATCAAAATCAGTGCAGTCAACAGAAGTTATGTGACTTTTTCTAAATTGACAATCAGCCCTTCCCCATCCTAACCAAAATATGAAAAAATTACTTAAACAAAATATAAATGAGCGGCAACCCGATAGGGCTATTTAATGAGTCTGCTAATTACGAATGTTTGCAAAATAATAGCGTTTGAATTGTTGAAATTAGAACGTCGCCACCTAGCAGCAATTTTAGGGAGCTGAAAATAATATCAAGCAATTTCTCTTATCACTTTTGTTATAAATTTTCTAAACCGCTAGCTCTAGCTAGAGCGGTTGACGAGATACAGCTGGCCCACCCGGTACAATATAAAAACGTTCAGATGTGACAGCCCACTCCGCCATTTTTCTGAAAAACACTGTAGAAACAGATTGCTTCATATTTCAATTTAACCGTGAGAGACCATAAACAGGATGCACAAAAAGAATCAATAGCACTTAGTTAATCTACTAATACCTAAGCATATCAAACCACATATTTTCCATGAAGTTTTTTTTAAATTCTGAATCGTAAAATTTATACCTATCTTCAATCATTGTGAAGCTATTTGAGTTTATAATAAACTTAATACTAATAATAATGGCAAAAAATAATAATCATGGATACCAGCAAGAACATTTAGCATCAGTCAGTGTCATCTTATATTATAGAAAAACTTTGTCTTTCATTTCAAATTGTTAAGATATCGACCTATTCTACGGCTATAGATAAAAATATGTCCCTCTAGAAATCGAAATTGACTTGTCTGAGCGTTTCTCACAAAATGTACCAGGAGAGTCACAAATAGTGGTGCGACCTTTTCATTGGGCCACCCTGTATATGTGATACGTTTCATACGTTACATAGTTTGTTCCGTCAAAACTCTAGTTTCCCCTTTTGGAGATCTTTGATTCCATCCCCCGTGAACCCTGCGTGGGCGATGCGTAGGATTCGACTGCTGGAATCCATTATAGAACTAGATAACGAGAGTAACACTTTGTACGTCAAGTTTCCAGTAATTGGTAAATATGTAAGCTCAGACATCGATTCTGAGACAAAATTTAGTATACCGAAAAAAAAACTGATATAGAAAAGTAGGTCAAACTTTTTTGTTGGTGAGGTACTGGAGTTGTTTGAAGAGATCTATAGAAAAATTATTTTTCGACAAAATTGTTTAAATCACAAGACAATCTTCCCATTCTGTATCATTGTATCTATTCTAATTTTCTCAACCACAAAATTATACGAATGTGAATCAAAAATCGGTTAATTACTTTCATTTACAGGCTATATTCCTACAGAATGACACATTCAACATTATTTTGTACTTGAGTACAATAGAATTACGAGTAATAATAGAAAATGGAAAAAATATGCGATAGATTTGAAATATCGATACGCGTTATTGGCGTGACGTCACCAGCCAACCCTCTGTCGATCGGTCAATCCGATTTAAAATGGCAGGCCTATATTGTCACTGTCATTGATTGTCAACCTGTCAATTTGATATATGATCAGTTCAAAAGCATATACGTATAGTTATTCATTTGATTGTTTTTACACCTTTCATAGTATATTTTAGACCATAGACAGACTTGAGATAGAGCCTTCCAGGGTGCAATCAACAATGAGTGAAAGTAGACGCTTTCATAAAACATAATCTCTAAAATCTAATGGGGGTTTATGCCATATTTTAATAGCCATATTTAAAGACATAAGCACAGGAGTTAAAATACGTATGTATCTCTTATGAACGCGTTTATACAACTTGTCTTAATCATAATCATAAGTATAGGCACAGTGGGATGACCTTGAAGTTCGTAACTTTTATCGCTTATGCTTATGACTGAAACGTCATTTTACCAAGTCTGTGTGTCCAAACTGTCGAAGGTTTTCTGTCAAGTTTCAATGTTTTGTGGCCTGTCGAAGTTTTGGGGTTTGTTGTCGTAGTCGCTATTTTGGATTTTCGCCGTGATGTCATGTTCGCCGTTTGCTTGTTCGATTTGTGATTTTTTTGGTTTCTACTCGTCTTACAATTGGCTACCCTTGAGCGATTTCAATTTGTTTTGTTTCTGACCTTTTTCTCCTCCGCATATTGCCTGTTTGGTATTAAAACAGTGCTAAAAACAAGGGATGCTTGAGCTCGTCATGTTTGGGCAGTTTCAAAAGCTTTTTTAGTATTCGTCATCAAGAAATGTATAGTGTTAATCAATTCAGGGGATCAGTAGGACCTACAGAAAACTTAGTTGTTCTTCGTGCTCATTTGGGTCAATTTATTCGATATGTTCATGTTGTTTCTGAGAACCTGGAGAAAACATGTCTACTTATGGTAACATACTATATATATATATATATATATATATATATATATATATATATATATATATATATATATATAGGGTGTTTCAGTTTATTGTTGCATAACTTTAAGATTCGATAGAACTTTTAAAATTAATGCATAAAGTCTATATAAATATGGGTCGAAAAATGCGTGGCTTCCGAAATACAGGGTGTTTAAATTTACTTTCTAAAATAGTTTTTTTTTAAATATTTCGAACAATATTTGATATATAACAGTGAAAATTGGTATACAAGGGTTATTTGGTACGACAAAACGAACCATGGGCATAGTTTTACTGTAGCCGCTAGAGGGCGCTCTCTACTGTACCTGTAGTGTATTAAAATGACCTAAAATTTTTTCTTAGTGCAATTTTTTGCTTTTTGAATAAAAAAACTGATTCTTCGCACTTTTCAACATAAAAAAGCTCTCTTGTAAATTTTCGTTATAGTTAGTCGTTTTTGAGATATTTCGATTTTTAAGGTTCGATGCATTTTTAATTATTTATGATAAAATAACGTTAAAAAGTCAGTATCTCGATAATTTTTAGAAGTAGGCTGTGTCTGCAAATATTTTTGAAATTGAAAGCAGAATAAGGTTAAACGTCAATTAGTTGACAGTTAGTTTTGTTGTCTGTTGAAACCTGAAACGTTTTTTTGCAATTGTGAATGCACGAAATTTAGTTTCTTTTACCTGTTTTTTTTTTTGTAAGTTTTATAAAAATGCCATTTTTATTCTCCAATCAAGAGTTAGCGGATATTCATTTTGTGTATGGCTTTGTAAATAGAAACGCAGCAGAAGCAGCCAGAGAAAACTCACGAAGATTTCCAAACAGACGACATCCAACTCGCTCAGTATTTGTAAGAGTGCATGCCAAATAATTGAAAATGGTTTTGGAAATCTCCAAAGGGATCAAAACATAAATGTTCGTCAGCGCAGATTTACCCGTATGATTCTGCGTGAGTTTGATAGAGATCCGACCACAAGTGTTAGGAGAGTTTCTGGTGCCTTGGGAATTTCAGCAAGCTATGTTCACCGTGTTCTTAGAAATGACCATAGACGTACTTACCATTTGCAACCTGTGCAAGGACTACAGCCAGGGAACGGAGAACGAAGAATCACATTTTGTCAGTGAATTCTTGATAGAACTGATAATAATAGGGAGTTTTTAAATAACGTTTTATGGACCGATGAGTCATGCTTCACTAGACGTGGAGTATTAAATTTTCATAATCATCATATTTGGTCGCATGAAAATCCGCATGCAGTTCGGGAAAGAAATTTTCAGCATGAATTTAGTGTGAACGTGTGGATTGGTATCTACCGTAATCGACTATTTGGACCCTACCTAGGCCTAATAATAAAACATTTAACAGCATTTACAACCTCCCATTGTCAACCCTTGTGAAAATGTTTCTTAAAATGATCAAGAACCTTTTAAACGTAAGAAAACGAAGTTTGGGGATGATATTTATTTTTATTTTTTTCGTTTTTTTGGCCTTTCCCGCCACCGCCACTGGGCCGATTTCTATTACAAAGCTTTTCCGTCCTTGGCATAGTAGTAACCTTGTATGAAAATTTCATACAAATCCGAGCACTACGTTTCAGGCTACAGAAGGGCCAAGGATTAGCGAGCATACCGAGATCCAGACATACATACATGATTTATCGTGATGTACGTGGAAAGTAAAAGGCTTTAGAATAGACAACTCTACTCACGTATGAAGACTTTAGGTGACAAAATTAAGGCCCGTATCGTCAGTCGTCCCTACAATTGTAGGGCGCCTTTATGGCCTTCCTTGATTGTCATAGTTTTCTACTTCTCCGTGTCAGCGCTCTATTTTGAGGTTATGTCACAAACATCTATTTGCATCAAATTGTGCTTGCTTTTGAGTTATATCATGTTTAATCAGCCTGAAATTTCCTACAATTTAAAAAGAAAACATATCTTCATAATAGGAGAGCGCTGACGCTGACACGGGACAAGTGTAATCTAGAATTTATTGGAGGAGAGAAAGGAGTATGACAATCAAGGAGGCCATAAACGCGCCCTACAATTGTAGGGACGACTGACGATACAGGCCTAAAGGATGGAGGCGACTATGTGAAATGTCAGAAAATATAGGGTGATCCAAATGCACAATTTAAAAACGATCCATATTCAACTATTTTTCTGCATTAAACTTTTTATTAACATACCGATTGACGTCGGCTTTAGTCTCAGTACAACTTCAAACATAAGAGGAAAAACCAGTTTATTGCATTTGCATTGCATCTTTGACCGCCAGTTAAAACAACGCAATAAATAAACTGTCGGATTTTAGTGCATTTGAACCACGTGTTTTTATCTTACCTTTTTCATACAGCCATTTCCATCCTTTAAATTTTGGCAAAAATATGAGGCACGCGGCGTAATTTGCTTTGAGTATCAGCCTGCTGCAAAAATACGATTAATTTCAGTTCGAAAATTACACTTCCGTACTGGAATTGAACCTATCAAGGCATCAGTTTATATCTAGAAGAAGACTTACATGGTAAATGCACTAAAAGAAAACCAATGGCCACCACAACCTCAGAGATATGTATTGAATTATTGGTAGAAAATCTTAGGTATCATTGAACGACCAGACTGCTCTACAATGCTTTGTAGAAATCAATTTGGCCGTCTGGTATCCAGCTATCTGGCACAGCGAGCAACACCAATATTATTAATGTCCTTTTAAAGACGCTTTTATAAGCTTGGCCTATATACGAGTATATGTATCTATGTAACGGAATCTTTGAGCAATTTTCACACATTTCCAGAAGTTTGATTAATTTGAAACTTCGCAAACGTATCAAGAACCGATGAGAATGCAACAATTTAATAACAGTTTTCCATTATCCCTATTAGAACCGCCAGGATTGATAAATTCTTTTATCTGTAGAGGAGTAAGAGAGAGAGCTAGCGCGCGATCTGCGCATGCGTGCAGTATAGGACTTACTCTTTGTTGATTCGAGCACTCGGCACAGCACAACGGAGGCAGATACTTTTTCAAGGTAGTGCATTCTCATCTTGTTCATTGCGAATGTTGCCATTAATCGACCCTCCACAAGTTGCAAGGTTGTACAGTCGATGATGCAGTCATTTATCTAGGCTCGCGACTGTTTGCTGCTGGACAAGCTTATGTATTACTTAGTCGTGTAAAATCTTTAGACAGTATTCGGATTGAAGAACTTGATTGCTCCAAGTTAACAGAAAAAACCCCATGCAAAAGTAAAGCTTTAAATGGAATGATTAGCTTACAAAATGATTCGTAAGACATTTCAATACCACATGTCCACAAAAAACTAATTGATAAATCGAACTAAAAAATGAAAAATAAATAATAGTTTAAAAAAACTAAAAAAACAGGCTTTTATAGCTAACCGAACTAAAAAGTAGAAAATATGTTTTAATTATAAAAAGTTTACATTACAGTAGTAGGTGGCATCAGTTTGGAGTCGTACGCTGAGTATACTGCTTAAGAATTTCCGAGTTGTTCCTCTTTAAAGAAAAATGCGTACTTGTACCAAATCGATAAACAAAATCGGAATCACTATTACCTGTTAAATGTGTTCCGCCACTGTAATGATATGAAACAGCGCCGGAGTTATTTTCGCAAGTTTCAATGCCAAGGACCAAGGTCGCTTTGAACTACGTCTAACTGATACGCTTTTAATAATTGCTTGAAAAACAGAATCAAGTATGATGACTCGGTATTTTTAACGGAAAATCGAGTAGTTTTCACTCTTACTAGGTCGCATCCTAGAAATAACCACCGAGACATATTTATTTCTATCACATTATAAACAAAGAATACAAATAATGAACTTTTTTTAAAAGGCAAAGGAGGGTAGTTCAGGACAACATGGAAAACGTATGTTTCCGGTAATTTGTGCCCGTTTCGATAGAAACCATTAATTAATGTATAAAAGCATTGAAGAAATACTGTTTTCCTCAAAAAGGACACATTTTATCGAAACCAAATAAAACCAATTTTTTTCAAAAATGTTATCGTTCGACAATTATGGTAGAGGATTGAACAATTTCAAGCAATATTGCGTTGGTAGCATCTCACAATTTAAATGAATTAACTGCTTCCCATGGATTCCACCATGTGTGACCTCAACTAGTTACTAAGTTATCAAAATTTTATTAAACTGTACAGTGCCGTTCAAAAGTTATTTGAGAAAAACTAACGTACGGGAGCCCCGTCGGACATTTTTTAATCAAATTAATGGCGTTTTTGTGTTCTTTGTACATACGAGTTATTCTGATGTCATTCTGGTACACCCTGTATATGGTTTGACCACCGTCTTTAGGTTTCGGCATTGCCGCCTCTCTGACTGATGCCGCAAATTATGGGGTCTCATATTACTTCTTTAAAAATTTTTGGAAATACGAAATCTTTCAAATAATTACAAAGGAGATTGATCCTTCCTCGGAAGGTTGATGTCATGTTTAAGAACAAGCGTTTTTGTTACTCCTGCTGGAAATTTTAGATGGGAAACTTGTTGGTAGATATGTTAATCAATATAGAAACACAAACAACACTGAAACGTAAAAAAATTGCAAAGTAGGAGACGGATTAAGGATTACTAATTGAGTCTCGCTATTAGGCGGACAGCACCAAATCAGTCTTTCCATTTATTCTGCCTATAATTCTCTCGGTGTATAATACTCATAGAGACACAAGGTGGTGCTTCCTCGGAAGGTTGATGTCATGTTTAGGAACAAGCGATTGTCTTTAACAAGAGCATGGCATATGTTTTTGTTACTCCTGCTGGAAATTTTAGATGTGCAACTTGTTGGTAAATATGTTAATCATATAGAAACACAAACAACACTGAAACGTAAAAAAGGAGACGGATTAAGGATTACTAATTGAGTCTCGCTATTAGGCGGACAGCACCAAATCAGTCTTTCCCTTCATTCTGCCTATGATGCTCTACGTGTATAATAATTCATAGTGACACAATGTATATCGAAGTCATGTTTAACAAGCTGTACCTGGAATTCGGTAGGAGCGATACGTTTAAAAAAAATTGCGATAAGTGTAATCAGCCGAGAGCACGTGCAAGGTCGAAAAATAATTATTCGCAAAAATATCCTCGTCGGTTATTGTAATCGTCGTAAAAATTAATCGATTTGATTACATTACAGTGACGTGCGTACGTCAGCTTGCGACGTAGATGCTTACATATCAGTAGCGTACATAAGGTAGAAAATATCAAAGGGGTGAATAGGATCCGATTACTTCCTGTCTCTGTGGACATGGCCAGCCGTATATAAAGAGTGGGCAATCCGTTGCTTTCTTTTTTAAATTGGTATTCAAACTACAACCTTCAATAATATGTAACATTCGATACTTTATTCAAAAGAATACACCTTCCGATTATTTATGAAAAACAATTTCAGTTAAATGGCTGCCGCGACTGGCCTGGCAGTAGTCCATCGTCTTAACCCAATTTTGAAGCACATTTTCTACAGTTCGTGGGTCTATTTCATCAATAGCTCGACGGATATTTTCCTTAAGAACATCAATTGTTTGAGGATCGTTATTGTAACAGCGGTCCTTAACAGGAGCCCATAGGAAGTAATCAGTGGGTGTCAAATCACAGCTGCGGGCTGGCCAATGAACGTCTCCAGAACGGCTGATAACGCAATGACCGAACTTAGTGTGTAAAAGATCGATTTTCACCGCTGGTGTGGCATGTTGCGCCATCCTGCTGGAACCAGATATTGTGCAACTGCATGTCGTCTAATAGAGGCCACAAAAAACTCCTTGACATGTCTCTATAGCGTTCCCCGTTTACCGTCACGCTGTTACCACCTTCATCTTGTAAAAAGTAGGGACCAATAAGCCCACCACTCCAACAGCCACACCAAACAGTTTCTCTTTTTGGATGCATTGGTTTTTCTATGACGACATGTGAATTTTCAGAACCCCAAATCCTACAGTTCTGTTTGTTAACGTAATCTCCCAGATGGTAATGGGGTAAGAAGATTTGGCGACCAAAATTGACGACCGTTTCCAATCGATTTAGAGCCCACACAGAGAAACGATATCGAAGCGGATGGTCATTTTGTTTCAACTCTTGCACAAGTTGCACCTTGTAAGGAAATAATCCCAGGTCGTTATGCAATATTCTCCGCACAGAAGTGCGACTGATGCCCACTTGTTTTGTTCTGTGACGAGTTGAAATTCTTACGTTTTCATGCACACTCTGGGCAACAGCAGCAATGTTTTCGGCTGTACGTACGGGTCGAATACGCTCATATCTTCTATCCACAAGCAGGCCAGTTTCACGAATCTTCTTCACGAATTTTCGTATACCAGTCGCGGACGGGGCTTCCTTCCGACCAAATGGTCTTCTGAATTTTCGCAAAGTTTCTGCAACACCGCACTCACTTTGAAAATAGTTATTCAATATTTCCCACCTTTGTTCGAGATTAAAACGATCCCTTGCTCACAGCGGAAGTTAAACACAATACATCTGTTAATATGTTGATCAAAATAATAGCAACTTAAAAAAAAAACTGATGGCCCACCCTTTATAAATAAAGTACTCGCATGTGTTCCACGAAAAACTCTTAAACATGTTGTTTCTACCAGCTTGCTTGAAGTGTCACTTTTCCGCACGCCGTACGGAAAAGTAAGATTGAAAATGTAGTCAGGCATTAAATCATTGTTTACACTACCACCGTACCCAGGATTCTTTCGTCCGCCATAAATCTTCAAAATGCCAGCAACTGATCTTTCGTTATTATTGTTATCGATCCCTTCAAGATCGACAATGTATTCATGCTTTTATAGCTTTGAAGCTGTTTACATCTGGTACTCCTTTTGTTTATCAAGGGTAAGATAGGTAAAAAGAGGGTCGTGGACCGACAATGAGCAACCAGGCGGTCCTCTTGGTTTGACCCGTCAGAGCTTCTTAATTCATTAAATTCCTGATAATTTTATTAATTGGCACATTTTAACGGTTTATAACATAAATAATAATACAATTTAATTATGTTTACGCTTTTTGTTATTACAATATATCATATATATTACAATATATTGTTGTTTTTCTGTACTCAACTGCTGGTTGAACTCCACTCCACGTCGTTCGGACAACTGCAGTCGCTCGCGGAAAAGTAACACTTTCCGCACTTGTTAGGAAAATAACTATTACATTTACCTTTTCCGTCCCACGAGATATCTGGGATCAATCTAATTTTTTTACTGAGTCACGTAAGCAAATCCACTTCAAGGATCGCGCAGAAGGGAGTCTATTTTTAACTTTGTTTGAACTCGTCAAGGATAGACGCCGGCGGATGACGCACAAGGGTGGCTATCGTATGACTAAGTACTGTCAACGGAAAAGTTGGTATTTACATGCTATGGAAAATAGAAAAGGAAAAGCTTGATGATGTTTCCAAATCCCAGGTTTACGAAACGAATGATTAATGAATTAAAGCAGGGCGACTATGCAACGCCACCACAAAGGATAAGTTCAGCACTAGTTGAATCCTCTGAGAAAATTTAGTTACGGACATATAGAACAGAAAAATTAAACGAATCAAGTCAGTCAAACAGGCTCATGGAATTAGTGCGTAGTACATCATCATTGATCTGAAACGAAATTGAAACTACTATTGTTACTATTATGTGTTAACAAAAGAATACCAGAAGTAACTTCCTAATTAAGACACTAATGCTAGTAGAAAGTTAATTTGAACTATTATAAAATTTTAGTATGTCAGTACTTTTTACAAGCTTTTCTTTAACTTGACCTTTTGTTAGCACGTATGTATGTTAATGTGTGGGACAAATCTTAGGACTGATTTTTAATTAGTAAACCTTAACGAATTGAGCTGAAATTTTGTACACATCTCTCTTTGCGTGAAAATACAAAATGAACTAACTGCCGCCATTTTAAATTCAATATGGCGGATGCTACAATATGGCGACTCATCATTTCAATAGGATGAGAGAAACACACTAAACATAGTGATGTCATTCTAAATCCAATACGGCGGCTACCGCAACATGGCGATTTACATGTTTGACAGTCACCCGTTTGATATGAATATCAAATAAAAGGGCTTGATAAGAGAAACGCATTGAGGAAAGTGATGCCATTCGAAATTCAATATGGCGTTTATAATTGTCATAGTAACCACTATGATATATGTATCAAATATCAAATTAAAGGGCTTTATGAGAGAAACATAACAAGCAACGCGATGTCATTCTACATCCAATATGGCGGCCATCGCGAAAAGGCGATTTATAATTTCCATAGTGATCCCTATACTAGTAAGCAAAGTGACGTCATTCCGGATCCAATATGGCGGCATACTATGAATGGCGATTTCTGTGGTTACCCCTATGGTATAGGTATCAAATGAAAGGGCTTAATGAGAGAAACACGATAAGTAAATAACGTCATTTTAAATGCCATAATATGGCGATCGCCGAAAAATATCGATTTATCATTATATGATTATATCTATCGATATTTATAATACGAATGAGGTAAGAAGTTCTATTGAGTTATATTATTGAAATATTTGAGGGTTATATAGAAATTACCATACTTGTTGACATCATAAATACTAAAAAGTAAAAAATTAATATATTAAAAAATACTTTTTTAAAAATAGGCTTTTATTTATTCGCTGTTCAGAACATGAACTAAAAATTTTAAAATATTTTTTCCGATTGAAAATATTTAAACGATAACGAAGCTTATTTTTAAAAAATGTGGGTTTTTGGAATTATTTGTACTTCAAAATATGTTTCGTGTATTAGAAATGTACTATTTCTTTGAGGAAGATACAAATTAGTATTATTATTATTATTGTCAGTACATTCTTTTCCTATCCCTACCGGTAGTTACTGTCCATCTGGCAACGTTGTCCCTCCCCATATCAGAACAGAACACAAAACATTTGCTTAAATGTGATGCATGCTTATTCCCTACTGATTTGTTGACCAGGTTTGGAAACATTAATCCATTTGTCGTTACTTTTTGAAGTATAAAAAAAACTAAGGAAGTAACGACAAAAAATGCGTCAAGAAACTTATAAATGGCACCTTACCAAGATATGCGATGTTAAAATTATAGTATCTTCAAACCGAGAAAAATGTATACATTGAAAATTTCATTCAGGGTGTCCAATAAGTACCACGACAAACTTAATGAGAAGGTAGGCTTTGGACTCACCTTAAAATTAAAAAAAACTTACTATAAAGGTGTCACCGTTTTTGAGATATTGAATTTTTTCTTAAATTTAATATCTCAACTTTCATAAAATCATATCAGGAGCAGGTAATAATAATGTAGCTTTGTACTATTTAGCATGTCACTGATCGGTAACCAGTGCAACTTGAATTTAAATCCAATTATTACTTTGTAGTGTCTGTCAGTCACTTACAAAAGCAGCTCTTTTTTCTATTCCAAATGGTATGTGTGGTGCCTTTCTGAAATCTGTATTCAATGAGCAATCTATTTATTCAATACAATGCAGTTATAGCCCAGTACATTTTTGTTTCACCACAGATAGTCAAAGTTGAGGAAAAAATATCAGAAAGTTATAAATCCCAAAATAGTCATTTGATCATGGTTGCTTAATATCTTTTAACTACATTGCATTTGTAATGGGTGATTTTTTTGCTAGTATCTTTTTGGCAACACTGTTTTTGACAGATGACGCGTGAATCGTGTCTTGTGTCATTGTCAAACGTGTTCAGTTTGGTCTATAATTTAACCATGAGCACTGCTTCTAATTTATGGGCAATTTGGTCGGCCTACTGAGGGAGCTATTCGGAAGCTTGTGACTAACTTTCGAACCCAGTTTACATTATTGGACATTAAACCACCAACACGCAGACGTAGAGTGAGGACTGAAGAAAATATTGCAGCTGTATCCGCCAGTGTTAGTGATGACCGTGAAATGTCTATTCGCCGCCGTTCGCAGCAATTGGGCCTCTCTACGTGGAAAATTTTGCGACAGGATTTGGGTGTAAAACCTTATAAGATACAGCTGGTGCAAGAATTGAAGCCACACGACCTCCCACAACGTTTCCAATTTGGTGAATGTGCGCTGGAAAAGTTGGAGGAAGATCCACATTTTTATCGAAAAATTGTGTGCAGCGACGAAGCTCATTTCTGGTTGAACGGGTACCTTAACAAGCAAAATTGCCGCATCTGGAGTGAAGACCAACCAGAAGCATTGTAAGAGCTACCAATGCATCCCGAAAAAATCACTGTTTGGTGTGGATTATGGGCCGGTGGCATCATCAGGCCGTACTTCTTCAAAGACGACAATGGCCGGAAAGTAACTGTGAATGGCGAGCGCTACCGTGCAATGATAACAAACTTTTTTTTGCCCAAAATGGAAGAGCTGGACTTGGCTGACATGTGGTTTCAACAAGACGGTGCCACATGCCATACCGCACATCGTGTTTCGTAACAATGGCCCTATTGAGAGGCGAGTTCGGTCAACAGTTTATCTCACGTTTCAGGCCCGTCAATTGGCCGCCTAGATCGTGTGATTTAACGCCTTGTGGGGCCATGTTAAGGCTAATGTCTACAGGGATAAACTAGCAACGATTGACGCACGGGAAGCCAATATTGAAGCATTTATTCGTGAGATACCGGCCGATATATTGGAGAGAGTGTGCCAAAATTGGGCCTTGCACATGGGCCATCTAAAGCGGAGCCGCGGCCAACATTTACATGAAATAATCTTTAAACATTAAATTGTATCGACCGTTCTATCAACTCAAATAAAGATTTAATCGTTTTTTCAAATTTTTTGTGTTTTTTTGAAAATCAAATCCTATACCTCTTAAAAAATCACCCGTTATATGATAAAGCAATTATCTAGAAGTATTTTATAGAAAAAATGAACAAAGTATAACCTTATTTGTGCACGCAGCTAAAGACCACAGATGAAAAGGTTCGTTTTTTTTTTAATTTAAGAAAACATTCAATATCTCAAAAACGGTAACATTTTCTGTTATTTGGGAGGTCAATTCAAAGCCTATTCTCATTAAGTTTGTCGTGGAACTTATTGGACAACCAATATATACATACATTTTCATGGCTAAAACTACACTATCTTACCACATCGATTTAAGAAAAGTCTATTCCTTCCAGTGAGGAAGAATTTCAGAACAGATGCTTATAGGAACGTTTTCTATGTTCTCTTACGATTTTTTACTGTAGAAATATTGCTATTGTTTTTGGTATAATGTTGTACATATAAGAAGCCTCAAAATTTTTTAAACCAAATAAATCTCTTCGAACCGATGTCGCAGTGTGGAAACAACAGAGTAGCCACTCTTTCGCTTCCTCGAGATCATTTCTGTGGAGATAATGTGAATAGTTGGCATCCGCATTTTAGCTAAGAATTAACACCGAAATGGTATCAGTTGGATAATGCGCCATTTTCTTCGCCCTTTGCTGTAACCTTGGATGAGGGAGGCTAGCGAAAATATTACGAAGGGGAGAAACAGGGAAAGTCGAAAGATTCAATCTTGAAATTCAACAAACTGTAGAAGTTACTTTCGTGAAAGTATGATGCCAACAAATAACGTTGAAATAGTAATGGTTATTGATTTACTGTTAACCAAAGGTACGTCAAGAAACTGAAATTCTGTTCGCAGAATTTTCACCACTTTATCTTTAGGAAACCTCTACATTCCGGAATAAATACCCAGATATCTACTAGAAAGTGAGACAAGTTTGACTTATTTCATTTTGAAGATGGTTTTCTGCAGCAGGACAGGGATATATTGGTCTAAACAGTCTACCGAAGACATGTAGAGGAATAACAAGTATATTAAAAAAATGGCTCATAACGGATTATGTTATACGAGGGATGTATTTTAAGTTTTGCATATAGAAACATAGTAGGCCGCGCGGATCGAACGTCAGTACTGAATCTTAACCTCACTCTTTAGTAAACGTGAAGTCAAAGTTTCACAACAATACGTGCAGTGTTCCCACTACAGTGAATTTTTAAGTGTCACCAAGTCATTAGAAAAATGGAACTCAACCGAGAACATTTTCGCGCCATAATTTATTACAACTTTCAGAGACAATTATAACAACAAGAATGCCTTGCTGAGTTACTGTCTGTTTTCGGCAACAAAGCGTCACATCAGTCGACAATTTCCCGTTGGTATGGAGAATTCAAACGTGGACGGGTGAGTCTTAGCGACGATCCCAGGGTGGGTGCACCAAAAACGGCAGTCACCCAGGAAAACGTCGATGATACGCAAACTCATCATTGAAGATAGATATGTGACATATCGTGAAATTGAGGCGTCCTTGAAGATCTCAAAGACCTCAATTCAAAAAATTTTACATGAAGAATTAGCAGTAAGAAAATTAGTTTCTCGTTGGATACCCCACCTGTTGACTGAAGAGCACAAAGCCGCCAGGGTCAATTGGTGTCAAAAAACGCTTGACCGTTTCAATTCCGGAAACTCAAAAAATGTGTACAGCATTGTTAGCGGTGATGAATCGTGGACTTACTGTTATGAACCAGAAAATAAACGACAGTCTGCTGTTTGGGTGTTCCAAGGTGAAGAAAAGCCAACAAAAGTAATCCGTTCTCGAAGTGTTTCGAAAAAGATGGTCGCGACATTTGTGTCAAATGCGGGTCATATTGCAACAATTCCTCTTAATGAGCAAAGAACTGTTACTGCGGATTGGTATACCACCATTTGTTTGCCAAAAGTCATCACCGAGCTTCGAAAAATCAACCCCGAAAGAAGAATCATCCTCCACCAAGACAATGCAAGCTCGCACACTGCCCAAAAAACAAGGCAGTAGTTAACAGAAGAAAATGTGGAATGATTGGACCATCCTCCATATAGTCCCGATCTAAGAACTAACGATTTCTTTACTTTCCCGAAAATTATAAACAGACTGCGTGGTCAAAGGTTCAAAAATGCCGTTTTGGGTCTGCCAGCAAACGAGTGGAATAAGTGCTTCGAAAATTGGTTCGAGCGCAAGCAGATGTGTATTAATCTTCGTGGAAAATACTTCGAAAAACAATAAAGTCATTTAAAACTAACTACCGTGTTGTTTTATTTCCATATGCAAAACTTAAGAGACATCCCTCGTACAAGTTAGAATCTATCGTAATAAGTCAGCGCCATAGTATTTATATCCTGGATAGAGAATAGTTCCTATGCTTCGTTGTCCCCAGAGACGAAGCATAGACCTTGCTGATGAGCTGGTCAAAAGGCATGAAACAGCTGTCTGTAGTTGGCTGTCCCTGGTTGTATGGACGAAAGCAGTATAATTAAGTTAGACGTTCTAACACAAGATTTTTTATTTTTTTTTTTTGTTTTTGTTTCTTCAGATGAAATCACCTGCTTTTTATTTGTTTTCTGTTCTTGTTATTTTGATTTATCTTAGGATTGTCCTGTAAATGGTTTCCTTAGCTGTTGGGTAATAAACGCTATTTATTTATTTATTATTTAAGAGTTAGTTACGAAGATGCATAAAGAGAAGTCCATAATATCCTTTCCCTGCCCTACCCGTAGTACCGTCCATCTGACAAGGTCGTATCGCCTGTCCCCAATACCTGGAAGCATGATGCGCCGCACAGTCATGAAGGGCACATACGAGCACCAGCACACGCCGGCTGTTGAAGTCAACAGTCTCAAGGGTAAATGTACGTGATAATGTATGATATGTGAAATATGTATAATAGGCGCATATAATTATTGAGGTTGGACACTCATTGATATACTAATATCAAAAAATTACAATAAAAATAAAAATCACTTAATCTTCGTTTTTTTGTCATTACAGAGGATTCTGACAATTTTGGAAATTTTTTTGTAGGGGTGCAAATTTGGGGGTTGGTGGTTGTAAATGTAACGTCTTTAGTATAAGTCAAAGACGTTCTATCCTTAAGCTTATTATCCCAGTAACAATGGGAACATTAAAGTGCGATGTATAATGTGATCATAATTCGAAATAACCTTGCAGTTGGCGTTGCGTGCACGGGGGATGCTGTATCGTCGTGGAGGTCACTGACGACTGTGCGATGGGTAAAAAATTCCAACTAGTCTACGGCGATGTCGTCAGTGACACACCGCTACAGGAGAAATATTTATATACTCTAGCAATACATATTTGGATATAAGAAGCACGTTCCACTTTAGCGTTCTGCGACGCTTTTAAAAATGATTACTTACTACTGTTTTTATATGTGTAAGTACGTATATTTTTCTGAATTTTATAATCCTTAATTGTACCACTCATTTCACCTAACATTTAACTTGTGTTACTGCGTCCATGATGGTTTTATTAATATTTCTTCTAGTAGATGGACTCAGTGCTTATGAGACACATTGATATACACCGATGTGAAGTTAACAGCGAAATTCCAGCAGATACCCGGAGATACCCGAACGAACAGTGGCGTCCTTCCATAAGGAATAATATGCTCTTATAGCCCTAGTTAAGGTAAATATAGAAAATACAAGCAGAAACAATTACGGCCTGAATAAACTAGATGAGAGAACTTCTAAACGGATAGCAACCAAAAACCAGATAATAATAATAATAATATTTATTTACTCTAAAATACAGGGAACATGAAACGAGTAAATACATATAATATATCCATAGGAGGACAACGCCTGTGCATGGATCATATGTATGTTGAATTGCAAAATATAATAAAATAGAGAGAAAAAATAAATTATTGGTAAGAATGGTAGAGCATTTATTGTGTAATATTTGAGATTATTTTATTAATTTGATTTCTCCCAATCGTGTTAATAAATTTTTTTAATTTTTTTTTGAAGCCTAATGTATTGCGTAATTGTTTTAAATTATTTGGTAAATGTTCGTACAATTTTGGAGCTATATACAGGTGACATCGTTTCATTAGGGATTTGTTTGGTTTAAGAACATTTTTTGCGCGTAATTTATATCTGGTTTTATGATTATGTTTAATTATGTCGTGTTCACTAATAGTTTTGTGATAATGAGTGATGGTATGTAAGAAGTAAAGTTGTTTAGCATCATATACTTGTGCATCATTATATAAGTCATTAGTTGGGTATAATTTTGATTTGCCTAACATTGATTTTAAAATTCTTCTTTGAAGTAAATCTAAATCGTTAAAGTATGTCGTGCATGCAGCACCCCATACTACTATACCATATGTTATGTGTGGCTCGACTAAAGCTTGATATATTATTCGCATATAATATTCAGTTAATATACCGGTTAGAAATTTTATTTTATATGCTATGAATCTAATTTTATAATATAGGGTATATACTCGTAGTTGTAAATTGTTGCATATTTGATGTCAGTGGAAGACCTTCCATTATTAAGAAGCTGTTGATCTCAGTGATACTATGTACCTGTTAGACATAAGTCACACATATTTTCCCTGCATGAGCCATGGAAACGGAGATTCGTCGTACCTAATCACGTTTCGATTTCACCTTTTGAAACGATTTGACTTATCCCTTTCTTTGAAACCTCCAACGAAGACGAGGAAGTACAGCGTCAATCTTCTTGGCGCCATTTTTGACATCGGCAGTCGCAACAACAAAAAATCTTACGACTAAATATGTATTAGGATTAGGGTAAGATTAAAGTCATCTCTAAAGGAACGTGAAGTTTTGCAGGATTACACCTTAAATGAAAAAATACAGAGCCGTTCCATTAATCATTTGAAGTATCGAGATGATTCTCGTTAGCATGAATATCAAACGAAATGACGGTTACCTTGCGAGTGAATTTACACAAATTTCCGTCCGTATTTTTTCTGTTCATTGATATAAATGATATCCATCTCCCCTTGGAAATCAGATCAAAGTCAAATATAATAAGGGTCCAAAGTGTATATCCCCAAATATATTCCACTGTTAACCAGATGAAATTGTTTTTCCGTCCTCTGATGCGACGCTTACCGTTGGTATTGAGCACAATTTTTTAAATAGTTTTAGCCTTGCGTTAATAATAATCGTACATGATTTAGGTGTAATCGTAGTAGAATTGTTGCAGTGCCTCCTGTAATACATTCACTGCATGAATACCGCCCTTTCCTCATGAGCTGTGCTGAAACAGATTGGCAGAAGGTTGACGGCAATTGTTTATTAAAAACAATACTTTGCCCACTGTGTTTTAATTCCCCGCGTGCGAGGGGAAGTCGAAGCCACATGTTAAGAGGATAAAACCAAGCAAAGACAATATAATGGGTGTTTCAAATTCGACCCTCACCACTGGGATCTCGGAAACGGTCAGAAATAGTCAAGAGAATTTTCCGAACGTCGTTTTTATTCATTTGTAGTGGGATTTCACATTATGTATTAACATTAATATTGTCACTTTGACTCCTCCACAAGATTTCTATTACCTCCAGCATCAACTTTATTTTTGCTTGAGCACGCTATATTACCAAACCGTAATTGTTAAAAAACAGAATTTCCTAGGTAGGTCTCTAAATTATCACAGTCATTTGTTTCTCATACCAGATTGATCATTTTTATTATTTCCAGAGTTATCGACCCACACTGAACACCCTGTATATACTATATGTCTTCTTTTTTGCGCCTTTCTTTGAGCCTCCTTATAGTCTAAACCTAATTCACTTAAGCGCTTGTCCTCACGCCAATCGTAAAATCCAATTTTAATTACTGGAAGCAATTATCGTTTGAGGTGAAATGCACCTTAAAACGGTCCTCAATGACTGCAACGCAGCCATGTGAGTTTTATTGTCTTGTGCTAGTTTTCTGGTTGTTACAAAATGTACAGTGTGCGTTGTGTATATTTAGGCGTGAAATTTCATAATGCCCAACATGAAAATATATACGAGCATCGTTTTCTGGGTCGTCTGAATGCATACGTGAATACATATCTACCTGTACGGGGGTTGTTCGAGAAGTTTTTCATCTTAGTGCCATGTTCGTTTTGGCTGGAGAAAGTGGGCGTGATTCGTCATCCGTCAGTCTCATATCTAATCATGGAGTTAACTTTGTGATGGAACGTTTAATGATACGAAGAACCCAGGAATATAATATTTTGACGAGAGTGAATGCATTTAGGAGCTTATTAATATCTTATAGTAATAGCTTCAAGCTAAACAATACAATATGTATAAATTCTCAATTGTCTTTTGAATTTGATAAAATTTTGTAGATTTGATTTCAGCTGGTAAATTATTAAAAGCTATAAGGCAAACCTATTCCTTGTATTGTAATTATGAATCACAGACAAACTGCAAACCTTCCAATGTGTCTTCGGGACACATTGCTTTCTTTATTTTGTAGATGACTATCATTGTATTGTAAAATATATTTTGTTTGATACTTAATAAATAGTTACTTCTAACATGTCTTTTATTCTTGTGTATCTATACTAAGTGACATGTAAATCCGAACACCCAGTTTAAATGGTTTTATTTTAATAAAAGTTGGTGAATGTATTTATCTTACTGTAAATAACAAGTGAAAAAATGTTCAGCCTTATCAGTTGGACATTCCGGTTTATATACTGCTTTTTTTAATTCACTAACGCTCTAAAAATGAATATTTCAGCCGCAGTAAAGAATCAACGTTGGCGGATTTTGGTTCTTGACATCCTTTACGATCGGTTACGATGCCTAGAGTACGGAGACCTGTACGATTTCGTCAACTTAGTGAGTTTGATAGGGGCCGTATAGTGGGACTTCGGGAAGCTGGACTTTCTTTTCGGGCAATTGCAGTTAGAGTGCAAAGAAGTGTAGACACTGTGGTTAGGTGTTGTCAGGCATGGCTTCGAGAAGGCCGTACGCAAAGAGCAAGGGGCACTGGACGCCGCCGTAGAACAACAGACCGTGAAGATCGCCGCCTAAGATTATTGGCCTTAAGGGACCGTTTCTCCACTACCAGGTCCATTGCAAATGAATGGTTTGCAGAACACGGAAGACCTATTGGCATGCGAAGTGTTTACCGACGAATGAGAAGTTTTGGCTTGTTTTCATACCGGCCACACTGGGTCCTCCCTTTAACTCGAGAACACCGACGTAATCGCCTTGAGTGGTGCAGACAACGGTCACTCTGGGATCAGGAATGGAACAGTATTGTCTTTAGTGACGAGTCTCGATTTTGTTTAGGCATGCACGATGGTCGTGCCAGGGTTAGAAGGCGACGTGGTGAAAGGAGGAATCCACAGTTTTTTGTTGAAAGACATGTTCATCACACTGTTGGAGTTATGGTTTGGGATGCTATAGCTTATGGTTCCAGGTCACCTTTAATCTTCATCAGAGGTAACATGAATGCGCAGCGTTATATCCACGAAGTTCTAGAACCCCATCTTTTACCCTATCTTAACACCCTGGCAGATCCAACTTTCCAACAAGATAATGCCCGACCACATGTTGCAAGAGTCACAATAGACTTCTTTCAACATAATGATGTCACATTGTTACCATGGCCACCAAGATCTCCCGACTTATCCCCAATTGAGCACGTGTGGGATATGATGGGTAGGAGATTGCTCAATTTGCAACGTCCACCTCAGACTCTAGAAGCACTTCGAGAGGAGTTGGTGGTTGCCTGGAATGAGATACCACACGAGGACATTGACCACCTGATCAGAAGCATACCTAGGCGCGTTGAAGAATGCGTAGCACATCAGGGTGCATCCACACATTATTAAAGGTCAAAGGGCTTTGAAGCAGTGCAATCATTTTGAAATTTTTATCATTTACTTATTATGCTTCATTAAGTACTTATACAAAATTTTATTAAAATAAAACCATTTAAACTGGGTGTTCGGATTTATATGTCACTTAGTATACATGCACACCAGGTTGTTGTGTTCAACCCATGGGCGCCCGCATGGCAGGCTGAGAATACGCTTGAACCGTCAAAGTTGCATATTTAGCATGACTACATCTTAATATACATCTAAGAGCCTGAGATTTCGTTTTCTCTGTAGCGAATCTATATCACCTTTCTGAAACATATATAATGTGGAGGAACAGTAGTTAATGTGAAGCATGACTTTTGTTTTATATATAAGTAGTGACATCCATGAACTAAGGTCCTTTGTTACCCTACACATTGAATTAACTTTTATAGAAACTTTTTTTATAATATAATCTGCATGGCTATTAAATGTTAAATTTGAGTCTATCATAACTCCTAAATATTTATAATTGTTATAAATCCGTCGTGTAGATAAGTATTCTGAACATTAAATTTAGATTTCAGTATCATACACTTAGGGCCAATTTCACCAACATTAATATTATGGACCAATGGGGAAATACCTTATCGAAATGCAATTTGACGGAAGCTGTCAAAGGTCTCAGAATATTAGTGATTTCTATTAAAATATGGAATAAAATCGTGAAAATTCGACTGTATTATAAACAAGACCACTTGATGCTTTTGTACAGAAAAAACAGGACAACTTTCATGTATTTTTGTAAAAATTTTATCGAAAAACGAGAGGAACTTCTCCTCGTCATAGGCAGTCCAAAGATTACCGGACAGGCAGACACACCGACAGACCTATGGAAATGGGTGAAATGGTTTTTCATTATAATAATAACATTACATCTAAAAACAGAATATCTCATTTTCTAAATTTTTCGCGATTACAATACTTCCTCGCCCAGTGGCACAGTAAGTAAAAATTTGTGACTCGATTGGATTAGACATGCTGTGTGTAAGCCCCTATTCCTTTAGCATTGCACTGAAGCATGTAGCTCTCAAATGGAGCATTGTATTTAAGAGAACGATATTTTTAGAAAGCCCTCGTATTTGCTGATATGATCATGACCCGAATTTGGGATGTAAACGGAAATCAGTGACAAGAGCACTCGACAGCGCCTTCCCAATTTAACTTACAATGCCGAATAATAATTAATAGCACAAACATCCATGGTCAGCGGCGGAGAAAATTGTCTTTTTAACATATGCACATTGAAAAAAGTATTTACATTATTATACATACATATATCTCATGAACCGGAGAATGAACAAGCGTTTCAATGTTGATAACTGATGTAGGCGGATAGAATTTGCTGAGCAACTGAACTTTCATGAATGTTTAATGACTGTCCAATTTTTTACTACGCCCGACAATGATCAGAAAGTTGAAGAACGAATTGTTTTTACACGTTTTTCCTGCCCAACCGGTTATACCGTCCATCTGGCAACGTCACCTCTCCTCGGCACATGACCGCACGACGCGTCAGGCGTGGCACAGCGGCAGTAATGCCAGGACACTTACCAGGACCGGCTCGCCCGCCGGTGAACCCAGGGAAATATGTGATGAGTAAAATATGTGTAAGAGATTCGTAGAATTACCGAGGCTGGGGTCGTAAACATATACCAACAATCAAAACTTGAGATATAGCCTCCCCCACCCGCCTACAACCTCCCACACTCCAATTTTTACACCTAGAAACATGTATAACAAAGGAATCAAATAGATCAAGTCGGTCAAATATGCAGACAGAATTAGTACCCAGTCACCAAAAACGTTGCGATCAGAATCGCGAAGAGTAAACCGACAGAGGCAGCGATTTATCATAGCTTCGTTGAGGTCGATGTGGGTATCAATAATATTATGTCTAATAGGTCTATTGATTTACCGGGATTGCAAGCGTATAAATATATTAGAAGACCTTCCTCACCCCCTGAAACTCCCCTCCTCCAATTTTCAACCTCTATGAACATTTTTCGGAAAATGAGGACGAGTCTCTGAAACGTCAAGAAACGAGGTTTGAAAGATTTTAATTTTTTTCTTTTTTTGACTGCAGCTTTCTCATCCTTGAGGTAGTGGTAATCTTGTACCAAAATTTGATCAAAACTCGAACAGTGCTTTTCAAGTTACAGACGGGTCAGGTATTAGAGGATAGACAGTATGACACACCGATAGATAAACAGATCGACAAACTGACCTACAGTCAGATTGAAATAAATGAATGACATGATCTTTTGTATCATGTAACATTTAAAAAAGGTAATATCTCATTTTCGAAATTTTTCGCGATTACGCCAGTTAGCGTGGGAAGTAAAGAGCTACTACACAGACGTTTTTTGGCAAAGGTTAAGCTTTTATAGGCACTCTCATGTACATTTACAACCGAGCAAATAGGAACCTACTGTTACTTGGTCTATTTTGTCCTTGCTCAGCATCATCCGCCTCACGATTGGTTGAATATATAATAACCTATTTGCCATCGTTTACATGCCTGGTAAAATTGCCAGCAGTGAGCCGCTCGCCGAGCGTCAATTCCAGCTGACTGTGGTAGTCAAGCCATCTACAGCTTTGGCTTTTCTAATCCTCCATAACACTATTCTATTCTTATCTTACTGATCGTCGCTTGAACGAAGCTTATAATAGATACAAGTATCAGCAGTATTTGGCCACTTCAGGGGTGCCGCAAGGTTCAAACTTGGGTCCTCTCCTGTTTCTACTTTTTATCAATGATCTCTGCGATGATCTTAAATTTGGTACTTTGCTTTTCGCTGGTGAGTATTTTGTCAAATTAACAGCATTAATGATTGTAAACCTCTACAATCCGAGATCGATAACCATCAGAGATGGTGCAATATGAATATGCCCTGATTAAATTTCAGTAAATGCTTAACATACGTAAACAAAATAAGACAATATAATTATACTTTAACTGGTGTAATTTTTTCACGACGGGATACTATTTGCGACTTGGGAGCAGCATTCGATAGTAGACTGAGTAACATCACATATGTCAAATAATTTCTGATGCAAGCAGGTCTTTTACCATAGTTAGAAATTGTAATCTTATATGTATTTGATATTGATGCCGTGAAAATTTTATACTTTGACTATGTAAGATTAGAACTGGAATAAGCATCAATAGTTTGGAGTCATTACTACCAATGCTACATAAACAGGATTGACTATGCCCAGAAAAAGTTTTTAGTACCCTAGTCTGTAAAGCTGATGAATGAGATGATGAATGAAAAACCGACGTAAGCATAGTTTAATAATTTTTCTGTATAAGCTCCTGAACCACATAAGCGCGTCATCTGGACTGTTATCCCAAATATCCTTTTATAGTATGTTCCTAGATTCAGTTCTCGACAGGATCAGCTATTCTCTTGTATGCCTGCAAATACAAACTTGCTCTAGTTGTCGTCACCGTTTTTGGCGGATCAAAGCAAGACTACCAGTATCCCTGTATATATCTCCATCTCCCTCATACATACACATGCAACCTACCCCAGTGTGTGAACGTTTGTCACGGTAAGGTCAAAGACTTACGTTTTTAGTTGTGTGTCGATGTAAAGTTGTACGATCAATGGAGAAAGCCGACAGCTAGTGCTAAATATATTAGTGTATTTCCAGGAAGAGAATGAAAACAGCGGTCCCCTGTTACCCACTTCATGCGTACTGGAGAGAGTAGCAGATGCGCTGAAGATTAGTCTGCGCTCCTGGTACGGAGACTCGATCTGTTTACTTATTTCATATGGAATTGATGATGTAACCGCCAAGAACGGTGACTACAAATATACTGAAGTCACCAGTTAGAGTAATTGTGTTCATACTTTAACGGAATTTGTAATTTTTGTGATAAATTTAATTGTGCTTTTAGGAATCTTAAAAGAATCCTTAGTGAGTTTTTATTAGTTAATTACGTATGGCTATATTGTCTCGTAAAAGGAACATTTCTGTTAGGTAATGAACGCTATTATTATCTACCACATTCGAGTATCCTGCTCTTCGTTGCAACATACGCAGTTCGCGTACTCTCTTTCCTACCCTCATCAGGTAGCTGTCAGAACAACCATGTCCTGTGAGGAACTGACTACTCAAAGGTGCAATGTTGCGATGTATCTAGATCACGGAGCAGATCATACGAAAACGAAACCCAGCGTACTTGTAGGTCATCAGAGAAAACCACACCGACGCGATGTTTCGGAGAGAGATTGGCTCGCTATTACTAGGGTTTCTGTGTCTGGTCTCCCACACATTCAACGGCGGTTTCAAACTCCTCTCCACTCCATCCGAGTCATGAGTCGATGAATCAATCGCGCTTTTTTGAGCACATTTCCATGTGGAAAGCAAAACAATTGCTTTCACTTTTAGCGACTCCGATCTGTGTTACCAGGTCGTAGCCGCGTTTATTGTTTTCGGTATGTGTGTATGTACGGAGGTTAGGCAAATATTAGCTTTACGACATGTAGCAGGGACATATATAGTATTTTTTAAGTCATCATTGCGTTTGGATTGCATAACAGCATCTGGAAGTAAAATCATTCATCTTTCATTAGGCAATGAGAAACTGGAGCTGCAAATAGAATACCGACTACGGTACTCTCATTTGAAGGAGAGGTGATCCACATGATAGTTATTTTGTTTCAACTACTTCAGTTGAAAGAGAGCTAAGGGCTTACAAAATATGCTTTGAATGGATGAGTAACGAAATTAGAGGCATACTGGCCACCATGAGGAGCCAAGGCACAGGCCGCTTAAACGGGGTACATATTCGCTAAGCCTCAAGCTCCGCTCTTGAAAGTTGAGTATACCCTGAGTCCCAGATCCTTAACATCGTGAAGATCCAAAGTGTTGGACCCCAGTATAGTCCGCTCAGAGCCTCACAGCGACTCAGAGCAAGTGCCGAGGACTCTTCCTCTACCCCGCAGCAGTGACACATGGGACCCTTAAACACCCCCATCACATGAAGGTGACGCATCACTGTGTTATGGCCAAACAACAGTCCCACTAACAACCTAAGGTTGCCTCTATTCAAGGATCAGCAAAACCGTCCATCTTTAACACTGGGCCCTACGATGAGCTGCCTTGCCTGATGGAGATGTCTAGAGATGTCTCCATTTTTGAGAGTGTTGTCTTGCTGATACAGATATCCAAGCAATCCACAGAGAATGTGCATTCGTCCAGGGCAAAGATGATCTGATATTGTGTTTTCTAATACCCAACCTAGGCTCAGAACCGATGCGTGAGCCTTTAGCCCTCACTCCAACAAAGTAATCGGCTTTGTTAATCTTTGCATTCCAGTATCCGCGGAACCAAAACAGGATCATCTCTAGGCTAGCAAAGAGCTGAAAAGCAGTAACACATTTCTGGACTAAAGTTGATCTTATTGATATCACCACCTTCAAGGCTGCTTGACTGCCAGAGTGTATTAGGAGCTCCGCCTACTCACTCTTGAATTCTCTCCGAGTAAGCCGCCATCCAGTTGGTGAATAAATCAGCCTGAAAAAATGCCGCGCAAAGCTCTTTCTTCTCCACGTCATTGCCCATTGGGCATAGTCTCACTCGCTGGATACTGTTTCATCTTTTGTGGGAATGTCAAGTGTCTATGGTGTTTTTGGTCATCGCTACCTTATCCGGAAGCATAGGGAAATGGCTCTCCATGAATTTTCCGATCCTGGATCCACTGGATCTCAGGTACGATGACATGGCCATCCATTTAATCCAGGTTTCTAGTGGCAGCATATCCAGGAGTGTGTCGAGATAGACTGATAGTGTTGTTCTCATCTTGGTCAAGTTACAGGCAATAGTCCCCGGGGACCACGCATGCATATTCTCCCTCAAAACACGAAATGTCGTAACTGACATATCCAGAATTTTACAGGAGAGCGAAAACAAGAAAAAGGGATATCTTTGCGAATCTGTCATACAATAAAAAGTGTATCACAAAACGCTTTGAGCCTAAAATCTACCAGTTTTCAAATGCAGCTAGCAAAATGGTTGTATGCTGAGTAAGTTTTGAGAAAAAAATAAATAAGTCATTTCGTGTTGTCAAAAATAATTATTCAATGATGCGACGAAAGATACGACGAAACGACCCATAAACAATGATTTATGATCAAAGAAAGGGATACAGAAAAGTCCTTGTTAATAATTCTTATTGACAAAGGTAAGGCACTAATTAACAAAAAATGCGAATATTTAAGGGTGTGAATCTACATGTAAAATTAATGTTAGTTTGCTTTATAAACTATGGTCCAAATATGTTTCCTTACAAAAACTCGGGGTGTTGAAGTTTTAGGAAAAAAAATGGAAATTAATTAATATTTTCAGAACTGCTTCAGATATTTCACTGATATTTAGTACGTAGTGCAAGTTAATAAAGTTGCATATTTTTCGATGCAAAAATAATTTGTAGCCTTAACAGTGGCGTGCGTACGGATATTGACTTTGATATTTTTTAAGAATAAAACAGTACGCCCTGTACATAATAAAACTAAACCTAAACCTTATCATGAGATAAGTCTTCATAAAATTTCTTTATTTCTGGTAGTCTTATCACGGGATTTTTGCCATTACATAAAGCATCTTATTATTATTAGAAATATTTATTGATGAGGCGTATAGTGGCCTAGCTGACAATACGAGTACACTATTTTATGGCCTCGTTTTAATTGAATAAAATCATGCTCTTCTGATAAGTGGCTCATTTTAATATTTTATCTTCGTGTATCTTATTACTTTCAACTTCTATGATGTCTGCCCAGTTAATCGTTCTTCTCCTGTAGTACGTATGAAAAAAATCCTGATATTCTTAGACAAAGCTTTGAAATCCATGAAGGCTCTAAAGGTTAGGGGATATACTTTATGCGGATGTTTCCATCTTGCCAAATTGATAATCGGTAATAGCTGAATCGGCTCAAAGATATTCCCTGCTTTTAACATTGCATGATAAATGCTGCTATGGGCAGAATCCCCTTCATTTTGTCCATGGTTTGTAACAAACAATCTTAAAGTTATCTCCATCAGCGATGGAAGGGTACTCAAAGCATCCAGGAGCATAGCGACAACTATAAGTGTTTCTAGTCTGACTATTATAGCACCCATCAGAAAATAAAATAACTTTTGTTTTATCCTGCCTAGAATATGCGTCCAGAATTTTAAAAAGGCAGGTCGCTATCTCCGAGGATCCTTTCTTAACCTGCTGCTTCATGCCACACAAAGCAATAACTAAATCATAAAAAGTGAAGTTCAGCTGTACAATATCCCGGTAGAAGGATCAGGAGACCAGAAGATCACGAACTGTCGTATCTGCAAATAAACTTAGATACGCCAGTTCGTGACTTTCTTTGAATGCGCTAAGGCAGATAAGTTGAAACCAAATATTAAAATTACTCAACGTTGGTTGAGAATTCAGATACGACACTTTGTGAGAAGGAAGTAGCGACTTTATATTGCTCATACCTGGCGTAACACAAATTTGCACAAAATGTCAGACATGACATGATGTCCAGTATGCTGTTATTAATTTCTTCTTTGATATTGACAACACCTTACATCCCTCGTATGTTACTTTCTCTTTCGCCTTGATCGGTCCGTAACCGTCTCGTGGGAGAGAGAAAAGGATGGAGGAAGCGGCAGATACGATTGTTGTGTCCCTGTAATGTTTCAAGGCGTCTTCGTCCAATTGTCTTCACCAGGTACAGGGTGATATGTTACGAATAATAATTGAAAAAAGCTACATTATCCAAACAGTTCATGAGCAGAGAGCTTCTTACACAAAGAATATTGATAAAGTACCAGACCAAACTCCAGAGATGATTCTGAGAAAAAAAGTTCATATAAACATAAGTCCGAAAGTGTTTGGTATTCAAAAAACTTAAAAATATCGATTTTCGTTAAAATGCTAAGAGCCTGTCTGATAAAATGTCTTGAACATTTAGAAGGCACAGAAGCATCCCGGAAGAGTTATATAAAATCGAATAAGAATACGCCAATGAACCCCAAACCCCGAAAAAAAAAAGTGTCAAATTTTAATTCGACGATATCGGTGGCCATAGTAATTTATGATTTCAATAAAACGTTTTATCTTGTTCGCTTTCGTTGGATTTTCGGACACACGTTCATACATGAAGCATTTTATCGAATTTAGGGGCAGCCATTTTTGGCAAAGTAAAACGTTCCTAGGTTCTTCATATCATTAGCCGCCCCACCACAAATGAACGATGCATGTAATTAATCCACGATCACCTTTTCTCAGTGATTCTACTCCCTCATTTTCAAGAATTAACCCCCAGAATGGTAGACGGATCTTTGCTGATAAGCTGAATGAATGAATACTGGCAAAGGCTTCCTTTATAACGAAAGGTTATCACTGCCTGAGCACCCAAAAATATATTGAGATTTAACACTTACAAGACTCACAATCAAATTCTAACAGATAATCAACCTTTATATATATGTATATTAGGAGAAGCATTTTTCACCACACAACTTACCTGAGTAGCCAGATGTGTTAAATTGTCGAGCTGCTAGCACATCGGCTCTAAGTTACGTGGGTTCGAATCCTGGCCTCGGAAGTTACATTTTGCGCCATGTCTATGTATGTACGCACCAGAGCGCTGCAAGATCAAATAGGTACATCGCATTGCTGAGTTGATTTAGTCAATAATCAAGTAGGTAAGCGAAAAGGGTCAAAGGTGGCCTATATTCCAAGCTTCCCCTCCCCATCACTACTATTTCTCCCCTGTCTGTACAGGGCTAGACGACATCTGACCTAGAACACCGCTTTCATGTCTGTGGAGCAGAGGAAATCAATCTTAATGGACTCTCAAGTTTCACATTGAAAGGTGACATAGCTTTTTTCCTTCAGATCTGCTCATGGGTTATTTTTCTCCCGGCTCACAATGATGCCACCGCATTCTGTTGAGAGCTTTATCCTTTCGTCGTTTGGGACGCGAAACATTATAGCAAAATATGATTTCCTTCTACTGTTTCCCGAAACCAGTTTAAAATAAAATGGAAAGTATAAAAAAATATCAGACTTCCCCACCCACGAACAGCTACGTTTGATTCGCAAGGTCAGTCGATGCAGAAGGGATGCGAAAAGAAAATTTAACATAAATTTACACAGAGACTTTATTGAGGCAACTTTACCTAAATAAACAATTTCTTGACTATCGAACAAAAAAGGTAGTATAGGTTGCGTTATTAGACGCAAATTCAAATTCAAAGTTTCTGTTAAGCACGATGAGTTACAGTTAGCCACATACCTATAAGCTTTTACTCACTACCATTCCTACATTTTTAAAGGATAAACTAATATCTAGGAGTAATATTCGCACAAGAGATATTCATTTCGCGGAGTTTTTAATTATGATTCCAAAAATGTATACATTCATCTTGTCAAACCTTAGTTATTAAGAACGACAGACAGTCATCTGTTTAGCGTACCTGCTTAATTCCAAAATCATTTTTCTTTCTATTTGAGTTTATTTGAGATGAAATTTCAAAATAAATGTGTCATTGCCACTCAATTCGAGGTTTCTTCTTTCAACTTCCATCACCAACATTGTTTTTTCATATGGACGTTATATTTTATTTTTTTACATTTAGAGAGGGTTTTCAGTCCTGAATGCAATGATAGACTTCCTTAATTATCTCAACTGTAAAAGTGTTATAATTTATATTTTATACACAACTTATTTATATAACTGTTCTTGTGAACATTGAAATATTCTATGTTTTATTTTTTGTTGCTTTGAGATCAAGTGGCAGAATAGCACTATACTAAACTTCGCCCCTAATAAAGATTATTATTATTAATAATAATAATTTATTCATCCTGTGGATCAGAAAGTGATATAGGATAAGGCAATTGGATATATTAGTATAAACAGAATTGCATACATACATAAATAACATTCAAAACATCAAAGAAAAAACACGAGGTGTATAAACATTTAAACAAATTAAATGATTAAATTGAGCAATGCATTAAAACAATTAAAAATACTATCACACATTAAAAACTCTTATATAGAGTAGAAAGCTTTATCAAGTAAAATTTGTCTGAATATTTTTTTCAATAATATCAGCGGTAGTGATTTAAAGTCAATGAGCAGTCTGTTGAAGAGTTTTATTGCCATGTATTTGGGACTCTCCTCCGTTCTAGACAACCTATGTGTCGGCATCTCCAACTATTCTCTGTTTCTCTGTTAATATCTTCAAAGCTGTGAATAGTTCCCTGCAACTAAAGCCCCTTCCCACCTTTGCAATAGTTCTAATAGCTCTATTATTAACTGCCAGCAGCAAGCTATTGTTTGAATCAAGATACTTTCTAATATGTAAAATATACGAATCATCCTGTAAAACATCCACAAAACAATCGTTTAACGGTCGGATGGCCGCGACACGATTTTAGGACGGCTTGGCCCGATTTGAAGCTGCGAACAGGACGGCCCTCACCTTGACACGCTTTTGGATGCCAGGCCTACTTTGACCTACTTATACAACCGACGACGACGCCGACGGCCTATTATTATAACATAACCTCAACGTCTCGAAGATATGCTACTGGTTATTAAACCGCAACGAGCGAGTAGGAACGATAGGATATCTAGTGACAAACACCCAATAAACTAGAATGTGATATTTTTACTGTTGTTACTGTGTTGTTTCTACAATTTTTGACGTTTATAGGTATATACAGGAGTATTCTGTATTAGGGGGAGTGTGATCATTCAAGATCACAGAACTTGGATCTCATTGGGCCCATTGTAAGGTAAAAAGTTCTTAACCTGACACAGGCATGTGTAAGGCGATGATAGAACGATAAATATGAAAACAACAAACGCGCCTCAGAAGATTTCGATGTACCACCTTGTACAATGTTATTTTATTACAAGGGCAGTACTGCATTGCATATGGGCAATAATGTAATGGATAATATAAATTCCTCTTACTTGGTGATAGAGCGACGAGTTATCCTCCTTTGGCAAGCGATAAAAGCGACAGCCAACACCTATTTTTAAGGAAAAGGCTTAGGGGTAACGATTCGTCACAGAGACTAAATCATTGGATCGTCACAGAGACAGATAATATTGAGTTGTCACACAGTCAGATCATTCAGTTCTCCAGACGCCAGGATATCACGTTGCCCAAGAAACTGAAAGCGTCCCAATTGCAAATATTCAATAATAATAAATTGTAAAGTCGTAAGCCATAAGTTAAAATATGAAGGTAAAAAGCTCAGCATCTTTATGAACATGGCTTAGGACATCCATATTCAAGAATATAAAACTATTATGGTTAGAAATCCATGCAGTACAGTAGAACAAAGGAAATACTCAGTGATTGCTCACCATTAAGGTAACCAAAACACTACAACCAATACCACAGTAACACTGTAGGTTCACATCGCGCATTATTTGATTTTAGCAAAGACTTATACCCGAACTGTACCCTAAGAACGAGTATGTACATAAACAGGCGTAAATGCGGTCGTGTTGAGTAACATCCAGACTTGTGAACTTTCTAGAAGGAATTCATGTGCTATAGGGTTTAACTCGCATTCAAAAATGTGTTTGAAATATTTCGTATGCTTACGGATAGCATTCCAACCAGCAACAATCTATAATTCTTGCGTACGCATGTCTTTGGTTTGTATGACAAGTTTCAGCTAGTTCTCTCAAGTACTTTATCTACACGAATTGAGTATCTTGCGTGGTTTTCATCAAGATGGCTTGAAGATCGTACTGTCACCAAATCCTTCATGTTGGACGGATTAACCCCTAACGAAATATGAGTTTACATTCATTTCTATTCCCAAAAATATCTCAGGCTCAGATGTCTCATTTGCTAAACCAGGGGCGCTGGTATAGAAATGATCAATAGGGTTTAATTAATAAGGTTTAAAATCAAACGATATGTTTGGCACCACTCTTTTATTTTGTCTTTAACTTCATTCATTTTTTCAATAAGGTCTCCGCGTGTATTTCCGCTTGCAAGAACTAATTCATATCCGCATAGTTTCTACAAATCCAGAGATATGCAAATCACTTCTATATATATATATATATATATATATATATAACTTGATACGTGGTCATTGTCGTCTAGACCAGTTAGGAGAAAAATTAAAGCTTCTGCCTTTTGTTGGGTACTTCGACAAAATTTAAGCAAAGAGGAAGGACTCTTTATACTTTTTTTAATTCTCTCTAGCTTTCAATGGACTTTGCCATCATCATCAGGAGCTGAAATTACAATGATAACAGTAGCAACAAAAGTGTAAAATGAATTTAAATTGAATCAACTTACAGTAGTATGTGAGGATGTTGCTAATTGTTGTTTACGTATAGGATGAGGGAAACGTCCAGTAACATGGTGAGAGCTGGATACAAGGTACAATGGTTAAAATTATATAAAATATGACAAGACAAGTTAAAGATAGATTAAACATTATTTAAAAAACATTAGAGCATTACGTCGTGAAGCCACTTGATGATTGCACAAAATGGTGGTCATGGAATAATGAGTGAGATGAACCTTTGACAGAAGGGATTAAAATCAATTTGGTAAAACAGATGAAAACAAGGGTAATCAACATCTCAGATAATACTTTCCTCACCTCATATTTACATAAACTATCAAAACTGTTCATCAATAATGGTTATCCGAAGTGTCTGATTAACAAGATCTTATTTAGTTCACCTTCCAATACTTTGCCGAACTCTGATGATGCAGGTAATAGTCGCACAACCCCTAATAATAACGGAACTGATGTAATTCCCAATAATAGCATCAATCCAAACAGTACAAGCACCAATCCGGACTCCAGACCTGGTTTTGCTGTCCTGCCCTATATCAAGGAACTGACCCCTAAGCTGATCAGATTGTGCAGTCCTTTGAACTTTCGAATTGCTTGCAAATCCGTGCTCACTATAAACTGCATTTTTTCAAAAATGAAAGACAAAGTCCCGCTGCTTGGCTTAACCAACACAGTCTACTCCATCAATTGCAACAACTGCAACCAAATATACATAGGTCAGACCTCCAGATCTCTTAAAGGAAGGATTACATCACACAAAAGTGATGCTAGGCTTCATCCTGAAAGATGCGCTCTAGCATCTCATGTTAACACAACAGGGCATTATATGAATTACACGAGTATCAAAGTTCTTGATAAAGAAAAACACCTTTCCAAACGGTTATTCCTGGAAATGTCCCACATTTTCATGAATAACAACTGTATCAACAAAAAGACAGATATTAAACAACTGAGTGTCATTTACTCATATTTGCTAAACTGCGAAAAATTGGAGAACTTACATATCTCCCCAAATTTCGAATTTTCACAACCATAAATATAATCTGTGTTTTGGCCGATTCCACCAACAAATTTCATTCCACTCAAAATCTAATAATTCTCTTCTCACGATTTATTAATAATTGTTAATTTAAAATTCTCATTAATTAAAATATAGTTTATTCAACTGCCTCTGGTCGGTTTAACAATTTCTTACATAACATTCTGAAAATCACATCATCTGAAGTGATTTGGCAACGTTTTGGCACACGCCCAAAATTCGTTCCATCTTTCAACACAGACATTGACAACCTTAGGCCTTCTGTCAAAGGTTCATCTCACTCATTATTCCATGACCACCATTTTGTGCAATCATCAAGTGGCTTCACGACGTAATGCTCTAATGTTTTTTAAATAATTTTTAATCTGTCTTTAACTTGTCTTGTCATATTTTATATAATTTTAACCATTGTACCATGTATCGAGCTCTCATCATGTTACTGGACGTTTCCCTCATCCTATACGTAAACAACAATTAGCAACATCCTCACATACTACTGTAAGTTGGTTCAATTTAAATTCATTTTACACTTTTGTTGCTACTGTTATCATTGTAATTGCAGCTCCTGATGATGATGGCAAAGTCCATTGAAAGCTAGAGAGAATTAAAAAAGTATAAAGAGTCCTCTTTGCTTAAATTTTGTCGAAGTACCCAACAAAAGGCAGAAGCTTTAATTTTTCATATATATTAATAAAATGGGTGCCTAAACTGAGCCTTGCTAAGATCCAATATTCATACTGTACAATGCGGATGTCATTCCATAATTTTATCTTCGGTGATGCAGAAAGGCACCTATGCCTTGTGGCAAATCTGAAAAACTGTCCGATAGAAGAACAGAAAATGTCACCATTAATACTTTTATTCTACTCAGCCGGGGCACAAAAAAGTGCGGTGATTATTAATACAACCAATAAGAAGGTGTCTTTAAAGAATTGGATCAAATGTATATGGTCGATTTTTGGTAGAAGTGTCCCAAACTAGATAATAATTATACGGTTTGTGTAAGATGGGCCCTAATTCCCATATTAAATCAAGAAATATGTCGTAAATCGCTTGATTTAGCTACAAAAGCGTAAAACTCTGCTCCTTAAGCCAGCCCTGTTAACAGGGAGCTCTCGCGCCCTCTAATGGGCAGTGGAAGACTACGTTTTGCTTCCGTCCGCGACGCGACGTAGTCGTGTAGTCATCCTACCGGCCAGTAGAGTGCGCGATACTAGTAACAAGCCATCATAAGAGGTATTCGCATTGCCTCATAGATGGCGCCACTGATGCATTGAACTCCTAGAAACAATCACGGACTTACGGGGGAGGTGAGTTGAGGGTTGATATTTCCTTTGTAGGTAAAAATCATGTTTAAGAATAAATAATTCTTTTTTGGAAGGAGAATGTAGTATGTATATTTTTATTACTTCTAAGGAACCTACTCCGATCCCACTTGGCAACATCGCTGTCATAGCTAAAGTTGTGTGCTATCGACGTGTATTCTGGTTAAATACGTTATTCAATCCTGGGAACGCAAACATATGATGTACGAGTGGCACGCTGTATATTTTGAGATGCGCATTATCTGTACTAATTAAAACCGGCAACAGTGCACTATTAGAAAGAGCAGTCCTTTATTAGTAAGTCGCCGCATTCAGTTCATTTTCAAGCATCTTATCGCGCTATGATTTACTATGACTTTAACGTCGGTTTAACTGAACATCAATGAATCGAAGGGTTACAACAGGCATTTGGTATTGAAGTTCCATCACGGGCTGGTATGCCGAATTTAAAAAAGGGTGCTTCATTGGCTGATGAAGAAAGCAGTGGTAGGCCATGTTCTAATGTGACTCCAGAAAATATTGCTAAAGTTCAGCGGCTAATTGAAGAAGATTCTCGCTGCACATAAGCGACTATAGAGGCCGTGGGGTAGGATCCGCAACAGTTCACACCAGTTTGCATGATCATATTCATTCAAAAAAAGTTGTTGCAGAGCTGCAATCCTGCGTCACGACAATGCCTCTAGCCACACTGCCCAACTAACTGTAGACTTTTTACGCCAGCGCCACACCAAAATGCTAGAACATCCCTTTTATTCGCCAGATTTGGCAATGTGTGACTTCTGACTCGTCAAGAATTTTAAAAAAATATGCGTGGTCAAAAATGTTTGTGGATTTGTGGAAGGTCAGCCGACAGAAGTGCTTTGATGCTGGAGGAGAATACATTGAACATAAATAAACTAGTTTTCGAAAAATAGTTTTCAGTTTTCGTATATCTTAAAATATATAGCGTGGCCCTCGTATCTATTTCATTGTATCTCCAAATACGAGTCTTGTTATTTTGGGACAAGCGGAAGCCGACCGAAATGAGTGTTTTACATGTCACGAAACATCACTAGAAAGATGTTATCTCAGTTTCCTAGTTCGCAATTCATTTGTCTATAGTCTACTTTTTTGTCTATTGTCGTGGGAGGTAAAAGCTAAATAACATCCGATCAAATGTAGTGATTCTCATCTCGTGACTGATTACTGCCAATGTTGTTTCCGCTCATACACGCATAGTTATCCGGTGAACCCTAAATAGTAACCTACAAAAAACTGGACCATCCGAACCGCGACACTTTTCGATGAGTTTCTCTCGCGCTCACGAACCATAACAATCGTTCTTCTCGGATTTTCGCCCGAATTTCTACCCAGACACGCCAAATTTCACTTTTAATCGAGGACCCAAAAAACTGTAATGGTTTCTAATCTGCTTTTGGGCTCAAAGACAGCGGCGCGGCATATACATCGTCCAAAGCTAATATACTATATAATAATAATAATAATAGTAATAATATAATATAATAACTTATCCGACAAATTTTAACCACATATGCATTGTTACGAAAGCAGTTGATGTCTCAAAAAAAAATCTAATACAAGTCCTACAGAAATTAAGTTACAAACCTCAGAAATCGAGATAATATAATTGTTTACATTGACTGCAATGCAAGCTTGGGCACGTCTAGTCCAAATTCGGCGCACTAATTCAAATACACCTCCTTCCTGCTGTGCCTGAAGGCTCAAATTATCGGCAGCCACTGTGATTCGGTCACGCAATTCTTCAATATTCTGAACTGGAGTACGGTATACCTCGTTTTTCAAGTATCCCCATAAAGAGAAGTCCAGAGGATTTAGATCGGGAGACCGTGGAGGCCATGCAGTTGCTCCACCCCTTCCGATCCAGTACATGTGGTATACCTGATTCAAAGAATCACGAGCTTCTAAACGAAAATGCGGAGGTGCCCCATCGTGCAGAAACCATATCCGTGCTCGGACCACCAATGGCACATCTTCAAGATGGACCGGCAAATCATTCCGAAGAAATTCCGAATACTGGTGACCATCCATCCGATGTGGCAATATGAATGGTACAATTAGACATTCATCGACACCACCTGCCCACACTTTTAAAGAAAAACCATGTTGGAAGTGTGTCTGGAGCACTGCGTGAGGATTCTCAAAGGTCCAAACGTGTGTAATTAGGAAGATTGGCCAAAATATCAGCTGTAAAACGGGTATGTCGAGCATTTTCTTGCAACATCCACTCACAAAATCTTACTCTTAGGGGGTAGTCTGTAGGTAGCAGCGCCTGGACTCTCTGGACGTGATAAGGGTACAGTTGGGCCTGATGTAACATGCGTCACGTTGTTGCATGTGCAATTTCCGGGACCTGTTGAGCTAACTGAATTGTGCTTATTCGCGGATTGTCTTCCACAATATCCGAAATTTCATCTTCGGCATTTAAAACGCGTTGTGGGAGAACCACTCCACGTCTGGGGCGCAAATCTCCACTAACACGTGCACGTAAAACAATTGGATTTTGCCCTCCTTCTCCGTACGCTAAAACAATGTCCAGTAACTCCTCATTCGTGTACACATGTGCCATTTTTATTAATAAATAACTAAAAACAAACTCGTAAAATACTTTCTTATTTAACTTCACAAAAATCGTTCGATCTTCATTCAGATTACCCACGATCCAGATTAAACCTTATTTACACGTTTTTATTGGTATGAAAAGGCAAAAAATTCCTGGTAATTTGTTTTCGTCAGTTGTTTGGTACAACATTTGCTACAATGCGTGTTCTAATATCACGACGATGAACGCAAAATACAGATATTGTTTTATCAATTTATTATTGAAACTCAGGTTTATAACTTAATTGCTGTAGGACTTGTATTACATTTTTTTTTGATAAATTAACTTCTTTCCTAACAGTGCATATGTGGTTAAAATTTGTCGGATAAGTTGTGAAACACCCTGTATATCATGTTTCTTTCAATTCGACCATTTGGATCTCGGCACGGGTATCATGTAAAAAACCTATAAAACGTCAAAAAAACCTATAAGGTGTCAACTTGCAGACTAGGTAGTTTTTAGGGCGCAAACAGTCATTCCACGTTTGCTCAATAGGATCGTTGTGAACGTCCATCTGTGGAGGAATCACTCAACTAAACTACGCATTATTGGTTGCATAGCTTTGTGAGGCTGAGTGATCCGGATCTGTAGTTTTTATCTCTGAGAAGAAAGTTGGTTGAATATCAAGAAAGCATCTGGATGGTTATGTGTATTGGTCTGCATGTGTATAAAATCAGTGATATTTGCTGTGTGAGAAAATCATTACTGAATATGACGGGTTATTTATATGTTGTGCTTTTTGAAAAGAGGTTATGTTCAAAGTTATAAATTACGAAAAATGAGGAGAATTACGGGAAATCATCACCGCGCCCGCGTTGTATGTAATTACTGTTAGCATGTATATGGCTTGTAATTCGACAGTGTACAGTGAATATAATTATTTCTTATCTCTCTCATTTTTGAAATTCAGCAAATTTGTATATGTAATTTCCAGAATGGATAAGAAAAAGTGGATGCGCAACTAATTTCTAGCTTTGGTTCTCAATTAAGTATATTTGAGACAAGAACCCAATGTAATTATTATCAACACATACAACTTACAGCTTAGACCCCCAGTAAAATGCCATCTCAGAAGCAATTTTACATCACATCAGAGCCAAAGATTGATAACAAGCCTCATGACGTTTAGGCAACACGTATAACTAAGTGCTAAGTTAACATCTTGTAGAATAACCTACATAATGTCAAAAAGAAACAGCATAATGTAAAAATAAATCGGTATGTCACTTTTCAAGATACGTGATACCAGTGCGGGAGTCACTTAATTTTCACAAAATCGTTTTCGTTTTTTCTCGGCTTTATTTGAGGTGGGACTTCAAAATAAATTACATATCAATAATGCCATCTAATCTTCTCTACAAGGTGGCAGTTTGAAATTTTGTCTTTTTCCTCAATCGTCGACTTAAGATTTTCTTACGAATATATTAGCTGTATTAGAATCTTTGCAGAGCTGAATATAGTTTTTATTTGTCATACATCAATATAGCTATGATTATCAAAAAAAGATCTTCTAAGTAGGATTTGAAATTATCTGCTAGTGTTTTGTTTCATAATCATAATAGCATCAGCCAAGCACTCCTGAAGGTTTTTTATATACCGAAGCAGCCGTGCAGGCTAAAGCCTGAATACCAGGGTACCGTAAGTGCTACGAGGAGCTCAAATTAACTTTGTTAATCCGATTTTTGAACCGTTTAAGGTTAGTAGAACTTCGAAAAACCTCCTCAGGTAGATTATTCCACAATCTGGATACGCTATAGACAAAGCAGTGGTCGTATCGGTAGGAACATCGCGCGGCGGCATCATGGAGGAGAGCCCTGAAGAGCAAAGCCCGTTGGTGTCGATTCGAAAAGATTCCTAGACTGTCGGTTAGAAAAAAGTCATTGATCAGCCGGATAGCCCTCCTTTGAACAGCATCAAGCATGGCTAATGTAGTCGGGGAGGCAGCACCCCTAACAAGAAAGCAGGGTAGGTACAGACTGAGGAGGTCATGTGGAGAAGAGTACTTTTTAGTCCTAAACAAATACCTTTTTCCCAGCAGCTGCCGCTATTGGCAAGATGTGTTCGTTTGAAAGTATTAAACAATACCAGATTGCCAGATTGTTGCGTCCATAAGCAGAGATCGGCTTGTCAGTCTGAATTCCTGCATGTAGAGTGCTTTTATCAGCAAAGCAATGGATCGGATTTATCGTACAAAAAAGGAGGTCGTTGATATGTAAGAGGAATGCCTACCTGTGTAAACAGCTCCTCTTATAATAATATGATATTGAACATCATGATATGGATTGATGTTGCAAAACTTCAAACATTTAAAAAAATAATCTTCCTATAGTTGTTCTTAACTCATCGAATAAAGAAGAACTGTTTCCTATTATTTAAGGGTAGTAATCAAAATATTGAAAACGGTAAGATTTTGAGAAAGTGATATAACCATTTTAAAGTTTAAGCTTTGACGATGTTGCAGGTTGCTGAACACATCTCATATCCGTCACATGTAAGCCATTTCACCTCATTTAAATAATATTAATCTACGGCTGAGGTGTCACGTATTTGGAAGCATCTTTTTCGTTTGTTATATAAATGTGCAAATTATCTGATTGTCCTTTATTTATATTTAAGCCACCAAGAAGGACTACAGCCTAAATACCCGTGGGTACTGTGGGGCTATAGGGGGGAACAAGGAAATGGGGGGTCACATGGAGTCTAGCGAGGAACATGCAAACAATCTGGCCCCGCCTGGTAGTACCTCCACGTTCGACAGTCTGTATCCGTCAACTACCTAGGCAAAAACACAACATCCATAGTCAAAAGGCAAAAATTCTCTTGGGACAAGATTTTAACCGGCTGCCGGATTCACAGACTTCAGCGTCTACCTACCACTACGCCACCGCGCAGTTTAAACTTTGAACGCGCTTCCCCAAAAACATAAGTTATATGCAATCGAACAAACATGTGCTAAGCTGTCACTTTGAAAGTCAACGTTGAAAATATTAGTTACCTTAAAATAAGTGGTGTATGGCAATGACAGTGTATGACATGAATATACATTTTGGTACAAGCTGATTATTGACGATAAGACACTAAACAACATAATACTTGCGTCTATCACCAAGAAAGCGCAATGAGCGACTGTCCATATTTTGACATTTCAGGCGTTAGACGACGCCGCTGTTTCAGCTGCTTTTCAAAGCGGCTGACGCCACATTCACCTCATTTTAGGATTTTTGCTGGTTCAGCCATTAAGCGCAAAGGGAGGCATGAGCATGCACGTATCGAGTTGTCAAGTCAAGTTTGAAAGTTGCACAGACAGGTTAAGATATTTTTATTGTCAATCGTATTAGTGGAAAAGTCTTGAATTTGAAAATAAATTTGGAAAACCAAAATATACTTTCATGTTACACTTGGCAAGGGAATGATCTGGCAAAAACACACAGAAACGTTAAAAACTGAATTTAAAAAAAAAATGCAGGCCGCGGCTCACACTGTGAACAAAATTGAATCGCGCAATTTGGTATAATATAAAATAATCTTTTAACAACACTAAAACAAAAATTTTTTTCGGAATCCAAACTGATTACAGTAATTTTCAACAATTCTCAGACGGATTTTCTAACAGTTGTATTTTTTAGTTTTTGCTCTCCATCTTTTTTTCTTCTTCTGCTTGTTTCTACTGAATCATGTCTGGTTTCTAGGTGGCCAGGCCGACAGAATAACAAACTGACTGACGTACTTCGACACAAAGGCAAAAGTTCTACGGACCGCCTTCTCAGACAGTGAGAAATAGTATCAACTTATGACACGTACTGAGGTGAACATCTGACCAGCAAGTGACATCTTTGTATTAGCATGTATTAGCCTTATTCTATGCAAATTAACTTTTTCAAATACAAGAGTTGTTAGCAAGTGCAAAATGAATCTGTAGCGTACAAAAAAAAACGAAATACGGCCCAGTCTAGCTGGCGTTGACGGATCAATGATGTCTATGATCTTTGATTGACTAGTTACAGGTCACACTTTCCAATATATCGGTCCAACACTATTCGAAAATTGGTCTGGACTTCCACCAACCCCTCATGATACGCCAGTGCTAACGCACAATTCAATTTATTGCCCTCCGACATCCACCCACACACACGTAGCTCGACGGCGCCGCCACTGGCGCTACCTTCAGTGAAAGTCGCCTCGATTAATTCACATCAACAGCTGAAGAGAAGGAGAAAGGATTTTGCCTATCGTAGGTTTCATCTGATGCAGGAAAATGGTAGCGTTAGCGTGTAAGTGTGTCTAAAATAACACAAACTGGGTCACGGTGACCGAAATCGACCGCTACTGCGACCAAGGTTCAACATGCAAAGAGGTACAAGTGCACCCTTGAATTTTCACAAATCCAATTTGGGCGCGGAGGTCAGATATCAGTTATTCGGCGATGGCGGCCATCTTTTAAATCAAGGTGTTGGAAACTATTACTTTTTAGTTAGGCAATTTGTCGAACGTGTTATTTTTTTGTACCCATTTCTTCGAGGTGGATTTTGAACAAAAGATAGGAAAAGTATCAAACGCCCTGAAAACAATTTTGACAAAAACCTTCATCGTTCCTTTAGTTTTGCGCCACGTCGCTTTTTCTTGCAGGAGCCATAGTTAATGCAGGCAATGGCAAATACAGGGTGTCCCAGAAGTCGACGTCAAGCCGAAACCGGGTGATAGGCAAAGTCATAACAGCTATCAGAAAAGTATTTATAAAAATTTTATGGATGTGTTTTGAAAATTATAGGTCTTTGAAAAAAATATAGAAATTTCACACCCTACGGCAGTCTGTCAACTCCTGTTACTACAAATATTAACTTTTTTTGGATTTTATTTTTACAATGTAATGATGAATAATGCATCTTCAAACTGGTGTCTCAACCTTAGTGCCAACTTTTCTCGTTCAGGAAAAATTGCCACTTATTTCCCAACCAAGTATTCCAAAGTAAAACTTTGCTCAACTTTAACTGGCTCTACTGGAAAAAAATGTACTACGAGAGTTTGGCAAGTAACCTTAAAAGTTTGCGATTATGAAAACACACAAGGACCCTTAAGGATAACTGTTTGCACAACAGTGGGCGTCAAAATGCTGCTGATGATGATTTACCTTTACAGCAAATGCTCAAACTGTTTTCCTTCAGCCGCAATACACGCTCGACATCTTCTTAAAAAAGATCGGGTTATTAAACGAGCGAATCCACGGTTATTAACAAACTCAGCTGCTTCCAATAGTCTTTGCCGTTGCTCAGCTACATTTTGAATCGGCTTGAAATACACTTTTTATTTTACAGTTCCCCAGTAAAAAAATCTAAAGGATTCAAATCAGGTGATCGGGCTGGCCACGGTATTGTACCAGACCGCCTTATCCATTTGCCTGGAAAGTTTTGATCGAGATACTCTCTCACTGAGAGTGCATAGTGCGCTGGGCAGCCATCATGCTGAAACCACATGTCCCTGTAAATACCCAGTGGCACGTCCACTAATAAATTTTCTAAATGATTTTTCAAAAAATCCAAATAAACTTCAGCAGTCAAAGTCTCTGGGAACTCAAACGGACTGATTATTTTACCATTTAAAATTCCTGTCCAATGTACCACGTACAACGTGTTCAAGCTCTTCTACACCGGGATTATGAGCCCCGAGTTGCTTTTTGTCGCACAATGTTAGAAAGACACAGGGAAGATCCACGGTTCTTTGAAAAAATTTTATGGTCAGATGAGACCACATTTAAGAAAGATGGGTAGATGAACCTGCATAACTTACACGAGTGGCACGTAGCAAACCCACATTTGATGAGAGAAAATAAATCTCAATATCGCTTCAAGATAAACCATTGGACAGGAATTTTAAATGGTAAAATAATCGGTCCGTTTGAGTTCCCAGAGACTTTGACTGCTGAGGTTTATTTAGGTTTTTTGCAAAATCATTTACAAAATTTATTGGAGGACGTGCCACTGAGTATTTACAGGGACATGTGGATTCAGCATGATGGCTGCCCAGCGCACTATGCACTCTCAGTGAAAGAGTATCTCGATCAAAACTTTCCAGGCAGATGGATAGGGCGGTCTGGTACAATACCGTGGCCAGCCCGGTCAACAGATTTGAATCCGTTAGATTTTTTTTACTGGGGAACTGTAAAAGAAAAAGTGTATTTCAAGCCGATTCAAAATGTAGCTGAGCTACGGCAAAGACTATTGGAAGCAGCTGAGTTTGTTAATATCCGTGGATTCGCTCGTTTAATAACCCGATCTTTTTTAAGATGTCGAGCGTGTATTGCGGCTGAAGGAAAACAGTTTGAGCATTTGCTGTAAAGGTAAATCATCATCAGCAGCATTTTGACGCCCACTGTTGTGCAAACAGTTATCCTTAAGGGTCCTTGTGCGTTTTCATAATCGCTGTTTAATTAGGAAATTTTGAAAAATTTTCATTAGTTTTTCTTCAAATAAAAATTGTGCATAAGTTAACGAGTAATCTTCTAAGTGTTATACCATTTTGGAATCCTTATTAAATGCGCCAACTGTTAAGGTTACTTGCCAAACTCTCGTAGTACATTTTTTCCAGTACAGCCAGTTAAAGTTGTGCAAAGTTTTACTTTGGAATACTTGGTTGGGAAATAAGTGGCAATTTTTCCTGAACGAGAAAAGTTGGCAGCAAGGTTGAGACACCAGTTTGAAGATGCATTATTCATCATTACATTGTAAAAATAAAATCCAAAAAAAGTTAATATTTGTAGTAACAGGAGTTGACAGACTGCCGTAGGGTGTGAAATTTCAATATTTTTTTCAAAGACCTATAATTTTCAAAACACACATAAATTTTTTTTAAATATTTTTCTGATAGCTGTTATGACTTTGCCTATCACCCGGTTTCGGCTTGACGTTGACTTCTGGGACACCCTGTATATTACCTTTACCTTTAAATTTCTCGTAACATGTTGACTATACGGCAAATTTTTAAAAAAGCAAGACGATTTGATATCATACAAAACAATTTCTACCACTCCCTTACATACGATCGCTGGTTCTCGAAATTTTCAATCAAGATAGCGTCAAATACTCCAGCCCTATCATACCGCTAATGTGAACTTATCATTAGAAAGTAATAATCTAACGATACCGCCAAAAAAATGTACTGTCGCAAGAATTGGAGGAAAAACGGCAAGCTGACCTGTCACTATATAATGTTTGTGTATTTGCCTAGACTACTGTGGGATATTATAGGTATACCGTAAATAAAAGGGAAGGTTTTCTGTGTGATGAATGATGATTCGATTAATCTTCCAAAGGGGGACATAATAATGGTTAAATAAACTATGCCAAACATTTATGCTTGAGCACGCATTAATATTTATAATCAAACTATAATACATAAAAAAGCCATTTCTACGTTTTCCTGTTCGCTCATAACGAATATGATATCCATTTGTCATAGATCAAGGTGACGGATCTAATTTAACGAATCCTGCTCAAAATTATGTTTCAGATGTTTTTAAGACCGCTGATAACGAATTAAATTCCGATTCTTAAAAAATCTAAGTGACGGATCTAGTACGACTGCTATACTCGCATTTGCAAAAAAACTTGTCAATTGCACTCATATTACATTTTTATATGTTTTCAAGGGATAGTCTATGTATTATTGTATACAGTCGCATAATTGCAAAAGTTTTCGATAGCTGCAGCCAAAATTAACATATTTCTCAGCAGGGTGTGTGTGATCACAATGCTACTATTCAAAACAGAGCGGACTCTAATTGACTTTTTTAAACTCTTTTTGAATTCACCAACTCAATATGAATGACGGAAAAAATATCAATTACATATTGTTGACGTATAGTGTAATGTGTCAAATGGCAAGCAATTTAATGTCATATCATAATAATTACATATACCTTCGACTCCCGCATATCTCAATACAGCTGATTATTTTAAAACCTGACACTATTCAATTACACATTTTTTACTGCTTAGTTCCTGAACCACGCCTATGCATCCCCACGTTAATATAAAGGTTAAGTTGAAAAACGCTAATCTTAGCGACACTTCGCCCTTTTTGTACTTTTACTTAGGTACGAAATAAAGCCCATTTATTATTATATTATTATTATAATATAGACAAAATATCAGGAGTATTCCCCCTCCAGCCACAACATGGCCATTATAACAATATTCACATTATCTCGAAATAAAAGCAATAATCAAATCTATCCCCGTTCTTGTTTCCGTCAATCAAGTTTTTCCTCCACCATCATAGAAATACACACTGATAATAATCAGGAAGAAGATACATACCATATTAACTAAATCCCTAATAACTTCAAAAAGAGACTCATAAAGTACAATGATGATATTTCCGAAAGAGGCAATTCTAATTCTTATATGTTTTGGCACAGGGAAAAAATATTTTTATGGGACTGATATGCTTGCATGTGTGTACACCTAGGTACAATATAATATTTGTAAGTCGAAGGTCTTACCCATTTTTTTAACAATTTTTACAGAAAATCGTAAAAACTTTTGGGTTTCGAAAGTTTGTCATTTTTTTATATTCAAAACATCAGTGTGTGTACTCCACTTTAGGAAACAGTTTTTTCATTAAGTACTCGTAGGTGGTACCATGTGATATGATTCGAGCGCGCGCAGTTCACGGCGACTCGTTAATAAACTTCACCTAGCTGCCTAACAATAAGAGCCAAAAGCGCGTGATCGCTATTTTATCTCCCCATTAGGCGATATCATTTAGCCTTCAGATTACCAGACTCAACCGTCTCAGACTTCTTTCTGTGGCGCTTCCCAATAAATAGGGTTTCTGCCAACCAAACGATGAGAGTAGAGCAGCCAAAATCAAAATATACCTCCTGATACCACAAACTTTTTAAATGATGGAAAACTCAAGAAGGTCCGGTTTTGTGTGGCCTTAAGGGCCGTATCTTCAGTCGTTCCTACAATTGCAGGACGACCTTATGCCCTCCTTGATTTTCATAGTCTTTCTTCTCCTTCAGAAAGGCTAGGATATCTCTAGATTTCTACGGTTCCGTGTCAGCGTCAGCGCTGTCCTATTGTCAGGCTATGTTTTCTTCTTGTATTGTAGGAAATTTCAAGCTTTATAACAGATTATATAAATCAAAAGTGTGAACAATTTGATGCAAATATACAGTAATGGACAAAAGTATATAAACAAATAAGAATATTTACCTAAATACCTTTAGAACATGAATTCATACTTCATTGCTCCATAAACAAATGCGTAATTAGTAGAAAAACTAAATTCCTTGTTTTTCCATTATCTGCAATGAACACAATACAAGTCTGAATATAACCACTTTTTTATGAGTGACAAAAATATGTAGACAAATGCTTTTCAACATTAGTTTAGTACAGTTTCGTGTCAGAAGACGATTAGTTTGTGTTCATCAAGTATTGTGGAATAAGTTGAGTAATTTTAAGACCATGCCGCGAGGTCCAGAAATTTTTTACGATGTGAAAACTAAGATCATTGAGTTATACAAAGATGGTCAACGTCAAGTCGACATTGCCAAAAATTTAAAGCTGAAGCGTAAAGCAGGGCAATATTGAACAAATATAAACATAAAGGTATCTTGGAAGCCTCTAAGAGAAGTGGTCGGCCTAGAAAACTAAATGCTAAATAAATTAGATTAATAAAAGTAATTTCGTCCAAAGATCCATTTAAAAACCCAAGAAAAAAAAAAGTCGATAGCGAGATAAAAGGAATTGTCAGTGTTTCTACGAAAACTATAAGTAGAAGATTAAATGATTTGAAGTTATTTGCACGTCGCCCGAGTAAGAAGCCGCTAATCTCGAGGAAAAACCGTAAGAACCGATTACAATTTGCACGGTTGCATCTTGATTGGACCATCTGTGACTGGATGAGGGTATGTTTCAGTGACGAATCCAAGTACAATATGTTTGGATCAGATGGTGTTCATTACGTTAGACGTCCTAGTGGACAAAGATTGAACCCCTAGGAAACTTTGCCCACTGTCAAACATGGAGGCGGGTCTGTTATGGTTTGGGGGTGCTTTTCGGGGTTTGGGATGGGACCTTTACATAGAATAGATGGCATTACGGATAAGTTTGTATACACAGACATACTAAAGCATGTCATGTTACCCTATATGGAAGACAATATGCCCCTAAGATCAATCTTCCAGCAAGATAATGACCCGAAGCACACTTCAAATCTCGCAAAGAAATTCTTTCCGGATGAAAAAATACCAGTTCTCAAATGGCCTTCACAGTCTCCCGATATAAACGCCATTGAAAATCTATGGGAACACTTAGATAAGCAAATACGAGATAAAAATTAATCAAACAAGGATGAACTTTTTGCCGCTTTAGAGCAAAAGTGGAGACAGATTGATGAATCTTATATCAAGAAACTTCTACATCTATGCAGAGACGATGCCAGGCGGTGATTGATAATAATGGTTATGGTACAAAATATTAACACAAATATGGTTGGTTTTCTATAATTCACTGAACTTTGCTTCTTTTCTGTATAATTGTTTTGCTTTGTCTATATATTTTTGTCCTTCAGAGTTCCAGTTTTTTTCAATTAATTTTTTATTGAAGGGAGTGTAATGCATTTATTTATGTATAAGTGAGTATTATGCTATAACGAATTATGTATACAGGTTGGTGTATTAATAAAACAAGTTAAAAAAGAAATACAGCACAATATTAATTTGTCTATATAATTTTGTCCATTAATGTATAATTGTAACCTCAAAATAGAGCGCTGACACGGGAGAGTAGAAAACTATGATAATCAAGGAGGCCATGAAGGCGTCGTACAATTGTACTCTGACGATGTGGCCCTTAGAGGTAGGCATTTACATGATTTTTTATTCATAGCTTCCAAAATTTCATAAAAGATTAAAATAGAAATATTTACTTTCATTATCAGAATATTGGAGAAACAAATCAGTCGGTTATGTATTGTATTGTATGTATTGTATTATGACGCACTGAATCAAGGGCAACTGGCCCACTACCTCCCTCTACGTACACGCTACCGATTTCTTGTAAAAGGTAAAAGGCACAGAACGCAATGCGGAATAATTGGATAAAGCAATGATATATGGGGATGGTGTAGAACAATAAAAGCCGTGAAGCGATGAATAGATAATAAGCAAAGGTGGAGGTCGTACAGCTAAGATATGAGGAAGAATGTTCGCTTCTAGGTCATGCTTTGAATTTTTATAGGCTGTCGAATTTTATCTATAGTCTAGCTCTTGTTTTAAATCCGCATTTAAAGACATAGAAATGTAGCAAATTAAATCATACGCACATAGTTGAAAATAGAGTAAAGCAGATTGACTCAGGAAAGATATCTAACAACTGACATTGATTAACATATTCTAACCTGAGATAGCGGCGTCAAAAATTACGCGAGATGAAATGAGCATAAAGTTTGTACCAGCAAAATGTTGAATTCACAAAACATCGAGTAACATGATCCGTACAAAAACTAGTACCGACCTTGTTGGAACGATTTTCTTAGTTATGTGTAATCATAGAGTAAAAAAGTTCAATTTTTGCACACGGTTTTAAGTTGCAAATTTCATTTGGTTTTCACCAATCGTGGATGATTAAGAGTTTCTTGATGGTACGTAGGTATAATAAAATGTAAAAAACAGCAGTGCATTGCAAATGTACAAAAAATGCAACTATGCAACTATCTTAACTTTGTGATTCAACATTTTTTGTTTCAAATGTAAAGCACAAAACAATGATGCAGGCATAAACGCAAACAATAAACCAATACTCCCAAAATGTTCCCTACAACCGTTAACCCGACACCGACTTTCAACTGCGCATGCCTAAACTTTTCTGTACCATAAATGTTCCAAGTTTAATTCAGAGCATATTTTTCCAGGAACGACCAAAAACTAAAGACGTTGAAACAGAAAACATGAATTAAATAAACCGGAACATGGCCTGCTGTTACGAATCCATAAAAATGAGCGAGCGTGTTCAGTTCGGAACATGTTTCCTGGCTGTGCTGAAACACAACTATATAGTTTTCAAAGTAGACTTCTATCTATTGTAGAGCGGAGAAACATAGCTCAAACAAATTCTCTTAGATAACGCCAGAATATTTAATTTCATCTAGGATAACACAGGTCCAGAAAAAACCTGGTGTGTGTTTTTTCCAAGTATTTTCCCGCTGGTCACAAATCATGTCGATGGATAATTATGTAAGTAACTTCGACATCAAAATTATAGGTTTTTAGTATTTTTGGTCGACGTATATCTTTGGATCACTCACCAAAATACCAAAAACCTAGAATCTACGTCGATGTCATATTTATCGATCAACCCCCAATTCTGGACTTCAGCTCAGCTGGGAAAAATACATGGCAAAAATATAGTGGGGCTCTCAGCACACATATTTTTTTGTGCAACTGTCATGATTTTTATCGTTTTTTTTCCTTAAATATATTTTTATACCGAAACAGTCGCGTAGACAGAAGCCTAAATACCGATTGCTATAAGCAGATTAAAGACGCCTTATTACTCTGTCTGAAGTTAGAAGAACTGGAAAAATTCGCCTCAGGCAGATTGTTGTACAGTTTGATACCCTACTGACAAAGGAGCGATCGTACCGGCCAGTTCTGGATGTAGGAAGTTCAGCACGATTAGGATGGGAGACCGAGGTCTGGTGGGTCTGTCTGGCACGCTTATCATGCAGTGGCATCATGGAAGATAACTTCGAGCTACCACTATAGAAGACAGGCATATCGACAAGATTAATGATTAAAGAAGTTTCAATGATCAGTCGGACAGACCTCCTCTGAAAAGGATCAAGCATGGATAGTTTACTCTAGGCGGCAGCGCCCCAAAAATGTAAGCAATCCTTAAGGCTAGGTTAGTGAGAAGATTATATGGAGAAAAGTTCTCATTAGCCCTAAACAAACCGCCTACCTATTTCCCAGCAGCTATCGCAACTGATGAGATGTGTCCGTGCCAGATCAAGACAAGAACAGTAAACGGGGTCGTTGATATGTAATGAAAAGAATGTTGGGCGCAACACCGATCCCTGGGGAACACCCGCGTTAACATTGTAGGATGAAGAGGTGAACCCGTCAATCACGAAGGATATCTTGTAGCCAGAGAGAAAGTCAGCCACTCATCTGCAGAGCTTCTCTGGCATAAGAGAGCAGCGTGCCACTGATCGAAAGCTTTCGTGGTATCAAGAGCAACAATGCGAACCTCACCATATGCCTGGTTGAATTTACTTCATTAGAAATTAGAAATTAGAAATTCTTTATTAACGCATATAGCATTTAAATATAAATAACAATATAAAATATAAAATCATTAATGGTGCATGATCACAAGAGGGCGGTCTACAATCTTAAACACTACTAGATACAACAAGACCAACTGTACTACATTTCTCACTTTATTCGCAAAAATCCTAAAACTATCATTGAAAAAGTCAATTTTATTGCACTTCTGCACTACACTTTTTGCTTTCATACACATTCGAGTTATAGGAGAATTCACACCATAATTTGTCCTATGATAAGGAATAAGAAATACGTATAATGACTTACTTCTTGACTCCCTTGACGGTATTTGAAAACCAACCATGGCAAGGAGATCAGGTGCAGTAATTTGATTGTTAATGATCTTAAAAAGTGTGCAAATATCAAACATATCTCTTCTGTTTACAAGTGGTGTTAAGTTCAGTAGAGTCATTAGGTCCTGACAATTAATGTCATCATAAGGAATGCCAAGCTTTAGCCCTATTCTCTTAAGAAATTTTATTTGGATTCTTTCAATATTATCTCTGTGCACAGCATAATAAGGATGCCACACAGAGCTAGCATATTCAAATAATGATCTTACTAAAGCACAGTAGACATCTCTCACAATAAAAACATTATTGACGTCCCTAAGACTCCTAAAAACAAATCCCAAAAGACGCATAGCTCTTGATGTTATTTTATCAATGTGAGACACAAATGTTAACTCACAATCAAGCCACACACCCAAATCCCTTACTAGGTTTGTTCTCTGTTAAATTGCATTGTTTAGTGAGTACTCAAAAGCTATTGGATTTTTAATTTTACAGAAGGTTATAACTTTACACTTACGTATTTAGCATTAAGTTATTTACATTGCACCAATGAGAAAACCTATACTAAGTGACATATAAATCCGAACACCCAGTTTAAATGGTTTTATTTTAATAAAAGTTGGTGAATGTATTTATCTTACTGTAAATAACAAGTGAAAAAATTTTCAGGCTTATCAGTTGGACATTCCAATTTTTATACTGCTTTTTTTTAATTCACTAACGCTCTAAAAATGAATATTTCAGCCGCAGTAAAGAATCAACGTTGGCGGATTTTGGTTCTTGACATCCTTTACGATCAGTTACGATGCCTAGAGTACGGAGACCTGTACGATTTCGTCAACTTAGTGAGTTTGATAGGGGCCGTATAGTGGGACTTCGGGAAGCTGGACTTTCCTTTCGGGCAATTGCAGTTAGAGTGCAAAGAAGTGTAGACACTGTGGTTAGATGTTCTCAGGCATGGCTTCGAGAAGGCCGTACGCAAAGAGCAAGGGGCACTGGACGCCGCCGTAGAACAACAGACCGTGAAGATCGCCGCCTAAGATTATTGGCCTTAAGGGACCGTTTCTCCACTACCAGGTCCATTGCAAATGAATGGTTTGCAGAATACGGAAGACCTATTGGCATGCGAAGTGTTTACCGACGAATGAGAAGTTTTGGCTTGTTTTCATACCGGCCACACTGGGTCCTCCCTTTAACTCGAGAACACCGACGTAATCGCCTTGAGTGGTGCAGACAACGGTCACTCTGGGATCAGGAATGGAACAGTATTGTCTTTAGTGACGAGTCTCGATTTTGTTTAGGCATGCACGATGGTCGTGCCAGGATTAGAAGGCGACGTGGTTAAAGGAGGAATCCACAGTTTTTTGTTGAAAGACATGTTCATCACACTGTTGGAGTTATGGTTTGGGGTGCTATAGCTTATGGCTCCAGGTCACCTTTAATCTTCAACAGAGGTAACATGAACGCGCAACGTTATATCCACGAAGTTCTAGAACCCCATCTGTTACTCTATCTTGACACCCTGGCAGATCCAAGTTTCCAACAAGATAATGCCCGACCACATGTTGCAAGAGTCACAATAGACTTCTTTCAACATAATGATTTCACATTGTTACCATGGCCACCAAGATCTCCCGACTTATCCCCAATTGAGCACGTGTGGGATATGATGGGTAGGTGATTGCTCAATTTGCAACGTCCTTCTCAGACTCTAGAAGCACTTCGAGAGGAGTTGGTGGTTGCCTGGAATGAGATACCACAGAAGGACATTGACCACCTTATCAGAAGCATGCCTAGGCGCGTTGGAGAATGCGTAGCACATCAGGGTGCATCCACACATTATTAAAGGTCAAAGGGCTTTAAAGCAGTGCAATCATTTTGAAATTTTTATCATTTACTTATTATGCTTCATTAAGTACTTATACAAAATTTTATTAAAATAAAACCATTTAAACTGAGTGTTCGGATTTATATGTCACTTAGTATATTTAAATCTTCCTGCAAAGCGAGGCAATCACTCGTATTTCTAATAATCTTAAAAATTTTTAAATCGTCCGCAAAGCCAAGAAAAAGGCAATTAACAAAAATATCCTTAACACCATTCACAAAAATATTGAACAGAAGCGTAGACAAATGGCCTCCCTGGGCAACACCCGATGTAACTCTAATTTCTGAGGATATATGGTTTTTGATCTTAACCACTTGGTATCTATCTGTTGCATTACTCTCAAGCCATTTAAGTAGAGTACCATGTATGCCAATTGACCTCAGCTTGCTTACCAAGATACCATGATCAACTCTGTCGAACGCCTTTGAGAAATCAGTGTATACAGCATCCACTTGATATTTATTCTCAAAGGCATTCAACAGAAGGCGCTCATAGGTAAGGAGATTTGAGACAGTTGATTTTCCCTTAATAAAGCCATGCTGCTCATTAATTATAATATTCCTAACACATGGAGATATTTTGTGATAAATTATGGACTCAAAAACCTTAGCAATAACTGAGATCTTAGAATTTTTTATATTTGACTTATCCCCTTCCTTAAAAACCGGTGTTACATATGACCTCTTCCAGACAGTGGGGAAAATACCCGTGACAAGTGACAAGTTAAAAATTTTACATAAAACTTCAGAACATCTACAATTTTGTAATAAAATTGCCGGAATTCCATCAGGACCAACTCCTAAGTTAATACTCAAGGACACAATTTTATTAAAAACTTCTATAGAAGATACACTTAAACTACTTAAATTAGTACATTTGTCAGACTTGCAATTTTGATTAATACCGGAGCCCTGCTTTTCTGAATATACAGAAGAGAAATGCTGTTTAAACATCTCTGTGATTATTTGTGGATCATCTGTTTCAACATCGTTAAGACACATGGATTTTGGATATTCAAGATCCTCCTTTTTGGAATTGACAAATTTCCAAAAGGACTTTTTATCATGTAGTTGGCATTCAAGTGTTTGAATAAATTGTTGATATGAACTCTTGGATAAAATGCTGCATTGTGATGTAAGCTAGGAGATTCCTGTTGATCGCTGCCTGTCGCCAAGATTCGAGATAATTAAGAAGCCCCTGATTTATGAACATATCCATTATTGGATAATTTTGATGATCCTCTTGATGAAAGTTTATTCGCCGCTAATGCCTAAAACATTACACACTCCCCCTTATATCTAACTCATTCAAGCCCAATCATTTTAAATCCAATCAATACCGACACTTGTATGTGCTTATGTATGATTGGCAAAATTGTCGGGGGTGGGCTTCTCGCTGAGTGTCAATTACAGTTGCTTCTAATTGCCCACTCATTTACAACATTTGAGTGGATGATTAAGAGTATGTTTCTCGTCATTATGATATACGTAGCCAGCTTACTACGCCCCCGCATCAGATAGTCATAAAAGATCTTATATACGGAGCTGTTTGGTAAGTGTCCGCACCGTTCCCTTGTCAATGACATTCTCTATAATCTTTAATCACTATCCTGGTCCACACTTCATTCTTAGTTATCTGCCATCTACCCTGCCATTTAATGAAAATAACTACTACCTTCCAACATCCTTAGCTTCAATACCTTTTTTATGAAGTTCGCAACTCTCTTGAGCCAAGGCGCGTCAAGGTATTAGTTGGGGGAATCCCTGCCACCACCAACAGCGACTTGGGGAACACTTGACATGTTAGTACAGGGTGCGGCAGAGAGGACGGACGTTTTTGGGATGGGTAGTACTCTCCGCCTCCGTCTACGAGAGAGGTGGGGAGGGTGCCGTTTGACTCGTGAGATCCTAGCATTATTTTACCAGTTGTTGTTATAGAGCCTTGGATGGTGGAGCACCGCGTTTTCGCCTATGATTGTTTCGTCCGAAATAATGAGTCAGTCATCGTCGTACAGCGTGAGTTTCGTCGCCACTTCAACATTCATCGGAATAGAACTGTTCCCTCTCGAAACACCATCCTTCTTTGGGTTGAATCACTTCGCAGGCGTGGTGAACTGATCAACAGAAGACCAAGAGGAGCGCCGCGAACAGTTCGAACTCCTGAAAATGTTGAACGCAATCGACAGGTCTTTCTTCGCAGTCCGACTCGATCTGCCCGGAAACATGCTGCTGCACTTCGCCTTAGTGATCGTTCGGTAAGGCGAATTTTGCATATGGATCTCCGCTTTCACCCCTACAAATTGACCATTATGCAACAGTTACAGCCCGGAGATTATGCACAACGAATGAACTTCGCACGTGAGATGGAAGCACTGATCGATCAAAATGAGAACCTCATTTTGTTTATGAGTGACGAAGCCCACTTTCAACTAAACAGCATGGTTAACCAGCAGAATTGTCGTTATAGGGCTAATGAAAATCCGCAACAGTTACACGAAAGACCGCTGCACAGCCCAAAAGTAACGGTTTGGTGTGCTGAATCGCAAACTTGCATCATTGGCCCTTACTTCTTCGAAGACGGTAATGGTCGTGATGTTACAGTCAACTCAGAGCGCTACATCGACATGATCACCAACTTCTTTCTCCCTGAATTACGACGGCGACGTGTTCCAATCCGACGTGTGTGGTTCCAGCAGGATGGGGCGACCGCCCACACAGCCCGAGCATCCATGGACGTTATTCGCCCTCTCTTCCCTGGTCGCCTTATTTCCAGGTTTGGCGATGTTCATTGGCCTCCTCGGTCCCCAGATTTATCCATATGCGATTTTTTCTTATGGGGACACCTCAAGGCTAGAGTATACGCGAACAAGCCCCGAACTCTGGATGAATTGAAGGGCGAAATTCACGTGGAAGTTGCCCAAGTTGAGAGAGCGATGTTGGAGAGAGTCTACGCGAACTTCCAAGAACGCCTCCAGCACTGCATCAACGATTTCGGCCACCACATGCCTGATGTGATTTTTCCACACTTGACTGTCTCAAATCCTATTTCCTTGTGAAACTGATTTCATCAATAAATTTGTTTTCGAGTAAAAATTAACTATTTTATGATTTTTTTAAAACCGTCCATCCTCTCTGCCGCACCCTGTACTTACAGCCTGAAGTATAATTTATTATATATATTAGGCGTTTAGACATTAGACAGGTCAAATGACTGGTTGCTTTAAATAACGGTAAACCTACTTCTCAAGTATTGCTCAAAATATACATAATACAAAAATGGCGTCAAGTAGGTTGACTCTGCACTTCCCGCGCAGTTCTGTAATCAGTTCATAAATGATTATGTTTGTCCCAAGTTAGTTCCTGCGAGAAAGCTACAAATATGTATAACAAAAATATTAAATCGGTCTAGTCAGCCAAACGAGCTCATATACAATTGGTACATTCTCTATAGTCCCCCGCTCATTTGATTAGCGTTGTCAGCTACTTTCTTCCCTACCATAAGTATCGACCATCTGGCAACGCTGCCGAAAACCCAGTCAAACCCGACGTAACCAGCCACGGCACTATATGATCCCTCCCGGCGATGCTGTCAGACACAAGGTAGGGTTTGGCCTATGAAAATCGCCGTTGCATCGCATCGTCCCGACCAACCGCATGTCTCGTCTTTAAATATTACTATATTTCTGTTGTAAAGGCTAATGTACCGAGAAATCTTTGGTGTGTGAAATATGTACTGTTGTGTAAACTTATTGGGGTTGGAAGCGTATAAATATGCCACCAACAAAATAATGTACCTTCCCCCACCCTCTAAAATCCCCAACTCCAGATTTTCAACTCTTACAAAAAATGATCAGGATTCTCTGAAACGTGTACTTCCAAAGCTATAGGCGACCAAAAAATTAGCGGATAGACCGACGATACGCCCTCGTCAGTATATAATTGATAGAAAAAATCATAAAGTCAAATATGAAAAAGTAATATAATGATATGCTCATTTTTAATGCAAAAGTGCATAACTGGTCTTTTCACTGGTTATGGTGATGTTTAGTGTTAAACAAAAGACATCTTAAGAAACGTCCAAGGGAGGATTTAACATTTGCATTTTGCGGTAGGCACTTCTCACTACAGGTATCCGAAATTTTTTCGAGTTTTGAAATTTTTGATTGTCAAAAATTTTACAATTGTAATTTTCTAAATCAATAAAATTTTTGTAGTTTTGAAAATTTTAAAAAGATTCCAAATTTTGGAAACTGTAATTATAACTATTGCACCCTACTGTGAAATGCAAATGTCAATCCTCCCTTGAACATTCCTCGAGGAAGCGTTATTGGTTCTTTAAAACCCAAGGAGAGATCATTCCTCAAACGGCACTCAATTCTGAACCAACGTCAATAAATGTGAACCGAAGTTACCCAGAGCTTCTAATGTTAAACGCCACGCCACGCACATTATCGTAAATCTTTCTCCAGTGCAATGACAACGGATAAAGAAGCAATTAATCAACTCGGTGCGGGTTCCGCAGCATTCTCTCACAATTCATTATGTTGTAAGATTTTTCCGTGTTGTAGTATCTAGAGTGCTTTGACGTGAATGCTCGCAGAATGACGCTTTGCCGCTGCTTTGCCTTCAAATCCACTTATTTCCTTGTTGGTTGTGCTTAGATTTTGTGGGAAACACGTCATTTGGACTGGTTCTGATAAATTGTGTACTGTTCGGCAAATATACTTTGAATCGCGCCTTACGCAGACAACTGAGTCGGCTTCAGATCCACTCACTAATTGTGCTTACAAATGAATCGGTCAGTGCCAAAACCGCGTAAGTCTATAATTTAATTTTTTTCATGAGACAATAAAAACTGTATCACTCACAAATAAAGCATTTTTAAAGTACTTTTTTGGGATCAATGTAGCATTTGAGTATTGAAAAATGATTTTTCAAATAACCGTCACAGTTTATTAATAATTGGAAATGCCCGAAAAATAGTTATGGACTTGTCTTAGCAGGAATTAAGGTTAGTAGGTAGTAACAAAACGAATCATATTAATTATATTTTTTTGTTATTATTGAAAATCACACTTAAATATTGACTCATTAACATGCCACATATTTTGATTTTGCATATTTCAGTATTTTCAAGCGAGCGATCTGGGTGAAGTGACCATCTGGGAAAGTCGAATGTCCCGTTTTACATCTAGACCATGAATCGACTATCGTGAAAAAGTAAATAGGCTAATTCATTCAAATTTCTCAATAATAGGTTGTAGAAGAAACCAGATGCTTATTTGATTACTAATCAAAATGTATTTTTTTTTCAACAAACAAATTACGTGTTGTGAGTGTAATTTCCAACTTTATACTATCAATACGAACAAATATTTAAAATAATTAGCGTGCATTTAAAGGGCCATCTCAGTGATAAAAATGAGAAGGATTGAATCAATTCGGGAAAGGCGATTGAGGCATGTGATCTTATCTTTGTAGTTAATGAATTTGAAATTGATATTTTGGTACATATAGCAGTAGCAGATATGTACATATTATGAAAATAAAACAATACGGATGTACGTCTATTACGTGCTGTTATTTGAAGTGGAAGGAATGTATTGACTTACGAGATATACAGTGTGACTTCGAAGTTGAGTCATTTATTTTAACAGTGAGTAGATCTGATCAAAAGAAATGTTTTTTTCCTTTACCATTTTCCTGGTAAAATTAAAGTAACAAAGTTATAGCCCTTTGGAAGTTTGAGTACCGCCCTGTCTCAATAATAATATTATGTGGTCGTGTTTGGCGACAACGGATATAATCCGCCGTATCGGTTCATCGCATCGGAAACAAAAAAGCGAAAGAATTTGGAACGATGTTTTTACAATTATTTCATTCATTTGTATACAGTCAGTGTCAGTGAATAGTGGTATCTGTTGCGTGGCTCTAACGAAATAAAAAATGGCACATGTTTATGCGGATCGGTTTCCCAATCGAGTGCAACCAACCCCTCGTGCCTTTGTTAATGTAGTACAACGGGCTCGTGAATCAGGTGACTTAAGACCTCACAGGGGACCTCACGATCAAATACAGGTCCGCACTGAAATACTTGTCGGAAGGATACTTTATAAAACAAGGTAAAAAATTTTTTTTTATTTTTACACACATATTTTGGTTTATCTTCCTTCTACAATCATTATCTGAAAATTAATGACTCAACTTCAAAGTCACCCTGTATACATAGAAAACGCAACTTCCTTTAGTAAAAAAAAACATGTTAGCAAAAAAGAACTTACGAGGTTTCTTCAATGACTGATTCAATTGGATTTCGCAGGCAGCACGTCAACTGGACTGACTCTGACAATTTGACTATGTTTTCCACATCTTGGCGACCGCATAAGCTTCAACAGGGAGGGGCGAGGGGGTCGACCCGCTCCCCCTGAGAATCCGGTTGGCCCTCAAAATTTGAAGATTTAGCATGGTTTTGTGTCCAACTTTGGAGATTTGCAGGATTTGCCCCCTGCTCCTGAGAAGATTTGCTATCCTCCCCTCTTCAAAACGATTTGGGGCAGGTACATTTCACAAAAAGTTGTCCTTGTCGAACATTGGCCCCGCTCATGAGAAAAATTATTTCTTATTTATTTGTTTGTTGGGCTTAGATATGCGGAAAACACGCCACAGATTCCGGCAAATTGTATAGTTCGCCATAAAAGAGGTAAAATATTCAGCATTGGCTATACAAGGTATAGAAAGAGAATACAAGTGAGGAAGCTCAGTCTGACGGACCAGATAAGAAAAACATATTATTGTCGGCTAGCTGGTCAATATCTGGAAACTGGCAGCAATGGAGAAACAAGCGTCTTGAAAATGCGGAACAAGGCTACGTGGGTTATACGAGATCAGCCAGAGATAGTTTGATAGCGATAGCCTAAGAACAACTGCGTTTTGATATCATTTACCAGGATAGCAAAACCACCATTAATTTACACATATGGAAAAGTATCTTTTATGATTGTCACTAAAGAATTTTGCTTAACTGGCAAAATTGTATTGCCAACCCACAATCTACAAGTACGATATAAATAAACAGATTGACAGATAAGTACCATATGCGTAGCATAACTTCACTAAGGGAAACTGCAGACTGCGCAGGCCGATCCGTAACCCAGCTGCTACTCGCTCTTGCACAGACACATGAATTGGTCCGTGCATAGAGTTCGATTGCATAAGTGTGACGGAGATGGATGTAACTCCTGCAGTTTTACTGTGACCCGCCGAATGCCGCATAAAAACCTAGATACGACGGTTTTCCAGACAAAAAGAAGCGATCCTAAAGTCAGCAGGCTTAGCGCCTTTGAAGACGGTAACATTTCCAAAGGCCTTTTTTTGTCCAAGAGCCCTTCAATAGCTCTAACTATGGACCCGAACTAATACTGGAGATTACCAGGTGCCAGGCTGTTACCGCCATCAACGACCTGGGTACATAGGCAACTAGCAGAAGCATGATTAGGCAGAGACAACTGTAAATATGTCAAAAAGCTAAGAACATGTCAAAATAAGCGTTGAACCAGTTACGCGACCGTGTGTGAGCGCTTGCGGCTCTGTCTAAAATAGGGTTAGACCAAGATTCAAAAATAACCGAGACCTGTCTGGACTATCTAGATCAGTTCCATGGAAGATCACGACTTGACCTGGAAAACGCTGGAACATTTCTCGACGCGTCGGTAGGAGGATAAACATCCGAACAGATGTCGGAAGCATTTAGTCACGATCAAGTGTACAGTCACAGTGAAGACAGGCCAGGTGGCTGATCAATCGTCATAAGTTAGTACAAGTTTTATAAATTGGTGTAGAATTAATAGAGTTTGCACAGCATTGTGGTCTTTTCCTAACAACATGTTTTCCAACAGAATTGTACAAGATCTCTTCCAAACAGTGATTAGCGATAAAACATAATTCAACTTCCTAGGCAAGTGTGTCGTGTGTCATGGCCTCAAAGTTGATATATTCGGCGTGACACAGTGTAACAAATCTATGAACCGGACCGGTTCAATGTTGTAACCTTTGTTCGGTAGCAGTTTTTCATGAACCATAATGGTCCATAATTCTGCAAGGTGAAACGTGGAATCATCCTCAGAACTATCCATCCCCACGGCGATTAACAGAGACAGATCGCCTGTCTAGATACGGAGCCAATTTTCTTCTACATTAGCATATTTATCACCAGGAGATAAATTGCCGGCATTAGCGCTCGGTGAAAGGAAGTTAAGGTTATTCGATATAATAGAGAATACTGGTAATCACCAATTACGATTTTCGCAATTACGTAGGAAGCTATACTGCACCGCCATAGCCAGTACAAAATGGGTCGATGGTACTACACTGAGTGACATAGAACACAAAACAATCAGTGGCTGAGTTGTTATCTTTCAGGTATTCACAAGCTCACAATTAAAAGCGATCATTGAAAAAGTTTGGAAATGGGGCTAAGCTGTCGTTTTTAATAAAATATCGTCAAGTAGGTTGGCTCTGTGCTTCTCACTCAATGCTGTCAACACTTCACGTTATATAGATGAATCATTAGGGATTCTTTATGGAAATAAACCTGATAATATTAGCCTCCAAGACGATGTTATCTCATACCTGTGGGATATTTTTTGTGAGAACTTTGAGATACTATAATCTACGTTGCTAAACCATAGACAGTAAAAGCTTTATATGCTAACGTTCGTCGAGGTATTACGAATATACGCCCAAAATGCTCCATAAAGTGAAACAATCCGTCGTACGAGATTTTCTCCATTTCAATAATGCCTAGACGTCTCTGAGCTTGCCTCCATTTTGTCACCGAGCGTTTGTCAATTCTATCAACTCAATCAAATCAACAAAATATCTTTTTTGTAGAACTCTTGGCACTTAAGCGTTTACGATTTGCCTTCAAGGCTGCCTCAGAATTAAAATTGAGGAATGAAAAACATCAGATTCGAAGATCATTGACTATACAGTCTCTAATGGTATTACAGCTGAAGTTCTCATTCAAACAAAAACAAACACTTGATCTAACACTTTCGAACTATAGTGTATGATTCAATTATGTTCCAGTTGCTATTAGAATATAATTAACTTCTCTGTACGGTCTATTTTCTCAGCGGCTCAGTGCATAAATGGTGTGACCGGTATCGGCAAAATAAATAGGTCAATGAAATATCGTCTATGATGGAGAAGAAAAAATCAGTGGATAATGATACGATTCGCTTCATGTTTGACCCTACTCAAGCTGACAACGTGGAGCACTTTGTGATTTGTATCGGAGATCAGGCAACCATTAAAAGGTCGTTTGGGTTTGATATCGTACTTTATCTAACGGGCTTCCAATGATAGGTTCAGTTGTATTTTATTTACTGGAACATAACGGCCTTAAGCCTATGCTTAGAGAAGAAATATATGTGATAATAATCATCAGGAATGTGTGCATCTGTTGATTAGGTCGTGTCCGCAGATTTTTGATGGTAGGATTTTCTGCATTGTTACTAGCACATGCCCTAGTAAGCGAGGCAAATAAGTATTGGAGGACTACAAGAGGACAATACCCTCCACGTATAATAGCAGTTGTTGCCGTACAGACAACATCTGGGGACAGAAACAACAGGTCCCGTACTCTCTAGCGTATCCAGAAAAAAGTTCTGAATAGCTCCAGAGAGAGGAAGAGGTGTAATATTGAATTACACTGAAGTCGTTGGACTTTTGGAGAACCCGTCTTGATGACTTACCTGAAAATGTGAGACGAGGCTACATAGATCACAAGTCAAGCGTTGATTGGTTAGTTCAAGATATCGAAGTTGGCGGAAAATGATTCAGGATAGAAAAGCCTAAAAACATTATTGAAGCAAATGGATGAATTTCACACAACACTCTCAGTAAAGTAGACTGTTTGAGTGACAACATAGTCTTCTCAGTCCACATCCTAGCATGTTTCTCACTCTCACTGGGAGGCAAAGACATGGAATAATGCTTTATGCGGATAGCCTATCAGACAACAAGACAAAAATGTGGGCTACCTAAGTAGAGACATATTCTTATAAAGTACAACAGAACCCAAAACGACTTTGCTGCAATAGTTCAGCAGTTTAGAAGCTGTAGGCAAGGCTACCTCTTGTTTAGGACCGCTTACTGCTTACCTCTCTTGAGAACCTTCACCCTCATTTAGGTTTCTAGGACACTGGTTCAAGATGTAACGACAGAGTCGATCATCTAGAAGACACAACTGTGGATGTCTGGATATACAAGGAATTACCAAAACCGAGATTTTTTAAAACGACAAGCCCAAAGAAGTGTCAAACGCAATGGCTATTAGAGCCTTCCCTCACCAGGATGTCATGGCGACGTTGCTAGCAACCGTAATTAAGCTCACCTATCGAAATATATATGACAGACCTCTGACATAGCGGCACGATCGTCAAAGTCAGTGGTTGCGACATCATATATTTCAATAAGTTAATTTACCTGCGGTTTCAGGTCCTCCAGTGAAGGAGATCTTAAGCTCAATCGGGCTCAATATTTTGCTTTAAATTCACAGAGATCATTGCTGGTTAGGTATCGAGGAGCAGGTAAAAACGCTTGCTTCATCAGGGTACTGATTCCAACTGGATTTCGGTCCTGGGCATTAATTTCAATGTTGCCTTGCTGCCAGAGAGCATTAGGTTTCAAAATTGTCGTAAGCACAACGGAAATATAAAAATTGATTCCAAAAGACACTCAGAGCTATGATATTCGACATGAGTAAGTCCGAGAGAGACCTTCATAAAAAATTCGGCACTGAATCGTCCTAATCGTGAGAATGTTACTGGTTAGTACAGGGAGTAGGTTAAAAAGGATCAAATGTGGTCTAGCTACTTGACTTTAGCCATCCTACTGCTGCTACTAGAGTATGTGAACTAGGCATGCTAAAAAATAAGCAATAAAGCGATTATTTTTTTTTCATATAATAGAGTTTTAATAATCGATTTTCTTAATCATGATAACCGATTTTTAATAAATCGGTTATATAAATTACACACTTCAAACGATTTTCGTAAACAGCGCCATCTTTAAGTTTACAGTCCCAGTTCACTAACATGAACGAATCGATTAAAGACGAAAACAGTTTCGTCCCTTTTCAAACAGTTTTGTTTCTTCGACGAGTGTAAACAGTAATTGATTAACAGTAATAACGCATTTCAAAGGTAAAACACCTGAAAGGAGCTGGAGAAACGATGAAGATGCATAATACCACCGCAATATGCAATAAGGGATTAAAAAACAAAATTAAACGACATATAGATAGCTGGACATTTCTGCACCAACCGAAAGGTTATTTTCCAAATCGGGAAATACGGTCAAGAAAGCACGAAACCATATTTTCGGAAAAAGGTTATCAAAATTGTTATTTTGAAACTCTCTAACTGACAATTCATGATGTTTTTTTTCAGTTTTTATGGCTCAAATTTGAAATTTAGTATTTTAGTTTCGAGACCATGTTGAGGTTGTGGTTTTGTTTTTAGGCATACCATCGATTATTATCATTCTAGTCAAATAATAAATGGCACTGAAGCTGAACATTTGTGACAATTTACTTTTTTACTGGGTGTGCTGCAATTTAGATTTTTTAATGTTTTATTTGATATACTCGTCTTTTCATTTCATTTTGATTCTATAAAATGTTAAAACAGAAAAACATTAGTTTTTGGTTTTTAGTTTTGAAATCAGAGCTTGGTCGTGTTGGTTATTTTTATACATATCATCTTATTTGATTTTTAGTCTGATATATTGTTAACGTTGATCTCTTAGTTTTATTAGTACTATACAGCGTGATTCAAAAGTCGTGGCCAAAAATGAAACATCATACACAGGACCGCATTTTAAGAGGGGTCTTGTATGTAACATTTTTTCCTCGAGAGCTTCGTTAAAGTTTAAAAATAAAAAACAATTTTTTTACATATCTTCAAAATGTCAACTGGAATGAAGTAAAATTTTACTTAAAATTAACGTGCACCAGTGGCAGAGATACAGGGGATTAATGGCATTAATTTTCATAACTCATAAAAAGAGTACGCCCCTGTTTTTTTTTCGAAACGCGCAATTTTTCGAATTTTACTTTCAACATGCTGCAAATAATTACTCTTGTGTTTTTTGTTGGTTAAATAATCATTTTAGACAACGATGTATTGACAGAAATGGACCCGTACATTTTCCTGCGAGGTCTCCTGATTTGAACCCCCTGAATTTCTTTTTGTGGGGAGCTTTTAGACGTCTAATGTATGAACAAATACTGTTGATCAGTTGCAAGAACGAATAGATAATGAGTTTCATCAAATTCAAGCCACAACAAATTTTGCGGAAATACGTTTTTGCCGCACTTGTATCCGTCAGAATGGTGGTCTTTTTGAACATTTACTAAAATAAAGCTTTGATTTTTTTTTATCTTACGAAAACAATGCTTTCTAGGAAAAAAAACGCGACAGTAAAAGGTAAAATTCGAAAAATTGCGCGTTTCGAAAAAACATGCGACTAATCCCCGCCACTGGTGCACGTCAATTTTGAGTAAAGACTGTTGAATGTGGACAATACTTAGGTAAATTCACATAACAAATTTTAGTTTATTCCAGTTGAAGGTTTTGAAGATATTAAAAAAAATATTTGTAATTTTCAAACTTCAACACACCGTATCTTTTTAATGAAGTCATGGAGGAAAAAATGTTACATAGGAGACACCCCTTAAAAGGCGATCCTGTGTATGATGTTTCATTTTTGGTCACGACTTATGGATCGCCCTGTGTAAGAGAAATCGATCAGTTTTTCTTCACAAATCTATTGATATCTAAAAAAACGATTATTTTCGCTCATTGCCACATCCTCAACGAGAACCTCCTTTTCTTATTAAGTATGAAGAAACAGCTGGTCCAATTAACTACCGTCCGTCTTTAGCTCGTGTCCCGGAGCAGCGGCAGGCGTGCTATACGGGCGGCATGCGGCAGCGCGAAAGCGTTAACCGCGACCCTGACTGCTGTCGACACCGCCGCTCGCCGCTACCGCTTCGCTGCTGGCGGCAAAAGGCAGAGACGGGCGGCATAGCGCTGGCTGTAGGCACGTTCAGAGTTCCGTTAGTTTGGGCAAGGTCATGAATCGCAAGCAACGCCACCGCGGAAGCCCGGCGCGGCGCTGCGTGGTGCCGTCTCGCGGCTGCAGCCTATGGACCACCGGTCCGAAAGTTTCAGAAAAATCGATAGATGATCGGAAAGCTTTGAGTAACAGCTGAAACTTACACAGTGATTTTCATTATGCTGATAACTATCCATGTTATTTGGCCGTTAAATAAAACATATGTAGGATTAACTTTTACTAACGTTTCGGCCACCGCAGTTTTGCCTTTTTCAAAGTACAAATCAAAAATGACAATATTATTTTGTATTTATTTGTCATTTCGCCGCTATTATACTAATTATACGTAATTATCCACGGCGGGATGTAAGAATACATCCCGCGTACTGTGATAGTGCCTAAACCAGGGTTCAACGGCTGGTTAAACAAATCTTTAGCAGACGATCGACAAGACAGTCTCGGGACCCTTTCGCACTGATGCGACAGGTCGTCGGTGATCTGGCCGCTATGTTAACGGGCGTTGCTCCTCAAAGCCATTGCCATCTTGTAGAAGGCGCCAAACTACTGTGCAACCATCTTAAAAGAAACACTTTTTTTAATGAAAAAAGCAGCAGATAGCATTAAAAGCTTAAAATGTGTTTGTTTAACTTGTATTACAAAAATAAAGATACATACGAAAAAGTTATACGTAATTTTGAAATTTTTTCAGAATCTGATACACATATTTTACAGGCATACGTACTGGTAGGTAGGTAGGTAGGTGTAAAAGCCGTAAATTATTTGGTAAAAAAACTAGTAATTTTCATTTGTTCAGATTGCTTTTTTGTATGATTACTTAGATCAGCTAGTTGAATTTTATTTAATCTGGTAAGTGTGGCCGTACTGTCTTCTTCTTGCTAGAAATAACGTTGCAACTTTTTCAGGAAGTCTAATGCTTCCTTACTTGTCACTGGAAGCTCTTCTTCATCGTTGTTTTCTAGTTCGTCTTCCTGTTCGTTAACAACGGATCCTTCATTAACCAAATTGGAGTCTGACAATTCCTGTGTTGCTATTAAATTATTGTCAACATTTACATACTCATTAAATTTGTCTATATTCAGTAAACTATTAATTTTCAGTAAATTACTTAATGGAATATCATCTTCTGGATTAAAATCGTTGACTATTTCAGTGATGTTTTTCGCTAAACCAGCATGGCGAAAACAATTACGAATCGTTTCTGGAGTAACCAATTCCCATGCAATAGTAAGCAAATTTATAGTATCTAAAATGGTGACAGCTTCTTGAAGCTCCACAATTTTCATCAACACATGTTTCCGATAAATTTTTTTAAGACTCCAAGTGACACCCTGGTCCATTGGTTGCAGAACTGATGTCACATTGGGTGGAAAAAATTCAAGGTTGATATTATTAAATGAAATATTTGGATGAACGAGGCACTTATAGACCAAGAGCAAAATTTTACGATTTTTCTTAACAAGTTCAGCGTTCCACTTTTTAAATATTCTTGAAAAATTGATGATGTTATCCAAGCTTTATTATTTCCAACATAATCGATTGTTTTAACACCTGAGATTCTTAAATTTCCCTGAAATAAAAAAAGGTCATAAGTTCTTTGCAGCACTGCCATTGAATATCAAAAAATCTAGAACATGAATTTCTATTAATTCGCTTACCTATTATAAATAGTTTCCGTTTTTCAGTACCAGAAGAATTAGCACAAATCGTAACAGTTATTCGCTCTTTTGATAGTTTTCCTCCATCGTAAGTTTCATCTCTTAATTTATGAGTGTTATCTGTGAGCATTCTATAAAATATCCCGGTTTTATCTGCATTGAATATTTTATCATCTGAATAATCACTGGATATTACGGGCCAACTATCAAAATAGCTTGCATACAGGGTCTTCGAAGTTGAGTCATTTATTTTAACAGTGAGTAGATCTGATCAAAAGAAATGTTTTTTTCCTTTACCATTTTCCTGGTAAAATTAAAGTAACAAAGTTATAGCCCTTTGGAAGTTTGAGTACCGCCCTGTCTCAATAATATTATGTGGTCGTGTTTGGCGACAACGGATATAATCCGCCGTATCGGTTCATCGCATCGGAAACAAAAAAGCGAAAGAATTTGGAACCATGTTTTTATAAGTATTTCATTCATTTGTATACAGTCAGTGTTAGTGAATAGTGGTATGTTGCGTGGCTTAAACGAAATAAAAAATGGCACATGTTTAGGCGGATCGGTTTCCCAATCGAGTGTAACCAACCCCTCGTGCCTTTGTTAATGTAGTACAAGGGGCTCGTGAATCAGGTGACTTAAGACCTCACAGGGGACCTCACGATCAAATACAGGTCCGCACTGAAATACTTGTCGGGAGGATACTTTATAAAACAAGGTAAAAAATTTTTTTATTTTTTTTTTATTTTTACACACATATTTTGGTTTATCTTCCTTCTACAATCATTATCTGAAAATTAATGACTCAACTTCAAACCCTGTATAATGGATTAAAATAGTCCGCTTTTCTATTTTAAGCAAGTCTAAAATATCCGAGGATTTTACATGCAATTATTTATAGGCCCTTAAATTGGGTCCATTATATACTGATTTCCATTATAAGCAAGTTCATTATAAGTATATGTTAGCATTTAGCCACAGTGCCATCTATGAGACATTATTATTTCCACAGTAGATTTCAAATTAATGGGGTGAGGAGAAACATAGCTGTGACAAATTCTCATAGATGACGCTACAGTATCTCATTTCAACATGGATAATTTTCCGAACGCGAGAGTGTATACTAAGTGACATATAAATCCGAACACCCAGTTTAGATGGTTTTATTTTAATAAAAGTTGGTGAATGTATTTATCTTACTGTAAATAACAAGTGAAATAATTTTTATTTTTATACTGCTTTTTTTTAATTCACTAACGCTCTAAAAGTGAATATTTCAGCCGCAGTAAAGAATCAACGTTGGCGGATTTTGTTTCTTGACATCCTTTACGATCGGTTACGAAGCCTAGAGTACGGAGACCTGTACGATTTCGTCAACTTAGTGAGTTTGATAGGGGCCGTATAGTGGGACTTCGGGAAGCTGGACTTTCTTTTCGGGCAATTGCAGTTAGAGTGCAAAGAAGTGTAGACACTGTGGTTAGGTGTTGTCAGGCATGGCTTCGAAAAGGCCGTACGCAAAGAGCAAGGGGCACTGGACGCCGCCGTAGAACAACAGACCGTGAAGATCGCCGCCTAAGATTATTGGCCTTAAGGGACCGTTTCTCCACTACCAGGTCCATTGCAAATGAATGGTTTGCAGAACACGGAAGACCTATTGGCATGCGAAGTGTTTCCGACGAATGAGAAGTTTTGGCTTGTTTTCATACCGGCCACACTGGGTCCTCCCTTTAACTCGAGAACACCGACGTAATCGCCTTGAGTGGTGCAGACAACGGTCACTCTGGGATCAGGAATGGAACAGTATTGTCTTTAGTGACGAGTCTCGATTTTGTTTAGGCATGCACGATGGTCGTGCCAGGGTTAGAAGGCGACGTGGTGAAAGGAGGAATCCACAGTTTTTTGTTGAAAGACATGTTCATCACACTGTTGGAGTTATGGTTTGGGGTGCTATAGCTTATGGTTCCAGGTCACGTTTAATCTTCATCAGAGGTAACATGAACGCGCAGCGTTATATCCACGAAGTTCTAGAACCCCATCTTTTACCCTATCTTGACACCCTGGCAGATCCAACTTTCCAACAAGATAATGCCCGACCACATGTTGCAAGAGTCACAATAGACTTCTTTCAACATAATGATGTCACATTGTTACCATGGCCACCAAGATCTCCCGACTTATCCCCAATTGAGCACGTGTGGGATATGATGGGTAGGAGATTGCTCAATTTGCAACGTCCTCCTCAGGCTCTAGAAGCACTTCGAGAGGAGTTGGTGGTTGTCTGGAATGAGATACCACAGGAGGACATTGACCACCTGATCAGAAGCATGCCAAGGCGTATTGGAGAATGCGTAGCACATCAGGGTGCATCCACACATTATTAAAGGTCAAAGGGCTTTAAAGCAGTGCAATCATTTTGAAATTTTTATCATTTACTTATTATGCTTCATTAAATACTTATACAACATTTTATTAAAATAAAACCATTTAAACTGGGTGTTCGGATTTATATGTCACTTAGTATATATGGTTGGCTAATTTCAGGAAGAATACGTTAAACAATAACTATACTTAATATCTACATATATTCATATTTCGGTCGAGATACTATTTATCGACTAAATTATTAATAACAAAAATTCGATGATGTAGAAGGGTGGTTACGTATCGGAGATAAAAGATAAAAGCAACGCAAATTGTTTTTCCGAAAATACCATCAAGGTTGAAAAGGTGATATCATAAATATTGCGGGATTGATAAGCTCGTAATTGTGGCAAGGTCACTAGATTCATATGCTTGTAATTTTTTGTTCTTATATCAGATAAGCTGTTATTAGAATTCCAATGTTATCTCTATTAGGATTAAAACGCATTTATGGATTCTAACAAATATTACCAAAATATGTTGAAATCCAACGATAATTATAAATGTTTAATCAATCAGATCATTCAGTTGTTTAGAATATCTGAAAATATTTTGAGACTTGAATGTCCCTCGATATATAAAAATAATAAGCGAATTCATGGCATACTAACATCAATATCCTTTTCAAGTGAAATGGATTTCAAAATTGTTGGGTAAATTTGGGCGTAGTCATTCTTACTATGTATTTCCACCACAAACTCGTATAGAATTGAATCGACCATTTTTTAAACATGCCCTTTTTATTGAAAATTTAAGGTAGATGCGTATTCTGCCATTACACCTCACAAATCAATAATCAAAGAGTACCGCATTGATGTTCATAAACAACATAAGACCGGGGCTACACCACCCGACGGCGAGTTTTTGACTAGGTTACTTCAAAAACAGTTCCAGGATCATTGATTTGCTTGGTTTTCTTATCAATGTGCTACATACACCAAAATACCAATTTTAAATACTCCAGCAACAAAATTAAATTTTCGGACAAATGTAGTATCCACATTACCTTATCCGCTTTGCCCAAAATGACTTATTTAAGAGTTTTCTTGCTGTCTACTGAAAACACTGACTCAGTCCTCCTAGTTTGTACGACTGAGAAAGTTCTTTAAATATATTTCAAGAAGAATATGGAGCATTCATTTTCAAGGTTTGGGGCGCGCCCCCTTGGCGTGAGGTGCGAAATGAACAATTTTAAGATAAATCCAATCAAAGGAAATATATTTCCAAGATTATTTGAACTTCGAGGTGAAGTAATTCAGTCTGTGGAGTTCGAAATGCCACGGGCCCAAGTTTTATTTGCGTATGTATCAGATATGTTCGATCTGTTGAACGTATTACGCTGAAAATTACAAGACGACAATTCAAACAAAATATAAGTTACAGCTCTGAAATCGCAAAATTTTAACATGGTTTTCTAAATGATTATCAATAACTGAAGAATGACAATAAAACCAGTATCAAGACCGAAATATCAAATCATTCGTATCACTGTCTGATGGAATAGATGTGCGTCCAGAAACACTGCAAGAGCTAACTTTGGAAATAGGAAATGATTCTGCTACTAAATATGATTTTGAGATAATAATAATAATAATTTTTATTGGAATGTTTATACATAAAAATATAAAAACGACAACATTCCAAAAGGAAAGGGGATTGGCAGGGCCATTTTTCACCTCCTCCTAAAAAGTTAACTTTTTTGTTAACATCAACAGAATTAACAACATATATTATGCACAACACAGTATATAATACGATATAGTCTGAGTGTTAATGGAGGGTCGTGTAGCAAGCGCCATAAATTTAATTTGTGGATTCAAATCTTTGCAGCTGTAGTAGCACTTTTTCCATCTCATTTCTGAAGTTTTGGATGGAAGGTGCTTCAAAAAGTTCTAAATGAGCAATTCTTTTTACGTAAAATATCTCGAAATTTACCCCAAGATATCAGAAGCATTAAAACTATTTTAATCTTTTTCGAGCACTTGTGTGCATTTTCAGCAATTATATCCATAAAATCAAAATACAGAAGCAAACTAGAATCTGCTAGTGATCTACATTGTACACTTGCTTCAGCGAAGGATTGACAGCCTTGTAAAAAATATGCAAGCTCACGCACCACATTAATCAAAACAATTCTGTCTATGCCTTTTTCATAATATTACCTACTTATTTCATGATTTTTGTTTATAATAAATCCATTAATTAAGTATTGATTTTGTTCCTTGTTTTTCTTATTCTTTTTTATATGCTACCACTTACTTAAGATGACGGGGGCCGTGGCATTATAGTTTTAGTCCATGGGAGTGTAACAAAAAAGTTAGTTTGGGAATCGCTGATCTAGAGCATAGAAATGGAATTTTATGTACAACACCTAACTTGGAATATCAGCTTTTGTTGAAAAATACATTTTGCTGTTTGGTGGTCAAATAAACACCCACCCGATTGCCGATCATTGTGGAATGTTTAACGAATAAATAAGTCTGTACTTTTTTACGGTGGTCAATTCAAAGTTTGGGTGTCAAACGGAAATCAGATTCTCTTGGGGTATGCGCTTTGCTTGGGTTTCCGTTATCTACCTTAAAACCGTTTTACTGTTTAAAGTCTGGTTTTACACTAACTTATCACGACACTTGCAACTAATTTATGTCGAATTTATAAACATGTCGACTGGACTAAAGTATGTTGATTCATTGGTCGCGGTCCGTTGACTGCATGTCCCTCTGGTGGAGGCGCCTGGGTATTTATTTCGAAATTGGCGAATTCCAGGGTACTCTACAGTATATTCAGATAAGAGATAGACCGGATGTAAACAAAAGGTTCGGGTGATTTTCACGCTAACGCCGCCGTCTCGACGTAAAACAGGAGCCCTCATTGGTCAATTCACAATTAAATGCCTATGCCGAGCGGCAGAGCAGTCGTATCAAGGCAGAGTCACATTCAGGTTCAGACGTGTTACGTATGTCGTGTGCATCATTGCAATTTGATATTTCTTTGGACGTTTTCGTTGGTTATCTTATTAAGTTGTTGAGTTTGTCGTTGTTATTGTTATACCTTGTTATTGATTGTTATTGTTATCAACTGCTTGCGCAAAATGCCCAGTAGTACAGATACTGCCGATGAAGTTGTAAACTCCTGTAGTCCACCTAGGAAACGCTCTAAAAAAAGACACCTGAGTGCAGAAATGAAAGAGGTCATTTTTGAATATATATAAGATCGAGCGCGAGGAGAACGAAGCATCAACCATCAAAGAAATTGTTGTGAAGGTTTCTCACAAAGTTGGGGTGTGTCGCGCATCAGTGTTTAATGTGTTAAGACAATACAAAAAAAATCACACCTTTTCTGAGCCAATGACCAGTAAACATCGCAAAAGTATTGTTAAATCATTGGATGAAGCTGATAAGCATACGATTAGGAGGAAAGTGCATGAATTCTTCTTTAGGAATGAAATACCTACTATAGATAAAGTACTGCAGGAGGTAAATGGAGATACAACGTTGCCAAATTTCAAACGATCAACTTTCCATGCGTTACTGAAGCATTTAAATTTCAAATGGAAAAAACGGGGTCGTAATAGTTTACTACTGGATAGAGAAGAAATTGTGCTATGGAGGAGGGATTATTTAACAAAAATTGGGAAATATAGAAATCAAAACAGGAAGATTTATTACCTTGATGAAACGTGGGTAAACGCAGGACACACTACAAGTAAAGTATGGGTTGATGATTCTGTAACTTCATCCAGGAGGGCCTTTCTAGATGGACTGTCCACCGGATTAATATGACTAAATAATCCCAATTATAGCAATCTGATACTCATATCTCAATGTTTTTTCGCTGAATGTGATGAAAACATTTGAAAAAGGTTCGCTTATTGAAATAAATCTACACCAGTTAGTACTTCGATTTCCAGGTAAAGGGAAAAGGCTCATTATCTGCCATATTGGCAGTAAGGATGGATTTGTTGTTGACGGTCTGTGGTGCTTTGAGTCTAAGAAAACTGGAGATTACCACGAGGAAATGAATGGCGAATCGTTTGAACAGTGGTTTTCAAAAATTTTACCGAACTTAGAGGAAAACGCAGTAATTGTGTTGGATAATGCGCCTTATCATTCTCGAAGAATGGAGAAGGTCCCAACAACGGCTTCAACGAAAGTTGATGTTCAAAATTGGCTCCGCTCGAAAAATATCAACTTTGAAGAAGCAATGCTGAAAGTACAATTATTAAGAATTATCAAGGATCACAAGGCGGAATATCAAAAATACGCCATTGACGAAATGGCAGCAAGTCAAAATAAAACTGTGCTCCGTTTACCTCCATACCATTGCGAGCTCAATCCCATTGAGCTCATATGGGCTGAGGTTAAAAATTATATAGCTAAGCACAATACAACTTTTAAATTTTGTGACCTCAAAGGACTTTAGATGTCGATCGATCCTTCTCGAGGGCTATCGATGTCGGCAGATTCATCTCGATGATGCTACTTGCTATACCACTCTTGAAGCACGGTGGTGTAACACTGTTAGCCTAAGCGTTAAAACATGCAAAAATGAAAAATATGATCAGTATGACTCTTTTGCTCAATATATATATATATATATACAGGGTGACTTCGAAGTTGAGTCACTTATTTTAACAGTGAGTAGATCTGATCAAAATAAATGTTTCTTTCCTTTACCATTTTTCTGGTAAAATTAAAGTAACAAAGTTATAGCCCTTTGGAAGTTTGAGTACCGCCCTGCCTATTATATGCTCGTGTTTGGCGACAACGGATATAATCCGCCTGACCGGTTCATCGCATCGGAAACAAAAAAGCGAAAGAATTTGAAACGTTTATCACGATGTTTTTCGTCAGTCGATAACGCGTTAGTGAATAGTAGTGTGTTGCGTGGCTCAAACGAAATCAAAAATGGCACATGTTTACGAAAATGCTGAACTTGTGGACATGATTCTTATTTACGGGGGGGCAGTCTTTACAAAATGCTCCCGGATGCATCACGGATTTATGCGAATCGGTTTCCCAATCGAGTGCAACCAACCCCTCGTGCCTTTGTTAATATAGTACAAAGGGCTCGTGAATCAGGTGACTTAAGACCTCACAGGTGAGGGCATGCTGCTCCAAGACCGCACGATCAAATACAGGTCCGCACTGAAATACTTGTCGGGAGCATACTTTATTAAACAAGGTAACATTTTTAATTTATTTTTTTTTTATTTTTACACACATATTTTGGTTTATCTTCCTTCTACAATCATTATCTGAAAATTAATGACTCAACTTCAAAGTCACCCTGTATATACCACTAACCATATTTCGTACTAAAGCAACCAAGTCCAGAATACCTGTAGGTTTTCGGGCTTTTCCCATTTTTATTTTTAATAAACTGTGAATGTTATTCCCAATTTCAAATACTATATTCGGTACAAAAACGTACTTTATTTGTTAATAATACAGTTTTTATTGTCTTTTGAAAAATTCAAATTATGTAACTTGTGATGTTTTTTCAATGACCGACTTCATTTCGGTATAGATAATACAAATCGCTGGATGCGTTTGTCGTGTAGATATTGAGCATGGATATAAGTGACTACAATTTCTGGCAAGTGATTTTAATATGGTCACATCCTTTCTCCACTAGTTTGATTGCATGCATAGATCACTTAGGATGAGGAAAAGTAAGAATTATCTCCTCGAAAATAAAGAGGTTACAGTTCATCCACACTCTCGACTTTCATTGAACGGCATCGTATGTCTGTGTAAAGTGAAAAGTGAAAATGGACGGTGCTCCAGAAAAAAAAGGTCATGAACTCATCTGATGCAGCGAAGAAAGTGGTACCGATACCATCTTTACGTAAACGTAAAAGGAGCATTATTTTATTATCTACCTTCTAAAATGGATTGGTAGTTTCTTCTCTCCTACAACAATGCAGCTGTTCGTTAGTTACTTATTTGCCAACCAGATATAATAATTGAATATCACATTAATTCTTCATATACCTATTTGGCATTCATTTTATAAAGTAGGTGACCCTTCTGTTATTCATGGCCGAAGATAATGGAGTCCTGGACAAAACGAATAATAAACTGGGCGACTGGACTTGAAATGGGGATAATGAGATACCTTATTTTGTAGCTAGTAATGAGTACATTACAGCCTTAGAACAAACACAATCTTTCTAAATTACAGGCTATCAAGCTGTCAAAGACGAGCGTTTTTGTATTCAACAACAAATCATCAAAGTGCTATCGTATGTAATATCAAACTTCTTCTCTTGGAAGGATATACTCAAACATGTAATATAAGATAAGATAAAACATTCTATCTGAGAAGAATTGTCAAAATCTGTTATTTTTTTTAACTGAATATCACGTATTTTGTTGCATTTTAAGGTAGACGCTTTAGGAGGAACAATATTGAATTGATATTTTTACGTTAAAATATAGTATTCATGCATCAATTTAATCATCAAGAATATCAGCTTACTAGCCTCACCCGTGCAAAATATAAATACGGGGGCGAGGCCTTTTTTATAAACAAGAGGAAATGGTGGTGTGATTCCTCTTTCTTTTTAAAAAATAATGAATTAATAAGTAAATAAAACAGTATAAATGAAATCTAAGGGTCAGTCAATGCAAAACAGCTGTTCAGTGGCGTGCAAATTTAGGCCCTAGCTCAATAAAGTGAAGAGTAGGGGGGGAGGGGGGTTAAGAGCGCCAGTGACTTAGGACGGGTTAAGCCACAAATCCCCGAGATATTAATCGAAGCTTGCTTTGCCTGACCACCCACACAAAAGAAAAGAATCTCACAGTAATGGCAAAACCTAATTAATATTGTATGCAGAGAGCCAAATAAAACAAGATATTTAAAAAATATATTATCAAAACAAGCAGCACGTATTATGCTTCCACCTCTGGAGTGCAAGTTAGAAGAAAGGATATTATTCAAAACTACTTGACAATGAAATTATTAGACCGTGATAATTAACCCTGCAAAACGCTTACCATGGTACACGTACGAAGGTTTTACAAATATCTTAACGCCTAAACCTAAACTTATCTGGACAGTGGTGTTCTTCCAATTATGGCTCTAGGCGCAGCTGAGATCTCGACAGCTCACAAATACTCAGGTCAAACACCAGTCACTAGCAGTGATCAGGGACGTGAGGAACGTCACAAATTTACGGTATAAAAAACCCTAGAGAGAGAAAGACTGCTCAAAAATCTACTCTCTATTCTGTCTGAGACAGCACTACACATTTAAGACAATCAAAACTTGAAGAAAAATCCATGTACATTATGTTTCAGAAGAAAAGTAAAGCAAGAGAAAGAGAAGACAAAAATGTACTAAAGTGATATACCCTCAGAAATCACTTGTTCTAAAATAAAATTAATGAAGCTGAGGTTTTACCTGTTCACATCAGGGTTATTTTGTCAAGGGGAAGGGATGGCTTGGAAACAAATCGGCTGCGAAACAGCTACAAGGAAGCTACAAAACAAAGCTGGAGGAGTGTGAATGCTGGTTCTCCGCAATGCCTTTCCACTAAAAGGAAGCAGATATTGAACAAACTTCTTCAGGACATGCATTAATGGACGTGGTCCAAAGGATACAAAAGACAACTTACCGCTGGAGGTTAAAATCCTTTTAGAAAATGGACCGGATAGCACCCAAACCAAAACAACTAAACGACGTAAGGTACAAAATAAAAGGGCTTTACTCCATAGATTGGTGTTTGGGAGTCTAATATCCCAGAATCTAGAAATTAATGAAACGACACCCACACCACAATCTCCGCAGGAAAGTAAATGACGCAGAAAACCTAACATTTTAAAAGAAGGTTATATGAGTGGCCTTGATAGGACCCAATATCCCTACACGGCTAGTACGTTCGGAAATCACAAGGTGGCGCAGCCAATGGGGAGAAACAACTCTACCAGGGTCCAATGATATTTTATAAAGAAATTTTGAAAATAGTCGTTAATAATACTATAACGTTAGTGTCCAAAAGATTTCAACATAATACTGAGTCGCTGAGAAAGAAAGATATAATACGTGTGTAATTATACAATCAATAAGCTATGAAATTTGTCAAAAGAAAATCATTGAAAAGGTTTGGTCTAGGAATCGGCACTCTACCATTAATAAAGAGAAATTCAAATTACTGATAAGTGATCAAAATAGTAAAAAAAGGTTACGTGATTTTGACACGTGACAAAGCACTGTATAATTACTGCTGAGGAAAAACAAAATCAGTTTTACACACCAGCTCCAAAGAAATAGGCTACCACGTGCAAGCACGCTTGTTGCTGCAACCTGAGGATTTTTTCCATGAAAATCCCAAAAGGAATTACTGGTTGTGACGAAACCTACGCCTTTTTGAGGATATTGTCTATATCCAGGATGTCCCAGAAATAAAACGCCAAAGTGACATGGGAGATATATTGGCTGCAGATCGATCAGATAAAATCAACATGACCTTGGTAAAAGTTTTCTAGTTTCCGAGGTATTGCCACTTTTGAGCTTTTTAAAAAAATCACTACTTTTTGCTCATTTTTTGCCTGTTGTGGCTATAAAAAACTTCTAACTTATTTTTTTCCCGGCTTGCCATTAATAGTTGGTTGCTACAACCGAGCATTCATTTCATTGAAAACTAGCTCTGTATGCTAAAAAAAATATCACATTTTGTTTCAATGTAAAAATCTTTGCTAAAGTTTGACTACTTACTGTGAAAAAATGTACCAGACTGAATGGGCAAATGATCTTAAAAACTTAAATTTAGTTGGATTTTTTGCTACATCAACTACCCATTCTTTTGGAAGATATGCCTCTTGAGACCAGAAGGAGGATGTGGTTACAGAATGATGGGTGCTCTGCACACTATGCTAGAGCAGTAAGGGGGTATCTTGATGAAACATTACCTAGAAGATGGATTGGCTGGCTAGGAACAATTTTGTGGCCGCTATGTTCCACAGACCTGAACCCTCTGGCTTTTTCTACTGGAGATGTTTAAAAGACACGGTCTACGGAAAACCAGTTCGATCAGCCGATGAACTACTTTATGAAATCCATCAAGCAGCACGCGACAAATCCGACTTAAGTTTCAATAATGATAATTATAATCATTTACTTCAGGCAATATTTACATAACAAGATGTTAATTTAATTTTCATTTAGTTAATTTAATGATGATTGCTAATTCTTTATTTGATTTGAATGTTGTAAAAATCAATGGAAAAAACAACCTAATGTTTTGTTTGTTATTATGATGCCTGCAATGAATAAAAAAGGGTAATGATAGCTGTATTAGACATTTGATAAATGAAAAAGCTATTACACCAACCACAGGGTTATAATTTGGACACAAAAGACAGCTGCACTTATTATTTTTTATTTGTAGTATTTCGCAAGTATTACTTCAGTGACTTTTGGAATTATTCATTTTTAGAAAAGAGAACCTACAAATATTATACTGTTTGTGAAAGAACATTAAATAGCTAGTTTTTTAGGTCATTTGCTGATTCAGTCTGGTACATTTTTTTCACATTAATTAAACAAACTTTAGTAAAGGTTTTGAAATTGAAACCAAACGTAATAATTTAATACCTTTCTTGGCATACCGTGCTAGTTTTCAATGTTGGTTGTCTCAACCAGCTATTAATTATGGCTTAGAAAAAAAATCATAAGTTAGAAGTTTTTTTTAGCCATAACAGGCAAAAAGGAGCAAAAAGTAAGGAATTTTTTGAAAAAACTTAACAGTGTCAATATCTCGAAAACTAGAAAACTTTTACTAAGGTCATGTTGATTTTATCTGATTGATCTGAAGCCAATCTACCTCCCGTGTCACTCTGGCGTGTTATTTCTGTAGATGAAATTGCACCTCTTGGAAAATTGTACTAGGCGTGAGAAGTGAAGGATCAATCTACTTGACGCCATTTTTCATTTGTATTTTATAAAGGGCCACCGAGATGGCGATACGTTAGTTAATACTGAATCCAATTTATGTGGTTCCATTTGACGACAAGAAAGATATGTAGATTCATTAGCATGTACACCACAAAAAAGTCTCAGTTTCATTTTTAAGCGAGCTCACGTCTTTAATTGTAACAATTCAACAACCAATACGAGAAAATGTCTAGCTAATATGGGATAGCCGTATTTGAATCACCAAGAACATAACCGCAACATTAATTTTGTGACGCCAATATAATTCCTGGAAGCACTAAGGAATGCTTCACTCGAGGAAATGAAACTGCATCGTTAGTCGTGTACTAGCACTAACCTTCACGAACAATGGCTACATAGGTGTAGGTCATAGCATGCCTTTTGCCAACGATAAATGTCTTTATCAATTTTTTTTGCTGTGTCAGAGCCATATCTTACAATTAGCTGGTAGGAACAGTTACATAATCTATAAAAAACACATAAACCTCGGATACTTGTGGATTCCATTCTAATTTGTTTTCAACGGCAATTATTAGTATCCTTATGTTGAACGGTTTTCATGTAGCAGAGCACGTTTTATAAGAACATATAATACCAGGCAAAAGTAACGTTTTTCTTTTGTTATAGCGATTTTATAGTATTACCACTGCTGCCTACGAATTTTGTTACAACGGAAAGCTTGTCGAGTATGTTTTTCCAACTATACACATGCCTTGGACATGCATGTTTCGACCATAGCCTTGGTCCTATATTAATAATAATAATTACTTATATTTTACAAAGGAAATGAGATGGGTAAATAAATACATAATAAAAAACAGGCCCAATACTAGGCATTGCCTGTGCATGGACCAATAATTTCAAGCTGTAACTGTAGAATACAAATTAAAAAAAAGGCAAGAATTAGTCACAGTATATTATGCATTTAATTGATGTTCGTATTTATGAGTTTATGAATTTCAGTCCTAGATATAGACTGTAGCCACTTTTTCAAGTTTCTCTTAAATAATTTCCGAAATGTAAATCTTTCGGTATAATTCCATGAAATTTTGGCGCTAAATAAATATCAGCAAAATTGGGTAAACCCATGGTGAAGATTGTTACAGACTCCCAAGGCTAATGCTACGTTTCCACGGAGATCGGCACGCTAGCACCATCCTGGCATTCGTCGAATTGCCTCCGTCTGAATGAGATGTCGTGAGCTTGCCTATGACGTCCTCGAAGTCCACGACCGCTCACGACCGGTATCAAGCACGTTTGATTTTCTGGCGTGGATACGCTAGTCGAGAGCGAGGCCTATGGTAATTAATCACCACGTTGGCTTTCTACAGAGCCAAAAAGACTGGAGACAGGAAGGTAAAGTCATAGAGGGGGGGGTGAAGCCAAAAGTGGCGAGAAAGGCGAGCCATGCACCATAGCCATTGCGTCAGTATTTCAGGTTCTATGCTTGTGGTAACTCTCATGTCTGCATCGCCAGAGTTCGGAAGAGTTGCAAGCAGAAAAGTCAGTTAATATTAATGAACCAACAAAGCATGGTAAGCGAGCGACAACCATTAGGTACACTATGTAATTAGATCAAATAAAGAAGACGAAGAGGCATGTTATGTTGATATTTTTCACGTGTATGTGTATTCTTGCTCAGAAGCTCGATGCGCACTACATTCCCTAGAGCTACGCTCTTCTTACAAACGTCTTCATAATACGAGTCTTGACTTAAATAGTTCATCCTCGTGTTTCCAATCTTATTGGATAACGCTGGTCGGTTTTAAGGAATGAACTGAATCGTAACCGAACCCACTCCAGCCAAGAATCATGAAAGCAAAATTGAGAGCACGTCACGTTATCGTCTTCTTGCCTCGTGGAAAGGGGGAAGTATTCGACAAAATGTTTACGACCAATTCCACCACGGACATCCTCCCAACACTAGATTACCGTCGATACCAAATAATGAAAAAATTAACTTTCAGACAAGGCCACCAGCCAAACAACGGAGTCGCTCGACAGCAACAAGTTTCTGGTCTTGATCTCTTTGCCATCGTTGTATGCATCAGAGCTAGGCTCATTTCTTTTCACGCTTAGATCAGATGTACAAATATTTTGGCTTTTTCCCACGGACTATAAGTTTCCTGATTTTCAACCACCTCCCAAAAAACAAGTACACTCTTAAGTTCAGGACGATAGCTCTGCGTCCTATGATCAGCAGGGTGGTGGAGAAATGCTTCATTTAGGAGCTTTTTAACAATGCATATCTGGCATCACTGTTTGACTAGCAACAAGCAGTATGTCTTCTGAAACTAGCGATCAAGTAGGAGTAAACTTATTAGCTTGATATTGCCATTGATTTACGTATTCTGGCTGAAGACTGCCAGTCATATACTGTATTCCGGCGTACAAAAGGAAATCTCAAAGATACTAACGCCATCTATAAGTCAGTGGCAAAACACTAACTCTTATCAACGTAGATTTCTAAGCTCATTCGAGTTATGCTAGTATCACATTGATGGCGCTAGTATCCTTCAGATTCCTTTCTGGGTGAGGGAATGATAGGCCTCAGGTAGAATATGTTAAACAATGATGTTATGTAAGCATTCAAAAAGTTGTGGCATGCTGTCCTGCTTTGTACGCCCTCCTCCTACAACCAGCCATAGAAGCTTTGCGTATGTGTCGTAAGATATCCGTCATGATTAACTAGATTTCACTCTATTTTCTGTACGATAAGTACGACTCACAACTTTTAGGATGACAGCACTCTGCATACAGGCATTCAGACTTTCAAATAGTAGAGGCTTTTTGAACAATGGCCTAGATGCTATCAGTGCCTGAAGAGGTAAACATTTGTAGGTCTGATGCTCCTAACAAATAGTAAGCGCCCAGGCACACATTATTTTAACTTACATTATTTTGACTCGTAAACGATCATCCTCCAAGAAAGCTTCCTAAAAAGAAAACTGTAAAAATGGTGATTTTCAGGAATTGGTTAATATTTTAATTCTTTCCGTCTTTTGCCTAATTGTTGTTTTTCATTCTGTAGCACCTCGCGAGGGCAATAGTAGAAAGAGAAAATAGAAGATGTAATTCAAGTACTAGTTTTCCAATGCTTTCGCCTTATCATTCAAGTACAATTACGTAATTTTTTCCACTTTTGACTATCAATATACACTTTCTCGATATATGAATACATAATACGGCCATGACATTATCAATTATTTGAATTTTCTATGTGAACACAGCAATTGTTACTAGATTGTTGTGCATATTCCTGCTGCAAGTATGAATTATATTCCATATTTCTCTGATTATCATTAAAATTATTATGGTGAAGGTGTAATTGCTGGCACAAAAGGTTACTTTCATGATGGAAAAAATCGAAAAATTTATGGAGGCGGTGCTTTGCAGAAAACAGCATGTGTCACTATTCGTTATGAAAGACAGCGCTTTTATTGTAAATAAGTTCTACTTGGAAAGGCCTTGGATCTACTCGGATCGCTTTGGATGTTCTCGGATTTATTGATTTCTTGGGATGGTCTCCCAGTAGGGAAAAATCCCTTTGGATACCTTCGCATCTGCTTGAACTGCCACATTATCTTCCCCGTGAATGCTTCAGATTTTGATTGTCATATATCTTCTTGAATTGATTTTTTAATCTACCCCAACCTGAGAGAGATATATGATTTGATAAACCAGCCGATGAAGGCTAGTACAAATATCTTACTGATGAGGGATCTACTCCTCCATTCCAACGTAAACGACTTCCGCTATTGCCGAACGCATTAGATTCAAAAGAAACATCTCTTCTAGGAAAACTAAACAACAATATTTCTCAAGTCCTTCCTAGTCAGCGTAACAGTAATGCTAAATTCTGCAGCTTGGGTGAGATTCTGTTGTCGCAGGTGTTTTTGGTTGAAACGTAGCATTATCAACACAGTGTTCGAGTAATCCAAATATGACTGGACATGGGTGCTGTACAAGTCATGATGCGTGGTAAGGAAGAGATCCAGCAGAATGCTGGAGAAGAGAGCGCTACCTGGAGAATGAACCCACATTCTGACTGGTGTTGGAGTTTATCAAGCAAGATTGTGAATTCATTCATTTTTGTAGGTTCTTCTATCACAAAGGTGATATCGTCTTTAGAGATAAAACTGATGGACAAAGACAACACAGTTCTCTGAAAGGCAAGAGACGCCCATTTTCTCTCAGTGATCCTACTCCCTCGTTTTCAAAAATATGAATTCTGATATGGAATCAAATGGGAGAGAGGGGCATAGAACTAGTCAGCAGTTTTCTCAGTCTTTGGTTAATGGCGAACGCTTCAACAACACGATCCGCAGCATCCGTTATATTTGAGCCCAATCAGATCAAGAGACGAGGAACGAATATTCCTCAGTCGATAGGAACTAAATTACTGGATCCAGTTATAGTATATCTGCCTAGAGGCAGTGAGGACCCAGTTCTACGCCGGAAAGTCCCAGCACCAGAACCCTCTTTAGTAACCGAACCGTCCCTGAACCAGCCCCTCCCGCTTTCATCAGAGTCCTCCCGACTCCAAAGCGAAACTTAGGAATAATAATAATAATAGCGTTTATTTGCAGAGCAAAAAAATACAAAGAACAGAAAAATAAAAAAATGAAGAAACAACATGAATTCCCTGCAAAAGCGACTAGTAAACAGACGTGCTGATCAAAGTACTAGCCTAACAAACAAAATTACAATAGAGGAGTTCTTAACCAAATTATGTAAGTTAATATTAATAATTAATAAATAATAATTACAAACGTCAAAAAAAATACATGTATATAAAGAAATTATATAAAAAATATAATTTAACGAAAAAGGTCAAATTATTTTAGGCAGATTTAACAAAAAAAAAACATTTAAAATATAAAAAGTAAAGGAACAATATAAACACTACAATTCATCTAATAGAAATTTTCTGTATGATCTTATTACACTTACTGAGAAGAATGGGATCCTCCTATTGAAATTAGACTAATTGTAAGGTGACAGTGTTGCCTTCAAGTGGTTAGAATTTTATTGTCGGACAAGCGCCTAATTCAATTCATCCTTTAACATACACCAAGACGCGTTTTTGACACGGAAAATGGAAAGTGCATCAAGTAGTTTTTTTATTATTACAACTCCTGGAAATTATCCTTTTGTTCTCATGTTTGAAGGAGTCTATTTTCTTACTGAACCAAACCACATACAGTAACGGACAAAAGTATATAGACAAATATCAATATTTACCTAAAATACCTACAGAAAACGAATTCATACTTCATTGCTCCATAAACAAATGCGTTATTAGTAGAAAAACTATATTCCTTGTTTTTACATAATCTGCAATGAACACAATAAAAGTCTGAATACAAGCACTTTTTTATGAGGGACAAAAATATATAGACAAATTCTTTTCAACATTAGTTTAGTACAGTTTCGTGTCAGAAGAGGATTAGTTTGTGTTCATCAAGTATTGTGGAATAAATTGAGTGATTTTAAGACCATACCGCGTGGTCCAGAAATTTCTTTTGATGTGAAAACTAACATCATTGAGTTATACAAAGATGGTCAACGTCAAGTCGACATTGCAGAAAATTTACAGCTGAAGCGTAAAACAGTTTGGGCAATATTGAACAAATATAAACAAAAAGGTTTCTTGGAAGCCTCTAAGAGAAGTGGTCGGCCTAGAAAACTAAATGCTAGATCAGTTAGATTAATAAAACTAATTTCGTCCAAAGATCCGTTTAAAACCCCAAGACAAATAAAAGCCGAAGTCGAGACAAACGGAATTGTCAGTGTTTCTACGAAAACTATAAGTAGAAGATTAAATGATTTGAAGTTATTTACACGTCGCCCGAATAAGAAGCCGCTATTCTCGAGAAAAAACCGTAAGGACCGATTACAATTTGCACGGTTGCATCTTGATTGGAGCGTCTGTGACTGGAAGAGGGTATATATCAGTGACGAATCCAAGTTCAATATTTTTGGATCAGATGATGTTCATTACGTTAGATGTCCTAGTGCACAAAGATTGAACGCCAAGTACACTTTGCCTACTGTCAAACGTGGAGGCGGGTCTGTTATGGTTTGGGGGTGCTTTTCGGGGTTTGGGATGGGACCTTTACATAGAATAGATGGCATTATGGATAAGTTTGTATACACAGACATACTAAAGCATGTCATGTTACCCTATATGGAAGACAATATGCCCTTAAGATCAATCTTCCAGCAAGATAATGACCCGAAGCATACTTCAAATCTCGCAAAGAAATTTTTTCTGGATGAAAAAATACCAGTTCTTAAATGGCATTCACAGTCTCCTGATATAAACCCCATTGAAAATCTATGGGAATACTTAGATAAGCAAATGCGAGATGAAAATTATTCAAACAAGAATGAACTTGTTGCCGCTTTAGATCAAATGTGGAGACAGATTAATGAATCTTATATCAAGAAACTTCTACAATCTATGCCGAGACGATGCCAGGCAGTGATTGCTAATAATGGTTATGCCACAGAATATTAACACAAACATAACATAATTCAATAAACTTTGCTTCTTTTTTCTATAATTCTTTTGCTTTGTCTATATATTTTTGACCTTCATAGTTCCAGTTTTTTCCAATTAACTTTTTATTGAAGGGAGTCTAATGAATTTATTTATGTATAAGTGAGTATTATGCTATAACGAATTTTGTATACAGGTTGGTGTATTAATAAAACAAGTTAAAAAAGAAATACAGCACAATATTAATTTATCTTTGTACTTTTGTCCATTGCTGTATATACATGTAGTTTGTTTCACCCCCTGGAATCCACTACACATAATAATATGCGGTTTGATTCGGCTAGATCATGGAGTCTTATATTTTTTTGGTTGTTGGAACTTTATTGCAGGAGTAACAATTCTATTCATTGTAATAATATAACACACCAGAACCTTATGTGCAACATTTGAATACCGTATATATTACTATAAGGAAACGGTCAATGATACTTCGATTCAAGATCGTTCACAGGACCTTGGCGCTAGCTTGGCGCACAGTATGGAATCTTTTCCTCATTGCTGCACTGACCTCCGTTTATGAAATTATTAACGCAATTATAGATTCAAATTATCATCTGGTTTTAGCTGCACACATGCTTTACACTGGGGTTATTTTTAATGTGAAGCAGAAATGTTGGAATTGGAATAAAACATCTCAAGTTTCATTATCGTTATCATCAATGAAACCACAAGAGGAAGATCGATGATAAAAGAGAATATCTCAAAGATGTATTGATCATTCATGAACGTGGAAGAAGAAGATGAATATCGCCTTTGTATGAAAAATTCCTCAAATATCTGAATAGTAACATTTCAACAACTTCGTCAAGGTTATTTCCGGTTGTCTAGTTAATGACAACTTTACGCTAGCTGAACCTTAACTACATGTTTTTGTTGCACTAGATACATTTAAAAAGTCAAGGAATTTATTTGCATAATGAGTGTGATTGTGATGCATCTCACCGCATTGTTAGAACGCGTTTCAGAGTTGCGAATATTTAATAAGGACAATACAAAGGAAGCACCAGATGATAGATGTTGTGCTTACTGCAGTAAATATAATAATGGCACAGGTAAATAGTTAGAATCTTGCTAGGCGCCATTCTTAGTTCTTTGCTTTTTCCTCTGTATATATGAGACTTTTATAACAATATAAAGTACTGCAACATTAATCTCTACACAGCCGACACACACTTATATTTCCATCTCAAAGATGCATATTTTCCCTTTGATTTGATCCTCAATGATCTAAATACCATGTCGTCTGCTCATAATTTAACATTCAATGCTTCTAAATTAAAAGTTATGAATTTTGGGCCAAAGCAGAATCGGATTCTAGTAGAAAGTGAAAATCTATGTCAGCTTAACATCAATAACGTTCCTTTGCCACTTGTAACTGTAAGCAAAAATGTGGTCTTATGGCTGGATAATGAATTAAAATTTGCCGTATGGTATCCTGAACTAATATATCCTCAACGACACTAAGTAAATAGTAAGTTAAAATTACAGTAGTGTGATTCACTGATCATTTCAGCGATATCTTATTGTAATGCTGTATATGGACCCGCTTTGTTGCAAAGTGATAGATCAAGCTGCAGCGAATTCAAAATTCGTGTTTCCATGTTTATAATCAAAACGGAAAAATGAATCTAGAAAGTTTTAGACTCTATCATGCACCATCTTTAGCCCATAAGACCTTATTGAATAAAAAACTAGAGCGCCTAGTCAATCAGTTACAAAAATTTGAAAACGTTAACAACTTAGCAACAGGAGATGATCAACCTGTCGTTAATCTAAAGTAATGCTTTTTGGTTCAAGGACAAGCGTAATATAGCAGAAAATCTTTTCCAATTAGCAATTAATAAAATTCCATTGCCAATTGTAAACATTACCAAAAATTTAGGATTATGGTTGAACAATGAATTAAAATTTGATTTCCATATTAACGAATTATGTTCAAAATCATATAATATTCTCAAACAAATAGATTCTTAAACAAATATATGTATTAAACAATAAACTGAAAAAGCTATTGTGTGATGCTTTTATGATTCCAAGGGTTTCATACTGCGCAAGTGTATACAGCTCAGCTGTAATAAAAAAAGATAAAGACAAGTTACAAGGGCTACAAAATTCTTTTTTCCTCTAGGTATACATAAATTTGATCACATAAGCCATGTGTACAAAGATCTCATCTTGTATAGAAGAGTTCTTTAAGCTTGCTTTTTAGTTTAATATGATCAATAGTTTTGATCTGCTCAAATCCCAAATATTTATAGTATTCTGTGTGTTACATTGCTGTCATTGTCTCATTGCTTCTCGTTACATCAGTCATCAATTTCCTTTTTTTTTTGCTTGGATTTTGCACTTTCTGGTATCCAAATATACTAACTGACATATAAATCCGAACACCCAGTTTAAATGGTTTTATTTTAATAAAATTTTGTATAAGTAATTAATGAAGCATAATAAGTAAATGATAAAAATTTCAGAACGATTGCACTGCTTTAAAGCCCTTTGACCTTTAATAATGTGTGGATGCACCCTGATGTGCTACGCATTCTCCAACGCGCCTAGGCATGCTTCTGATCAGGTGGTCAATGTCCTCCTGTGGTATCTCATTCCAGGCAACCACCAACTCCTCTCGAAGTGCTTCTAGAGTCTGAGGAGGACGTTGCAAATTGAGCAATCTCCTACCCATCATATCCCACACGTGCTCAATTGGGGATAAGTCGGGAGATCTTGGTGGCCATGGTAACAATGTGACATCATTATGTTGAAAGAAGTCAAGTGTGGCTCTTGCAACATGTGGTCGGGCATTATCTTGTTGGAAAGTTGGATCTGCCAGGGTGTCAAGATAGGGTAAAAGATGGGATTCTAGAACTTGGTGGATATAACGCTGCGCGTTCATGTTACCTCTGATGAAGATTAAAGGTGACCTGGAACCATAAGCTATAGCACCCCAAACCATAACTCCAACAGTGTGATGAACATGTCTTTCAACAAAAAACTGTGGATTCCTCCTTTCACCACGTCGCCTTCTAACCCTAGCACGACCATCGTGCATGCCTAAACAAAATCGAGACTCGTCACTAAAGACAATACTGTTCCATTCCTGATCCCAGAGTGACCGTTGTCTGCACCACTCAAGGCGATTACGTCGGTGTTCTCGAGTTAAAGGGAGGACCCAGTGTGGCCGGTATGAAAACAAGCCAAAACTTCTCATTCGTGGGAAAACACTTCGCATGCCAATAGGTCTTCCGTGTTCTGCAAACCATTCATTTGCAATGGACCTGGTAGTGGAGAAACGGTCCCTTAAGGCCAATAATCTTAGGCGGCGATCTTCACGGTCTGTTGTTCTACGGCGGCGTCCAGTGCCCCTTGCTCTTTGTGTACGGCCTTCTCGAAGCCATACCTGACAACACCTAACCACAGTGTCTACACTTCTTTGCACTCTAACTGCAATTGCCCGAAAAGAAAGTCCAGCTTCCCGAAGTCCCACTATACGGCCCCTATCAAACTCACTAAGTTGACGAAATCGTACAGGTCTCCGTACTCTAGGCATCGTAACCGATCGTAAAGGATGTCAAGAACCAAAATCCGCCAACGTTGATTCTTTACTGCGGCTGAAATATTCATTTTTAGAGCGTTAGTGAATTAAAAAAAAACAGTATAAAAACCAGAATGTCCAACTGATAAGGCTGAAAATTTTTTCACTTGTTATTTACAGTAAGATAAATACATTCACCAACTTTTATTAAAATAAAACCATTTAAACTGGGTGTTCGGATTTATATGTCACTTAGTATATTTTTATGAGGTTTTGTAAGTCAGCATAATATATGTTTGTGTATATTTTCAAATCGTCTATATAGAATAAATGTGTCAATGATAGTGCGGTATTTCCTTTGACTTTGAAGCCTTTTACATTTTGTTTGAGTATTGTTGATAAGAGGTTCAGACATAGGCAGAATAGAAGGCTACTTAGACTCCTCCTCCTTGGAATATCTCTCTCTCAATCGCTATCTTGCTAGTAGTCAAGTTCTCTGTTTCCATTCTTAAGTTTATTATTGTAGTCCATTTTTCCATGACTGTCTTTATGAATTTGATGTAACTTGAATTTATTTTGTACAATTATTATTATTATCATTATTATCATTATTATTAAATACAGAAGCACATGTGACTATATGGGTTTGTCTTTTTACTCATATAACTTTGATTTGAAAGGAAACAACCAACCAACTGACTTGAAGTTCCAGACGTAATATTCAGCACATGTTTGTTTAGTGGTAGATGTAAGGGGCATTATAAAAGCTCAGGCAGATTGTAAATTGAATAGTAAATAATATACAGTCAGTTTTCATTTATATAGAATGCCGGAATGTAATAAAGTTATAAATTGTGACCCCTGACCGTTTAAAGAGTATAACTGTTTTGTTTTCACTTATATCTAGCTTATTTTCTTTGAATTTTTGGGTCGTTCCATAAAATTTCAAGCACTTTTAACTTGACGATAGATTTGGAATGTCTGCCATTACAAACTAAAAATGTACAAAATTTACGTAAAACTTTACGATAACAAAAAATGTATTTGACCTGACGCATCCGAGCCTGATACACAGTTAAAATACATACATATGTAGTGATGCTTTAAATTTCTAATGTTGCACGATTTCCCCCCTTCCCCTGTATCCCCCTATAGCCCCCCGGTACCCCATGGGTGTTTAGGCCTTAGGCCTTCGTGGTAGCTGGTGTATAAAAAAAACCGGTTCAACCGGGCGCTAGTCACTTTTCTGCCAGGCTGACATTTCTTTCTTCCGCAGTATACACGTGCGATACTAGCGCTGTTGTATAGGGCCAATGCAGATGACTTGTTGACTGAAAAAGAGCTCTGCTTCTAGAGGCACAAAGACCGAGCCGAAACCTAGATACCAATACCTCTCCGATATGCCTCTATTTTGTCATTCATATATGTTGTCTCTAAAGTTGCTTTCACAGAAGCTGCGACTTAAATCAAGCATTTGTTATTCATTCGACTATTAGGTATCCATTTACTTTCATTTAAAACTTCCATAAAGCTACTTCCACTCTTATATCAACAATCCTACAGCCATTCGCTGCGAATGACTAATGGAGTAGTATTAGCATAAGTGCATATTATGATAATGAAACATTTCACAAAAATGTTGTTTTGCTTTTACATGCCGCACACAAATAAAACAACCGCAGATAAAATAAACAAACATTTATATAACAAGTACACTTGAACTTATATACATTCATTAACATTAGTAGAGAAAACAGCGTTCACCTACTTTTTTCTCGTTACGAATCGCAAGTAGTAACGATTGGTTTTACTTTCTTTAAATTTCGAATCTCTTTTCACTTTCGTTATATCCCACAAACCTACATAGACGCCGCGCCGGCTTTACAGAAAAGTACTCCTATAAAAAATAGAAATTTACAGAACAATGACAGAAACTTTCTTTATAGAACAAAGATTAAAATAATTAAACGATTGTGGTTTATGCACAGAGTAGTCAGCGGCGTATCACGAAAATATGTAGTTTCCGGTCGCTTGGACAAAGCTTCGAAGTTTATAAAAATATGCGTCAAGTAGGATAACTGTCCGCTTCCCACACAATTTTGTCATCAATTAGATTATGATTGGTTCATTTCCAAACCCAACGGCGTATGACACAAAGACTCTGATGAAATCGAAATGTAACTACGCATAGAGAACTTCATGATTCTGGCCAAATTAAACCACATATGTTTTAGCTACTCTTTACTGATGCTTAGGCCAACCCGATGACACTTTTCAAAGCATTTTGATAATATACGAGCCCCTTCCCACTTCTGTACCCAACTATTGAAATCTTATTTTTTTTTTCTTATCAAACACAAATTATAAAAAAGGAAGCAGGGTGTTATAGGTTTAAATATTAAAAATGAATATTATGATAACATATAATAGAAAACACCAACTTTATCACTCCCTAATCAAATTTGCAGCATAAAAATAACACATGTTGCAATTACAGCATATCAACCAATTTTCATTTCAATGCAAAATAAGTCTATAACGCATAGGTGGCTGTGAAAAATAAAAGCTATGACAATTGCTTTTATTAATCACAGCTGTCAGAATACGTTTAAAATAGTTTTGGGTAGTTAAGGTTTTCACAATGGGTAGAGGAAAGGTTATTAGTGAGAAAATTCGGTTACTGATAATTAAATTTTTTAATTCTGGGAAATCAAACTCAGAAATTCCAACTTTGATAGACTTATCGCGGTACAGTGTGAGAAATATTGTTAGAAGATACAACGTAACTGGTTCAGTTAATATTAAGCCACGATATGTGAAAAAAGTAATATCACAAATGCCGACCGAAGAGCATTAAGAAGAATAATCGTGAAAAACAGGCATGCCAATTATTTACAATCAAATGCTCTATGGAGTGACGCTACCAAAGAAAAGCCACTATTAACTCCACTGCAAAAGAAAAATCGGCTCAGATGGCCTAAAGAACATATAGAATGGACACCTCAACAATGGTGTGCAATACAATGGAGTGATGAGGCCCGATTCGAAGTTTGTGTTGGTGACAGTCGCAGTAGAGTTATTCGCAAAAAAATGAAGCAGTCCATGTTGACTGTCTGAAGAGAACAGTGAAATTTCCAGCATCCATTATGGTCTGGGGCAGTATGTCATCAAAAGGAGTAGGAAAACTTCATTTTATTGATGGAAATGTGGATACAAACAAACATTTGGCAATTTTAGAAGAATCGCTTTTACCAGTGATGAAAGAATGTTTGACATCTGGCCAAGATTTTCTGTTTCAGCAAGATGGTGCAGCGTGCCATACTATAAAATGGATGGAAGAAAACAATGTACCACTTTTGAAATGGGTTTCTAGCAGTCCAGACCTGTCACCTATTGAAACTTTGTGGCACGAGATGAAAAAGGTTCTACGACAACATCCTGCTTGTTACAATCACTGAACTGAGACAAAAGCTTCAAGAAATATGGGATTGTTTTACACCAAATTTGTGCCAAAACTTTGTTAACACTATGCCCCAAAGAATTTCAGCCGTAATAAAAAATAAAGGTGATGTTACCCAATGGTAATCTTTCAATTGTTGCTTTGCTAACTTCGCGCACTTATTCGCACATTGTTTATTTGTTCAGATGTTCTATTAGTTATAGGTCTAAGTGATTTCAAATATGTATTTTTTACGACTAGAGTATATCTAAAATGTTTTTGAGAAAATAAATTGTTTTAGAAGTAAATAGTTTCGTCATGTTTGCAAGCAGTGATAATCAGAAGGTTTTTTATCAAAGAGTTCTCTACAGTTCTAGCGTAAATTCAATCCCTTGGGAATACCTGGGATGAAAATTATGGGATGAAAACGAATTCTTCCCTGGGAAAATGTTGGAGTCGTAAGACGAGAGAGACGAAAGAACCATAAACAATAATACGCTTATCTCAACCGATTGATGCTAATATCATATTAACGAAGCTGTTTAGAAAATCTTTATTGCTCACATTCCACTTTGTATGTTTCCATTCCCTTACTATTGACATTATATTTAAATCATCAAGCGTATAAACATACGGTATACGTTATAAATAAGTATATAAAGCTGCAATTGCAATAATATAACGTTACGCCCGTAATAAAGTTTATAATAATTAGTCAATATTGTCTACTATTAGATCCTGTACTGAAGGGCAAGCAGTTAATTACTGACGTTGCGCAATAACGTTCACACGAACTCCTGCTGTTGTCTTCGTGAAGGAAAAGATTTTATGATCCATCCTACCGAGAGGGACACATCTCAAGATAACCAGCGTAAAAGTTGTCCAAGTAGTACGGAACTGCTCAGAGATATGGAAGATCGAAACACGAATGGCAAAACGGGAAAGAGGAAAGGTGGATGAGCTGGCCCAAAAATGTGCAGCTAATCGACTATTAAATCCTGAACCTATGCATGAAGCAGACCATAAAACAGGGCAGAGTCAGGCAAAAGAGTTCATCAAACAACGAAAGCTCGCATCTGTAAAAGACCTGCTTAGATTTAGTAAATGATGGATCTTCTTTACATAACACGACAGGATCTTCACAGACCGAATCTTTAAAAAAACCAGTACTATGCAAAAAAAACTTAGTATCATGAATGGAAAATTGAATGAAAAAAATGAGCAGCTTGGAAGCTTTTATCTGGCCATGCCTTTGATATGAACGAAAATACTCAATTGCCATGTTACTGGAAACTGGAAATTGAGCGATTAAAAAATTAAAGAGCGAGGTGGGGTGCTTCTAACTCCCACGATACACCAAATATCGATTGTTCTTCGATTTGTTAGATCATTTTATGGACTTGAGTGTCTAGGGGGACCTCACAGTATTGTGAAACATTCCAAAATACTGAGTAAAATAAGCATTTCAGGAAAAAAATGAGTAAAAACGAGAAAGTGAAACAACTATAAATAATAATAATAATAAAATCAATTTGGAAGCTTCATTTTATATAGGTTATGTTACATATGATGCTTGTGGCTTATATCTAAACAATGAAAAACAAAAATATGCTGCTTCTGTATACATTCAAAATATGTACTTCTTAGGAAACGGGTGAAATACGAGGAGAGGGACAGGGGACGTAGGATAAAACGTTTTTACAAAGTATTTTTATCATTATGAGATACCGTGCACAGCACGCTTGAATTATGAAGAATGTATTTGACTAATTTGACATCGCTGACTTGGCTGGCTGATTGGATGATCTTTGGTTAAAATCATCACTGATTTGTCCTCCTCGGTGTTTTTATGAAATTTCTTATGCGCCTGATCCAGGCATGCTGCTTTACTGCCCTTATGTAGCATCTGCCAAAGTATATCTGTGCCATTTTACGCGTGTGTTGAAAGTATTTCTCTGTGTGATTATGCGATGATGATCTATGTATTAAATGTGTCTGATAGGTGCATATAATTGCCGAGTTTAGTAGCGTATAAGAGTACATACGACAAAAAATTAAGATTTTACCCTCCCCACCTCTTAGAACCCCATTCAATATTTTACACTTCGAATAAAAGATTCAAAACTGAGGAGGGGTCTCTAAAATGTCAAAAAACGAAGCGATTTGTTTTTCATTTTTTTGCTCCGCAGTCATAAGATTGATTTTAAAAAATCAACTTTATCATTATTGGCATGATACAAAAATTATGTCAAAATTTTATCAACATTCAAATGGTACTTTCCAAGTTATAGAGGGATGAGGGATTAGCGGACAGACGCACAGACCGATAGACAAACCGACAACCAAAAAACGTTATTTTATTTTCTACATTATAATAATTCACGTGAGAAGTAAAATTGAAAACAATTAAGTATTCTGGCATTTTTTGCGGCCACTGTACATATTATAACAAAGCGCTCATATTTTATTACGGCCTTCGTTATCCCCAGGCCGATATTGTCTAACATGCACATTTGGAGCATTTAAGTTGAAAGCTGCAAGGCTGACACTTGATATTTATGTTAAGGATTCGACCAGTCACATATTTTACACGCATTATAGCGATGCAGTAGTACGGAAATCTGATATGATACGTTTTTCAAGCTTTATATCAGAGGTGTAGCTGCAGTGTAAAGTTATGCTATGAAAAAACTATGTAAAAGCGAATTTGGCATTGAAATCGCAAATATTTTCGCGAAAAAATTTTTTTCATTGTGTTCCTAATTTTTACTGAAGTACGTTCAAGGGAAGGAACGTCACGTAATAAAAACATACAATTTTACTAGCCTAAAACATGCAATTAGAAAGTTTTTAGTGGTTTTGTCTTGCTTCTTCGTTATTTCGATTTTACGCACTTGCGAGAAAATCCTATGTCATCCGTAATCTAAATAAGATCAATTAGTTACTGCGCATAGGAGACGGCTCATTTCGTAAGGTTATTTTTTCCATCTACAGCGCTGTATCAAAACCTATTGATTAAAATTTATAACGGAAATATGAATTTTAGATCAAATAAAAATACATGCATGAACGAATTAAATGATATTTGTCATATATGCAATGTGAAAAGTAGCTTTTTATTTAAATTCTGGCGGTTTTGTGACCACTTGTCGATCATTTCTTGACCGGTTTGGAGTAATAATAGCACAAATATTACCGAAACATTTGCATGAAACATTTTTTCAAGGCTTTGGAATTTTGGAATAAGCTGCCATCCCTGTCAAAAAAAAACCTAACGGACGGCATGAAAATTCGTTATTTTTGTTACAATATACAGCTAATTAGGTAATACTCACCATGTTTCTCTCTTTCTCGCATGGACTTTTTGTATTAAAGGGTTCCGTGTATCGGTTTCATAAACGAGAGACTGTCCTTTTTTGTCATTGTTCAATATTGTAGAATGTTCTTTGTAATGTTTATTCGCGAAATAAATATTTTGAATTGAGTTGAATTGATATATGCAAAATTGCTGAGATCGCTATAATCTCGGAACCTGGAAAGCTCCGAAGTGAAGTCATACAGACCCATATATTACTGCCTCTCATAGCCAAGTAGTTCGAAAATCCATCGATGCTATAGGCTCAGGAAATTACAACTGTTTGAGAGATCGATGAACCTGAAGATGGACTCATAGAGCTTTGGGCTCATAATGGATAAAAAACGGACAAAATCGAGTCCTTTTGTTTGATACCCATATCATAGCGGCAATTTTGTACCATATGCCATATTGGATTCAAAATGGCGGCAGTTAGTTCCTTGTGTATTATCAGTATTATCACTCAAACCAGACATGAATACAAAATTTCAGCTCGATTGATTAGGTTCCACTGGTTCATAATTCAGTTTCAAAATTTGCCCCACACAAGCATGCTAACATACTATCATATTGGCAGGTCAAGTTGCTTGTAAAAAGTGCCACTGCTAATACAATTTATATTGAAATCCCACCTCAAATTAAGCAATAAAAAATGAAAACGATTTAGGGTAATTTTTGTTTTACCGCATATCTCCACAAATTCTCTGAATTGCCAAGCTGTCTAAGTAACATTTTCTTGGTCACCTAAATGCTCAGCTTTGCTCTCATAAACAACTTTATTGTATGTTAAAATTCAACGTATACGTAGATTTCAACTGATCCTAAAACATATTGATTCAGCTTGGGGAGAACCCTGTACATGAATAACTTTGTCTTATGTAATTTTTATAAATAATATTCTGTTAATTTAATTTTAAATTACTGATAGATGATAATATGTACAGTAAGTATAGTGTGAAAAGTGAAGTTTTTATACGAAAGATGAATAAAAATGGGATATATCGAAAAAAGTGAATCAGCATCTCTGTCTCATGTATCTTGGACTTGATCCTTTCAAAGAGTGCATAACTGAGATAGTCTAAGTCAATCTACCTGACTGCATTTTCCTCCGCAAATAAAAAACCGCAATTACCTTCATATATGTTGAATCATGAAAATGGTATTTACGAAAGTCATGAACAATTTTCAACCCAGAAGCAAAGTGAATACTGACCTTAACGACAATTAAAAAAACGTCCAGAAAAAACTTATGACGGAAAAGCCAACCTTCTGCGTGTCCTTAAGCTGCCTACATGGTCATTGTTACTTTGTTAGTGGAAATGTGCCTGACAAATAACCTCCAAAATGAAAAGTACATACGCGTGTTCGTACGCAACACTGATGATATTCCATTCATACGTTATGACTCCGTATTGGGAAGCTGTGTGAAACAATTAGCATACAATGAATACACTTTAACGGGTGATCAATTTGTTGTTATGTATATGAAGGATATTCTAAGTTGTGGAAATATTATCGGAAATGCCTCAAGTAGGTGGACTCTTTAAACACCAGAAGTCTAGGAATCACAAACTTGTTTCGAGAATTCTATCAAGTATTAACAGAGTTCAAAACAAAGCCTCGGCATCGGCTCCAGATTCTTCCACATTCGGTCATGAAATACATCAAAGGTAGAGAGTTTTGAAAAATATGTACTAACAAGAATGTTTGCGAAAATATCGCGTACCTAGGGAATAGAAATGCACACAATTACTTAGCGAAGAAATGTCAACATATACAGATAGTAGTACAGGGTGACTTCGAAGTTGAGTCATTTATTTTAACAGTGAGTAGATCTGACAAAAGAAATGTTTTTTTCCTTTAACATTATTCTGGTAAAATTAAAGTAACAAAGTTATAGCCCTTTAGAAGTTTGAGTACCGCCCTGTCTCAATAATAATATTATGTGCTCATGTTTGGCAACAACGGATATAATCCGCGTTATCGGTTCATCGCATCGGAAACAAAAAAGCGAAAGGATTTGAAACGTTTATCATGATGTTTTTCGTCAGTCGGTAACGCGTGAGTGAATAGTGGTGTTTGTTGCGTGGCTCAAACGAAATAAAAAATGGCACATGTTTACGAAAATGCTGAACTTGTGGACATGATTCTTATTTACAAAATGCTGCCGCGGCATCACGGATTTGTGCGAATCGGTTTCCCAATCGAGTGCAACCAACCCCTCGTGCTTTTGTTAATATAGTACAAAGGGCTCGTGAACCACGAGACTTAAGACCTTACAGGGGAGGGACTGCCGGTGCTCCAAGACCGCACGATCAAATACAGGTCCGCACTGAAATACATGTCGGGAGGATACTTCATAAAACAAGGTAACATTTTTTTGATGTTTTTTTTTATTTTGACACACATATTTTGGTTTATCTTCCTTCTACAGTCATTATCTGAAAATTAATGACTCAACTTCTGTTGAACCCGATTAGATATTCTAATACATCTTTGTGCTACTAGTGCGTCAGACGTCCAATCCTGCAGGGCAAATATTCGAATATAAGCCAGTTTACTATTAAATAACTATTAAAAAACTCTCTGCCCTACAGTACCGACCATCTGGCAACGGTGCTACCTCCGACACAAGTATATCTATCTCCCTACATTTATTGCATTTTACGCGTGTGTTGAAAATATTTCTCTGTGTGATTCTGCGATGATGATCCGGGTTAAATGTGTCTGATAGGTGCATAGAATTGCTGGGTCTGGAAGCGTATAAATAATAGGTATACTAATACGAAAGAATTGTTGAGTTTCAAAAAATATCTACTACCAAAAAGTGTTGCGAAAATATCGCGTACCTAGGAAATAAAAATGCACACAGTTACTTATCGCAGGAATGCTAGCATATACTCGTACGAATATGGGTTTTTAGTACATACATTAATATTCTGTTGAACCCGATTAGATATTCTAATACATCTTTGAGCTACTAATGCGTCAGACATCAAATCCTGCAGTGCAAACATCCGAATATAAGCCAGTTTACTATGCGGCTATGTTGGTACACTACTATTTATTGGGTTTGTACACCAACTAGTTTTCGTCAAAAATTCATAATTATATGAACTGTTTTAAACGATCGCTATACTAAAAAATTATTTTTATTGCAAGATATAAATTTGAAAGTATTTCATAAAATCGGGTGTTTCATAAATAGCTTCCTTTTCCCCGTCCCCTCCACAATAAAGAAATGACGATCGATCCTTCGAGTACATCTTTTATGTCGGTATTAAAACATCGAATGCCTTTGATATTTACCAACCGAGTGATTTGGTTATACGTGTTTCTGAAAAGTCAATTTACTACAATTTTAGTCATGAATCGCTTTACACCGAAACAACGCGCCGAACTAGTCACAATGTAGGTACATTGAAAATCGTCGTTCAGTTGTGTTAACGCAACGTGCATATCGTCGAAAATATCGTGGCAAACAGTCTGACAACACTATCCGTCGTTTGGTTTCGAATTTTCTTGAGTACGGGGCAATGGGAGATCGTCAACATACCGTTCATCAACGACCAAGACGTACCAATGAATTGGTCAGAGACAGCGTTGCCCAGAACCCAAAAGTGTCGTATCGTCACCGCGCTCAGCATTTTGGCATCAGTGGAACCACGTTGCGGCGCATTTTGAAGGATGATTTGCATTTGTTTCCTTATAAGGTGCAGTTAACACAAAAATATTGCCAACTGACCGTCCACGTCGCTTGGAATACGCCCAAACAGTCGCTCGCATGGTTGATGCTGAACCTGATTTTTGGAAGCAAATTGTGATGACCGACGAGGCCCATTTCACGCTCTCTGGCGGCGTTACTAAGCAAAACTGCCGCATTTGGGGGACGGAAATTCCACATGAGATCCACGAAATGCCGTTGCATGACCGGAAAGTGACTGTTTGGGCCAGCGTTTGCGCCAAAACCATCATTGGGCCATTTTTCTTCAACGTAAACGAAACAGTCGGTGGAAATCGATATCGGTGGATGTTGGCTCATTATGTCTGCCCACAAATGTCTTGGTGGTTACTGGTTTCAACAAGACGGTGCGCCATGCCACAATGCAAATGAAACAATCCAGTTTCTGCAACAAAAATTCCCTGGACGTCTGATGTCAAAAATAGGTGACATTGACTGGCCACCTAGGTCTCCAGATTTGACCCCACCGGACTGCTTCTTGTGCGGTTATTTGCAAAGTCAAGTGTACGCCAGCAAGTCCCAGACCTCTGAAGAACTCAAGGCAAACATTCGTACCGGAATCGCTGCTATACCACCAGAGATGCTCGAAAAAGTAATGGAAAACGCGGCAAAACGGGCACATTTTGTTTTGGCCAATAAAGGTGGCCACTTGATAGACGTTGTGTTCAAAAACTAGTCCCAATAAATTGTAAAGGACCATATTTAATAAAAATAACCGATATATAGATATCAGTTTTTCGTTTTCAAAGTTATTTCATGTTTACACACCGACATAAAAGATGGCGCACCCTGTACAAAGAATTCCGGACGTAAACTCGCTCCATTCTCGCAACGTCCAGATGGAAGGAAGACCTGAGGGAACAACATCGATGGTAATATCTTCTTCACGAGCATTTGTCGAAATAACAGCAAAACGGATGCCGTTCACCACCATCTTCAGTCAGATCGCCCCGCCATGCATTTCTTGGTGGATACCAAAATCTCCGATTCTACGCCGACTTGTCATCTGGCTTTTCCGAAACACGGGATTCACTCCAATTTGACTAGACTTTTGTCACAGGCCGTCTTTCCTGCTCTCTGTGTAATCAGGCCGAAAGGACATTCTGTGTCTTCGGCTCAACTCCTAACCATTTCCTAAGTTTGCTGCCTCTATTGTTCTCGTTCGGACTATAACTGAGATGACCTACTTGAACATCTCGCTGTTAAGATCGGCTTCTTGAACACCCATTATCCCGCCTCCGAAGTAGCTATCCTCGGTGATTTAAATGCCCATAATGACCCCTGGTTAGGATCAAACAAGACCTCTGCAGCAAGGCGGTACCGTTGAAGCATTCGTCATTAGCTAAGGACTGACCTAGCTGGTGACGAAACCTACTTTCATCCCTCCTGTTTAATTTGATGCTGGATCTTTTTCTGACCACGCATCCTGTCCCTTACAGCACTGCTGTCATGTCTCCTCTGGTTAACTTAGACAAAGGTGTTGTAGAAGTCAGGTTTCAATCAAAATCGGCTGTTGCAACAAAAACCTGTGCAGGCCGCCAGATTTGGCATTACAGGCAAGCTGAGTGAGGACTCTCTAGCTTTCCTTGTAGAAATGCTTGTTCGACAATAAATTAGGTTATCCACGTACGGATGGATGAATCCATTTCTTATAGCTCCTCTTCACAATCGGCGATTACAAATGATTGCGCATGAGCACGATCGTGTAGAGACCATACTCGGCTGTACTCGCCGATCATCGTCTGTAATCGCCTTCGACCCGTGAATTGTCAGTTTTTCGGACACGCATCAAAAGGGAATCGCCGGGTCATATTGATGCTTACCGTTTGACAAGCTACTACGGACGCTCGTGTGGATTCTTGCACGATGATCGTGCCTATTATGAACTATCTACAGCGAAAGTGTCAAAAACCAGGGACTATTGGCTGGTTCAACAGATCGGGCGATACTGCTCGTAAACAGAATATCAAGGTGCACCAAACCTAAAAAAAAAACAGTGCCGAGAACAGACAAGCCTATGCTCAGTCTAGGAACAAACCTCAACGTTCGTAATTCCAAAGACCAGACGATGCATTCAGGCATGGGGAATGGCGCAGCGCAATGGTAGTCAGTGCCAAGTTGGGACTATTATACCCAAGGTTAAGGCGGAAGTGTTTGCAAGGTCTTTGCTGCCAACAGCACCATTCATGGATCTACAACGCCTGTGTGCTATCACTACAACATTTTCAAGTATGTTTTTTTTTATATCGAAGCAGAAGCCTAAATGCCTCCTCTGGTCAGCATCGAGCATGGATAATGTAGTCGGGGGGCGGCAGCACCCCAAATGTGTGAGCAATACTCGAGACTAGGCCTCAACTGGGCCTTGTATAGAGTGAGAAGGTTATGCGGAGAAAAGTACTTCTTAGCCCTAAACAAATAGCCTAGCTTTTTCCCAGCAGCTGCAGCTACTGACGAGATGTCTGCGTGCCAGATCTGGTCTTCGGTGATCTGGACTCCGACCAGCCGAATTGAATGGCTCTTTGGCAGAACTCGGCCACCCATCGAAACCGGATGAGCGCTACGATGCTTTTTGTTCGTCAAAGTACAGTACTGTGTTTTGGAAGCATTGAACTGTACAAGATTGTTGCGGCCCCAAGCAGTGATAGCCTCCAGGTCTCTCGTCAGAGATGATGTCGTCGCTATCCTTCTTTTTCCTAGCTCAACGGCAGAGATCGGCTTGTCACTCTGAATTCCTGCATGTAGAGTGCTGTCATCAGCGAAGCTGTGGATTGGGTTGATCGTGCAGGAAAGGAGGTCGTTCATATGTACGAGAAACAGTGTCGGAGCCAAGACCGATCCCTGGGAAACACCCGCGTTGACGTTGTGGGTTGAAGAGGAGAACCCGTCAATTACGACGGATATCTTGCGGCCAGAGATAAAGTCAGCCACCCATATGCAAAGCTTTTCTGGGAGGCCATAGAATGCAAGTTTGCTTAAAAGGGCTGCGTGCCACACCTGATCGAACGTTTTTGTGATGTCAAGAGCAACGACATGGGCCCTACCATAAGACTGGATGAGTTTACTCCACAATTGCGTGACGTAAGCTAGGAGGTCCCCTGTGGATCGTTGGTGTCGGAAACCATACTGCCTGTCGCTAATCAAGCTGTGACGTTCGAGGTAGTCCAGAAGCTCGCGATTTATGCACCTCTCCATCACCTTACTTATAACAGAAAGCAGAGCTATAGGCCTGTAGTTGTAAGGGTCGGTCTTAGATCCCTTTTTTGGGATGGGTTGGACATGAGCAAATTTCCAGTTTTCTGGGAAGGTGCTGGATTCATAAGATATCTCGAAGAGACGCGAAAGAACTGGAGCAAGCTCCGCTGCACGCCTCTTCAGTACAATGGCAGGAATCAAGTCCGGACCAGAAGCTTTGTTGATGTGGAGCGACAAGAGCACTCTCACACCCTATGAATTGATGGCACTTGTTCATTGGGGGAGACGTCCATGGTGGAGTTGGCAGCAAAGATCTTGGCGAGCACTTCCGCCTTGGCCTCTGAGTCGAATACAATCGTTCCATCCTTACACGTAAGTAGTGGGAGGCTACTGTGTGAGAAGTTCTTTTCAATCTGCATGGCCAGCGTCAAGAAAGACCGACTAAACATTGCGCTGCGACATTACGCTGTGCCTAAGTTTTATATCGCTCTGGAAACCCCGCCTCTCACCGATACTTAACACGGTAAGACGTGGCAACGCGGTCAGAGCATATGAAACACAACGCTGTGGCGCGTGTAATACGAGGGGCACGCTGTATATTTTGAGATGCGCATTGACTATACTAGTTAAAACCGGTGCACTATTAGCAAGAGCAGTCCTTTATTAGTAAGTCGCCGCATTCAGTTCATTTGCAAACGTCTTTTAGTGCACGTGGTGTAAACAGATTTAAGAGGTATCATGGACTTGTCTCCAGAGAGTTATCGCGCTATGATTTACCATGAGCTTAAATCCGCGTGGTCGAAAATTTTCGTCCGAAGAGGAAATCGATCAAGCAATTAATCAGTTTGTTGAAGGCAATCTAAAAACTGGCTAGAAGCATTTCATTTGTGGAAGGTCAGGTTACAGAAGTGCATTGATGCTGGAGGATAATACCTTAAATATAAATAAACTAGTTTTCGAAAAATAGTTTTTAGTTTTCGTATATCTCAAAATATATAGCGTGGACCTCGTACCATACCAGAACGATAGAACACGGCGGCACGCCGCCGGGAATAGCAGCCGCGGTCAAAACGTACGCAATCTGTCTTCTAATAGGCGCGTAGAATTACCAAGTTTGGAAGGGTATACATGTACAAACATCAAAAGAAATTGAGATAACCGCCCTACAGCTCCAACCCCAAAATTTGTTTGACCAATGCTTTTCAAAAATGATCAGGATCCTCTAAAATGCCAAATAACGAAGTTTAGGAGGTTTTTATTCTCTTTCGTTTCTGGCCTAGTTCTATGCCGCCACGAGACCAATCTTAAAAAATTACGAAGCTTTTGCGTCCTCGGCACAGTGATAACATCGTGTAAAAATACGAGGGATACATACTCAAGTTATAGGCGATTATAGGATTAGCGGACAGACCGACAGACAGATGGAAATGAGTGACATGGTTTTTAGTGATATGCATGTCATATAACATCTAAAAAACAATATCTTATTTTCGAACATTTTTGCGATTACAATACTTCCCCGCCAGTAGGCGTGGGAAGTAAAAAGTGGTTTGTTGTATATTGGTATAATCTCATGTCCTTTTTCTCGCTGAAGACGAATCTGAAGTTTGAATTGTAGGGCGATGGACAAATATGAAAGTAATTCAGAACTCAGAATTACAACTTTTTGTATTTTTGGTGAATGTACATCTCTCAGAGATGCACGTCCACCAAAAATACCAAAATATGTGATAAGTTATTTTCAAATTTGTCCAGCGACCACCAATTTTGTCACCATATTGGGGTAGCAAAAGTTGTATATACGGTTTCCTCATTTTGATGCGATATTTTTTCGTTCATAGAATCTCCTCGCAAATTAAGATCCTCCCTGTTATATAGGAAACAAAATCTGTTCATCTAGTAAACTGCTAGAATCAAGGATGTCATAAAAAAGACTCCCACTCAATCAAAAACGCCGAGGTAGTGCTGCAAAAAAATGCTGGGGCGTACCGGCTAATTGAATAAGGAAATTGGCAAGGTCTAACCAGACATGAATTACTTAACTTTTCTGCTATTCTCATTTAAATAATTTATAGTTTGTTAAATAGTCGGACAGTTAGTCTTATTTTTAGTTGTGTTTCATTCATGAATGAATTAATTAAATGAGATGAGACAATCCGACACGCTATTGATCATTCAGCGGAGCATAGGCCACAGTGAGCCTTTTTGCCTTCTTTTGCGCTAAGGGTTGGCTTCCAGAAAAGTCGGCTACCAAAGAGCTGCAAGACATTTCAAAGCTGGAGCAGCGCGAATGGTGGTTTTCCTCAATGCACCCAAACAACAACCAAAGCAACTAAACGTAAGGTGTACTTAAAAAAAAGATGCTACGCCATAAACTGGTGATTGGGGCCGAATATCCCAAAATCCGGAAATCAAATGAACGACAGATACACCATGACCTCAACAGGGAAATGACTGACACAAAACACCTAACTTTATAAAAGAAAGTTAAATGAGTGGCCTTGAAGATATATTTGATAGGATACCAAATATTCTTATTTACATAGGTTAGTACGGATAAGAACCACAGAGTGGCACTGATTTCCTATGGGCGGACCCTAGTAAACCAACTATACGAGGGACCAACGATATTTTATGAGGAAATCTCTAAGTCAGTCATTAATAAAATATTATAACATTAGTGTCCAAAAGATTTCATATGTTCATATGTGTGAACTTTCAGGATAAGGTAGTTTCGAGCTCAATAAATGAGTAAATCATGAAATTTGACAAGAGAAAATCATTGATTAGGGTTTGGCCCATCATTAATGAAAATAGACTAAAATTACTGGTAAGTGATCAAAATAGTAAAAAAATGATTACGCGATTTTGGCACGTTACAATAAATATAAAAATTAAGGTACATATTAACTAAAAGTTCAATTCTAGTAAAAAAGCGTGGGATGCAATTAACTATATTTTCATAACTGCCATTTTGTAAATAGCAAGTAAAAAAACAATCCCAACGCTTGATATCAAGCTTTTTTACTATAATTGATTTTTTTGATATCTTTAAGTAGTCATACTGTTGAATTTTATAATGCAGTAGCACATTCTTCTATTCTTGAAAATTATTTTCTACTTTTAGTTCGATTTGCTATTAGAGCGTGTTTTTTTTTAGTTTCTTTTAAACTCTGATTTATTCTCTCCATCTCAACCGCACTACATCAGCCTGGCGCTTGAATATCTGCCTGTAAAGTGTTGTCATCTGCGGAAGTGTGTACCGCGCACCATTAACGTGTAACTGGAACAATCCTGAGCCTATGCGCCAAGAACAATCGCGTACGACATATTTATATCTTTTTCCCTAATACACCTACTTATAATTGAGCTTCGTGGTTAAGGCCCGTATCGTCAGTCGACCCTACAATTGTAGGGCGCGTTTATGGCCTCCTTGATTGTCATACTCCTTTCTCTCCTTCAAAAATTTCTAGATTACACTTGTCCCGTGTCAGCGTCAGCGCTCTCCTATTGTGAAGATTTGTTTTCCTTTTAAATTGTAGGAAATTTCAGGCTGATAAAACATGATATAACTCAAAACCAAGCACAATTTGATGCAAATTGATGTTTGTGACATAACCTCAAAATAGAACGCTGACACGGAGAAGTAGAAAACTATGACAATCAAGGAGACCATAAAGGCGCCCTACAATTGTAGGGACGACTGACGATACGGGCCGAAACGGCGACTGTTAGAAAATTAAAAATTAACCCGGAATACCTAACTCTAGTATTTTTGTTTCAAGATAACCTTTACGGTATTTTTTTGTCAAGGCCAGAATATATGGAAAGTAATAGTTGCCGCAGTCACAATAACTATATTTAGACCAACGCAGTAATTTTAGTCGTGATATTCCTAGGTTAAGGAGAAAAAACGGCTGAATAGCAAGTCATGCTTAGTAAAGGAAAATGTATAAAGTACCGTTTATTTCTGCGTCATTGAAATATTATGTATATCGTAGTGCAAGGTCAGATATATGGTATGCCATAACAGTGTTGGTGAAGGCCTTCGATGCTTCTATCGACTGAAAGAAGCTTTTTTTCAGCAACTGGAATGCAACTTACAATCCAACGCTAACATCACAACTGATGGAAAGTGATGCTGGAACAGAAATCCTAGGTAAATATCCCCTATCTATTTTGCTCATCTGAAATATCACAGTTATATCCCACTTATAATCTTAACAGCCTAATACCTCGAGATTATAAATATATTATTTATTTCGATGCACTGGGGTTACGACTGTTCCTTTGCGTTCATTTTCTCCCAAGAATATATTTGTTGTAAAATCCATATATACGATTTTCGTTCTAAAATTCTGGATATCCTGGTATAACTGTAAGAAAAAATTAACGATCCAGGCCTGGGCAATCCCTGGGGAGAACGTACAAGTGCTGTGATTTCGGCTGACTACCCCTTTTAAAATACAAAACACAGAATCACACCCACTCCCCATACTATTCTACATTTGTGAATAATCATGAGCTCCATTTTCTAATTCTCGGTGAATACAATGAACTCTCGACGGTATGGAATAAAATCAGAATCATAATTCACTACGTTCATGTTGTTTTAATTGGAGAAGAATGCTACTTTTCTATTTTCATGCGACTATCACTTTTACTGTCACTTTCGCTATGTAACACTTTTACTTTTTACGGCTTGTCGAGCGTTAGCAGTTTTACTTGATTGGAGGATAATCATAAAAGCAACCTGTGATTATTTATTAGTCTATATGGAAATTTGGAAAATCGTGCGTTTGTGCCTTGTACAGTGTTTGGTGTGATAAATGTGAGAAAGTAGAAAGAATTTCAGATCTTATGTTATTTTTGGTTGTGCCAGCATATAGACTTAATCGGCATAAATGTTTAAGTACCTAATGTATGGGTATCCGTATTATAGGATTAGCATCAAGAAATTGATATTGGAATTCGGGACAAAGAATCAGACTAGCAATTAACACAAATCAGGGATCTGCTGATGCTTTTAACAATAATTGAATCAGTCGTTTCAAAAGCCGCTCAAGTCATATTATGTGATGAGAATGATGAAGAATATCATTATGTACCTTGAAGATATTAAAACATGTAAAATGAAAACATGTGACATGTTAATAAGTTAGTTTCATTAATAAGTAGTAAAAAAGTCATTTAAAAAGCATCACATCATTACAAATTTTGTGAATGACAGTATGTATTGATTCCTGAAAGATTCAAATTATGTAATTTATAAAATTACAAGACTTCAAATTAGTATGAGTGGCGTTTTACGTATCTGTTTGTGTCAATTTATGCATTGGCCTTATATGCTTTTTTTTTCAACGCCACCCATCATTTATTTTTGGGACAGGTCAAGCTAGCAAGTTGAAATCATGACACTGACATTGATGCATAAATGCTACAGTTTAGCATGAACGCAACAGAAGAAAAATATAAAATGGTGGTATCGCGCCATTTTAGATTTTTTTAATGGAATGGAGGATATGTGATACATCATTTTGAAGCCGCTAATGAGCACTTTTTAACCGTAGGATAGAGATCTATCAGAACGTCGGACTGGCAGGCTGTCAAACTTATTGTACATAAATTCGTTTACGATTCAACAACTAATCAAAATGCTGCAAATTTGGCTTGATATATTCGATAATATGTAGATAGTGTAATTTAATAATGCCATCAAAAATACAAAACGTAGCATTACTTGAATATGGCGTCAAGTAGGTTTATTATGTACTTCCTACGCAACGCCAACATCAACTGATAAAGGAGTGGGTTCAGCGGAATTTAAATCCTCTGGGAAAAGTCATGTACCTACAACAGAGAAATTAAATGGTTCAAGTCAGTCCAACAGGGCCATACAATTAGTCCATAGACATTCTTTATGTGCCCTATCGGTAGTTAATGTCCATCTGGCAACGTTGTCGCTTTCCACATCTGCGCGGCAGCGCCCACCGTAGCACCGCTGCAGCGAGTTGTCGTTCATTCTATGTATATCTTTTGTGAGCTGCAGGCTGCAGTACGGATAGATTAGTATGTCGGATAATAACATCGGGCCGTGAGCTCAGATAGCAGGAGTACGCGGATAGAAAACATATATCTACCATCTACCAAGTTTTAAAGGCAAATGTACGGGGATATCTAAGATGTGTGAAATATGGCTTAATAGGTAGATAGAGTTACCGGAATTGTGATCAGATAAATATACTGACATCCAAAAATAATAACATACCCCTGTTATTTTTTAAAAATCCATTTTGAACCTTTTAACTATCACCTTTTCGCTAAAACATGATTTATGTACCAATCATCCCGAATTTTAACTTGCTAGCATGAAGAAAATGCGGGGCACATTGAAAAAAACTGTATATTGAATAGCCATCCCTAATATATGTTTCTCCATTGTAACTGATTTTCTTTAAATCACCTGCGCCTATGACCTGGAAGCGGTATCACTCCGCACAAGTACCGCGTCAGTGACATTGTGACAAGGTTGACGTTCATGCAATCCTTTGTTTACTCATAAGGTGACTCGATTATATACAGACATAGACGATTAATCAAGTACATATAATCATTATTAATTATTTATTAGATTATAAATAGGGCTTTGTATAAAGAAATATATTACGATTTTTATTAGAACGTTCATGGCCACATCGATATTTCAGGGCCGTTGAAACAGATTTTCATTTTGTGTACGGATACTGCTTATCAATGGAACTGCAAGTGCTTTGTCTAGTGGACTATAACTTGTAGCGCTTTCATGAATTTGGTGGTCTTGAGTGCGAGGTCAATGTCAATTCAATATAGGAATCAAGCTTGCTGCATATTAGTCCAGTCAAAAGAAGTATCTGAAGTAGATACAACTCGTGAATGTACAGCCTACAAAATTCAAAAGTTCGCCTATCAAGTAAAGCTAGAAATTGCTTTAAAATAGACTAACACCTTCGGGTCGCCAGTCTGGCGGCAGCTCTGTCGTATATTCCCAAAGTCTTAAGGCGCACAGCTCGAAAATAAGGGAGACATTTTTCACCAAGTTTCAAAAATGTTAACTTATCGTCTGTAGATTTTACGAGAGATTCTACTTGTCAACATAATTTAATTGCAAGCAATGAAATAACGGATGATAATTGTCATAAAAACAAACAAAGCAAAATCATTAATTCAACTGGTATAAACTACAAGAAATCAAAGAAATAAGATATATAATAAAAAAACTCTTTAGTCAAAAAGTTTCTATAGAAACCATGCGTATTTTCAGAAAAACTGGTTCTGATGATGATGAATGAAGTCGTATAGAATCTTCACGAGATGAGATTTCGCGTTTTTGTGCAACTAAATATGAACATCGAAATAAGACAGCGCGGAGCGCCATCTACTACTAGAATGAGAGTTAGGACTGTATCTCAGCCCGCGAGTAGAGGCCCAGTCACTATGTGACCGCTAGATGGCGACAATTCTGGCTTTCTAGTAGATATGGTCTACTTGCCATTGCACAACACAAAATAAACATGATGTGCTTTCGTGCGTTCTACAGACAACCAGTCAACCATGAACCAGTTGTTTTGTGTTTTTTGGCTACTCCTCAGCATGGTCCAGGCTTGGGTCTCTCGGAAGAGCGAAAGCATAGCAACTAAACACTATACAAAAGGTGTTATCTATCGAAATAACACAGCATGAAGCGCCAACAGGGTCTTGTAGGGGGAGGTTTGAGCTTTAATTTAGGTACTTGGCAACCTCAAAAATAATGTTTTAACGTGCCAAAATCACGTAACATTTTTTTTACTATTTTGATCACTTAGCAGTTATTTGATTTCCTCTTTATTAATGAAAGAGTGCCGATTCCTAGGCCAAACCCTTTGTAATGATTTTATTTTGGCAAATTTCACAGTTTATTGATTGTAGAATTTCACACGTATTATATCTTTCTTTCTCAACGGTTCAGTATTGTGCTGAAATATTTTGAACACTCATGTTATATATAGTATTACTAATGACTATCTCAGAAATTACCTCATGAAATATCGTTGATCCCTCGTAGAGTTGTTTCCGCCTATTGGCAATCAGCGCTTTGTGATATATGTACGTACTGACCTATGTTTTTTTTCCTATCAAGATAACTTCTTTACCAGTTTTTCTCAGTTCCTTTTGATTACCTATCGAACATAAGCTCACTTTAACGTTCTTCTATAAAGTTAGGTTTTCTGCGTAATTTTACTTTCCTGCTGAGATTGTGGTATGGGCATTATTTCGTTAAATTCCAGATTCAGGGATATTACACCCCCAAACACCAGTTTATGGAGTATTTCCCCTTTTATTTGGTACCTGACGTTTAGTTGTTTTGGTTTGGGTGCTATCCCGTCCATTTTCTCATGGGATTTCAACCTTCAGCGTGGGAAGGCATTCACACTCCTCCAGTTTTGTTTTGAAGCTGCCTTGTAGCTGTTTTGCAGCTCAAGTCATCGTTGGTTGTCAGAGCGGTCCGTGGGACCTTAGCTCTTGAGTCACAGTGTCAGTTTGTAAGTCTGTCAGGTCTGGTAACCCAGAAACCAGACAATTTTAAGGAAAAAAGGGAAGGAAAGGAGAGAACGAAGAACGAGAGCAAAGGGGAAGAAGAGAATCTTTTAGGATAGGTAGCGTTTAGGCATTGTTAAAATCACTTCACAGATTTTGATATGATCTAAAAATATTCGATTTTTTCTGAAGATTTTGTCAAAATGCTCCAATTTTGGTTGTTCTAAGTTCACGAGTTAATTTTGATTACAGTGCGAGCCGCGGCCTTTTGTGCTTGCGAACTTGCTCGACTGTGTAGTCCACTGACTCACGCAACAGATTCCGATTCCGCTAGGCTATAGCGCCGCTGCGCCTGTTGCTTAATATAGTCCTTTAGGTAAGGGACAGCGAAGAACTGTATGTCAAAATTGTATCGTTTTGATGTACTTATCATTATTGCCATTGAATTATATGAAAAAGTCTTCATTTGAGGAGTGATGCTAACTATGGAAAGTTAATTCTTTGACATTTCAGACTGTGGCGGCTCCAGGGGCTGTCCTGGTGGACATAATTTCCTGAAATATCCAAGTTACAAAAGTTTGGCACGTATTTTTCAATTTGCAGGCGATCCCCCCCCACACGTTCTTCAATTTTCAATCGCCGATGCCCCCGAGACGGGGATCTTCCTGTTCATAAATCCTGAGCTCCAATTCACCAAGGCAATTTCAAAATCATCAGGTGGATCCTCCCCTAAAATATTTTCTAGATTTGCCCCTGCTTACAGATTTGAAGCAAAATATCAATCCCGTAAAATGTATATTATCGATATCAGGAATAGGAACTGTTTACCTATGCCCAGTGCATAAAACTAAAATTACGCTTGATTGATGATTTTATGAAACAAAGGGTTGTCTTATAATCTTAATCTGCTGCTTTTTTTTAATTAACTACAGTTTTACAACACTAGTGTATCACATTTTTAAAATCAAAAAGTCTATTCAATCATGCAAAAGTTCAATATGACGCGCAACATATGAAATAGATTTGATGAAAGAAAAGCCATATTGAAATACTAATTGTTCGACACCTTATATAGAGAAGAAAAGTTTGCAAGTATTTCTTACAGCTTATTGTTGAATACCCCATAGGATATTCTAAAAAGTATTTATAAAACCATTCATACGTTACTCATTTTGTTTTTAATATGAGTAATACTTATTCTTGTTAGGAAGATTCTATAATATTTCCGCTGAGGCGAATTTTATTCAGAAATAGCATCTTGCGGTTACTTGACTTCCTCTACAAACGACTATATGGCTCGTATTACAAATTATTTTAGATCATCTCAACATGTGAAAACAATAAATCAATGCATCATAATGTCAGGCAACTAGAACAGCCAAAGTAACATTGTGAATGGTATTTTCATACAAGTAGTCTGTTGAATCTTTGGCCTCCAGTCAAGCTGTTTGTTTAATCTTTCACGTACGGAAGAACACGAACTGTTCATTGTAAGTAAAAAGAAAATGAAATAAGACTAGAAGAAAAGCGAAGAACAAAGAAAAAGAGAACGCCCCGCTGAAGGAAATGCCTAGGCATTAGTTTAAGTAGTTTCAATGAATTCTAGAACAATGATTTGTGTCAGTGTATGTATGTACAATATTGAGATGAATTAATTTTGATGATAGTGTGAGCCGGCATCTGCTGCTTACAAATTTGCTGGACTATTAACTGATTCACCAAAGTTGACGTACGATTCCGCTGGACCAAATAGGTTAGAATTAATATCTGGATTAATTGGTACAAATTGTATCATATACCATATATATGCAAATACAAGACATGAGACAATACCCTGAGTACGTCGTCAATTAGCTATACACAACAATCTTGTTGTGTATTAAAGTTGTTAATATTTTGACCTTTCAGTAAGTGTCACATTCAATATTCAAAACAGAAAAGTTGTATAAGCAAAGAAGAAAAAAGATAAATGTTTCGACGTGCTGTGCATAGAAAGTGTAGGATATATACATAATTACTATAATTACTGTCAGCTTTGATTTAATTCACATATTTATATTTGCAAAGCATATTATCAGTTTCTTAAAAGCTACGGCCGTACAGTCGACCGTGTTCGGCACTGTTTCATCCTCACTGGGAAGCATCAGAATTGCACAGGTCGTTGCACGTCCTGTGCGTGACGGGCAACGACGGAATAATGCGGTACATACATATGTGATACTCGGCAACCCATATTAATCCATGGACGTTAAAAGGTTTTTTGGATGAGAAACAGGGGAGATGAGGGTCTTTTTGTTAGTTTCTATCCAAAATATGACTATTGTTCTTTCAGATAGCACACCAAATGCGATATAAAAATGACGTCAATTTAAATGACACTACATTTTCCACGAAGTTCATAAAAGATCCCTCGGCGCAAGTTAGACGCTCTCAGTTAACTAGGAAAATGTCATAAAATAACTAAATGGATCAGTCACATAGGCCCATTCGATGAGTCCCCATTTGACATTTCTCCTCAGCCCTACCAACCTTCCGACAACCATACCAACTCATAACTCCAGCTTATTCAAAGAATCTGCAATATTTGCATGCACTAAAATATATAATAACTAGGCTTTCGAAAAAGCACTAATCAAGAGTCTATTTCTACGCTCCTCTTTTAAATTGTCTGTCCTCCTCGTCCGATGTTTACTTTTGTACTCACTGATGTTATCTTATAGACATTTGATCCTATACCCTTTTTTTAGCTATGCCCTCTTGATATTAGAGAATGATACTACTGATTTCACTTTTGTATTTGCAAATATGTAAATATTCTTTACTCGTTAGATGAATGCTTCTTTTTTGTGATAAAATCGCTATATGTAAGCTCCTCATCGTTTTCTGTCGCATGCTTGAGGATATTGTGTTGTACGGTATTTAGCTGTTTAAATCCCAAGCATTTGCTACGGTTACAATTGTGCCCAGTCATAAGAAAATATTATGAATATACGAACGCCTTATAAAGTTAACCTAACTACATTCAGTTTTTGACTTTTGATAATCTTATAACTTGTATAGAATCTCTCATTTCAAAGGAAATACCAGTAATTTGTAATAATCTAAAAGTGGACTGATAAACACACTATTTGTTCAAAGTGCATATACAAATACTTGGCAATTTATGACAACCTTGACCTTCAGATATTTGCTATTAACCTATTTATAAATGCGTTTCGAGAATTATTGAATAATGTAAAATATTATCAGCAACAACATATTTTCAATTTAGATGTAGACTTTCGTAAATCATGTTCAAATATCTTATTAACTAATGTACACGAATCGCGTAACAGATGTAGTTTTCACATAAACTGACATAAACATGATTAAAATCTAAAAAAGTGCCGCTTCACCGAAATGTTGCAGTTATATTTCGAAATTATGTTTGTTCCTCGAATATTTTTTATGAAAAGTTATTACATATATGAATATATCACCGCAATGACTTAAATTTTTTGCTACGTGGTATTGAGCTTATAAGAAAAAATTTTTTTATTATGGATATTGTTTTTATTTTTGACATGTGATATTTTGGTACGCCGCAGATATTTTTCAAAGCGAGTATTTTTTTTTTTTTGGTTAGGTATATAAAAACTCAATATTTTCTACTCGCATGCACCGCTTTTTGATTAAAACAACAAAATAGTGTGACTGCTGATTTTAGCACTGTTGATGTTTGCAGGAACGCTACTGGTAGGGCAATAGAAAACAGTTTTTACTAATATATATATACAGGGTGGCCCATCCATGTGTGGACGGAATATTACTCATAAACAAATACATTTTGAGAAAATCTATTTAAGGCATGTAATAAATGACATTTGAGGGCACATTTCTAAAATGTTGGCAATTATATAGGGTGTCCCAATTTTGACTTACATATCAAATGAAATGCCTCAAATTTTATTGCATATTTAGATAAATCAATTCAAAAGAAGATAATTGATATTGCATGCTATGTGGTTTTGGTAATTAGCTACTGATATACAAGGTGTTTTCTTTAGAAAAACCCCCCACTTCGGCAACTCGTCAGTCCGCCATTTTGAAATTTGGAATGCTGAATTTTGTATCAAAAAAGACTTACAAACCTCAGCTTTTATCTTATTTGTCACTTTTTCAAATTTTAATTTTTGCTCATACAGGGTGGTCAAAAACGCAAATTGTGGTTTTTCTCAAAAATTTCAATTGCATCACCTTGTATATTTGTACAAGTTTGGATTCAATTTTTTATAGGCTTTTTTTTGACACTAGACACATAAGGGTTGTTATGGCTATTTTTTCAGTTATTAGTACGTCTTTTATGGAACGGCTTAATTCCCTAAAATATCGCATCATCCTTGGAAACAAATAAATTGTTGATTAGTTACAAACTGTCAAAATTAGCTTTGTGAGCATTATAATAAAAACGTGTTTGGAAATGAATTTTTCTAAAGAAGAAATGGTGAATATGGTGTTCGCTTTGGGCGGAGCCCAAAGAAGCAGTTTCCTACCATCTCGCATTTTAAGTAACGGTACGAGGGATGTCTTTTAAGTTTTGCATATAGAAACATAGTAGTTTCACAACAATACGTGCAGTGTTCCCACCACAGTGAGTTTTTAAGTGTCACCAAGTCATTAGAAAAATGAAACTCAATCGAGAACATTTTCGCGCCATAATTTATTACAACTTTCAGAGACAATTATCGCAACAAGAGAATGCCTTGCTGAGTTATTGTCTGTTTTCAGCATCGAAGCGCCACATCAGTCGACAATTTCCCGTTGGTATGGAGAATTCAAACGTGGACGGGTGAGCCTTAACGACGATCTCAGGGTGGGTGCACCAAAAACGGCAGTCAGCCAGGAAAACGTCGATGCTGTGCGCAAACGCTTGACCGTTTCAATTCCGGAATCTCAAAAAATGTGTACAGCATTGTTAGTGGTGTTGAATCGTGGATTTACTGTTATGAACCAGAAAATAAGCGACAGTCGGCTGTTTGGGTGTTCCAAGGTGAAGAAAAGCCAACAAAAGTCATCCGTTCTCGAAGTGTTTCGAAAAAGATGGTCGCAACATTTGTGTCGAACGCGGGTCATATTGCAACAATTCCTCTTAATGAGCAAAGAACTGTTACTGCGAATTGGTATACCACCATTTGTTTGCCAAAAGTCATCACCGAGCTTCGAAAAATCAACCCCGAAAGAAGAATCATCCTCCACTAAGACAATGCAAGCTCGCACACAGCTCAAAAGACAAGGCAGTATTTAACGGAAGAAAATGTGGAATTATTGGACCATCCTCCATATAGTTCCGATCTAAGTCCTAACGATTTCTTTACTTTCCCGAAAATTAAAAACAGACTGCGTGGTCAAAGGTTCCAGTCACCAGAAGAAGCAGTTGACGCATTCAAAAATGCCGTTTTGGATCTGCCAGCAAACGAGTGGAATAAGTGCTTCGAAAATTGGTTCGAGCGCATGCAGATGTGTATTAATCTTCGTGGAGAATACTTCGAAAAACAATAAAGTCATTTAAAGCTACCTACCGTGTTGTTTTATTTCCATATGCAAAACTTAAAAGACATCCCTCGTACTCTAATATTCGACATCCAAAGCCGAAAACATTTTCCACACTACGAGAACGTTTTCAATCAAGTGGAGAGGTGGAATATAGTAAAAAATATATAAGTAATTCAAGTGTTACCAATGAGGCGAGTTGGAGGTTCTATTAAAGTTGCAGGAAAATCCCCATTCAAGTGCACAGCAAATTGGAGCAGAAACTGATATATGCAGAATTTCTGTCCAAAGGATTATTCACAAGCATAGGTACCATCCATATCACCTATGCTCGCATCAAGGCCTTCGTCCTCAGCATTTCGCAGCTGAATGGAGTTAGTACAATAATGCTAAATAAAGTGAGTGAAGACACTACTTTCCTGGATAAGATTCTTTTTCGGGATGAGGCAACTTTTAACAGCATAGGTGTTGCCAACATGCAGAACATGTACTATTATGCGACGGAAAACCCTTACTGGGTTAGGGAAATAGATTTCCAAAATAAATGGAGCTTGCATGTTTGGGAGGAGTTATTGGCAGACAAGTTATCGGGCCTTTCTTTTTCGACAACAGATTAACAGGTACAGAATACTTGAATTTTTTGATCGAGCATTTGCTTTTGCTTTTGGAGGATGTCAACCTGCAAACTCGGATGCATATGTACTTCCAACATGACGGAGCACCTGCGCATCATCATAATCCTGTGCGTAACTATGTGGACACCTGGAGTAACAATCGTTGGATCGGTCGTGATAGGCCTATATTTTGGCCTCCTATATCACCAGACATGACACCGATGGACTTCTTTATATGGGGCCATGTTAAGCAAGAGGTTTATAGATACCCACCATCTAGCCCGGAAAATATGAAGGAAAGGATTAAGGATGCTTTTCTGAACATAACGGAAGACATGCTGAGGAATGTGCAACGGTCATTTATCAAAGACCACGGCGGTGTATTCAACATGGTGAAGATATTTTCGAGCAGTTTTTGTAGATTAGGATTAGTTGTTTGTTTATGTTGTTGTTATAGTGGTTTTTCTCTATTACGCTTGAAGCTGAATTATACTGTTCTGATTGTTATTAGTTTTTACGTCAAATCTGAACTTTAGTGATTTTTTCCTTAATCTTGATGTGTTGTTCTATTAAAAGCTTAATAATTCAAAATCCAGTAATTTTATCTGAACCAAACCTTACACAAAAAAACTTATAAAAGATTGAATCCAAACTTGCACAAATATACAGGGTGATTTGAAATTTGAAATTTTTGAGTAAAAGTACAATTCACGTTTTTGACCACCCTGTATGAGCAAAAATGAAAATTCGAAAAAGTAACAAATAAGATAAAAGCTGAGGTGTGTAAGTTTTTTTTAAAACAAAACTCAGTACTTCAAGTTTCAAAATGGCGGATTGAGGGGATGCCGAAATGGACGGTTTTTCTGGACTGAACACCTTACATCTCAGTAGCTAATTACCAAAACCCCATAGTATGCTATATCAATCTTTTTATTTTGAATTGGTTTATCCAAATATGCAATAAAATTTGAGACATTCCATTTAAAAAGTCACAACTTTGATATGTAGGTCAAAATTGGGACACCCTGTTTAATTGCCAATAGTTTAGAAATGTGCCATCAAATGTCATGTATAACATACCATAAATAGAATTTCCCAAAATGTATTTGTTTATGATGAATATTCCGTCCACACATGGATGGGCCACCCTGTATATGTATAAATTTTACATCTTATAATATGCTAAAATTAAAAATAATGTTGATTTAATTACTATTTAAAGTAAATTAAAGATAAAAGATTAAAACAATGTTTTTCTTAAAAATTCGACTACCTGTTGTAAAACAATTGAGCCATTGCGAACATTTGTTCTTCACCAAATTATTGAGAAATCATATCCTGGAATATTAGCACGACATTAGCGAAGACCCTGTATTTTCGATGTGTATAAAAGTATTGACGTGAAATGTTGCGCTTGTAGTACAAATAGCATAACCAGTAGGTGAAAAATGCTGCCGCTCAAACTATATCAATGGCGTAGAAACTGGGATCTATTGCTTGTGACAGAAAAAAAATCAAATGTAATTGACGCCAATAACTGTTTAGAACCGTCTATTGCATTTTTGGATACTTTCATTATTTATAAGTTTTCTCTCCTGGAATATTTTTGCCAGACTATTCCATTTACTTTGAAAATACAATAAAATTAGTAAATTTGGGCATTTTGTGTGTAGTATAATAAGCGAAAGGGGTGATACCATCTCACTAAAACGTATTTTAAAGAGCACCCTGTATCTGGGTAGTAGTACATAGTTATTGGCATTTTTTAATAACCCCCCATAGTTGTCAAACTAACATTTTCTCCTCCTCCGACTAACGACTCAATTTTATATAAAAAGCAGTAAGTAAAATCAAATATTAGTCAGCAATTACTTTCCCAAAGTGCGTGTTTCGGCTAATGCTGATTGAGTACCGCAAAACACTAAAAAACATGTCGTTTCGAAGATCAAACTAAACATACTGCTCGGCATTATGAAGTTCCATCATGACGTTCTAATCCGCTGCTCGAGAAAATCGAGGAAATTGGTCCATTTAGTAGCTGCTGATCTTGCTTCGCGAAACGACCTTGACACTCATCTTGACACGTGCAATATATTATCTGCGTTGGCGTTGGCGCGTAACAGGTGCGCAATTCCACCCCTCTTGCCTCTAATCCTCCACCCCTCCTGTCCCTCCCCTCAACGAACTGGAGATTCTGCAGCTAAAGCGGGAGCAGCTGGAACGAAGCGCAATTTCCGGGGGCTCGAAGCCCGGCGGACTATCGCTGAATTTCCAGCGCGCAATCTGAATGACCTTGGCCCTGATGCTTCCCGGTATGTCAGTCCTTGCCGCGGCTCGGTGGGGATGGTTCGGGATGATACTTACGAGAGCGAATCAAATATTAACCGGATTTCTTATTTATATTTATTTATAAAACGATACAAAAATACTAATTATTATGTTTTAACATAATTTGCCTCATACATGTTTTGGTTGTTTACTTTGTTTTTTTTTATATACCGAAGTAGCCGCGAAAGCAGAAGCCTTAGTATGAGGAACTTTAAGAAACTTTGTTAATCCTATTTTTGAACTGCCTAAGGTTAGTAGAACTGGGAAAAATCTCCTCGGGTAGCTTTTTCTACAATCCGATACCCTAGGGACAAAGGAGCGATCATAGCAGTCAGTTCTGGATGTATGAAGTTCGGCACGGTTAGGATGGGATGCCGAAGTCAGGCGCGTCTGTCTGGCAGGCTCATCGCACGGCGGTATCATGGAGGAAAGCTCTGAGAAGCAAGGTTCGTTGGCATGGCGGTAAAAGAGAGAAGAGTCATCGATCGGTCGGACAGGCCTCTTCTGAACGGTATCGAGCATTGACAATGTTGTTGGGCGGCAGCACCCCAAACATGTGAGCAGTAGTCGAGGCTAGGTCTTATCTGGGTCTTGTACAAAGTAAGTATTGTCTTCTTTTGGAAGGCTCGGTCTGAATATGCAATAAAATATGCGGCATTCAGATTAAAAAAATTACAGATTTTAAAATATTTGTTATTACATATTTGGATAAATCCTACCAAGAGAAAGAAGATTGTTATGCTAACAAACCAATGGTTGCCATTTTGAAGGATAGTGATTATATATTCTAGGGTTGTAAAATATGTACCTACTCTTAAATAGCACGTAAGTGGTAGAAGGCTACTGCTTGAAAAGTTTCCCTCAATCGGCTTGATCGGCGTGTGCCATTTTGTAACTTGTACAAAATAAAATAATACTAGAACCGATCGCGAACTATATCTGTTGTTCATAATGTTTCGCGCATCTCAATTATTGCTTCTGAACGGTTTGTCGACTATTATATTTTGAAAATAAAGCAATTTTTTTATTTTATATCCTCTACCATCTACAACCTCTACGATTGAGAGCTTAGGAAGACTTTCAAAAAAACGCCAGGTTCCTCTAATGCATAAAAAAATGCTAGCTACCAGAACATTCCAAGCTTTATCAATCATAAGCGAATAATAAGACATACATTATTTTCAGATCGATACATTTTTGGTCTACCCTAGCGATGCCCAAAACGTTGAGTATATCTCAATCTTAATATTGTCTGAATTAAAAGGTTGATGTCGCCAATACCATTAAAATTCTACGGATATTTACAAACGTACACCCCTTCGGACACCCCTCTCTCTACCCCCACCATAGCGCCCGTAGCCCGGAGCAACGTGCATCGCCCGTTTTCCTCCGGTTGCCGTTCAAGGTCGCCTCTGACGCCATTCAAACGACACTGTTGTCGATTTGAAGCAAATAAAGCAAAGGTTCTCAAACGTAATTCGTCTAGTGCTTTAGTTTAATTTTCGTTTCAAGTATTGACAGAATCACAAATTAACCATTGCATCGCCCCCACAATCAACTTATGGCCCTCCAATTTCCATCCCGTCCCCAGCGCCCACAGGGAGCGTTATTGCTCACATTGAGAAAATAAATAAAAGGTCACACATAGGTAGCATTAAATTTCTTTTTATGCAAAATTTTCAGATCAATATCTCCAACATAAAGCCTCAAATGAGGTACTAGAGGCCTCAAACATAATTTTTTCGAATTACAAAATCCAACACGTTAAATGGTTTTAAATGTTGAAATCTGCTGAGCGTGATCACAGAGATTTTCTTTTCCGCTGTGAGGATATCCGAGGTTCAGGGGTAATTCAATGAGATCCGATGCAATTTGAGGAGATACGAATAGGAAATGAACCGGTGGTCTTACAAGGAACCGGAAATTCAAGGACTACCCGGAACTTTCCGGTCTTTAGGGTTAAATTCAGTTATGGTGTTAAAATCAAGTTACCTTATACTGCTGTGATGTAAATTCCAATATATGTATCGAATTTTTTTTCTACTTTGTTTTATGTAGAGCAAAAACTTGAAAACATCATCAATCATCGATGTAGGTAATTTCAGTTTCCAGCAAATTTCAACTTCATTTGGAGGCGAGTGGTTCAAATAATTTACTCTTCAGCTCTCATTTACATCATCTTCTTGATACTGATGACAAAAACACCAGCAAACTCAGAGTTTGCATGTAATCATATTTTCAAAATACATTCATAATGATACGAGGAAATTATGTTGAGTCACAATTTACTCACTACTACTGTTTATCCTAGTTTTGATATTGTCTTCGCCATCTGATTTTTTTTACATCAATACACCTAGCCCTTCAGTATGAAAAATAACAATCTTAAATATGAGCTGAAAAGGACATGTTTGCTTTCTGTCTATGTAACTGTAGACGGCGCTGTTTCGCACACACAAATCAAGCAAGTGGTAATGGTCTAACTCAAAATCTTGTGCGCAAGTAGGTAACGAGTGCCACCTGCCGGAAAGTATGACTTCAATCTAACACTTAATCAAGTGATTTGAAGATTTATATCTTGGGTTTTTCGGGACGCAGATTATCACTTATCAGAATTACAATATTTCAAAACTGTCAGAATCAGTACTTATATACTGAATTCATTGCCAAAATTGATGCAAGTGCCATGAAACAAGGCTGTTTTTTTTGCACAAATGGCACGTAATATCGGATTCAAGCAAGACTATAGTCGATTTCTTCTAAAATACCCCTCAAAACAGCAAAAAAAGGCCTCTAACTCACAGTCGAAGAATTCCTCATAAATCACTATAAATCGGCTGCGAAACAGCTTAAGGCAGCTACAAAACAAAGCTGAGAGTATGAATGGTGGTTCTCCGCAATGGCTTTTCACGCTGAAAGTTAAGATCCCATTAGAAAATGGACGGGGTAGTACCCAAACCAAAACAACTAAACGTAAGGTACAAAATAAAAGTACTACTCTATAAACTGGTGTTTGGGGCGTTAATATCCCAGAATCTGGAAGTTAAACAAAACGTACACACAACCATAACCACAGCAGAAATAAAAGAAAAATGGCGCTGGACGCGGCTGCACACCAAATTTTCTAAACAAGGTATCTTGATCGGAAATCAAATATTAAAAGAAGGCATCTCGACAGGTGAAGAAGGTATCCTGATAGGAAAGCAAACAATCCTACATGGCCAGTACGTGCAGACATTACACGGTGGCGCCAGTTGCCAATGGGCAGAACCAACTCCCTACGAGGGACCAACGACATTTTATAAGGAAATTTCTGGGATAGTCGTTAATACTATAACATTAGTGTAAAAAAGATTTCAACACAATACTGAATCGCTGAGAAAGAAAGATTATATGTTTTTATTTGACCCCGTGCGCAAAATTTGCTACTAATTGAGGGCCCATCTTACACAAATCGTGCAATTATTCGCTAGCTTGAGAGACAATTTACAAGAAACAGATTATATTTATTAGATCCAGTACTTCCAAAAGTCATTCTGGTTAGTAGAATTTGCACCCTAGCCGCAATGTTATGGCCCGGATAGTAGTAAAATCAGCCCTTAGGGGTATGTTTCTCCGTATCGCAGCCCCGTAAGATTTTATAGGTACTTGTTCCTTTTTATTGTGTTCTATATGCGTATAATCTAATTTTTTGGGCCACTCTGTATAGTTCCGTTTTTTTTTGAAGCCCTTCCGCTGCATATTATGCTTGAGAGACAACATATTTATCAGCGTTTGGCTAGAAATATGATTTTATGTCTGAATGTAATAAAAGAAACAATGTACTATATTGATACGGCTGCTAAATTTGGCAGCGCCGAGTGTATGCATGTGCAGGTTCGCTCGGTCTAGATTCAAGTGCGCCAGCTAGCTAAAGGTCAAGGTCACTAGCACCACCATCGATCCACTGCCATGCCGCTGGAAAACCGGGACGAACTCAACAGCGGCGTCGATCGGAAATTAGGAAAAGTTTTCAGCAATTTCCCTTGTATTTTGCAAACTAAAAATGATGAAAATACATGTGTTGGTTCAAAATTGAAACTACTGATTCTTTGTAAATGAACATTTTCGCGTATAGACTTAGAGCAAACTTTACGGCGCTCGTATGCCGCAACTACTCATTCTTTAAAAAATCGCGTCAAGTACGTTGACGCCGTCATCAGTTCATGACCGATTATGTTCAGCACAAGTTAGACCTCCTGAGAAAAAAGTTAGGTACGAAAATGTATAACAGAGACGTTAAACGGATCATGTCAGTCAAATACGCCCTAACAGCAGTACTGCCCATTTCGCCCCATACCTAACCCTACGATGCGTCAGACTTGGCAGCACGGCACCGCGTCAGTAATGGCAGGACACTCATCGAGACAAAGACGCCTCCGGTAAGCACAGAGATGCGTATCGAAAACATTTCTAAGTTTTAAGGGCGAACTATAATGTGTGAAATATGTCTAAGAGGAGCGTAGAACAACCGGAGTTGGGAGCGTATAAGTACACTAGTATAAAAAATTAAGATATACCTTCCACCAATCCTTGTAACAACCCCCAAGCCTCAATTTATAACCCCTACAAACATTTTCCTGAAAATGATCAGCCTCTGAAACATCCAAAAAGAAGTTTGACGATTTTTATTTTATTCGTTTTTAGCATCTTTCTCCAGCGCCACTGGACCGAGTTTCAAAAACTACTTCATCCTTGATATAGTAATAACCCTAATTTCATCAAAACCCGATCGGTACTTTCCACGCTATAGACTGGCCAAGAATAAAATTAGCGGAAGAACGTCAGATCGACGGAAATAAGTGACATGGCTATTCGTCACGTTCATGTCATATAACATCCAAAAACGTATCTCATTTTTGAAATTTTTCGCGATTGCAATACATGAAAGAAAAATGATGGAAAGTAGATTGACTCAAGCCTTGGTTACGGCTTCTGATACCATTTTTCATGTAGTAAGAATTCAAAATATCTAGACTTAGATCAAGTCTATTCAAAATACGTTAACCTATTCAAACCTCATGTACTCCGTGTCAAAATAAACATCAGCTCTCGGTCGCTGCTTCTATTCTTTTGGCGCTATTTCGTCTATTCATCATTGTCCGTCAGAGCGGTCCGTGGGACCTTCGCTCTTTGTTAAAGTATCGTAGGTCGATAGGTGTGTCAGGTGTGGTTGCCCAGATACCAGACGAAGTCAGGGAGATAGAAAGGAAGAAGAAAAAAAGGAAGGAAGGAGGAAGAGCAAAGAGAGTGCGCCGGTTAAAGGGATGCCTTGCTATTGTTAACTGATATTCCGTTATTCTAATTATCCCAAAAATTAATTCAGGAATTTGTGTGTGGCAAAAAATCGTAATTTTGGTTGGACCTAGAATTGCACGATTTGATTTTGATCTCAGTGCGAGCCGCGGTCTTGTGTGCTTGCGAACTTGCTCGACTGTGAAGTCTACTGACTCACGCAACAACCTGCAGATTACGCATATGCGTTTTAGCAAGAAAACACCATGCTGCACATGCGTGATTGCTGGTCTGATAACCATCTTGTATAGCCGAACTTTGTTAACCAAACTTAATTTTGAGGTTCTACATAGTAAGGGGTCATCCCCCTGTCAAGAGTGACACAGAGATATTTAGCAGAATTTCCCCATAGTATGCGAGCTCCATTCACTGAAACCTCAGGCGGGGCGCCCCTACGTTTTTTAGTACAATAGAGTAATTAATTTTGATTAGCCACCGATCTGCCCATTCCAATACCTCATCCGCACTTTGTAACCTGTCGTGAACCAGATTTCCGGTACGCGACTGGGCCACCAGTGCAGTGCCATCAGCATATAGATAGACTTCATAGTCGCTAGGGCAAGGGACATCATGCTTGAAAAGTGAGTAAAGGATTGGCCCTAGAAACGAACCCTGAGGGACGCCGGCCCTGATGCGCCGTACTGTCGGCAAGAAATTATTAATTTTGATACGAAATTTCCTACCTCCAAGGAAGGATTTCAAAAGTTTTTAGAAGTCAAAATGGAAAGCCCTTTTGAATTAGTTTATAGAGAAGGCCCTTGTGCCCCACCTTGTCAAATGCCTTCGAGACATCCAGAAGCAAGATGCCAGTACTTTCGTTAAGGGTGAAGCCCCTGGTTACTCGCTCCACAAGCCTCACCGCCTGTAACTCCATACTATGCTCAGACCGAAATCCAAATTGCACGTCAGGAATCACATGGTGATCTGACGCCAGGATCACTGACGCCGTTGGCCCTAAAATATCTCTTGACGGATGTTACAATTTGTTGCTCCTCGTCGAGATCATTATCAAGATCATAGTTGGGAGAGAACTGTCGTTCCATAGCATCAGCGAAAACCTGAACCTTGTCCTCTGTCCTGAAGACTATGCCCCCTGGACCGTGGATGTGCGGGAGTGGTTCTCGATTTCCGTTTCTGAGCGACTTCGCCACTTTCCAGAGAGGAGTACTTGAGTCAAGCATCCCCGCCAGAAAATCGTTCCATTGCTCATTGCGGAATTCATGGAGAGCATTTCTTACTTCATGAACAAGATTTATCGCTCTGCGAATGTCATCAGGATGATCTTTTGGTGCTGTCTGAGTACGAATTTATGGCCCGCTGGCCAATAGGAGCTTGCGAATTTTTACGTGGTGCGCAGGTGTTTGTTTTGGCGGAAAGTAAATGAGATCTGATCTGATCATGTTTAGTTTATACAATGGCAAGTAGATCATATCTACTTTTCAGGGAGAATCGTCAGCCATCTAGCGGTGACGTGGCGAATGGGCTATTAAAAGTGAACTGAGATTCCTAACAGTACCAACTAATAGCAGATATGCGCTCTCCGCAGATACATGGCGCCTTACGCTGTCTTATTGCGATAGATCGTACCTCCTGGATAGAGCCTAAACTGTTCCTAATTATTTTTATTACCAGATTACCTCAAAAAGAGAAGCGTATAACTTTATTAATAATAGTTTGAGTATTGAATTTGTTATTCTGTAAGTTCAAGTGGATTTTGACAATTTTTTTCGAACATTGTTAAATAAATCGCTAACAACCTCTCTAAATTAAAAAAAAATTGAAAATGACAGAAACGTGTTTATTTTTATTTTAAAAAAATTATGGGGTGTCCGGGAAAAAATATCAATATTGCCAAAATGTCCGGGGTTTTTGAAGCTTTTGTCCAGCCTCGATAATTTAGGTGATGGCAGCCCTAAGATAGACCAATGGTCCTCTGGTTAAGTTAACTGCTACAGTTTTAGGACGAACTTTACATATTTCAGATCAGCAGTCAGGTTACAGTTTATCTGCGATTGAAAAACTGGGCCTCAGTTAATCGTGTCCGTATCCCGAAACTGTACAAAAATGATTTACACATGCATTGCAGGTAATTTTATCTAATTTAGTTTGTCAAATATTTTTTTTTTTTAGATTGAAGAGAAGAATTCTTGGACACCATCTTGGCGACACTAGCGGAAAAGATACGTGGTAGAAAAGCAAAAATTCGGACAGAGCATGTCGAAATCTACGAGGGTGTGGTCTTTTCGAAACCCTCCCAAAGCTTTCAGAATAAACTTACCAAATGATTAAACAAAATAATAGAAGTAACGTACGCTACTGGTAGTCACGCCCCTAGTTGCACTATGAAACCTTGAAGAGGTCAAGGGGTTTAGCCTCGCGTTCTGCCAATAATAGATAAGGATAACCTTATTATGAGTATTTATCCATGTTTTCCATGCATTCTGTTTATACAATGTTTCCTTTACATAGATACCCATTTTGTTGATTTTGGATGAGCATGAATCACTTTGTGCTGTGTCAACAAAGTTGCACTGTTATTTACCATATCCAATCGTATTTCACTCTAATCCAAATCTACAGTTTCACTATTACAATTGTCATCATTTCGATTTATCGACTCCATGATGCCGCCGCGTGATGTGCCTGTCAGACAGACCCGCTTGACTTCGGCCACCCATCCTAACCGTGTCGAACTTCGTACATCCAGAACCGGCCGATACGGTCTCTCCATTGACCCTTAGGTAGTTCACAACGTTTCTTCAAGGTCCTCATAGCAGTCGTGGCGTCCTGGTATTTAGGCTTCTGCTTACGCGGCTGCACCTCTAATAAATAATCTAAACCAGAGTTCCCCAAACTTTTTTGTGTCGTAGACCCCTTGCCATGTTTTTCCGTGTTGGGTAGACCCCCTACTTACCTGACATTGATTTCCTGTAAATTTCTAACTGTAGTGAAGTTTAGTGTTAAAATCTTAAAGTAAAAACACATGTTAATTTATACATTTATTAATTGAATTTAAATTAAAACTACTCAAAATAAAATTTTGTATCTGTTATGTAAAATATACGTAACATTAAATAAACAGGTGTCTGAAAATAAGAGGGATAAAATAAAAAAAAGTTAAAAATAATGAAAAAAAAGTTTTTTACTTAAAATAGTACAATAAGCGAGTTCGTTTATTAATTATAACATAAACGTATGTTCTACGATAATTTCACTGTTAGTTTGATTAAATTCCGCTTCTTATACGTTTAAGTTATCTAAAAATAGGCAAAAAAATTAACGAATTTTAGTGTGTACCTATCCTTGAATTTTAAGATTTTTTTAAAAAAAATATGTTCTATAAAATAATATAATAATATAATAATAATATAAAATAAATATTTTCTTTAAAAAAATCAATGCGGGCACTTATTCCCAATGCGGGCATTTATTGGTCAGACACCAATAAACATAAAATAAACTATAAATAAAATAACATAAGCAATAAGTCAATATTTTTAGTGAGAAGGATGAACCTGATGCTTTAATAATAAATCATCAACATTTGGCGTCAATTTTGTAAGGGTTAATCTTAAATCTCCTCGGCTAATGATGTCCAGTCTGTTTCTTTTTTTCGTTAGGAGATTGGTAACAGCGCTGAACCCCCTTTCCACTAGGTATGACGATGGAAAGGAAATTAAAAATTTCCTCGCTATATTCCATAATCCGGGATAAGTAACGGGTATGTTGTTTTGGAGCCAAAATTGCTGATATCCGTTTTTAAACTGAACCTTAAGTTCTTCGTTTGTACTTAGTTCAGTCAGTTCCTCTTGTATTATGACATTCGTTTCTTCTATGTCACCATATGGATTAATTATCCACGGTGGTATTACCATAGTCAAAATATCCTCAAACCTAGATTCAAAATCTGAATAGAGGGCATTTAAATGTTGAACGTAAGTTGAAACGTCGTCTTCCTGGCAGCTTGTCTGTGACAAATTGGGGAACTGAGAAAATTCGCCCCGACCAATATTTTGCTTCATTAGTTTAACTCTGGCAAGAAACGCTGATAAGATGGACTTTGTTTTAATCAAATTTAAACTGTCGCCTTGTAATTGCAAATTAACCATATTAAATTTTGTAAACAAATCTGTTAAATAGGCGATGTCTGTTTTCCTCTTCATTAAATTTTCTTTTAAAATTATATCTTTAGTATCCAGAAATTCTAGAATAGTCTCAAAAAGTGCAAAAAATCTTGTCAAACATAAGCCTTTCGACAGCCAGCGTACTTCAGTGTGAATGAGTAATTGATGAAAGTGTTCGTCATTTTCTTCACACAACTGCGCAAATAACCACGTATTCAACGCGTTGCTTCGGATTCGGTTTACTGCATCAATGACTAAATGATTCATGCAATCTAACACTCAAATTTTTAGCAACTAAATGTTGTCGATGGATGACGCAATGTATTGCTAACACCCCTGCCAGATTTTGCTTTAAATAGCTTATAAATCCACGATAACGTCCAACCATGGCAGGTGCTCCATCTGTAGCTACTGATATTATATTTGATAAAGGAATTGCTTTTTCAATGAAGTAATCCTTCAAAACGTGAAATATTGATTCACCTTTAGTGTCGGTTATCAAAGTTCTTGCGAAGAGCAGTTCTTCGTAGATTTCTTGATTCATAATAAAACGAACATATGCCAATAATAATGCTGCATTATCAGGTAAAGTTGACTCGTCCAGTTGTATAGAGAAATGGGTCGTTTGCAAATAATTACATAAGATGCTTTCAGTATCAGAACTCATTTCATCAATACGTCTTTCAACAGTATTGTTGCTTAAGGGGATTCTATTAATGATATCAGATGCAGGTTTGTGTAAAACAGTTTTTAAAACCTCTTCAACGGCTGGCAAAATTAACTTTGGCAAAATTAACTTCTCTCCGATAGTATGCGGTTTTCCGGATTTTGCTATAAGTAACGAGATATTGTAAGACGCCCGCAAACCATCATCATTTCTTTGTGACGTCGAAGCGAACATTCTGTCCAGTGTAGTTCTCTTCTGAAATTTATCTTTGAGTGTTTGAAAGTATTTCAAATCTTTCTCTGCTTTATCAGGATGGCATCTTCTCAGATGATCTTGCAGTTTAGATGGTTTCATAGCGTCATTGCCCAAAACTTTGTTGCATAAAAGGCACATAGGCGATTGTTTGTGCGGCAATGATGGAATAAAGCCAAATTTCAAATAATCAACACTGTACTGTCTACATTTCTTTTTAGATTCGGACATGGCATCAGTCATCTGTGGGCAAAATTAAATTATTTAAATAAGACAGAAAATCCAGCAGCTGTATATTAAAAATATTTTTTGATTTTCCCGAAAACATTCTATAATTCTAACATCTTCTTGCAACAATTAGCTCGAATTACGGAGATTGCACTGTAATTATATTACCGATTGCTAAAACTTTCAAAAAGAAACTATTGAGGAGTACTCGTGTAATTTTGAATGATTGAATATTTAACTACTAATAACTAAAGTCATGATTGGCGTAATTTATCTATCTTTGCTAACTAAGAGTACAAAACTAAAATTTAATAAAAAATAATGTACTTACTTTTCTCCAGCACTCTCAAACAAAATAACACTGACTCACTATAATTTGTGTGATATACTATCTGTTTATATTTTTTAAAATATTTTCTTAGCACTTTCCTTTTCAAGATTCAGGAAACGAATAAACGTATTTGTCCCACATTCGTATTTATAGAGTGACGAATTGAACAAGTCAGTGCAAGGTAGCGAAGCTCTGAGACTGCGACTCTCAGGTTTTTACAAGTTCAAAATGTATTGCGACCACAAAGCGAATACCAACATCCTACAACTTAGACAATTTTATAAACATATATAATATTTTTTTTACTTCATAGGTACTTTTATAAATAATGTATACTAAGTGACATATAAATCCGAACACCCAGTTTAAATGGTTTTATTTTAATAAAAGTTGGTGAATGTATTTATCTTACTGTAAATAACAAGTGAAAAATTTTTCAGGCTTATCAGTTGGACATTCAGGTTTTTATACTGCTTTTTTTTAATTCACTAACTCTCTAAAAATGAATATTTCAGCCGCAGTAAAGAATCAACGTTGGCGGATTTTGGTTCTTAACATCCTTTACGATCGGTTACGATGCCTAGAGTACGGAGACCTGTACGATTTCGTCAACTTAGTGAGTTTGATAGGGGCCGTATAGTGGGACTTCGGGAAGCTGGACTTTCTTTTCGGGCAATTGCAGTTAGAGTGCAAAGACGTGTAGACACTGTGGTTAGGTGTTGTCAGGCATGGCTTCGAGAAGGCCGTACGCAAAGAGCAAGGGGCACTGGACGCCGCCGTAGAACAACAGACCGTGAAGATCGCCGCCTAAGATTATTGGCCTTAAGGGACCGTTTCTCCACTACCAGGTCGATTGCAAATGAATGGTTTGCAGAACACGGAAGACCTATTGGCATGCGAAGTGTTTACCGACGAATGAGAAGTTTTAGCTTGTTTTCATACCGGCCACACTGGGTCCTCCCGTTAACTCGTGAACACCGACGTAATCGCCTTGAGTGGTGCAGACAACGGTCACTCTGGGATCAGGAATGGAACAGTATTGTCTTTAGTGACGAGTCTCGATTTTGTTTAGGCATGCACGATGGTCGTGCCAGGGTTAGAAGGCGACGTGGTGAAAGGAGGAATCCAGTTTTTTGTTGAAAGACATGTTCATCACACTGTTGGAGTTATGGTTTGGGGTGCTATAGCTTATGGTTCCAGATCACCTTTAATCTTCATCAGAGGTAACATGAACGTGCAGCGTTATATCCACGAAGTTCTAGAACCCCATCTTTTACCCTATCTTGACACCCTGGCAGATCCAACTTTCCAACAAGATAATGCCCGACCACATTTTGCAATAGTCACAATAGACTTCTTTCAACATAATGATGTCACATTGTTACCATGGCCACCAAGATCTCCCGACTTATCCCCAATTGAGCACGTGTGGGATATGATGGGTAGGAGATTGCTCAATTTACAACGACCTCCTCAGACTCTAGAAGCACTTCGAGAGGAGTTGATGGTTGCCTGGAATGAGATACTACAGGAGGACATTGACCACCTGATCAGAAGCATGCCTAGGCGCGTTGGAGAATGCGTAGTACATCAGGGTGTATCCACACATTATTAAAGGTCAAAGGGCTTTAAAGCAGTGCAATCATTTTGAAATTTTTATCATTTACTTATTATGCTTCATCAAGTACTTATACAAAATTTTATTAAAATAAAACCATTTAAACTGGGTGTTCGGATTTATATGTCACTTAGTATATATGTTTTGATATTATAAGATAGTATGATGTAAGTAAATAGGTACTATCAGTGTATGTGTTGAGATCCACTATCGTGGACCCCCATATTCATTTCATGAACCCCCAATTTATTTTTTGGCTGACGTAGACCCCTTGCAGGTTGTCATAGACCCCTAGGGTTCGATATAGACCACTTTGGGAATCAATGATCTAAACTATCTAGTATGTTCCTCAAGAACCGGATCATTTCAAAGCATACTAATTATAATTATACCGTAATTATAGTTCCAGAAAACTGATGTAAGGATAAGTTCATCTTTTTTTTTCTAACCTCAGTAATTCCACGCTCGGTGGTTAGATATGGTGCAACAATGCAAAAGCCCATAAATATCGACAAAAAACTTTCGTCACGACGCATAACCGTTTATAGCAAAAATCGATGGAGGCACTTCCGCCAAGGGTGCTATTTTTATGGAATTTGCATTTCTCTCCGCACGATATACGCTACTTATATACGCCGTTTTCCTGGTGGTGCAATTTGGCCATCTGGACCCGACCCACCTCAATGGCACAACAAGTTTCGATACCGTGAACCTTATCAACTAAATCATATAACGTACCCATTCAACGGAAGAATCTGATGATAATCGCTTAGCCTTTTCTAGATATAAAATAATGGAAAACTTGTGTTACTGTGACGATGTGAAACAAAGTAGTTGCATGTACGTCCTCCCAAGATCGGATTTAAAAATCTGAATTTTGAAAAGCGGGGGGAGGGGGAGCACTTTATAGATTCAGAGCAATGTGTACCATTTTATTGAAAAAAAAAGTGGCAGACTTGGACTTCTAGGGGGACCCTCATTACGTAACTTAAAAAGTGGCATATCGATTTTGTATGAGAAGTAGGTTTTCCTATAAAATTTTACCTTTAAACTACCTGACATTCACTTCATGCTCACTTGTAGTAGGCGCGGAATGAACTAGCGACTACCTAGTGTACAAGGTGACATTTTTTTTACATTATATAGGTTTTTTACGTAATAAGTCTGCGGGCTCATTACATCGATTTTTAGTGACATTAGGTTGGTATTTCCTTGTAAATAGCTGTCATTCACTTCTTGTTCACTTGTACTAGTTGTGCATATTGCCTAAATGTCATGACACTTGAGCTATATGGTTTGACTCTGATGTGATGTGCCTTCGATCACCTTCGTTAATAAATTATCCACCTAAATATTTTGCTACAATAAAAAAAACGACCCTGACTCAGTGGACCATCCTAAAACTAATGAAAAATAAAATAGATTAACATAAATCATTTAAGGAGTAAGGCCGAATTTTAGACTCCAATTTATGTATTTTATTTGATATTTCGAAAAACCTGTGTCGGATGCCGACAACTAATATCGTTAAAAAGCAATTTTTGAAATGATGTAGAAATGAATATAAATAGCATAAACTCAAATAATGTAGTGATAGCGACATAAACATCCTAAAAATCGCTATCTATCCAATAAATCCAGTAATTGCAATAGTCTACTGGCGAAGAAGTATTGTAATCGTGAACATTTTCGAAAATGAGATATTTTTTGAATGTACATAACGAAAAACCATGCCACTCATTTCCGTCGGTCTGACTGTCTTGGGCCGTCTATAACTTGAGCATCAAAAGTACCGCTCGAATTTTGTAGAAATTTTCACACGAGGTTACTAGTATGCCACATATTTTTTAAAAAAACGGTTCAGAGGCAGCAGAGCTACGGGCAAAAACACGGAAAAACTTAAAATTGCTGAGACTTAGTTTTTTTGACCTTTCAGAAAGTGCTGATCATTTCAGAAACATTTTTGTATGAGTTTTAAATCGGGGGTTGACGGTTGTAGGGGGTGGAGAAAGGTATACCTCATTTTGTTGGTGGCAGTACATTTATACGTTTCGAATTTTTACGCAGCTATCAGTACATATATCAAATATTTCCCCGTACATTTGCCCATATAACTATTTGTAGGAGAGGCACGCTGTCTGTCGGGACGGCGCGAAGGATAGTCACTTCATACGCCGAAGTCTGCCTTGCATCTGACAGCATCGCTGGCAGGGCGCAGAGATGTTACGGCATCGTGGCTAGCGTTTATGACGTGTTTGTCTGGTGTGGTTGAGCACCGCTGCCATATGGTCGATACTTAGGGTAGGCAAGAAATGGATAGGGACTACGGAGTATGTATTAATGGTTTACGAGGCCTATTTGCCTGACTTAGGGTAGATTTCACCAGGGTTGTCAAATCAACAGTGCGTTATTCTCCACCAAGAGGGTAACAGTCCGCCAAATACAGCGAGTTCCAATCAACAAACTTTAGCAACCAATAGCTATGAAATGTTGAAAACAAAATACTGTCAAAGTATCAGATGACAACTTGTCATTGAAACATCACCAGCTTATTGAATATTAAGAAATTACATATGGTTTAGTCAAAATTCAAAAAAGTGATCGATTTTTGAATAAAACTCATGTTTTTATTTAATATTTTCGATAGTTAATTCCTGTTTATATTATTTTCTTCAACTGATATACGATTTTACTGATTCAACATCACCTACCGTGTGTTTTTCCTTATAAACCTCTTGCAGATAGCCATTAAGCACCTACTTGATGACAGGCTCTACCAAAAATTTCATAGATATTGCTCGTTTCCAAACATTCATCCATTTACTTGCCGTTCATCAGTACCATTATAACACCGTCCATTAATATTCCCACAAAACCATTCAGGATTTTTGATATCCATACATCCATAAAGTCAAACATTTTTTGGTTGTTCAGGAACTGAACAAACATCCACACTATATTTACAGCGATTAAGAAATACTCGAATATATGTCGTAAAGCTACCGGCAAACTTAAAACCTGCAAAAAATAGAATTTGCAATAACTTTCTTGATTCACTAAGTACAGATTCTATGTTATATTTATATTAGACATTATTTGAATAACAGGTGATTATTACACTTCAAAACTCCCCAACGAGTGACACATGTGTGGGATCCGTCAACCCTTGGACCCAGTGCAGTAAGCTCCGCCAACTGTTGAAATATACTTTACTATGCTTTATAAGACTATACGTGGAGTTTTCCCAAAATCGTTGTACAACACTTGAAAAAATACAAATGAAGATTTAAAATTATTTCCATGACGCCGCAAAATAGCTCCGTCGGTACCTCGGGTATTACATTTTTGTAGCTAGCTCAAAGGGACTAACTTGGACAGGAAATAATCCTCTATAAACTAAAGACAGCGTTGCGTGGAAAGTGCAGAGTGAACCTACTTGACAGAAAAATTTATAGACGATTCAAATTCTAAATTGTAAATACCTAGCCCACCTTACACTTGACTTCACGTTTTTCTATTTTGATTAACTACAGGTGCGACCTCGCTGCGTGCAATATCCGGGTGAGTCCTCTATACGCGTCCTTCGCCTAGACGTCCCACGGTCGGGTCGCCGTGTCCTTGACTTTGCACTGCCAGCAACACAGTGCATCCACAGCTGCAGCTGCATCGATTGCAGCCACCGGCCGACGACGGGCAGCTACCGCGTACCTCGACAATGCAACGATTCCCAACGAGTAGTCCAGTTTGCAAGGAATAAACGCTTTGGGAAAACCTCAAAAAATCTAAGTATTTGATTGTAAGTGAAATCCATGATACTATTAGTCGAGAAGATAAACCCACGCGTATGCCTTCAAGGCTATCTCTTTCGCACGCGTGACGTCACTAGGTGACAAAAATCCCCAGAGACGGGTGGCGAACGTTCAGTTTTATATGGCGCTTCAGCATGTAATTTGTGATTAGTTTCGTTAGTTTGCTACCTTGTGTGTCTCAAATAAGTCTCTGGTTGAAATATAATTAAAAAACAAAGAATTAAACATTTCACATAGCGTCCAGTGCAGTTGTGGGTTGTCCATGCAGGAACAACAAGAAAAGCAAAGACGTTTAAAACTTGCGTTTGTTCAGTTTTCCAAAGAACAAACAAGTTAGTGAACAATGGGTTCTGAAATTTTATCAGCAACACAATTTTAATAATATCCCATTTCGATCATTTCAACGCAGGGTCATGAAATTAACCAAGAATTATTTAAAATCGTTAACGGATTTAGGGCCGATTTCACCAACATTATTATTATGGACCAATAGGAAAATACCTTATCGAAATGCAATTTGACGGAAGCTGTCAAAGGTCTCAGAATATCAGTGATTTCTATTAAAATGTTGAATAAAATCGTGAAAATTCGACTATATTATAAGACCACTTTTTGATTCCAACATGATGCTTTTGTACAGAGAAAACAGGACAACTTTCATGTATTTTGATTTATATTATAGGTGTACATTTGACCATCCGTTATCCCCTCAGCGAATGGGAATGGGAGAAATAATAGGTCGATTTTCTAGCTGTTAAATTTGGCAGCAGGTTTGGTCGTTTGTTAATTCATGGCAATCTCGAAATTTGTTCAAGTTCAATATATTGTGTGATTATGTGATCATTATAGCTACACATACCTGTTGAATTGTGCGGATTTGCAAGAAAATAGAATATAAAATGTATTCCAACAAATTCCTCATTTCTCTTTACATCATAATAGTGATTATTTGTTATAAATTCATGGGTTAATGAATTTCTTCAAAGCAATCAAAACAGTATGTCGTCCCCATCCTAAAACACCGATATGTGTAAAACATGTTAATCCCTACATCTACGAGGTGCATAATGCAATTACTGTAGACATAGACCTAAAATTATTAGTAATTACTGAAAAATAAGAGCTAAAAAGAGTTATAAATACTGATAAAATATTGGAGGTTAAGGTTTTTGACTGGTGACTGGTGGGGATACAACATAGGGATGGCGACGATAGACGATACATTGATGTATCGAAAACATCGGACGTAGAACATCGATCTTTAGGCATCGATGGTTTCATGACGATATATCGATATCGAGAGGAATCATAAACATCCGTAACCGTATACCCCGAGTCTATCCTTAACTGTGCTACCATCTCTAAGCGAGGACTGGTAGCTTCGAAATTGAAAGGCCAGAAAGCTATTTAGGTGTTTAGTAGTATTTGAATATTATCATTACAGACGAGCACTGAGTGGCCACTGAGAACTGTAGTATTTTCTTCATTCCCCAAGGGATAGAATAAAATAGACTGAAAACAGCGCGTTTAATGATTTTCAGTTCTCAAAGAAGGATTTTCCCGTGCCGGCCCTTGAAATCGTTTCGAAATACGCGACATGACATGAGAGTTGTTTAATATTGTTATGGGAGCAATTTTAGGATCAAAGGTATTAACTAAAGTTGAGTATTTTAAACACAAAAACTGCGCTAGTTTTATCAGAAGAAGACACTATATCTCTGAGCCACAGAAGCAAAGCGAATCTCAGGCTTTCGATTCTCCCATCACTGTGATGAAATGACAAGATTTCAATGGCAAGCTGTCACTTCATATTTTACAGTGTTTTGTTTTGAATACTTTGATGCTATTTGCTGCCAAAAATTTGACGGAGAGATCTTGAAGCTGATTGGGTATATTTAACGGACTGTTTGGTACTCGTACCCTATTGGTGCAGAATAATGGTCTGTTAAATTGTGAAATCCACCCTTAGTCACACAAGTAAGTGTGACACAGCTGTCAAGCATCTTTTTATGTAAATTGCAATTTAAAATCCTGTTGTTGAATAGAGATATAAAAGAAAAATCCAGAATTGGGAAGGGGAAGATGATGAAAATTGTAAAATAATCTCAATAAAACTGTTCACAATACAATTACTTCTAATAAATTAATGTAAAATATAAAAGCTTTAGAGTTGATATGTTTGAAAACCCTGACGAATTCCTTACAAAAAAAAGCCTAGCATCTTGAATGGTGAATTCACCATTTGAGTGATGTGATCCTTGAAAGTCAGCTTGGCATAGAATACAACACCCAAATCTCTGAACGTTTCTGTTCGTTCGAGTAAGTGATCATTGATACTATAATCATAATGTATTACATTTTGCTTCCTACTAAAAGGCAGAACTTTACACTTTGATACATTAATCGTGAGAGAGTGTCTGGAACACCATGAATGCACCAAGTTCAAGCTGTTTTGAAGAGATATACAGTCGTGATAGCTCTGAATAGTAGCATAAATTTTTAAGTCATCAGCATAAGTAAAATGCATACCAGGCAATTCCAGAGACAGATCATTGATAAACAACACAAAAAACAAAGGACCCAAATTGGATCCTTGGGGCACTCCAGATGTTGCTGTATAAAAATTAGATTCAAGACCACCGAACTCATATATAAACATGATATCTTTCGTAGAAACTTCGACATACCTTTCCAAGGGACTATGTTAAACACCAGGTGTCACAATGTTATCTTTTTACAATGCCATTTTTACCGAAGGTTGACGAACTTATCTACACGATTCTCTACATTTTGCCACATAAAATATCTCAATGAGGTTTGTTCAATTCCTAATGTTCCTTTCTATGCCCTTTCTTCCCTCTATGCTGCCCTACATGAGTTTGCCTTGCAAAATACTTTTGTTGCGAAGTATATGCCCCAAATAAGCTGTCTTTCTTACTTTAACAATTGTCATTAGCTTTCTTTCATGACCAATGCGTCTTAACCCCATTTCATTTGTGTCTCGAGCACTCCAAGGAATTCTAAGGATGCTTATAAGTAAGATTACAAGAATCTTAATATAATGGCCAAAATCAATTTCATGTTTATGAACATTCGTAACCTTGTTCTCAAGCGAAACCATTCAACAACCATCTGTTGCGTAAGTAAACTACAAATTTAAATCTGTCTATATAATTTGTAGCTTATTTCGATTGCACCAAAAAAATAAGATACTTGAAAATATGTGCATGTCTGTACTTTGAACTTTGCCCTTACTTACTTTTCAACAAGTCAACTTCCGAATTTCTTGTTCACACCAATCGAACATTTTTCAAACAAGAACTTCATGGGCAAAGGTTTTATTATTTATTAATATTTCTGAATTAACCTCTGGTGACTGGGCTAATCCTGGGCCTACCGACCGAACAGTTTGCCGCGTAAAGCGCTCAATGTCAAACGGGGTGAAGGACAACGGGATATTGGGAAAGACGAGGGACGATGGTAGTTTATCACTGAATAATAAAGGACCCAGGAAAAGATTTATTGACAGTGATCAACAAGAATTAGCGAGGAAATGGAGCAAAGTCGTTTGACACAGTATTTCGCACACACGCTCCGAGTGTATCAGGATATCTATATTCAAATGAGGTGATGCAAGTCTACCAGAAAATTATCGACCGATATCTATACTTCCACTTATCGGCAAAATATGTGAAATCATAATTAAAAAGAGTTTGAGTATTTAGATAAATATAAAATATATCGCAATTTGGTTTTCGCCAACATCACTCAATGGTGGTACGTAGGGTGATGGAAGGCATAATCAAGGGCCTTGAGAGGGGCGAACAGGTGGTTCTCACTCTTTGTGATATCAGCAAGGCCTTTAACAGTATCTCCCACCAATTCCTGATTATCCAAATATGGTGGAAGAAGTCTTCCGGCGAAATTGCTCTAATCCTACATCTAAATCAGAAGACAATGTGCCTGCCTATCGGATGATGTTTCAGATATGAGCGTTGTGATGAGCGGAGTGCCCCAGGGCTCTGTCTTGGGACCTGAACTTTTTATAAGTGACATGATTGACTTGTCTAACTTCCTGTTACTCAACAGAGCTTATGTTATGCTGATGATACCACTTTAATTAGCAACGCACTATGTGTATCTGAACTAGAAGCGAAAATGCCGAAGAGTAAATCAAAGGCTTTAGTTTACTCATAATCATCTAAAATTAAATCGAAGCAAAACACAAGGAATAATATTTTCGGTACACAATAATAAAAATCATACAGTTGATAATTAATTATTGACCTTACCGTCACCGTTTACCTACTCCCAACTGTTGGAGATTCATAACAAAACAAAGACCAATCCCAACCTAATCCGACATTTAATTCGTATAGCACCCGATCAGGACGATGTCATTCATACAAATTTTCAAAGGCCTTCGACAAAACTGATCATGAAGCTTAGAGAAATTGGGGCACTTTGAATCCACAGAGTACTATAAAATTCTTTAGATCCTATTTATCAGGATGTTCAAGTCCGAAATCTACTCAGCTCCATCCGGTGTTCCCCCCATATCTTCTCTTGGTGTAGTAATCACGATGGCTTATCACTATTTACATTGATTATTTTCTTTAAAAACTCAGAACCATTAGTTTATTTTGTTCATCTAATCATCTTGTAAATGAGTAACTGTTGGACAATAAATGCTATTATTATTATTATCAGCTGAAACGATGAGAGCTTCTAAATATCGGATAGAGACGTCTTCAAGACCTCTATCAAAATAGAACAATACAACCAAATAAAGTGAGAAACCTCTACTTTAATGCTTTTAAAACTTAAAATCTTTACCTACAGAATGCATTCTACTCCCTCCGTGAGTACTCACATACCCTCAAATCTACTCATGATGGTAGCTTTGTCATTTAATTATTTGTAGTCGACGACGAAAAAACTGGACCGATGAGGTCGCCGCCTATGTGTTCCCTTCACTGTCGTTTAAGAACAATTCCAGCAACAATCCCTTCGACTTAGTAAGTAAATATAAGCGATACAAACATACTCAGATATATACAAATAATTAAATGACAAAGCTACCATATATATATATATATATATAAACCTGTTGTCGTTTAGACCAGTTATGTGAAAAATAAAGCCTTTTGTTGGGCACTTCGACAAAATTCAAGCAAAGAGGGGTCTTTATACTGTATTAATCTCTAGCTTTCAATGGACTTCGCCATCTTCATCAGGAGCTGCTATTTCTTCTCAATGTTATTACAGCTCCTGATGAAGATGGCAAAGTGCTTTGAAAGCTAGAGATTAATAAAGTAAAAAGAGTCCTCTTTGCTTGAATTTTGTCGAAGTACCCAACAAAAGGCGGAAGCTTTATTTTTCACCTATATATATTGCGAGTCATTGTTTTTTATTTTAGACTTGATGTAGGAAGACTTTCGGAGATACCTTCATATAAAAATCTAAAAGATAAATATTCGGATATGGGAGAGTTTTGAACAAGAATGCCAAAATCTCGAATCTTCGGCTTGTACTGAAGAATCCTGATACTAAAAACGACGTTGATGAAAATTTCAAATAAGCTTGTTCTTAAATATTTAAATGCACACATTTCATAGATGCAGTAAACTTGAAATTTGAGTTACTTTCAAAACCTCCTTATGGATCCTGATCATGTCTCTCACGAATGCGAGGTTTTTGTATCATAACAGCTGAAACGTGGAACAGTTTATCAATGTTCGAATATCAGAGCTTCAGAAAAGGTCATACCTAAGGTCTCAAAACTACGAGTATATATAAGAACAATTAACTCTATATTACTTAGAAAGAACAATTATATTCAACCCTATATAAAATTAACCTTTTGTTCGATCTTGAACATAAACACATTTCCTTTACAATATCGGTTCATTTCCCCTTCCTACTTATTGCTATCAAGTTTTTCTCATTAAGAAGTGTAATATTTATGGTATTATCTCGGCAGTTAAGTACCCAATAGCTAATAAGTATTAGTTCTATAGTTCACAAGGCGTTATGCGGAAGTTGATATGCGAGTAAAAGCATGCACATTGATACATGCGAGGTCGAAGGTAAAACCAGGCGAAAGAAGGTTATGCGAATCTAAAAGCAAGGTGATTCCACTTTTACAGTTAACAGAGACGTGCTTACAGATTTCAGTGTTTTTATGTAAGATCATCCTGCAAGAGATATCGTGGATATTAATCGATGCTGTGGTGAGGGCACAAAGCTTTCCTAATACTTTTTCATGCAATATACGATAGCCTAGTTCAGGAATACCAAACGTAGGATGATGTTACGGACAATCCTTCTCGAAAACGATTTGTTACAAGATCATACACACGCAAAGGTATACCTGAGAAGTGCATGTTTAAAGTTTCCTTTAAAAGAGCCATTTCACAATCTGGACGCCTTAGGAAAGAAGAAGCGGCTATCCTGTCTAAGGGGCCAATTTTAGAAGCATAGATTATAATCTTTTTGGACCAAGAGAGCGGCATTACCGGTAAAGAAACCCAAGATTACCAACCTGCCATCAATAAGATATATGTTCACGGTGATTGTTTAATCCACTGTGAGTAAATTGGAGGCAATTCAAGAAAATCCTATGTAGTCTATGAAAATCCGAGGCACTCCAGGTAATCCATAGAAATGCGAGGCAATCCAAGGAGGTGTGAGATAATCCAAGGAGATCCGAGGCAATTGGAAGATACGGAAATCCAAGGCAATCCAAATAAATCCAAATCAAGGAGGCTTGAAGTAATCCAAGGAGATGCAATTCAAGGAAACGCGAGGCAATCCTAAGAGATCCAGGGTAATCCAAGGATGTCCGAGGTACTCGAGGGAAAACTAAGCTACCGCAGAAATCCCGGGTAATTCACGGAGATACGAGGCAATCCAAGGAGGCTTGAAGTAATTCAAGGAAATGCGGGGCAATCCTAAGAGATCCAGGGTAATCCAAGGAACTCCGAGGTACTCGAAGGAAAACTAAGCTAACGCAGAAATCCCAGGTAATTCACGGACATACGAGGCAATCCAAGGAGACTTGAAGTAATCCAAGGAGATACAATTCAAGGAAATGCGAGGCAATCCTAAGAGATCCAGGGTAGTCCAAGGAACTCCAAGGTACTCAAGGGAAAACTAAGCCAACGCAGACCCAAAGCAATCCAAAAAGATCAAAGGAAATCCGAGGTTATCCATGGAAGGCAACCCAAACAAATCCAGATAATTCATAGAAATACGAGGCAATCCAAGAAGGTCCGAGCCAATTGAAAGAGGCAGAAACCTTAGGAAATACAAAAATCGAATCCAGGTAATCCACAAACATACGAGGCAATCCAAGGAGGCTTGAAGTAATCCAAAGAGATCAAATTCAAGGAAACGCGAGCCAATCTAAATAGATCCGGGGTAATCGTAGGAATTCCGAGGTACTCCAGGGAAATCTGAGCTAACGGAGAAATCCGAGGTAATCCACGTAAATCCGAGGTAAACTAAGAGGGTTTGAGGTAATCAAGAGCAAGGAGGTAAGGAGCCAAGGAAATTATAGGTTCTCCATAGAAATCCGAGGTAATCCAAGAAAATCCAGGTGATCCACCGAGATGCGAAGCAATCCAATGAGATCTGAGTTTATCCAAAGAGATCCGAGACTATTCAAGGGGACCCAAAGCAATTCAAAAAGATCCAAGAAAATCCACAGAAATGCGAGGCAATCCAAAGAGATCCGGGGTAATCGAAGAAACTTTGAGGTACTTCAGGGAAATCCGAGCTAACGCAGAAATCCAAGCTAATCCGCGGAAATCCGAGGCAACCCAAGAAGATTTGAGGTGATCCACAGAAACGCTAGGCAATTCAAAGAGGTCTGAGGTAATCCAAGCAGATCCGAGGCAATTGAAGAATACCCGAGGCAATCCACAGACACGAGATATTCCTAGCAGGTTTGAGATGATACAAGGAGATCCAACCAAATTAAAGGAATCGCGAGGTAATCCAAAGAGATCTGGGGTCATCCTCGGAAATCTGAAGTAATCCATGAAAATCCAAGGCAATCCACGGAAATTCAGAGGCAACTCAAGGAGGACTGAGATAATCAAACGAATCCAGGTGATCAGCGGAAATGCCGAGGCAATAAAAGGGAATCCAGGTAATTCAAGGAAATGCAAGGCACTTCAACGTGGTCTAGGATAAAGCAAGGTGAATCGAGTTTATTCAAGGAGTTCCGAGGCAATATATATATATATATATATCATCCAAGGAAAGCCCAGGTAATCCAAGGTAAGGAGATAAGAGACAATATAATTAGATCCGGACCAATCCAAGGAAATTGCAAGTATTCCAAGGAAATTCAAAGCAACCCAAGAAATTCTGTGGTAATCCAAGAAGGTCTGAGGCAATATCTGTATTTGTGCATATGGTTGACAATTCTACTGATTTTTCAGATGGTCTATTTTATTCGTACTAAAATGTTTTGAGAACAAAGGTGGTCTTGCCTGATTAGTTAAGGTGCAATTACAAGGGCCTTGAGATTGCAGCCATAAGGCAAATCAATTCCAGGCAGAAAGAAAGTGTTCTTTGTTCGAATTTTCAGAACGTACGAAAAAACAACTTACAGCATTGAAGCATCCAAAAAACGAGAAAGTCCACTGATTATTAATAAACAATGCACAGGTCACAATTTAAAATAGGACAATTCATTGATGGGAAATCCTGAAAATTACGATTTATCTATGAACATTTGGAAAGAGAAAAATGAATGTTAAAAATTCAGTTAAACAGCAAACCAGCTTGCTCAGACATACAAGATATAGGAGCCTTGTACGATCCGTTTACAACCAGTTCCCAGTTCAGTTCAGAATCACTCTAAGATAAACTAACCTCAAGATACACTTCAAGGTCTTGTAGAGCAAAGTTCGAACTTTAATTAAGATACATGGCAAATATTGTAATTTTTAACCGAACATTGAATATATACCCACGATAACACATATCAAATTTGGTTAAACAGCTTTTTTATATAAATTACAATTTTGTTACCAGAACAAATATTTTTCAGGTTTTTTGGATCATTCTGAATAAATAAGGCTTTTCCATTAGCTATTCTCTAAAGATGACCATTTTAGAGTTGCAAACGATTTAATGTCTGAAAAGCCTTAAAAATGGGTATATTCAATGCTTCTTGGTTGGAATTTATAATTTTTCATTATTTAGACCCGGATTTATAAGGCCCTGAAGAGTATTTTGAGCGATTTTTAGCCTTGTCTGGGGGAATTTGGGAACTTTTTGTTTCCGCAGACTGTACTTGTAAAATTACTTGATGAGAAAAAGTCCGATAGAATGGGTCCTCCGAGCTGGCTCGCCTTAGAAAAGCTGTAAAAGCTTTTCCTGGCCAGAAAACGCCATACCATCCTCATTTAAGACCAATAAGTAATTGCCGAGACCGACTCTGTGCTTGCATCGAACCAGGAAACATAACAACCACGGCAGTTCATTTCTAAAAAAACCGTAATTCGTTCTTGACATTTTCAAATACCGCGTTCATATACCCTTGTTTTTATGCAGATGTTACGGCGCTTTACGTTTGTATACAGCAGATCGCCGGGCAGACCAACGTAGCGGATCGATCTTGAACTTAAACTCGCCTTGAACTTTACCTATCAGTTCCAGTATTGTAAAAAATCGTCTGACATTGTTTTCTCTTTGAAACTATCATCTGGCTCATCTGCACATAAATATTAATATTAGTGTCTTTTTTTTTTGCTCGTTGCAAAAGTTGGAATAAGGTCAGCCGTCGGAGTGTCGCCATGGAAAATGTGTCAAGGTTTGTGGCGTGCAGGATAATGCATGGATATATTTGACGTATCAACATGGTAATTTTGCCGTACAAAAGGGATGGATGAAACAACCTTGTGTCACATTATACGGTGATGATTTTATTTCCCAAGCAGACATGGGGGAGCGGTGGCAAAGCATCTATTGTTATTTAGGGCCGTTCCTACAATATTATAGGACGCATTTATGACCTCCTTGATTTTGATAGACTTTTCTCTCCTTCAGAAAGGCTGGGATATTTCTAGGTTTCTACTAAGGATTTTTTCGCGAGTCCACGGTGTAGCACAGTGCATTACCGGGAACTGATACTCAAATTTTCGCGAAGAACGGGAATAACATCGGTGAGGTACTAGCGGGTGGCAGGCCTTATGTCAATGTCATTTAAAAAACAGACATCTCAATTGAAAATTTGTCTTCGCAGTGCCGAAAATTGAGTTAGAATTATTAAATCATAAGTTTTGCATATAGAAACATAGTAGGCCGCGCGAATCGTACGTCAGTACTGAATATTAAACTCACTCTTTAGTAAACTTAAATTCACAGTTTCACAACAATACGTACAGTGAATTTTTAAGTGTCACCAAGTAATTAGAAAAATGGAACTCAACCGAGAACATTTTCGCGCCATAATTTATTACAACTTTCAGAGACAATTATCGCAACAAGAATGCCTTGTTGAGTTACTGTCTGCTTTCGGAAACGAAGCGCCACATCAGTCGACAATTTTCCTTTATTATGGAGAATTCAAACCTGGACGGGTGAGTTTTAGCGACGATCCCAGGGTGGGTGCACCAAAAACGGCAGTCACCCAGGAAAACGTCGATGCTGTGCGCAAACTCATCATTGAAGATAGACATGTAACATATCGCGAAATTGAGGCGTCCTTGAAGATCTCAAAGACCTCAATTCAAAAAATTTTACATGAAGAATTAGGAGTAAAAAAATAATTTTTTCGTTGGATACCCCACCTATTGTCTGAAGAGCAGACAGCAGCCAGAGTTAATTGGTGTCAAAAAACGCTTGAACAATTCAATTCCGGAAACTCAAGAAATGTGTACCTACAGCATTTTTAGTGTTGATGAATCGTGGATTTACTGTTATGTACCAGAAAATAAACGACATAAACCCCGAAAGAAGAATCATCCTCCACCAAGACAATGCAAGCTCGCACACAGCCCAAAAAACAAGGCAGTATTTAAGAAAACGTGGAATTATTGGATCAACCTCCATATGGTAACGATTTATTTACTTTCCCGAAAATTAAGAACACACTGCGTGGTCAAAGGCTCCAGTCATCACCAGAAGAAGCAGTTGACGCATGGATCTGCCAGCAAACGAGTGGAATAAGTGCTTCGAAAATTGATTCGAGCGCATGCAGATGTCTATTAATCTTCGTGGAGAATACTTCGAAAAACAATAAAGTCATTTAAAACTACCTACCTTATTGTTTTATTTCCATACGCAAAACTTAAAAGGCATCCCTCGTATAGGCATCTCCACATTCAGGAATGTCAGCGCGTGCTTCGTGAGCCACCTTTGGCAGCTGGAGCATCGTATCCAGTCTTCGTCGTGGTCCTCTAAGCACACTACGCAAGTAGTTTTTTTTGTGTTAGATGTTTTAGTTAATGGTTCCCTTTTTTAGTTTTATCTCCATTTTTTTCTTTAGCTTTCACACCTTTTGTTTGTTTCCCCTTCTCTCCTATGGCTCTTTTGACTTTATTTATCATTTCTTTATTTTTTTCCTTAACGGTTTTTTCAGCCCCCCCCCCCCCTAGACGTCAGACCATCACCATCATTGTGTTGCTTTCTGTCACATCATGGCGACAGAGGCATACTAACTATAAGTTATAGCTATAGAAACTGAACATCACGATTTTTGGTATCCTTTTGTATTACAAATGCAAGGTAAACACGTGTATTTTGCTATTAAATGCTCTTTGAACGAGCCTTGTATTTTGCTCAATAAACTAGTAGAGTTGGCCGGAAACAGGTGTTTTGGGATAAACAATTCTCAAAAAACTACTTGACCAATATACTCCAATTTTGCTGTTGTTATTTAGAAGTATGTTATGAATCCTACGGAATTGAAGAATTTCAACGGTTTTTTAAATGCATTGTGTGTTGCCGGGATAGTGCAAGTGTCCGACGCTAGGCGCGATCCGGTGTTACGGGACTTCCCCTTATATGTACACTGCACAAAAAAATGATCGGTTTTTTTATTTCAGATTCAAAGAAGGCAACTAAGTTAATCAAGAAGCTTAAAGCAAACATTTTGCGCAATTCAAAAAGAAAATATAATCTCAAAATAGAGCGCTCGATGGCTGACACGAAACAGTAGAAATCTAGAAATACTACTGCCTTTTTGAAGGACAGGAAAAACTATGAAAATCAAGGAGACCATAAAGGCGACCTATACATGTAGGAACGACTGACGATACCGCGGACTCAGTCATACGCTAGGTATTATTTAGTTCATTTAAAAATCACACTGAAGATGCAGTGATTCTCAAAAAATTATGTACACTGCACAAAAAAATGATCGGTCTTTTATTTCAGATTCAAAGAAGGCAACTAAGTTAATCAAGAAGCTTAAAGCAAACATTTTGCGCAATTCAAAAAGAAAATATAACCTCAAAATAGAGCGCTCGATGGCTGACACGAAACAGTAGAAATCTAGAAATACTCCTGCCTTTTTGAAGGACAGGAAAAACTATGAAAATCAAGGATACCATAAAGGTGACCTATACTTGTAGGAACGACTGACGATACGGCGGACTCTAAAGTCATTCGCTTGGTATTATTTAGTTCAGTTAAGAATCACACTGAAGATGCAGTGATTCTCAAAAAATTATGTACACTGCACAAAAAAATGATCGGTCTTTTTATTTCAGATTCAAAGAAGGCAACTAAGTTAATCAAGAAGCTTAAAGCAAACATTTTGCGCAATTCAAAAAGAAAATATAACCTCAAAATAGAGCGCTCGATGGCTGACACGAAACAGTAGAAATCTAGAAATACTCCTGCCTTTTTGAAGGACAGGAAAAACTATGAAAATCAAGGAGACCATAAAGGCGACCTATACTTGTAGGAACGACTGACGATACGGCGGACTCAAAGTCATACACTTGGTATTATTTAGTTCAGTTAAGAATCACACTGAAGATGCAGTGATTCTCAAAAAATTATGTACACTGCACAAAAAAATGATCGGTCTTTTTATTTCAGATTCAAAGAAGGCAACTAAGTTAATCAAGAAGCTTAAAGCAAACATTTTGCGCAATTCAAAAAGAAAATATAACCTCAAAATAGAGCGCTCGATGGCTGACACGAAACAGTAGAAATCTAGAAATACTCCTGCCTTTTTGAAGGACAGGAAAAACTATGAAAATCAAGGAGACCATAAAGGCGACCTATACTTGTAGGAACGACTGACGATACGGCGGACTCTAAAGTCATACGCTTGGTAGTATTTAGTTCAGTTAAGAATCACACTGAAGATGCAGTGATTCTCAAAAAATTATGTACACTGCACAAAAAAATGATCGGTCTTTTTATTTCAGATTCAAAGAAGGCAACTAAGTTAATCAAGAAGCTTAAAGCAAACATTTTGCGCAATTCAAAAAGAAAATATAACCTCAAAATAGAGCGCTCGATGGCTGTCACGAAACAGTAGAAATCTAGAAATACTCCTGCCTTTTTGAAGGACAGGAAAAACTATGAAAATCAAGGAGACCATAAAGGCGACCTATACTTGTAGGAACGACTGACGATACGGCGGACTCTAAAGTCATACGCTTGGTATTATTTAGTTCAGTTAAGAATCACACCGAAGATGCAGTGAATCTCAAAAAATGATTTTAGTTTCCAAAAACGCACTTATGTTTTAAATTCTATCATCTAACTATGAATGCAAAAGCAAAATCGGAATGTATATTTTCTGCTGCTCTTGCTCTTACAGCAGAAATATTGCCTTGGATTTATTGCGTTTTGAAATGACTGCACTGTAGTAATATTAAATTTGATCGCTTAAATTCAGTTTCCATTTTATCCACAAATCTACGGATTAAAGAAATTATCAATTAGGTACTTACATAAGTTCTTATGCTTCCTATAATGCTCTCCATGCAGACCAAAAGTCCAGAACACCTAAAACAAGAAGGCGATATTATTATGACTGATTCCTGAAAATATGCAATTCAGGATTAATGATCCATGACGTTCATACAAGAGACCAGGCTTTCGTACAGGAATAACACATTGAGACTGTTTTTTGTAATAGTGAAGTATTGTAATAGCGAAAAGAATCGAAAATAGGTTTTATATTTGGATGTTGCATATGTACAATCTGCAAGAATCTTAAGTGCGCCAATTTTTTGACCCAAAAAACAAGGTTAAAATCGCCTTAAAATGAATTGATCTTAAAATACTTTTCAAAATCTTGTAGAGCCAGGTTTTAACTTAATTTTGATTCTTGGTGACCACAAAAATTATAATTTTTAACCGAGTTTTTAAGCATTGAATATACCGCACGGTCCCAAGTATCTAAATTAATCTGTAAACCTTGCTTTACAATAACCCGAAGAGCATTTTGAAATTAGCTTATTTTAAGCAATTTTTATCCTTGTCCGTTAGGCCAAAATTGGCGAACTTTGGTTTTCACGAAAGACCATGTCACTCGGATTATGATGAAGTTTTATTACAAGATTACTACCATGCCAAGGATGAAAATGTGGGTTTTAAAACTGGATCCAGTGGTGGTGGAACAACCGATAAAAAACGAATGAGATACAAATCGCTAACGCTTTCTTTGAGGCATAGATTAGGGGTAAACGTGATTGGGTGGAAACCGAAACTGAAATTTTTTATCGAGGAATATGGAGGAATAATTATTTGATAAGCTGATAATTCAGATTTTTGAAAACCCATTTGATGCGGGAGATTAAGTAATATTGTATCTCCAAGTAAAAACTATAAAGATTTTCTTTATTTTCAATAATCAATATCTATGACAAATATAAATGAGAAAGAGTTAAACTATCAAAACAAAAATATCCTCCACTCTTAATATTGTTATTAATTATTATATGAAATATTGGGGCACTAGTTTCTTTTTTAATCCTTGATATAAAACAAAATTAGAGAATATTATTTGAAAAAACGATGTACCAATAAAATACAATAAACTTCTGTACAATTTTTGAAAAAAAAAACGTTCAATTCAGATAAAATATTATTTATACGCGGAAAAACGTAAATTGTTGATAAAAAGTGTATTTGACACTAAAAATTGATCTGCACATATTGATATGAGTAAAGGACAAATTATAGAAAAGACATGGTTCTTAATAATGGAACGCATTGTGTTCTGATTGGCTGAAGAGGTCATCCCACATAGTGTCTCAAAGTTGAGGTAATGGAAACTCATTTTGATTTAAAATATATAACAGTGAACCAAAGACGGTTCAGCATGGAGTTCCACAGGGTACAGTACTTGGACCGATTCCTTCAAATATATATGTAAATTACCTCTGCAGTCTTGCAGTTGATGGCGATGTAATTGCCTATGCTGATGACACTGTGGTGGTGTTTCATGGAGAGACATGGGAATCAACGGGTGAAAAATTGAAGACTGACTTTGCAAAAATTAAAAACCTTCTGGACACATTTAAATTAACTCTGAATATAAAAAAACTCATTAAATTGCCTTCTCTATAACAATGGCTAATAGACCAGAATTTAATCAAATTAAGCTTGATAATATAGATGAGCCTTTGAAAGAAGTAAATGAAACTAAATATTTTGGGATTGTTGTTGTTGTTGTTCGTAACATACTGAACATTAAACTACTATTAATTATTTACAAAGCACCTGTGGTGCCCCGTTTGGTATATGGCATAATTGTGTGGGGTGGGATGTACGGTTCAAATCTTGGGCAGTTAAAAGTGGTGCAGAACCATATTGTAAGGATTATTCTAAAAAACCTAGACTATATCCCACTATGCAACTTTATTCTCAAGAAATAAACAATATTAAAATCTTATATATCCTTGCAGTAAGTTTTGTACATGCAAATAAGAAATTAAATACAAATTATCTGTCCCACAATTATGTGACCCGAGCAAACACCACTCATAACCTGAACCTCCCGCAGTCCAGGCGAGATTTAAATTTGCGTTTTGTGACATATCTTGCACCTAAATTTTACAATTTGATTCCTGCTAATATCAGGAATATTGATAATTATAAAAAATGTAATGTTTCGTTTAAAATGTTCTGTTGGGAAAATCGTGAACAATTTATGTGATCTTAAGTCAAATCTATGACTTACAACAAAAATTTGAAATTTTCTTTAATTTTGTCAATACCGTGTTTCATGTTTTGTTGGTATTGTCGAGTGATTTTATACAAAAATATATATTGCATGATATTTATCAATTAATTACTGTTTTGGACTGTCTTTGCAAATACAAGTTTTTAAACTTACGCGCTCATATATTATAGAGAAACCTTATTTTTGTTTTGTTAATGTATAGATATATTATTTTTTTATTGGTAAATTTGGGTTTTGTTGAATAAATGTGGTAGAGTTCAGGGCGTACTGGTCTCTCCAACAACAACAAGCTAAAATGTAACTACGAGCAAGAAACCGAGATTAGAGCAGAATTTTGTACCGCCTTTCCTCTACCCAAGAAACCTATCAAACATTGAGAAATTTATGACGAGATAATCAGAATTTTTATGTTGCAATACAAAGAAACAATATTTGCACACAAAAATACAAACAAGGGAATAATGAAAGCGTCAACATGTCAGCACGATCGTTTCCGAAGAAGTCAGAAAATTTACGAACATAGTTTCGATTTGGGTTGCACCTTCGATTAATTTTCTGCTGAAATCGAAATTAATAGCTGCTTGAGGAAGCGTGCGTGTAAGTTCAAGTCCGACAAGCTGAAACATTTCGTTTCCTAGCAAATCTCGGCACTACATCAAATACCGGATGTTGTGGGCGGATCATATTGTATCTTGCACTACCATGTTTTACAAAAGATTTATCCTTGATAAAAATTAATCAGTTTAATTGTTTTTGTCGCATCCGAAAGACGCCATAATCTAACTGGAATATTTTTTACGTGATCAAACTTCCAGTCAACTTATTTGCGCAAATGTTTACAACTGAGAATCATTAGGAATTATTATGATTAATCTCACTTCCTGTTTTGCTGTTTGGACGCTACTGATTGGGCGATAATATTTAGAAATAGTTTTTCAGTATTACTTGTACACGTGATGACCTTCAGAGCTTATCAGTTCGCTGTTTTCCGTGTGTTACACGTAACCTATTAATATATTTTGTAGGGATTTTTTAATGTCCTTGTTTTCTCATTTTTTTAGCAGATCCACCAATCATAAATTTAATTAATTAAAATATATATATATATATATATATATAAAAATTAATTTAATTCTGGTTGACGATAAATATACTAGGTGACACAAAAAATAACGTCAAGTAGATTGACTTCTTCCTGAGCCTTAGTGTTTCCGTGTTTTTGCCTCTAGCTCCGCCACCCCGAGATCGATTTTCAAAAACTTTTTCACCCTTGTCATAGTACTAACCTTGAGTGAAAATTTCAACAAAATCCGAGCAGTAATTCTCAAGTTATAGGCGATTATAAAATTAACGGACAGACCGACGCAATCACATGGTTTTTCGTGGTGTCATATCACATCCAAAAAACACTATATCTCAATTTCGAAATTTTTTGCGTTAACAAACTTCCTCCCCAGTTTTGGTATAGGAAGTAATAAAAACACCCAGTAATAAAGAGTTTAATACAACAAAGTTTTGTACACATGTGTGTTAGGGTTAGGTTAGTAATTGATTAAAATTTCAGAAAAATCCAACAATGTAAAAAACACGAAACACACTCCTAATAAGATGATCGATTTCCACTTGAGATATCTCACCCAGGCCACTTGTACCTCGTGTCGAAGTACCGTTGGAGTCTGTGAATGATGGGATAAACGGAGTAATATTCTTCCCATAATGTCCCAGACGAATTCAATGCGGAAAGATCGGGAGAATCTAGGGGCCAACGCAACAAATGAATGAACGTGATTCTGGCAATATGTGACCTCATGTTGATTTTGATGAACACTAAAGGTGGGCTATTTAAATAAGCAATAGCCACGGGTATCACAGTTCCAACAGTGTGGTGCACGTGGATTTCCATACAAAAGTGAGAATCTCGTCATTTATCTCGTCGCCTTCTCACCCTTGCAAGGCCATCACGCATCCCCAAACAGAATCTGGATCCATTGCTAAAGACAATGGCATTCCATTTAAGCAGTTGTTCTTTGCACCAAGCCTATCCATCACTTTGATATCTAGAATTGATAGCTAGGACAATCAGGCAGTATAAAGTAAGACCGGCGATAAACAATCCGCTGTTAAAAAATTTCTTGACTTCTCACTCTAGGCATAATGAACAGATCAAAATAGATTTTCACAACGTATTGTGCGAAGATCGAATGCCAATTGTAGCTACAAAGCACCACTATTTCTTACGTATTAATATTAATTTGTCATAGCCTAAACAAACATATACACTACCACCCAAAAGTTTTGGGACAGCAGATTTTTTGAGGGAAATCAAACCAAGTCAAGAGTATTTAATCAAAAAAAATAAGAAAGGAACTATTTTCCACTGGAACTCAGTTAGTTGGTAACTTATTTGTATCAAAATTTACTATAAATTCATAATTCATCGAAATGTCTACCACGAGCCCGAATAACTGCATGACAGTCACGACTCATCCGACGTATCAAATTTTCAAGAATAATTGGTGATAAGGATACCCACGCTTCCTGTACTAGTAGGGCTCTTGTTGCTTCACCAGTCTCTCCAATTCATCCTACTAATACTCAATATGAGTCAAATCTGGGGACTGGGAAGGCCATGTCGTGATTTTCATTGCACCAAGTTCTTGCTGCTGGTCCTAATAATTGCGGCATAGTCGAGATGAATGCTCAGAGTCGTTGTCTTGTTGAAATTCGAAATTGTTTCCAACTATCCTTTGTCCTGAGGGAACAGCGTGGTTTTCCAATATTTCCAAATTCTGCTCTTTTCGCATTATATACGTACCCTCAATACGAACCAAATCTCCTGTTCGATTTCCAACAAAACAGCTTCAGACCATTACTCTCCCAGCTCCATGTTTAACAGTGGGCTGCAAACATTGCGGAACCATGCATTTATGGGGTTGGCGGCGTACAGTGTCCGAAGATTTCGAATTTGGATTCATGCGACCAAAGGACTCGATTCCAATCGTCAGTGATCCAATCCTTATGTTTTCGAGTCCATGCTGACCGGTTGAGTTTATGTATAGGTCGCAGGAGTGGTTTGCATGCTGCTACACATCTTCTATGGTTAGCCTTTTGTAAGCGGCGTTTTACCGTGGACATGGACACAGGGTTTTCCCTCGTTCTGTTCAAGCTGTGTGTGAGTTCAAGTTAAATGTCTATTTCGCTTATTTGTTATTACTATAAACCTATCCTAAGGAACATTTGTAACTCTGCGTCTTCCAGAGCTTGCACGATCTACGTGTCTCTCTTTTTCTTCAAAATTTGAGACACAGTGTTACGTCCCAAATGCAGCTTTTCAGCAATCACTCGAATTGGCAATCCCTCATCACGAAAAGTAGATACTGCACCCCATTATTTTGAAAAAAATCTGACCCTAGCACATCGCTAGTACGAGGGATGCCTTTTAAGTTTTGCATATGAAAACAAAACAACACGGTAGGTAGTTTTAAATGACTTTATTGTTTTTCGAAGTATTCTCCACGAAGATTAATACACATCTGCATGCGCTTGAACCAATTTTCGAAGCACTTAGTCCGCACGTTTGCTGGCATATCGAAAACGGCATTTTTGAATGCGTCAACTGCTTCTTCTGGTGACTGGAACCTTTGACCACGCAGTCTGTTTTTAATTTTCGGGAAATCGTTAGAACTTAGATCAAGACTATGTGGAGGATGGTCCAATAATTCCACGTTTTCTTCCGTTAAATACTGCCTTGTTTTTTGGGCTGTGTGCGAGCTTGCTCTGTCTTGGTGGAGGATGATTCTTCTTTCAGGGTTGATTTTTCGAAGCTCGGTGATGACTTTTGGCCAACAAATGGTGGTATACCAATCCGCAGGAACAGTTATTTGCTCATTAAGAGGAATTGTTGCAATATGACCCGCTTTTGACACAAATGTCGCGACCATCTTTTTCGAAACACTTCGAGAATGGATGACTTTTGTTGGCTTTTCTTCACCGTGGAACACCCAATCAGCCGACTGTCGTTTATTTTATGGTTCATAACAGTAAATCCACGATTCATCACAACTAACAATGCTGTACACATTTTTTTGAGTTTCCGGAATTGAAACGGTCAAGCGTTTTTTGACACCAATTAACCCTGGCTGCTTTCTGCTCCTCAGTCAATAGGTGGTGTATCCAACGAGAAACTAATTTTCTTACTCCTAATTCTTCATGTTATTTTTTTTTTGAATTAAGGTCCTTGAGACCTTCAAGGACGCCTCAATCTCGCGATATGTCACATTTCTATCTTCAATGATGAGTTTGCGCACAGCATTGACGTTTTCCTGGGTGACTGAAATACCAATGGGAAATTGTCGACTGATGTGGCGCTTCGTTGCCGAAACCAGACAGTAACTCAGAAAGGCATGCTTGTTGCGATAATTGTCTCTGAAAGTTATAATAAATTATGGCGCGGAAATGTTCTCGGTTGAGTTACATTTTTCTAATAACTTGGTGTCACTTAAAAATTCACTGTAGTAAGAACACTGCACGTATTGTTGTGAAACTTTGAACTTAAGTTCACTAAAGAGTGAGGTTAAGATTCAGTACTGACGTTCGATCCGCGCGGCCTACTATGTTTCTATATGCAAAACTTAAAAGTCATCCCTCGTACCCAGAATGATTATGTATCACATTATACCGAACATAATACATAGTACAAAAAAAAGTAAGCAGCGGAAGGAAATCGGTCGATTTATGACTGCAATGAACTAATCAAAATATGGGCGTCTCTAAAGATGTTTACATTTATTCCCTTTTAAGTGGTTTTTCAGTGATCCTTATACATCTTTAGCTTCAGTAGTCGTATTATAGATGGTAATAATCAATAAATGTCATATCAGCATTACTTATTTTAAGTTCTCTTAAAAAAAGTTTCTGTCCCACAATATTTGAGCGATAGTGTACCTAGAAAATCTTTGTAATAAATTCATTTTCTATGTCACTTAGTTATAGAAGAATTCACATACGTTGATATCACGAGTATTAAGATAGGTCCATGCATCCATTAAATCTTTCATCGCGTATGTAAGAAATTGCTGAAGCGTGCCAACCTCTAACCAGTGTTGCCAGAAGTAGCGGAATTCCGCTATTGGTAGCGGAATTTTCAAGTGGTAGCGGCGTAGCGGCGGAATTGGATTTTTTGTTAAAAGTAGCGGAATTTTGCAACTTAGTTACACATGATGGATATTTTTACCAGAAAAAAAATTGAGTGCAGTTACTAACCAAATATAAATACAGGTATATTTCCAATCGACCCTGTTAACCACGGGTCGGTAATTCTTATTCAACGGAGACGCATATAGATGGTGGTAGATGGTGAGAACACAATCTGTGAAGTGTATTTCCAAAGTATGTCTAATAATTTTAACATTTACCACATGGTAATACAGATGTCGAGTGGACATTCTCATAGATCTATGGGGATAATCAAAACAAAGAAAAGGAATCGTATTTTACCTCCAAGTTTGCTCGCGATACTTATCAAACTCGATACAATACAAAAAAATGTTGCTGCTTAGACTTCGAATTTGGTGAAAAACATTTTAAAAAATACAAAAATAATTTATATAGTATACAGAGAACAGAAATACAACAAGAAGATACAGACAGTGACCAGGTATAAGTAACTCAAAAACTTATGCAAATCAGAAATGGCTTTTTATTTTTTAGTATCCTGTGATATTTTTTTAATATGACTGCGTGATAAATGTTCTGTTGTTTGACAGTTATTTGTACTATTGTATTGGTTTTTATAGTCAAATGTTTTTTATTACAGTTTTATGTTATATTTTATCACGGTGTTTGGTTTTTGTTTTCCTTTTTTGACACAACCTGTATAATAAATGCCCCCCTGTTTTATGATAGTGCGCCAACCTCCCTCCCTCCGACGATAATCACCGGGGTAGCGGAAAGTAGCGGAGTTTTTCGATACCAGTAGCGGAATTTTCAATGTTGGCTCTGGCAACACTGCCTCTAACTGCCGAAGGTGCTACTTTCCGAAGCCCCTTCACAAGTAATTATTGTTCAAAATGGTGGTAGAGCTACTCGTTCTAAGATAAAGGCTTTATATGTGGTGAAAGTGTCACCATTCCTAAGAACCCATGAAGGTGGGGTTTGCAGAGTACTGGTTAGGAAATTTCAAACTAAATCGCCCTTTTTATAATCACGTGCAGTTGTTTGAGCAATTTTTTAAACAAATTTCGGAAAAATGGTATTTTTGCTCCGGACAAAGTTACTCTGGGTTTTTCTTATCATCCTGAACAAAAAAGGTCCTTAGTAACTTTTCTCGCACATAATGTGCCCTCAGCACAATGCACATCAGGAGATAAGAGTTCGGCCAATAACGGAGCGCATCCCCACGAAGGTATGTAAAGCACTATTTGAAATAGACTAAGCCTAAAATCCACAGAGCCTTGTGGGGGAGGTTTCAGCTCTGATGTAGACATTTAACAACTACAAAAATTGCGTTTATCATCGAATTTTTCATTGAAAATATAAGCCAAAAACTATAAGTGTTTACTTTTTTGTTAATAATGATCAAAAAATTCTTAAATAGCTTTGTCCGGGGAGAAGACAATTTTATTTAATTTGTTTAAAAAAAATTCAATCCAAATTTTGATCCAAGAAAAGAAAAAACAAAAGAATATCAATACATTATGAAATACAGATTCATGTTTTATGATGTCGTTTTTTTTTACTTGAATTTAACTAAACTTTAGGTAGTATTTGGAATCTATATTCTTGGAATACGTATATCACATACGTGTACATGCTTCTTTAATGAAGACCACCAGTACTAAGGCCCGTATCGTCAGTCGTCCCTACAATAATTGTAGGGCGCGCTTCTGGCCTCCTTGATTGTCATACTCCTTTCTCTCCTTCAAAAATTTCTAGATTACACTTGTCCCGTGTCAGCCTCAGCGCTCTCCTATTGTGAAGATATGTTTTCTTTTTAAATTGTAGGAAATTTCAGGCTGATAAAACATGATATAACTCAAAAGCAAGCACAATTTGATGCAAATAGATGTTTGTGACATAATAATAGAGTTCTGACACGGAGAAGTATAAAACTATGACAATCAAGGAGGCCATAAAGGCGCCCTACAATTGTAGGGACGACTGAGGATACGGGCCTTAGACTCAGTTTTTGTAGTAAGTTTGAATACGAAAAATATGTTATTTTGATTAGCGAAAACAACGAAATCATTTTCCACAACACAAGAAAAATACTGCTGATCCAAAGTTCATTTGGAATCTAGTTCTATATTCCGTTTGATACCTTGCAACACTATGCTGATATAACTAACCAGTCTATAGACTATTCTATGAACATATTTAGTTTCAAGATACAAACTGGTGAAAGTGTTGACTTGGGTTCCTTCCAAAATATGTGAAGTACGACATGAATGCACGTGGCAGATGACCCGAAAGGTGCAGCACTGACATAACGAAAATTTATTGGCTACGAAAGATGTGTTATAAATAAGGTTGAAATATTTGCTATTTTGAGGTTCAAAACTGACCTGTTTTTTGTTTCTGTTGACGGCTAAAAAAAGTTTATGTCGCTTAAATGGGGGCAAAGTTGCGAATGTAGGCAATAAACAAAATTTCGCTTAGAAAGTTTTTAAGTTCAAAGTACTTCCGGAGAGAGAAGGAAAAAAACGAATTTTCCCACAATCGTTTTAACTTTCTCTTGACTCAATTTTTAGTACGATTTCAAAATAAATTGCACATTAACATACTAGAAATAAATATTACTTTAATTAAATATGTGAAGTTACTAGTGACATAAATGAATTTATTATATTTATAACTAAATTCAGAATCCAAATTTGTGTTCGATTCAAAAGCAGAAACGTCTAAGTGAGAATTTGTCAACGCCCTCTTGTAGAAGAGAAACGGTGGCAATGCTAATAATATGCAATTTATTTCAAAAACCCCGGAAATAAACAACGATTTTCCAATAAATCCAGTATACCAATGAAACATACCAAGTATACCAACAAAATAACAAGTGAAAGAAGCACCACATGAATGTGTATCATTTACCTAGGTTCTTATAGGTGGAAGATAAAACTGAACTTATTAAAATATATACGCGTTCTCTTTACGAACCGAAGATTGACAAGATTGGCACCATCATTGGAGCTGAACACTAAATAATTAGGTATGACCCTTGACATCAATCTCAAGTTGAAGTAGCATATCAAAAAAAAGAACTGAACTCTCGCTGCAAGCCATATAATAGGTTATTGGGACAATCCTCAATCCAAGCGTGATCTATAATAATCCTGTGTGGCTCTATGATTGTCTACTATGGGGCTGTACCAGAAATTTGAACATCGAAATTATTCAAAGGCTCCAAAATAAAATTCTGCTAAACATGGACAATGACTTTGGTATATTCGTCATAAGGGTACTCATTTCGAACCTCTGGTTTTCGACGAGTTCCAGAAAATAAAATGCATGAAGAAATACTACAACACCTCAACGAAGAAGCTTTTCAACTGCTTAACAACTGCAACTGTGTAGTGTTTTATATTTAAAGCAGAGCTTCTGTGCGAGTTCCTACTGACAGTTTAATTATAAATGTTCCAAAAGAAATTAATGGACTGCCTCTAGTGATAAGAATTAGTTTGTAAGGAGACACTGGAAAATTAATGGTTGAACGAATTATCAGTTTTTATATTCGTGCATCAAAGTCACTATAAAAATAAAATAAAAATGTATGGTTTGATTCATCGTTTACCTACGTTTTTTAATTCCACGCCTACTGGTGGGGAAGTATTGTAATCAGGAACATTTTCGAAAATGAGATATTTATGTTTTTAAATGTTATATGATGTGTTCATTGGTATGTCTTTTTGTCCGCTAATCCTTGGACCGCTTACAACTTGGAAAGTACCGCTTGGATTTTGAAGAAAGTTTCACACAATGCGACTACTATGCCAAGATCCAACAAGCTTTGTAGTTTCTGAAAATTCGTTTTTCGACGTATCCTAATCTTTTTTCTTTTCGAATTTAGAGGTAAAAATTGTGAGTAGGGGATTGTAGAGGAGTGAGGAAGGGTGCTTAATAAACATCAAAATTACAAAAACATACATACCTACATTTTTTGCCAATAATATTCTCTAAGATGCCCCCGGACGCCACTAGATCTACTAATTTTAATCTATTTAGGGCTTAATTAGCCTCTTAATACAACAAGTAGCCGAATTTCAACAGAATCGAGCAACTATTTTTTTAAAATATTTTTTTTTTTAAATTTATCACCTTGTATCTTGAAAACACTGAATTTCCAGACGCATGTTTATAGAAACTTTTTTCGTATTTTTTAACAAGGAATCGCCCTCTAAAATATCTCTCGTCTATTTTTAGGACCATTATGCTTGGAGTGTAATTCAATGAGGTTACTTGATTTCGTAAGGTAATACATAGTATAAGAGTATATACAGTACCAAGCAAAAGTGGAGAAACATTTTATTTTTTTAATGATCTGATTAAACTATTAAAGTAAACTAAACACTTATGTTTTATTATAACTTAATGTAACATGCAATTCCAAGCCAACATGAAAATAAAATTTCTGCTTATGCTAACAATTATTATTAGAAAATACAGCGAGCAAAAATAATATACAAAGCAATTGTCGTATACAAAGAAGCTAATACTTGGTTGCATAACATTTATTTTTAATAACTGTTAGACATCTTTTTCTCATAGAACCAATTAGGCTATCTATTGTTTCTTTTGAAATAGAATTCCAGGCGATTGTTTCAAATAGTTCGGTACTATTTTTGAACTTTTCAGGATGATCAGACCGAATTTTTTTATCAACTAAATCCCATATGTTCTCTATGGGGTTAAGGTCTGGACTCTGAGCTGGCCACTTAATGACATTAATATTGTGATCTGGAAAAAATGTTTTTATTTTCGCTGTGTGCTTGGGGTCGTTGTCGTGTTGGAACCGCCAGCGTAGAGGCATGTTTTCTTCTACGTAAGGTAGCCGGGTATCAGTTAATATTTCCAAGTATTTGTACCGGTCCATAATTCCTTCAGTTTTGACGATGGGTCCTATGCGAAGACCACAGAAGCAACCCCATACTTGAACCTTCCCGCCTCCGTGTTTGATCGTCCCCAAAGTGAACTTGGGATCAAATCGCTTGTTGTTAGGACGTCTTACCCATAAAATGCCTTCCGATGAAAATAAATTAAATTTACTTTCATCAGAAAATAATACGGAATTCCACTTGTTTCTGATCAGTGCAAATGATCGTAAGCAAATTGAAGACGGGCGGTCCGATTTTTCTTGGAAATAAAGGGTTTTTTAGATGGTCTCCTTGCTGGTAAATCACTCCCTTAAACGTCGTCGAACATTGTAGACACCAATATTTACTTCTTCAAGTTGAACTTCTATGTCGACAGCAGTAGTAAATGGATTTTTTTAAGAGCAAGTGTTCTAATCTTCCTATCAATCCTAGGTGTGGTTTTTCGCGGTCTTTCAGTCTTAGGAAGGCTTACCAACGATTTTCTGAGGCGGAACAGCATAATAGTTTTCCAAATTACCGGTCGGTTTAAATTCAGTTGTTTGGCTATGGTTGCTTGTTTTGTGCCTGATCGATATTTTAAAATAATCAATTCTTTTATTTGCAAATTCAATGTAATTCCTCTGGTCATGTTTTTGAACTACTCGTTAACAAATACACTCAAAAGTAACCACCTATTCTTATCATCGACTAAATATAAACTAAATATTTACAAACTGTTTCTCTACTTTTGCTCGTTGAACATAGAGCCGACCATATTATATTGAAAAAAAAAAGAATGTATACAAAGATAAGCATTTCATTATCTTGAGGTAGTCATTCATAGAAAACTTTGGTGTACAGTTTTGGGTTAGAGTAAATCTTTCTTGATTTTTATTTGTGATATGGTATGTTTCTGTACTTTTGCTCGGTACTGTAAGTACGTATCAAGAGCTATTATAATCAGTTATCAAATATTGTTGACAGACAGTTTCACACCAGAGCATCAAAGGAATGAGGCTACCGTGTACGGACACGCTCGTTGCTTCAATCCGAGGACATGTTTTTTCATGAAAAGCTCAAATAATATTATACTAACGGTTATGGCATAAGATATACATTTCTGAGACCACTGCACTACATGAAAAATTGTAATAGAAGTTGTTTGACGTGGGAAGTAAGGAGTCAGTCTACTTGACGCCATATTTTTCATTATCTCTATTTACCTAGGGGCAAAATGTAACATTTGGTAAGTCGCGCTAACGAATTAAAAATGTTTTCATGTTGCGTTGCCTTGCCCCTCTTGTCACTCCAAGCTGGAATTGAGCGCCAACTATGATTGCAACGTCGAGCGTCCGCCGCCGCAGCTGCAGAGCGTGCCGCTCGCTGGAGGTGCGCTACTGAAATAAAACAAGGTCAAGTTCTCGTGTTTAGCAAGGTCGGTCGAGAACGGTCGCCGCGAGGTCAGCTGTTCACGGCGACGACAACGTTGGCGGATCACATCATCAGTAGCGTAGCACGGAGGGGGGCGGGAGAGTTCATTTTGAAAACAGTGTATTTTTGTCTCGGACGCAGTCTAGATTGTTGTTTTTCACCGCAGGATGTGTATAATCGTACAGGAAACTACTGTGGATTTAACACATATGATAATACGGGTAATGGCGATAATTTTTGTTTACACCGCAGCAGCCGCGCAAGTAGAAGCATTTTTTTTTTTTGGCTTTAGGACTAAGCCATGCAGCCAGAAACTAGGTTGGTATATAGAATATATCTAATTATGGACAAACACACGACGTCACAACATCCATGGCGAAGGCGAGATTCGAACTCGCGACCTGGCCGACCGGCTGATCAGTAGCACGACACTCTGACCCACGCGGCCAACCGAGGTCCCCAAGTAGAAGCATGAATGCCAGCGCACCGCGGTTGCTATGAGGATACCAAAGAAACTTTGTTAATCCGATTTTTGAACTGCCGACGTCAAGCGAATATGTCTGGCAGGCACATCGCGCGGTGCCATCTTGGAAAAGGGCTCTGAGGAGCAAAGCCCATTGGTGTAGCGGTAGAAGACAGCTAGATCGCCGACGGCCCGTCGGTTCGAAAGGGTCCCGAGACTGTCTGTTAGAGAAGAGTCATCGATCAGTCCAACAGACAATCGGACAATCTGGGAGCCAAGACCGAACCCCGCGTTGACGTCAATTATGACCGATATCTTGCCACCAGAGGGAAAGTCAGCCACCAATCAGCAAAGCTTCTCAGGGATGCCTTAGGATGGAAGTTTGCATAAGAGGGCAGCATGATACAGCTGATCGAATGGTTTCGTGATATCAAGAGCAACGACATGAGCCTCACCATAAGACTGGATGAGTTTACTCCACAATTGCGTGACTCTCGTTTTTTGCGCGAAAAAGTCACCGAAATTGTGATTGAATGAAGGTTGTATTTGTCTGATGTTTTTACCTCTGCTATTTTTCCGTTTATTGTAAATACTTCCACTATTACAAATTTATTTTGAAGTATTTTCATAGACAGTCAACAATATTCGATAGCTTCTTTTTGATCAAACTTGTATGTTGGGAGTATCCGATCAGATCGAAATTTTATCATTATGCGATTGCAAAGATTTTTTGGAGCCACTGACATGGTACGAGGCAACACCGGTTGCTGCTGAACACTAAAACCTCTTTCATCATTGAACTAGGAGAATTTACATGCGATAGTCTACGTAGAAATGGCGGTCGTTTTTAACACTGAGAGAAGAGTTTCATAGATGATTATCATCTGAGCTGTGCTATAACGTCGCTACGCCTGGAGCTTCACATATTCCCTCAAGTAAGGACAGGGCCATATTAAGCAATGTAGGGGCCCCTGGGTCCACAGCAAGCTCGGAGCCTACGGTTTAAGGGGCCCAGTGCAAAACGAAAGCCTTCTTGCCGTTAAGAAAAATTGATGAGTGTGGGAGGGGTTAGAGCAGAGCGACATCTGGGGCCCTGTATTTTGTCGTTGGGGAAAATTGAAGAGTGGGCATTTGGAGGACTAGAGTAAGGAATGTCAAAGTGCCTCATTTGAGACGTACCATGGGGCATTGGAAATAATATAGTCCAAGTTTGCAGTACATGAAGGCTGTATGTGGGTCTTGACAAGAAAGTACCAAATCGCGCATGCATGAGTTATGGCTGGTCTACGCCTAGTCTCGCAAGTCAATACGCCTGTCAGGTCTGCTTGCCCAAACGAAGGCAGACTTGTATGCTTGCGGATTTGCTCGACTGTGTAGTCTACTGACTCATACAACAAAGCGTTGCTATGCCAATCCGCTTGCAAACAACGTTGGTGCGTCTGTTGTTTAAGGTTGTTTAATATAGTTCCTGCAGACATACCATGGTGCGTTAATGACTGTAAGTTCTGGAGAACCTGTAATGTTGGAATATGCGCTTTAACTAGGTGACTACTTGTTCATACACAGATTGGTAGGTATGGCCTATGAAATCTAGCTACGTGTTAAACGTATGTATATTATCAAATTAGCCAGAATGTATCATTAACAAATTATTACTTTATCAGTTCGACCGTGAAAATGTTTGTGTGCACTTAATCGTAAAGATCCATTGCGCTTTGCCCTTGAACTCCAGCAAATACGTAGCTAGCTGGCAGACGCTGGCTTCGTCCGCTCCTCTCGGGGGACCCAGTTCGGAAAAGCACTGGCGTCCAGACTTGATTCTAGATGTCTGTAAGGGCACATGCAGTTACAAAAGGCGTCAAGTAGATTGACTCGGTGCTTCCCATCCAGGGGGGACTGGGTAACAAACATCCAGTTACAAAAGGCGCCAAGTAGATTGACTCGATGCTTCTCACTCAGGGGAGGATTGGTAACGCACATGCGGTTACAAAGGGCGTCAAGTAGATTGACTTGGTGCTTCTGAACAAAGGGGGCTGGGTAACGTACACGCAGTGACGTCAGAAGCTATATTTCGAGGAATTGATAAGTCGTCGATACAGTGCTTTTCAAAAATCCCCTTCTATCATTTTTTAACGGATCATATTAGCAAGCCTAAATTCGAAGTAATGAAGTTGATGCCTGGATGAATATTTTAGCGTAAACGTGACAGCTGAAAATGCTTAGGCGGCGGCTGGGCGCCATTTTGGTCAATTTTCTGAATGGAATGGGGATTCGTGTGATAGCTCTTTTTTAAGCCCTTCATAACCCTACAATAAAAAATCACTATCCTTCCAAATGGCGAATTGACAGGCTGTCAAAGTTGAGCATTTTTATACATTGAATCGCTTATAGCTCAACATAAAAACGATATAGTATATAAACCAATCCTCTGCTTTTGAAGCATTTAGTTTAAATTTATTATTAATATTATTAAATTACAACTTTTCAAAATAGAATACATAGATATACATATTCGGTTAGACCCTTCCAAGAGAAGAAGATATATCTTCTTAGTGATTGGTTGTCGAGTTATAAGCGACTCGATATACAAAAGGGGTTTTCATTTTATATTCTAGGGTTATTAAATACTCATGAGGAGCTTCAAAATGATATATCGCAAAACCCTCTATTCCATTAAAAATATGTTCCAAAATGGCGTCCAGGCAGTTTTCAATATCAGCTTGGTAGCTTGACCGAGGACTGTAAAAAAATAATGAGACTGGCAACACTGGAGGCATCGATCGGGGGAGAGGAGACAGGGGAACATGTGATCCACCTTCAGGACAAGTTTGAACTCGCTCAATTTAATTGGTTGTCGGTAGCGATTGTTTGTCCTAAAACAATTTTTTCCACTGTGTTCTAAAAATGAGTGAATCAATTTCGAGCAACGGTGTGTGCTAACAGTTTTTCCTTCAAACTTGAGCAGAGTGCAACAGAAACTCTTGCAAAACCTCACTTCGCGGAGGTAGTGTCAAGAAAATAGGTTTTTTGCCGATTTAAAGCATTTTCAGAAGGAGAGAGTCGATTAAAGATGAACCATGAAGCAGAATCCGGGAACTTGTGCGTTCAGATCATCGGTTGGCAGTCAGAACGATCGGGGAAGAGTTTAATTTAACTTACACCGTCGCCGTCGTCGTACATGTTTGACTAAACATCAACACAAATGGGTGTCGCAGCACGATAATGCTCCTTGTCACACAGCTACGTCAATAAACCTGCCTTCTTATTCGCCTGATTTGAGTCCTTGTGACTGTTTGTGAAGTTGGAAAATCACCTCAAGGAAACATTCAAACGGCCAGCTGAAGGCTATTCCAGTATCGGAGTTCCAGCACTGCTATGAAGAGTGAAAGAACCGTCTCCATCGCTGCGTGGCTTCAGAAGGAGGTTATTTTGAGTGTGAAAATATGAAATTGTAATTATGTTTGAATAAAAAAATTAAAAATAATCAGTCTCATTACTTAATTTACAGACCTCGTATCTATCTTAACTCTTATCGATCTAAATGGCGAAGAAGTATTGTAACCACGAAAAATATATCCATTTTTTGGTGTTATATATATATATACAGTAATGGACAAAAGTATATAGACAAATATGAATATTTACCTAAATACCTTTAGAAAACGAATTCTTACGTCATTGCTCCATAAAAAATGCGTTATTAGTAGAAAAACTTAATTCCTTGTTTTTACATTACCTGCAATGAACACAATACAAGTCTGAATATAAGCTCTTTTTATGAGGGACAAAAATATGTAGACAAATTCTTTTCAACATTAGTTTAGTACAGTTTCGTGTCAGAAGAGGATTAGTTTGTGTTCATCAAGTATTGTGGAATAAGTTGAGTGATTTTAAGACCATGCCGCTTGGTCCAGAAATTTATTTCGATGTGAAAACGAAGATCATTGAGTTATACAAAGATGGTCAACGTCAAGTCGACATTGCCAAAAATTTGAAGCTGAAGCGTATAGCAGTTTGGGCAATATTGAACAAATATAAACAAAAAGGTATCTTGGAAGCCTCTAAGAGAAGTGGTCGGCCTAGAAAACGAAATGCTAGATCAGTTAGATTAATAAAAGTAATTTCGTCAAAAGATCCGTTTAAAACCCCAAGACAAATAAAAGCCGTAATCGAGACAAAAGGAATTGCCAGTGTTTCTACGAAAACTATAAGTATAAGATTAAATTATTTGAAGTTATTTGCACGTCACCCGAGTAAGAAGCCGCTAATCTCGAGGAAAAACCGTAAGAACAGATTACAATTTGCACGGTTGCATCTTGATTGGAGCATCTGTAACTGGAAGTGGGTTTGTTTCAGTGACGAATCCAAGTTCAATATGTTTAGATCAGATGGTGTTCATTACGTTAGACGTCCTAGTGGACAAAGATTGAATCCCAAGTACACTTTGCCCAATCTTAAACATGGATGTCGGTTTGTTATGGTTTGAGGGTGCTTTTCGGGTTTTGGGATGGGACCTTTACATAGAATAGATGGTATTATGGATAAGTTTGTATACACAGACATACTAAAGCATGTCACGTTACCCTATATGGAAGACAATATGCCCTTAAGATCAATCTTCCAGCAAGATAATGACCCGAAGCACACTTCAAATCTCGCAAAGAAATTCTTTCTGGGTGAAAAAATACCAGTTATCAAATGGCCTTCACAGTCTCCCGAAATAAACCCCATTGAAAATATATGAAAATACTTAGATAAGCAAATAGGAGATAAAAATTATTCAAACAAGGATGAACTTTTTGCCGCTTTAGAGCAAAAGTTGAGACAGATTGATGAATCTTATATCAAGAAACTTCTACAATCTATGCCGAGACGATGCCAGGCGGTGATTGATAATAATGGTTATGCTACAGAATATTAACACAAACTTTGCTTCTTTTTTCTATAATTGTATTGCTTTATCTATATATTTTTGTCCTTCATAGTTCCAGTTTTTCAATTAATTTTTTATTGAAGGGAGTCTAATGAATTTATTTATGTATAAGTGAGCAGTATTATGCTATAACGAATTATGTATACAGGTTGGGGTATTAATAAAACAAGTTAAAAAAGAAATACAGCACAATATTAATTTGTCTATATACTTTTGTCCATTACTGTGTATATATATATATATATATATATATATATATATATATATATATATATATATGCTAATAAAGGGGGGCTTCCATTAACAACGTGAGGAATTTTCAATTATTTTCTGAACCGAAGTATCAGTATCGGCAAAAATCCTTTATTGGTCGATCTCTACTATCTTAGGTCCTTCAGACTCAGCACTAGTTTGCCTTTGATGTAACATGCATTTCAGTAAGAATGCGGAACGTATCGTAGTGGTATTTTTATCATGTAACAAAACTGATGTCACCATTATTTTTCAAAGCATTTAATTGCTAAATCCTACATAATGTATGATGTATGCTTGCACCCACATCAAGAAATATATCTTTTCTCAAGGTGCAACAGGACATCTTACGTAAATTGAATGAGTCGCCAGTGGCTGTTTTAACCGTTTAATAAAAAATAATTATTCAATCTCAGTTTCCTAGTACGGTTTAGACCAGGAATTATTTTTGCATCCGCTCAGAGCAATATTCTGAATCGCTTTTTTTTCATAATCTTACTCAAAACGACCCCTTACAAAACAATTTTTAAAACGAATTACAATTTTTTTTTTCGCTCCGGACAAGTTCTAAGTTTTTTGGGCCGTTATGAACTTAACAATAAAGTTGTAAGTTTTCGGTACAGATCTAAGCTTTGCCCGAGTACATTTATAAGATATACAAAAAAAAACCGACCGCAGTAACTGAAACGAAGGACGCATTAGTCATGCCATCAAATGTCAAAATCTATTAAAAGCCGGTTGGACCGAAGCCGGTAAAATAAAATTTTTGAAAACTCACCATTTTAATTGTATACAATTTAGTATACCAGTGTCATATTATTAAGACAAATCTAGAGACCCGTATATGAATATTAATCAAGCCTCTTACGTTGTAGCAAGTGAAATAAAAAATTCAAACTTGAAAGTTCAGATAAAAATCCTAATTTAGCTTCATAAAATTTAAGGCTAGAGACAGCTCGTATTTCAAAATCCATCAAGCCGTGAAATAGAAAGGACGCGGCCCTATGGTAAAAGTCGTTTTGGTTAAATTGAACCTACAGCCAACCAGACTTACGCAACCTTCTGTTTTCCACCCCAACATCGATGCGCTTACAAATTGATCAGAGGTGTTTTTGCACCAAATCTAGTGGTTTTTATCCGTTTGTATCCAATACATATTTGCAAAGGTCTGTATTTTATTAAATGTATCAAAGAGATTCGAAATACATAAATATTGGTGGTCAAACTATATTTTCCCCAGGGAAGGTCATGACCCCATAACCCCCCCTGGATTTGAGCTTGCCAGATATGGGGCACCACGTTCTCAATAAAGTATTTAAATTAGTCCGTAAAACATGCTTATTTATTGCCCATATGAGCAAATTGCTGCCTTCTCTCAGGAGTTGTATAAAAAAATTAATAATTTGGCGTTGGAAGTAAAATAAGCAATACTATAAGTGAACATCAATTAGTTTTTGATTGAACCACCAAAAAGTACATGTCCATCAATCATTGCATCGCGCACCATCATAGGGCTTTATTAAAAACGGTTACATACGATATATCAGCAAGGATTTAGCATAATATTCCTGTACTATAATTATGCATTTGACAGCCTTGACCGTTAGGTGTTTTTTTCCTCTTTTTAATAATGAGAAAAAGTAAAAGGTTTAAGGTTGAAAACAAACAATCAACTAGAATATACAACGCACAGTTATCGTCGTTACGTAACGCGTTTACGTTTTTGCATCATTGAAAAAAATCCTGGATATGTCAATGACAAATGAGGTGAAAAAGGTTTCCTTTCATATTCCGAATATTTTTGCATACCTATTCACAAATAGAAATAGTATAAACTAGGGATGTGACAAATATTCGCGTTCGCGAATATTTGCATGTTTTTTTATACTCGCATGCGCATTTACAAGATTCATGCGAATATTTTGCAAAAATTTGAATCTCAGAAAAAGAGAATATTAAAATAAATAAAACAAAACAATATCAGTTTTTTTTTCATTAAAAAACTAACAAAAACTATTCTTCAATAAACTTTGTCCTTAGTGTTACAAATATACTGAGCTGTTCAAAAAGGTCCCCCTACTTATGTAGTTTTTTGAACGGATCAAGTTAGCCAGCTGAAATTTGAAGTGATGAAATTGGGCGATGAATATTATTATATGTATGTATGTCCTAACATAAATGTGACAGATGAAAATTTCTGGGTTTTAAGAAACAACAACAGATCAAACTCAGGTCATACTCTCTCAAAATCCCCCTCTCTCAAAAACAAGCTACTGCTCGGGAACGTTTAGCCCCGCCAACTCTTGGGATAAGATGCAATAGTGTGCGTCGACTTGGAAGGCCGGTTTAGCCAGATTTCAAATCTCAATATTCGCGTTTGAATTTGCAGATATCGATGGCAGATATTCGCAGAATTGACATTCGTTACACCCCATAAAAAAATAGGAAGAATGATAAGAATTCCAGAAAAATTAGTTTGCAAAAATAAAAATTCAAGGGATAAAGTTTTCTTTGGTCTAAATTTTAGGTTAGGAACAAGATACCGAGATGCGGTCTTCGCGAGCTTGTTTATACATCATTTAGCTACCTCTTCATAAACAAATCATACCAACGCATTTAATTTTTTAAGAAAATTAACCATTTCTGTCGGAATGTCGAAAAAAACCCTCAAGCAGCCGCATGTGAAACTTACAAAACTTCAAGTATTATAACACAGTAGCGCAAGAATACCTCTTTTCAAGTACTCGTAGCCCAAGGTTGTTAAAATCGGCTCAGCCGTTTCGAAGATACAGGGTGTTTCTTACGAAAACCTTTGAATGCCCCCACCACTTTAATTTTAGAGATACAGCAAAAATTGTCTAACAAAAAAGTTCACATTATCCTTGACTTTGAAGGTCAGGTATTTTTTTGTTAGGTTAATATTGCGGAATTCACAGAAACATCACTTTTTACATTCAAGATTGTAGTTACGCCCCCCAGCTTGAAGAAGATAAGGAAATATCTCGTACTTATTTTAAATAGGAATTTAGTACATAGTTTGCGATTGATTTGACCAAACTTTGTTGCTAAAATAACTTGTAACGCTTTTTTACATAAATTAACCATGGTATATTCCACAGCAGAAACAGTTGTAATTAACGAAATATTTTTCGGAAATACTCAGTGCGCTAATAGAACAGCAGAAATATTTAATGAGCGACATGAGAACAGTAACGTGCATCGAAAATATGTTCTAGAACTTGTAGCTAAATTTCGGGAAAGTGGGTCAGTCGCCAATAAAAACACAACATTGAAAATCCCATAAGGAACGAAGCAATAGAAGTGGGGGTTTTAGGGCAAGTTTATGTAGATCCTATGCAAATAAATTGGAGATTGTGTGTGGTGTTAGTCGACGTACTGTCCAACGGATTCTAAAGGCCCATAGTTTTCATCCGCATAAAATTCACCTGGTACAAGAACTTAATGAAGACGATTTTGATCGGCGATTACAATTTTGTGAAGATATGAGTGAACGAATTATAAACGATGAACATTTTCTATTCAACACTTGCTTTTCCGACGAATGTTCCTTTTTCTTAAATGGCGTAGTAAATCGTCATAACTGCCGATATTGGTCCGATTCTAATCCCAGAATTTATCATGAGGTTCATACACAGCAGCCACAAAAATTAAATGTTTGGGCTGGTATTTTTGGTCCTTTTTTCTTACCTGAAAATTTGACCGGTGTATTTGGAATTACTGGGAGACGCCATAGATTCTGCATTAACAGCCATAATTGAAAATCAGAACGATCGGCGGTACATTGCGAATAGGTTGATGTTCCAACAGGATGGTGCCCCACCATATTACGCATTACGTGTTCGACAATATTATTTAGATCAGACGTTTCCAGATCGATGGATTGGTAGAAGAGGTGCCATTGAATGGCCCCCAAGATCGCCAGATTTATCACCTTTGGATTTCTTTAGGTGGGGTCATTTAAAAAGCAAAATCTATGCTACTCAGCCAACATCATTAGAAGACCTGCGACAAAGAATTGTGAATGAGTGCCTTCAAATTACTCCTCAAATATTGCAAAATGTGCGGCAATGTTTTGAGCAAAATCTTTATTATTGCATGGAGAGTCATTTTCAACATTTACTTGCCTAACGGGTCAGGTCATTCTTCATTTTTAAATTACTTTGCTGACATATGTATTGATCTCCACTAATGATGATGTATTAGTTTTATTTAAGCTTTAAATCAATAAATCTTCAAAACTACTGAACTGAAGTACATTAATTTTATATCATTATAAAGGGAATTGAAAGACCTTTAAAATAAGGTATCACTAGACCCCCCTTTCCATTTAAGATTTTGGGGATGGTGTCACCCCCGCATAGGGGGCTGCACGTGCTAACGTGATTTTTTGCCAAACTTGTGCCCCCCTCGAAATTAAAATCGACGGGTCTGAGCGTTTTTCCAAAAAAAACTGAGCTGCCAGTAAATGCGTCAGTTTCGTTTTCGATGTGCCACCCTGTATGTGCGCCAATAGTTTACCAGTAGTGTACACTACATTTTAATGGCGGGGAATCTTCCATTTGTATGTTTGTATTTGTGTACAGTTCGCCGTTATGCCAGAGATACACTCCGCCCCACTTTGATAGAATCAGTAAAATATTCAAGGTACTTATACTTATTCATGAACATTTTAACTAATGACACTCGGATATGATTAATACTTACGCAGAGCTTAGTCGCAATGCTGGTAGACAAAGTAGTGCATCACTGAAATAGACCCAAATAATTTCCTTCCCAACGCGGTTTTAGTAGCAAAAAGCAACCAATGCAAGTTTGAACGTATTGCATACTTTCCAAATTAAAAACCGTTGTTGTTGAAGATTTATTTAGCATTAGTGCTACAATGTCAATTTTGTATAATGATTCTGTTACATATTTATTCCTCAATCCATTTTCTGTAATTTTACATTATTGTCTATTACAATTAAAATTACGTCACTATGTATTTTGATTATTCATAAAGTGGTTTTTTAATTTCACTTTAAACATTTTTAAATTTGAACTCTGTCTAATATCATTATTCAATTTATTAAATTCAAATAATCCCTTTTGAAATATAGATTTACTAGTTATGCTATTAATCACAATTTTGCAGATGAAAATCTATACTGCCTCTAGTTTCGTAGTTATGATAATGACTATTTAATTTTGTGAAGTTTTCTAAATGTGGTGGCAATAAAAGATTTTTAATTTGAATATGAAAACGCGAACTAAATAATACATGAAATTTTTCACATCCAACCATTGCAATTCTTCTAAAATAGACTTAATCGTGGAATATTTGTTTTTATTTAAAATGATTCTCATAGCATTATTTTGTAGAATTTGTAATTTTGAAAACATGTTTTCATTTGCTGTAAACCAGATGGTTGAACAATATAATAAATGGGGAAGAATTATAGTGTTATACACATTTTTTTTGGTATACATACTAAGATTATCTGAAACTGTATAGAAGTACATAATTTATCTTTTTCGATATTTTTGAAATAATGTATTCATAATATTCATGAAACAGTAGCTTACTATCCACATATACGTAGTCGTGCCATAAGTTCTGTCCCATGATAAAAATGAAACAAGATAAGATATATTTATATGAAAGATATTATTTATTCGACAACATTTTTAGAATTCATAATCAAACAGTTTTATTCAAAATGTCCCCCCTTGGCCTTCACACACTGCTTCAATCTCGCGGGCCACTCATCTATCACTGCACGCACAGCTTCCAAAGGAATAGCTGCCGCTGATCGGATCAAATCCGCTTTCAGGGACTCGATATTACGGTGGGCTTTGGAGCAGGCCAACTGCTCTAGCAGGTCCCACAACTTGTAGTCTAAAGGATTGAGGTCCGGACTCCCTGAGGGCCAATCTTCCGCAGCAATGAACTCTAGCACATTGCTTTCCAGCCAGCGCTGCGTACTCTTAGCCTTGTGAGCGGGGGCGGAATCCTGCTGGTAGACCCAGTGTTGGTTGGCAAACAATGTACTACTTAAAGGCTTGACGATAGGATCCAGTATGTCGCTCTGATAGTTTGCCGCTTTTGTTTTCACGCCCTGTTTACAGAAATGGAGCTGAGTGACCCCTTCGTAGGACACCCCCCACCAAACCATGACTGACGCAGGGTGGTGGCCTCTCTCAACTCTCGGAATGATCTCCGAAGCTTCCTGTGAACTCCTTGCATACACTTTGTCATTTTGTCGGTTGAATTTTTCTTCTATGGTGAAGATTTTCTCATCCGTGAACAAAATCTTTCGGAATCCCCCAGCTGCGTACCTCTCCAAGAGCTTCTTGGATCTTGTCGCCCTGATGTGTCGCAAGGTGGCCGTAAGTCGCTGGCCCGTACGTCTCCGGTAAGCCTCTAGCCCTAGGTCTTGTTTAATGATGCGCGACATCGTCCGGACAGGAATCTTCATTTCCCTGGATAGGATCTTCTGCTTCCGGAGTGGATTCCTTTGAATCCTGGCTTTTACGGCTTTGATGGCTGCTGGAGTCCTTACTTGACGAGGTCTTCCGCTTCTTGGCCTGTCATCAACAGAGGACGTCTCATTGTACCGCTGAATGGTCCTAGACACAAATTTACGCGATATTTGAAGGCCGCGTAAGAGTTCAAAAATCTGACTAGCACTGTGATTACACTTATGTAAAGCTATCACTGCAATACGGTTCTCTGCCTTGCCCCACTCCATCGTTATGCTTCGAGAGATCAATACAAACTGAGGTATATGTAATTACCCGAAAAGCGCTTAATCAACTGACACCACAATGTAAACAATCGGACAAGTATTAACAGGTCTACACTTGTTTGAAAACGAGGGACAGAACTTATGGCATGACTACGTATATACCAAGATATTTAAATGACTCAACTACTTCAATTTTTTCATTAATAATGAGCCTAATTGTATTGTCACCTAAATGTTTCCCAATTGATATACATTTTGTTTTATTAGTGTTTAATTTAGGTTTATTGACATTTAACCAATTCATAATATTTTAAATATCACTATTTAATAGTTCCAAAGCAGTGTCCAAATGCTTATGTGAGTTTAAGGTATTCTGATATTTTTCATTTATCTTGTTACCTGATTTACAAAAGCTGAACTTAGCACAAAAAGCATTCATACAAACTCCAAGAAACCTGCTATCGAAAAAAAGCTTTGAAAAAGGGAATCAAAAAGCACGTTTAGGTGTCCACGTAGCTATGTAGAAATAAAAATATTTTCCAAGTAAGGAGCATATGATAGGATACATTTTTTGTTATTATCTTTTAGATATCATGCGTAATAGCGGAGTTATCGATCAAGCCCACACTAAAAACTCAGTCTGTATGAATATCATCCCCCCCCCCCCTTTATGGAGTAGGCAGTTGAAAAAAGGAGCGGAATCTAGTATTTTGGATGGAAAAATGAGTAGCGTGCTAGCATTTCTTTGGCGTCATTGATATAAATGAAAATGTTCCACCATTATGTTACTGATAATTGTAAATTGAAAAGGTGAGGGGTGCTTAGGCAGAACTTTTGAAAACGAGTGCCGGCGATTGAAGAAATTAACGAGGGGGATGCTTTAACCTCCCACAATACATTAAATATCGATTCAGGAAAATGTAATGAATAAAAAGAAGAAAGATTAGTAAAAACGAGTAGATGGACACCCTGAAAAAAAGTAAGCAGATTACAACAAGTTGTACGGGATTTTTACAAGATACTGAAAATTATGGCAAACGACTTAAAGGCCATTCTATATAAGCTACAAATGAAATAAAATATCAGGCGATATTAGTGTAGTACGTTTTTTTGCTTGTGGGAATGGCAGACAAAAAATTTTGCCTCACAAAGTACAATAATATTTAGCTGTTTCCTGTGAAGTCTAGGATCCAAACTGTGGCCTTTTTCGTCATTTATACTCAGACCATATGGGATGTATCTGTACATTCATCACACGGTGATTGAAGTACCTGCTACATCGATTTTGATGAAGGTTGGAGAGATTATTGCAGGAGCAAGCCCCGAAATTCTAATAAACGTATTGTATGCTACCAGTAAAATAAAAAAATAATGCGTAGCAAAATAGAATTCATTAGTAATTAAAAAATGTTTCAATATTATATGTTTTGTCAGTAATAAATCATATTCTGAAATCTAACGTTTATTAGAAAAAAAAAATAAACATACATTAGCAAATGTCATATGAATGGATGTATAAGAAATATTTACACAATGAAAACTTCAACAATCAACCAATTCATTTAGCCTGAGCCTTAGGTCTCCTCGCTTTCCCCCCGGGTTTCGCCCCTTTTCCTTTCGCACCCTTTTTCCCTCTCCCCATTGTCTTCAGTTTGTTCTTCTGAGCCCTAACATCTTTCTTCATCCTCGGATCTACAACTTTGTAATGTCCTTTGATGCCCTTTGGCCTTGGTATCCTTTTTCCTGTCATGTGCTTCTTCGCTACAACATATGCCACTTCCTTCTTTGGTTCTTGCCTCGCCTTTTTGTACATCCTAAAAAAGACGATAATTAAAATAGTGTTGGAAAACCCGCCTGTGTGAAATGTTCTAGAGGAAATTATAGAAGCATCCGCGTTGGCCTAGCGTTACGCGCGCTGCAAAGGCCTACACTTGCAGCAGCACTATTGTTCAGGTGCTCTGCTTTGTTAGAACCGTCCAAACCACTCCAACTATAGCGTAGAAGCCTATCTTAAATTGATTGCATATTCGAGTAGACAATAAACTGCGCCATTCTGGTAGCTGGGCTTATAAACAGTTTTTCACATCACTACCATTAATCAGGTGCTCTGCTTTGTTAAAACCGTCCAAACTGCTCCAAATCTAGACGATAAGCCAATCTGAAATTGACTGCATATTTGATTAGGCACTAAATTGCGCCGAATGATTCAGATAGCTAGATTCCTAAAAGTTTTTCGTTCTTGTAGCGTCAAATTTGGTGTGATGGAACGATTGTGAATGAGAAGCTTCACTCTGCGATCATGATGTTGAGCGTCATTGTACACTGTAATTAGGTAAAAGGCAAAAACATCCATTTGCTGCCTTTTTTCAAATTTTGACGCCAACACATTCCTTTTATGATTACAATTACAAAATATATCATTGAAGATGATATTTAACAAAAATAGTTATTTTTTTCAGTTTCAAAGTAAAACATCAGTAGTTTTCAAACTATACTGCTTTTATTGCCTAGATGAGTACTGCGTTAGGAGTGTCTCGAATCATGTTTTGGACAATCTCATAGGAATCAACAACAGTAGATAAAATATCGTTATTTAGAACGCTTTTAGACAGCAATTTTCCTTTGTTCTTATGAAATGTACTTTCTTTGTCCGAAAAATTATTTTACTTTTTGCATGTTTAGTTAGTTTCTTATTTCATTTATGTCGTGTTATGATTTAGTTGTTCTTTGTAAGTTATTTTGATGCTTGGTATACTATATAGAATATTATTTTCATTTTTGTATTCTAAAAAATAAATAAACCGATATATGTATTACGTGACGACATTTGTGCGTCAGTGGGCATTAAGGACAAAAAATTGTTGCTGAGTGCCCCCGACGCAACACATATTTGTGAAAAATTTTAGCCAATTTTATAAAAAAAATACTCTATATGGATTTTAATAACAATTGAGAGCAGGTAAACTGAAATTTGATAGTTGGTATTGGTGGAAAAACACCTCAATTTGATGGGCATCCAATGTGTTAACTTGCAATATACAATATTCATATAATTATTATTGTTGGATATAATTATTAGATGTAATTATATAATTATTAAACTGAATTATCAAATCTTGAAAAGATTTTGTGCTATTTGTCCATTTCAATGTGGATAAATTATATTAAAATAAAATTCTTATTTTAAATTACTGCATTTTTCCCTTGAAATAATAATGTAAATAGATCATAAACACTAAACAAGGCAGTAAATTAGTTTTTGTAGAGTATGATAGCAGTAAATCGTAAGTTATAGCTTTTTGATTTACCACAATTACAGACGGAATGTCATCTATTTTAGGCCTCAACTACAGTTATGATCTGACATTTAAATGACTCTCTATGAAGTTATACTGCAATATTCGTATGCTTTTGTACTGTGACAACAATACCATTTATTTAGTTCGAGAGATTCAAGAATTTTGAACTCAATTTCCCTCAACTTCAATTTCCACACTTTACTGTCTTTTACCTAAGTAAGGTAGTATGGCAAGGACCCCAACAGCAAATCATCAACTCCGCGCATTTACCGTCTATTTTATAATTATGCGTATTCTGATCTGAGCTTACTGTTTGATTTGTCTAGCTTTCTCCTTATCAGTGACATCAACGTTTTCCATCAAAGCTTCTGCTTTCTTCTTTGCCTTCTCCAGCTTCCTGATCGCGCGCTTCTTCTTTCTCGCTTTAGCTTCTATTACTTTCTTGATTGGACGAACATTTATCTCTTCTAGTCGTTTATTGTAATCATCCACTAGTTCCTGAAAATTACTCTCTTTTAATTGATTGAAGTGAACAAAAAGCCTAAAACTTCTCAAGCAACTAGTGCAATTGAACTTGACTGCATGTGATTCAGTTGTTTTTCTGAAAACCCTGGAGAACAAATGCAATACCTTTGGTACAGGAACCTCCCTCTTCATGTGTTTTTGTTCATCTTGTACAAACCAATCAGGTAGGTGATCATCATTAAAGGTGTACCTATTCCAAGCTCCATCTATTAAATCCCTTTTTGCTTTTTTACTATTTATCATCACAGTACCTAATGCTAACTCTTCTACTGAAAGTTTGTATTTCCTCTTTTTACCTAGAAATAGAACATTCAATTGAAAGTTATTAACTAATCTTCAAAGAAGAATGGTTGTTTCTGAACGATTTACAACTTACCTTCATTTTTGACAACCTCAAATCCATCTTTTTTTGCATTGTTGATAGGTTTTGATATCACCTTTTCAACATCATAATCAGAATCTGAATCAGTACTGTCAGTATCAGTATCATCATCTTCTACTTTGGATGCATAAGCACTATCATCATCCTCAATTTTTTCTCCTTTTGTTTCCTTTTTCTGGTTTCCTTTTGTCTGTTTTGTATCTTCAGATGTGTCTTCTTCACCAATGATCTTTGCTCCCCTCTTTTTATACTCTTTCACCATCCTATCAAAGTCCAAATCTTCATCTTCATCATTTGCCAGATCTTTGAATGCATCTCTTTCAAACCACAACTCAGCTTTATGTGCTTTCTTTTTGTCCTTGTCTCTAAAATCTAGATCTGTGATCAGAGGATGATCTGCTACTTGATCCTTCAATGATTTCTTCTCCTTCTTATCCTTTTTGGTCTTTTTAGAAGTCTTGATATCCAGCTCCTCATCACTAAAACCTAGAAAAAGAGAAATAAATTAATATCTACTCATTTATTTTTGTTTCATCTGCCAATAAACCTTACCTAATCCTTCTTTTTCAATGTCACTATCCTCTTCTTCACTCTCCATCTCAAGTTCAGAATCAGAATCCTTATAATACATTCCAGAACTGTCTAAAAGTCCTTCACCTTTTTCATACTTAGCGTACTTAGGTAAAGGTTTCTTTTCAAAATCAGAATCATCTTCAGATTCAGCCAAAACATCAGGAGTCTGGTCAATAACTTTTTTCATCTTTTTTGCATTTTTCACTTGCTTTAGACTAAACATGTCATCTCCTAGATAAAAAATATAAAAATAGTGAGAAATGTATAAGAAATGTAAACTCAAGGTACAAAACATATACTTTGGGGGTGTTCTCAAATGTCAAATTGTCAATGTTGCTTGCAAAACGTTACACAAAACTCATAAAGAGCCTTCTTCAGTCTTGCAGCCAACAAAATCTAGCTAAGACCATAAAAAAATAAATGAGTTATTCGTTTTCGTCACTGTTGCATGTGATATTCTAAAACAACCCCCTATATGGTGTTATGATTCTCAATCTTAATTTTACCTTCCATAGTTGGGCCGGAATCATTCTTTAGCACCATTTTCAAATTCAACCTGTCATTAAGTCTCTTTCGCTCCTTCTGTAATTTTTTCTTCTTTCTTTTCTGATCCCTCAATTCTCCTTCTTCTAACTCCAAGATTTTTTGGTCAACATTTTTCATATCATCATCCTCATCATCTTCTTTATTATCTACTGTATTGGAGTCTTCTTCAACTTCCTCTGACTTTTCCTCTAGCTCAGGATGTTCTTTTAAATATTCTTCATGAAGAGTTTTTCTCCAAGCTAGTAGGTTTTTTAAGTCTTTCCGACCCAAAACTTTGATGTCTTTTACACATTCCTTTATTTCATTTGTGGTGCTTTTGTGATCAAGCAGTTCTGGGTCATCAAATACAATCTAAAATGGCACAAGTTTGAAAAAACAAGATTGAGCAGTAATCTGGACAGCTACAAGTAGGTGATGCCAGTTATTCTGGGGGTCATGTCTGAGGTTACAAACAGACAAATATGTTAATTGATCAGATGCTTACATCAATAGAAAAAATGCCATTAACATTCTATTAAATGTATTTCCGTCTTTCCTATCTACTTTTGAAAGTTTGACCTCCAACCACACTAGAATCACCTAGAGAAAGTAAGCTTTAAAATTACTATTGGTAGCATTGAAGTCAAAGATTAAAAAATGAAATCTTATTGATTGGTTATATAAAAAAAAATAGTGAACACCTATCTAATAAAAAAATCTACAGATTTGTATGCTATACTACAACTATTTAAAACTGTAATGACTCATACGCGTGATCAACACGTGATCAGAGCTCGATCCCTGCTTCCTTCCAGTACAGCCGTATAGCGTACGACATATGTCGTTTCTGTGGCTTTGCGGTGGTCAACAGCACAGACAGAGATGGAAATAATGGCTGATTGTTCTCCGCCGGTAGAACCAATGAAATCAAAGACGCGCCTCGACCGGCAGACTCATAGGCGTCGGCAACGCATTGGAACGTGTTTCGTTGAGCGATCGCATATTGTGTATTTTTATAAGAATTGTTGTGTGATTGTTATTGTTGTGGTTTCTGTGGTTACTGTTTTGGTTATACTTAACCATGGAGAGTACAAATGGCACGAGTGGAAGTACTGAAAGCCAGGGAACAAGTAGACGGCTTCGTAAAGCACTGAAGAGGGACGCGAAACAAATCGTGCTCAACGTGTTCAATTATCTGAACAGAACTATGTCGCAGGGAGATGCACTCGCGCGTTGTGAAAGTATGACAGGCGTTCCAGAGTGGACCATTCGCAGGGTGGTGCATGAAAAGTAGAAAACTGGAGCTACTACTGAGCCAAAGTTTAATTTGAAGGGACGAAAGGCCGTTAAATTGGATGACGATAGCAAAATGGCGTTAAGGCGAACCGTACATTCATTCTTCTTTAGGAATGAGATACCAACCCTCAAGGCTGTACATGCAGCGATCAAGGAAAATGAAATTATACCCCAAATGAGCGTCGAGGTAATGAAGGAAATCCCTGCATGAAATTAATTTTCGTTACGAAACGCGTAATCGGAAGTCAGTATTGATAGAGAGTCCTGAAATAGTCGCCTGGCGTAGAAAATACCTACGCGAAATGATTGAATATAGGCGACAAAGCAGAAAAATCTATTATTTGGACGAGACATGGGTAAATGCAGGTCACACAGTTAAAAAAACCTGGATAGACAAAAACGTAGTGAGTAACCGACAAGCAAGCATTGAAGGTTTGTCAACAGGTCTTCGTGGACCGTCAGGGTAAGGTCAAAGATTGATCATAACTCATATTGGTAGCGATAGTGGCTTTTTAGAAGAGTGTGACTTGATTTTCGTCTCTAAGAAAGGAGGTGATTACCATGACGAAATGAATGCCAGCTGCTTCGAGAGCTGGTTTCAAGGGGTGCTTCAGCGAGTTGAGCCCAACTCTGTGATCGTCATGGATAATGCTTCCTACCATAGTCGTCGAGCCGAACGTGTACCGACTATGGGATCTCGAAAAAGTGACATGTAGCAATGGCTGCGCGAAAAAGAAATCCCGTTTGACGATTCATGTGTGAAAGCGGAATTGTATGAAAAAATTAAACAGCACAAACCTGCAAATATTAGTTACGTGACTGATGAGATGGCCCGTCAATGTGGTGTCACTGTGCGGTTACCGCCCTACCACTGTGAACTGAACCCAATAGAGCTCATCTGGGCTCAAGTGAAGGGTTATATTGCGCGCCATAACACAACCTTCAAATTACCAGACGTTAAGGTTTTACTTGAGACTTCCATACAGCTAGTAATGCCCGAAGCTTGGCAGAATGCTATCCGTCATGTTGTGAAGGAAGAAACAAAAATGTGGCAGCTTGACCACCACATCGACACCATCATAGAGCAGTTATAGTCAATTTCAACGAGGAAAGCGATAGGGACAGTTTATTACTGTCAGATGTAAGTGGAAGCGACGATGAATAAAGGTAATTCCCAAATTTTTTACTTACAATATGTTTCAAACCACTCATTATTAAGCATGTGACAAATCTAGTTCACCCATGTTAAACATTCATACCCCGCCTATGAACAGCCAACTACTGGTAGTTACGTGAACATCGATGAGTCATTACAGTTTTAGATAGTTATAGAATAGACACTATTTCAAAGTTTGGGTGAAACTTACCTCAGATGCATGTTCCAAAAGATCTATTCCATTCTCATGTTTAATGAAATCTGAAGCCTTCAGCTTACGATACAAAGTGTAATCATTTTCAGGGTACCCCTCAGCTTTATCTTTTTTCTTTTTCTCAGGATGAAATACATTAAGTTTGCCTTTTGGCTCAATCTCAAGGTCTTGAAACACATGCTTTGCATCCATAAACTTTGGATCAATCTTGTCTGGAGCTATATAAAACTGACATACAACAAATATTTCTGCAGATTCAGTACGAGAGGCCTGAGGTTTTGTAGCATGGACTTTCTTGAACAACTGCTTTAGGACCCAAATCAAGGGGTTGTAATCCTTAGACCTGAAGACTTTGGTAACAAACCATCCACCTTTCCTCAGAAATTGTGTGGCAAGCTTTAGAGCACTCAAAGTCAAGCATGCCTGTTGATAAGCATCATGCAACCAGTTTTTACCTACATTGGGGGCTCCATCATGTAACACAACATCAGCTTTCCATGTCTGCAGTTCTTTGGTCAATGCTGTTTTACATTTTTCAGTCGTAATGTCTTCTGTTAAGCTTATACATCCTGGAATCGGCTTGATAGGAAAAAGATCAATGCCTACAACAATGCTTGACAAAGGCATGTTCTGCTTTGCAACTTGCATCCATCCTCCAGGAGCGGCACATAGATCGATGCATACTCGAGATTTTTGAAGAAATTCGAATTTTCTGTTTAACTGGATCAATTTGAAGGCAGCTCTTGACCGAAATCCTACAATAACACCATGTAAACAATATGGTTTTTTTTTGTAAAAGGGTCTAACTTACCTGTCTCTTTTGCTAACTGATAATACTTATCCTTTCGCTGTTTTCCTACTTTCTTTTTCCCCATTTTCACAAATCAACTAGAACTTGAATTTCAAATTTATAAATTTTACACATGAAAGCATGAAAGATGGAAAGATTTGAGGTTAAAATTATGACGGTACACGTGACGTTTGAACGGCTTATGCAACCATATTAACTAGAACGTGTTTAATGGTTGCCGATATATTTTACATCAGTCTTTTTTTTGTTATACAAAATATATTTTTTTATTAGTCTGATAGTTTAAATGTTTATATTCCAAATATGGTAAATTGTAAAAGTAGTTTTGGCTTCAGCCAGTTTTTCTAATTTGAACAATGCAGAGCGACATCTGTTAGCCAGTAATGATAGCTTAATATTGCGACTGTATGTAAAGGTACAGGAATCTATAAGATCGGATTAAGAGATGTCAAATGTCGATGATATAACAACCTAACCTAAACAATTGCAGAAATGGCAGGCATAATTTTACGAAATTCTCTAAAACGACTCTTTCCCAACGTCAACAGACGTCTAGTATCAACTTCTAAGAAAAACCCGTCAGCTACAGCAACCCCTGAAGCTTTTAACCCAGCCGAAGCAAAGACCAAGGGTCCCGAAGAAAATAACTGGGTGAGCTATGGTTACGACTATAAATCCAAAGAAAACGACAGAAATGCTATGCATTCGCTCATGTTTATCACCATAACTTTGTGTATCACTGTTGGAGGATTTGTCATGGCATATTTGCCAGATTACAACTTAACAAGCTGGGCTCAGCGGGAAGCCTATTTGGAGCTACGAAGAAGAGAGGCTGCTGGTCTCCCAGCTGTGGATCCAAACTATATTGACCCAGCCAAGATGGTCTTGCCAACAGATGAGGAACTGGGTGACACAGAAATAATCATCTAATTTTTTACTTAAGTAATGTATATACAAGTTTTATTTCAGAATAAAAATATTGTTAGTGATGTAGTTATAATTATTACACATGACTGATTTGTTGAAAACTTAATATGTACAAGCAAGTCGGGCATAAATAGACAAATGTGTATCTTGTTCCATTTATCTGTCATGATTTTCTTACTACTCTCATCTAACTTGTGCATATTTATTTGTACAGTAAAACCAAACTGCTTCAAATTTTCGTAAATAAATGAATAAAAACATCAACATAATGATATTTACCTAGATTTCCCAGTAATAAATGCTAGGTCCTCTTGTTGAACAAAACCTGTGTAAGGTGGGTGGAGCATAGGTCACACTCCAGGTAAGGCTAATTATTAAAGTTGTATTTATTACCATGCAAAGACAAATTCCTTCTACTCACATATACATCTATCAAATTCAGGGACACAGACGCGATGGCGAGTCGCTCGCGTTGTTATTTAGTCAATGCAGTCCCTGACTTGTTGACATTAAATTTTTAATCCTAACTCACAGCAAATCAACAAAGTTTTTGAATAAATACACCATTTTTTTAATTGTTATAATTTCAGGGTTCTAATGTCATCTGGGAAATGTTTGCCTTACATAAGAAGGCCATTTTGGTTGATTTAAGTTGTTTTTCAATAAAAATTATAAAGGTTATTGGCATCATATTTTATATTGATATAAAACTCATTGAAATTATTTTGAAAAGATTTTCATCAATACATTCTTAGTTTTATGATAGTGAAAGGTAATATTCATTGAGTATTTTTTATGAGAATATTGTATTTACTATTTCATTTAAGTGAATGACCTTTATAGGTAGTTTAAGTAATGTGAGTAGATATTTTGTAGTTTTAAGTTAAATGACTGATTTCTTACATTGGCCTTGTGTGGAGTCTTGTTTGTTGCAAGGCCATTCAGAAGAGTTTAATACAACATGAATTAAATAAATAGATTAACATCTTCTTTAGCCTGACCTTCCCTGGTTCACCCACCTGACAAGAATCCCATATGGCAGCTTATGAGCCTAGCCAAGCTACTGTAAAAAATATCAATATTCTGGACAAAAAATATCTATACAATCCTTGTTATGGTTTGGTTTACCCTCTACTATTTTACGGAATTTTGGCTTGGGGGTAGTTAGGAATGATACCTAATTACAAAAAGATTGATTGTAATCCAAAAATTATACTAAGTGACATATAAATCGGAACACCCAGTTTAAATGGTTTTATTTTAATAAAATTTTGTATAAGTACTTAATGAAGCATAATAAGTAAATGATAAAAATTTCAAAATGATTGCACTGCTTTAAAGCCCTTTGACCTTTAATAATGTGTGGATGCACCCTGATGTGCTACGCATTCTCCAACGCGCCTAGGCATGCTTCTGATCAGGTGGTCAATGTCCTCCTGTGGTATCTCATTCCAGGCAACCACCAACTCCTCTCGAAGTGCTCCTAGAGTCTGAGGAGGACATTGCAAGTTGAGCAATCTCCTACCCATCATATCCCACGCGTGCTCAATTGGGGATAAGTCGGGAGATCTTGGTGGCCATGGTAACAATGTGACATCATTAAGAAAGTCCAGCTTCCCGAAGTCCCACTATACGGCCTCTATCAAACTCACTAAGTTGACGAAATCGTACAGGTTTCCGTACTCTAGGCATCGTAACCGATCGTAAAGGATGTCAAGAACAAAAATCCGCCAACGTTGATTCTTTACTGCGGCTGAAATATTCATTTTTAGAGCGTTAGTGAATTAAAAAAAAGCAGTATAAAAACCGAAATGTCTAACTGATAAGGCTGAAAATTTTTTCACTTGTTATTTACAGTAAGATCAATGCATTCACCAACTTTTATTAAAATAAAACCATTTAAACTTGATGTTCGGATTTATATGTCACTTAGTATAATTCTTATGTTGATCGTCCATAAAGAGAGGTTACCTATCCTTTATGGAGGCTTGACTATTAGGTTGCAGACAAATTTATTTTTATAGTGGTCTAGTTCTAACTATTATATTAAGCACTTTAAGCATATCATGAATAACTAAAGGGTGTTCAGATAAGGACGCTCGAAAGTTAAAATGGAAAAAAAAGGAAAAAATTTAAGTCAGCACTAAAAGTCTATATTGATCGTAAATAGCATTCGACGACATTATGTATGGAAGATTATATCGTTTAAATGGCCACCGCGACTGCGCTGTACAGCGTGCATTCGCATGGTCCAATTTTCGCGCACTTTTCCGCACATTTCAGCGTCTACCTGTCCGAGGACGCGAATGATGTTGGCCCTTAATGCTGCAATTGTTTGTGGCTTATCCGCATACACTTGAGACTTCACGTAGCCCCACAGGAAAAAGTCTAAAGGCGTTATATCGCACGATCTTGGTGGCCAGTGCACATCGCCGCCGCGCGAAATAATGAAACCGTTGAACTTTTCATGCAGTAAATCCAGCGTTGCGCGTGCGGTGTGGCACGTAGCGCCGTCCTGCTGGAACCAGATGTCTGTTAGATCCATATCGTCCAGTTGAGGCCACAGGAAATCATTAATCATGGCGCGATACCGATCTCCATTGACCGTAAGCGCGTTGCCCATAGCGTCCTCAAAAAAATATGGACCGATTACGCCGCCAGCCCAGAAACCGCACCATACAGTCACTTTAGCAGGATGCATAGCAATTGAGCAAGTCACTTCAGGATTTTGGTCAGCCCATATACGGCAATTCTGTTTATTGACATACCCATTCATCCAGAAATGCGCCTCGTCGCTGAAGATGATTTTTCGTGCAAATGCAGGGTCGACTTGCAACTGCTCTAGAGCCCATGCGGCAAATGTACGGCGCTGTCCATGGTCTTGCGGTTTCAATTCTTGCGTCAATTGAATTTTGTACTCGTGCAATTTCAAGTCTCGACGCATAATTGTCCATGTTGAGGTCTTTGGAAGGGCAAGTTCTTGTGCACGTCGCCGCAATGACTGATTCGGGTCTTGACGCACGCTCTCTCGCACAGCAGCAATTTTCTCGATTGTTCTTACTGTTCGTTGCCGTACGGGTGTTGTTTGGTCTGCGACTGAGCCAGTTCTCTCAAATTTATTGAGCAGACGTCGAATAGTGGACTCAGCAGGACGGCCATGCGCACCATAAATTGGACGCCATGCGCGGAACCGAACATCTGTTTTGATGATAAATTTTCACAATTTCCACGCGTTGTTGAATCGTGTACTGCTCCATGATTAAAATGTCAAGACTAACTTAATAACCTCACAAAATTTGACAGCTGTATCCCCACCGGTTTGGGCGCGCGCGCCGTTCAAACATCGAGCGTCCCTATCTGAACACCCTTTACAAAGATTCAATCAAAGTTCAATGTGTATTGCATGAACATCAAAAACCATTACTCAATGATCTCTTTTTTCTTGGGACCAAAATTGTATAACTTCATACCAGAGTCATTAAAAGCAATAAGAACAGTTAGATCATTTAAAAAATATTTCATGAAATGGATTTTACTACAACCAAGATACTTCATGAAATTATAGACATGAAAAATCAAAGTCAACAATATTTTCTTATCACAACTCTCATACAAATAATACTTTTACCAAATACTTTATTTATAATTGTCTGAATATTTCTCCTGACATGCCTGAATTAATTTAACTCATTCGATTATATATTATATACATTGTTCAGTCATTCATTCTACTTTTAGTTTTAACAAACACAAGCACAAGTCACAGTTTTTTGGGTAATTTGTGTACTTTGTGACAATAAACATTATTGTTATTATTATTATTTTTCTAGCCAGGGTAGTAAAATCATTACAAAAGAGAATTGAAAAAATGCAAATATGATGTATGTATACTAAAATTAATCATAACATTGATTGGTATATTCTACCAAGTAGTATATAGTATGTTAATCAATGATTAATATTTATTTGTAATTACTTAAAACTCAAAAGCAGTCTCTTCAAATCAAACTTTGACAATAGGAAAAAAATAAGAAATAAATATTTTGTCTTATTACATTGTTTTTCTCTTTAAGCAACCCAGATCAGACTAGTGTATAATCATTATTATTACAGATGGCACCCTGAACTTGTCCTAAAGGAATTAGATTTACCTTTCGGTGAGAAAAAATTCACTTTACTTACAACATATATGTATGTATGTATATTCTAATATGATAAGGTATCGGCCCCAACTTATGTCAAATAGGTCTATATTTATATGAACCTCTTTCCTTAGAACAGAATAGAATCTATAAAAACTGGTAAAATTGTAATAATGGGATGAAGAAAAATTAAAAAACACAGTCTATTTAGTCTAAAAATATTGGTCCCCAATTCAGAATGGTTAATTTTATTATCCAACCACAAACTACTGAGTGAATGTAGGTACCTACAATGATTATTGTTTCACCTAGCATACATCTATTTCTCTCCAACTTCTATAAACTTGATACAGATTCTACTAGGATTATGCAGTGTCAAATAAATGACGACAGTCAGGCTGGCTGATAGGAAATCATAATAATTGTAGGATTTCATAGCAGTTTAATGCCTGTATGATTAAATAGCATCAAAAATTGAAATAAGCAGGGTTCATTTGATGTGAAATTTGAAGTACAGTTCTGCAAAAGCTATTTCCACATGCAATTCAAGATCAAACTGACAGGTTTGTCTGTTTGTTCACTTCTATAAACCAAACGCCCCATTACCTATTTCTGAAAGGTGAAAATCGCGGAAGTTTAGGTCTATTCTGTCTTTATCATGTAGGTAAATAGAGCCCTGTGTGGCCCCAAGCTTCCTGTGCGCCCATAGGCCCCCGCTAGTTCAATACGACCTTGCATTGGATATCACTTATTCACAGTATTTCCTTCACATCCAACCAAAAAGCCCGAGAAATTATTTTATATAAATCACATAATTGTTTTATTAAAAGACATATATATCTTCTAATAATAGGAATATTTTTCAAAGATAAAATTATTGCAAGGCCAATGTAGAAAAATAAGCATGAAAATCAATTGGCATACCTACCTAGGCACTATGATATTGTTTACTAGAAGGACAAATGGTGAAAGTTTCTTAACTATTTGATGCATATATATCGTAGATATTTATGGACAACATAAAGATGATCCTCAAGTATCTAGCTAGGACGTTATATGGAAAATATATGTATTTTCTTGTTCATGGATTGAGTACTATGCATGAAGTTGTTTGTAACTTATCCGTGTGTTGGTGTGTATTCAATATTTAAAGTAGCTACTTACATCCAGTACTTGCACTAGTAGATTGTTCATCGACTGGCTGAATTTCCTCGTTTTTGCAAACTTTCTTGTTCATAGCACTTTGCACAAAAACTAACAAATCCTGAGGGGTACGCGGCACACATCGACGAAAGCAAAAGTCCAGAATAACGCGAATAACACTCGCGACGCCTCAACGGCATTCTGAATACATTTGCCGTAAATAATATAATAATACATATATTATCTGATATTCAACGCGTTTTTGCTTGTCGTAAAGCAAAGATTGGGTCCGATTCCGTTTTTTTTTCAAATTTTGAATGTAAACAGCCAACTTCGACGCCGTCATCGGCGCAGCCTGCTAGATTCAAGATGATTCAAGCAATGTTGCCAGATTCAAAAAATAAAAATCACTAGAAATATTGCTAAAAAATCACTAGATTGAATAAAAAATCTAGTGATTTTTTATTTATATATTTTTTTATATATAGAGGTAAATAATAAAATATTTTTTCAATTTTTAAGGCTATACTTTCAAAAACCAACAACAAAAACGTACATTGGAACAGACACTTAAAAGAAACCATGCCCCTACTGAGCGAGGGCCGTGGCAAATGCTTGTTCCGGAAGTTGTTGTATCCAGTATACAACTTCTTCCCGTCCAAGTGATTATGCACGCGTTAAAGAATACCTCAGTACCGATTGCCGGGTGGCGGTACAAGTCCGCCAACGGGCCACTTTAGGTCTATTTAACATCACTAACACGTAAAAAGAAGGTGGTAGACAAGGACCAGTCGACCGAGGCAGTACCATCCGCTAGCTTTTCCCAGGGTGTCTTATAAATGTCCGCATGTTTCCACACCTAGGCTATGCAGTCGGTTATCTACCAAAACAAAGAAATTAATGATGATGGATCCCTCGAGCACTAAAAACTCCGGACGTAAACTCACTCCACTCTCGGAATGTCCGGGTGGAGGGTGGTCTCGAGGGAACCACATCGAAGATAAAATTTGTTTTTCGAACATCTGCGGGATCAACAGCAACATTGATGCTGTTCATCACTACCTGCAATCCAATCGTCCCGCCGTGCTTTTATTGGCGGAGACAAAAATCTCAGAGACTGCACCGATTAACCATCTCAACTTCCCAAACTACGAGGTGCACTCCAATCTGAGAAAGAACGGGGGAGTTGTGGCTTTTGTCCGCAGCAGTCTTTCCTGCTCCAGGGATCTTTCTTTGGAATCAGACCGAAAGGACATTCTGTGGCTTCGCCTCAACTCCAAAACATCACCCAAATTTATTTGCTGCCTTTATCGCTCTCCATCGAACCATAACTGGGATGACCTACTCGAATACCTCGCCGTCCAGATCGACTTCCTGAACATCAATCACCCCGCTTCAGAGGTAGTTCTTCTCGGTGATTTCAATGCCCATAATGAGCTTTGGTTGGGCTCAAATAAGACCGATGCAGCAGATCGTGCAGTCGAAGCGTTCGCTCTTACTCAAGGGCTGACCCAGCTGGTGACGAGCCCTACTTTTTTCCCCCGCGTCTCGTCACACGCCAGTAGCCTGCTGGATCTCTTTCTGACCACGCATCCTGCCCCTTACAGCACTGCTGTCCTGTCCCCCCTGGGTAACTCAGATCACGGTGTTGTGGAGGTCAGGTTTCGGTCAGAAGCCGCTGTGGCAGCAGAAACTCGCACAGGCCGCAAAACTTGGCATTACGGACATGCCGACTGGGAGGGGCTCAGAGACTTCTTCTCTAGCTTTCCTTGGAGAGATGTCTGTTTCACTGACGCGGATGCGTCGACTGTCTGTTCTTCAATAACCGAAATTATCCACGTCGGAATGGAGGAATACATCCCTCACACAGTGAAAGTTCCTAAACCAGGGTCCAACGGCTGGTTCAACAAATCGTGTGACACTGCTCGCCAGCAGAAGATCAAGGCCCACAGAACCTACTTGCAAAACCCCACTGTAGAGAACAGACAAGCCGACGTAGAGTCCAGAAACAAATATAACGAAGCGGTTCGCAATGCCAAAAACCAGCATGATATAAAAGTTAGGCACAGGGTAATGTCGCAGCGCAATGGCAGTCGGTCTTTCTGGACGCTGGCCAAGCAGATTGAAAAGAACTTCTCACACAGTAGCGTTCCACCACTTACGTGTCAGGATGGAACTATTGTATTCGACTCAAAGGCCAAGGCGGAAGTGCTAGCCAAGATCTTTGCTGCCAACTCCACCATGGACGTCCCCACCAACGCCCAAGTGCCGTCAATTCAAAGGGTTCCCCACACTATGCGGGAGGTAACATTCAGGCATAAGACCGTAAGACGAGTGCTCTTGTCGCTCGATATCAACAAAGCTTCTGGTCCGGACTTGATTCCTGCCATTGTACTGAAGAGATGTGCAGCGGAGCTTGCTCCAGTTCTTTCGCGCCTCTTCCAGATATCTTATCAATCCGGCACCTTCCCAGAAAACTGGAAATTTGCTCATGTACAGCCCATCCCAAAAAAAGGATCTAAAACCGACCCTTACAACTACAGGCCTATAGCTCTGCATTCTGTTATAGGTAAAGTGATGGAGAGGTGCATAAATCGCGAGCTTCTGGACTACCTCGAACGTCACAGCTTGATTAGCGACAGGCAGTACGGTTTCCGGCACCAACGATCCACAGGGGACCTCCTAGCTTACGTCACGCAACTGTGGAGTAAACTCATCCAGTCTCATGGTGAGGCTCATGTCGTTGCTCTTGACATCACGAAAGCGTTCGATCAGCTGTGGCACGCTGCCCTCTTAAGCAAACTTCCATCCTACGGCCTCCCAGAAAAGCTTTGCAGATGGGTGGCTGACTTTATCTCTGGCCGCAAGATATCCGTCGTAATTGACGGATTCTCCTCTTCATCCCACAACGTCCACGCGGGTGTTCCCCAGGGATCGGTCTTGGCTCCAACACTGTTTCTCTTAGATATCAACGACCTTCTCTCCTGCACGATCAACCCAATCCACAGCTTCGCTGATGACAGCACTCTACATGCAGGAATTCAGAGTGACAAGCCGATCTCTGCCGCTGAGCTGGAAAAAAGAAGACTAGCGACGACTTCTTCTCTGACAAGAGACCTGGAGGCTATCACTGCTTGGGGACGCAACAATCTTGTACAGTTTAATGCTTCCAAAACACAGTACTGTACTTTGACGAACAAAAAGCGTCCTACCGCTCATACAGTTTCGATGGACAGTCGAGTTCTACCAAAGAGCCATTCATTTCGGCTGGTCGGAGTCCAGATCACCGAGGACCTGATCTGGCACGAACACATCTCTTCAATAGCTGCAGCTGCTGGGAAAAAGCTAGGCTATTTGTTTAGGGCTAAGAAGTACTTTTCTCCGCATGACCTTCTCACTCTATACAAGGCCCAGATAAGGCCTAGCCTCGAGTATTACTCACACAGAGGAGGGCGGTCCGACTGATCGATGACTCTTCTCTAACAGACAGTCTCGGGACTCTTTCGCACCGGCGGGCCGTCGGCGATCTAGCTCTTTTCTATCGCTACACCAACGGGCTTTGCTCCTCAGAGCTCTCTTCCATGATGCCGCCGCGCGATGCGCCTGCCAGACAGACCCGCCTGACTTCGGCATCCCATCCTAACCGTGTCAAACTTCGTACATCCAGAACTGGCCGATACGACCGCTCCTTTGTCCCCAGGGTGTCTAGATTGTGGAACAATCTACGGGAGGAAGCTTTTCCCAGTTCTACTAACCTTAGGCAGTTCAAAAATCGTATTAACAAAATTTCTTTGGGATCATCATAGCAGCCGCGGTGGTCCGGCATTTAGGCTTCTGCCTGCGCGGCTGTTTCGATATAAAAAAAAACCATAAATATAAACAGACAGTAGTAAAACAACAAATATATTTGAAAGCTTAAAAACGTAACAATAAACATGAAATTAAGTATAACTTACATAAAACTACATTAACCTAAACGAATTTAAAAAATAATGACTTTCTTTCGAGTACATATTATTATGTAAAAAGATTCTTAAAACACTCTTAAAACAAACAACAAAAACGCAAATTTGAACAGACTCTTAAAAGAAGCCACAAATACAAAACCATCAGACAAAAGTAACACCAAATATATTTCAAAGCTTAAAACGTAACAATAAAAACAAGCACCTACATAATATTATTATGTTTTTTATAATGTCCCTTGATAATTGGAAAATTGAAGCAGCATTTATCTTCGGCATTAATTAGTCTTTTGCTGTGCAAAATTCCACTTATTGTCGTAGCACTCAGTCGATTACGCAATTTGGTTTTGTTTAAATTAATCTAAAAAAAATAATCTTTCCACACTTGCGCGACTGTGTGGCAATGTAAATGAAATTTGAACAAAATTGGCAAGCTCTGGGTATGCGAGACTATCATCCCATTTTTTGATATTGCTTATATGTTTTTCCAGAATTGAATTTCACCAAGCGAAAAATCATATTCAGAAAACTTTAACTGCCTAAATTCTTTGTCTAAATTGTTAATGTCTTTAACTATATTTGGAATCCTACTAGTCAGAGGACCTATGCTTCTGTACTTCTCGGGAATTAAAGGGGAATCGCTACCATATATGGCTTACCGCTTCAATATAAAAATCCAGACATGTCAATCTGAAATTATGTTTGATATTTTCTGTAAAAAAGGATTATTCATTTCTTCCAATCCTTTTAGACCCAATTAAATTTTTTCCACTGGAATAAAATGTTCTGGTTTTCGATATTGAACAAGTATATCTGTATTTCTTAAATATTCTGATTTTATGAAAAAGCTTAATAAACATTTACATGCGTCATTAATCCGGGGGTAAAGGTTATGTACCTTGGGGGTTTCCGGACTGGAATTCCAAATTCATATTCGTAAAAGTCGATAATATAAATTCCAAAAAAGAAGATATAGTTCATTTAATTTCTTATTAAGCATTAAGCTTCATCGAATGCTTAAATTCTAAAATAATTCCCTAGAGCATCATATTGCTCAATAATTCCACTTACAGCGGAAAACACGTGACTGCTACCTGGTCTGTGATGAATGCAATAATTTGTGGGGTTTGATGTTAAAAAATATTTGAAATTCTTGAAATTCACGCTTCTTATCAACTTTTGAATGCATTTCTATATTTTTTCATTGTATTTTTCATTTTTTTTTTGTTTGCTACAAACCTTTAAAAAATCACTAGAAATACTACATTTAACAAAAGTTTTCACTAAAGCACTAAACTTGTTCAAAAATCACTAGATCCAGTGAAATTTCACTAGACCTGGCAAGATTGGATTCAAGAAATCCTGCGCTGAAAGACAGTGTCGCACTGAGGCTACCTAGGCAACGAAAACCATGCAACAAACTGCCAGAAATGATGAGATATGAAATAGGTTTATATAACTGTTTTTAGAAAAATATGTAAAATATCACTTTCGGTAAGTTATACAGGGTGTTACTTATGACAGGCCATAAATACAAGGAAGCATTCCTGAGCCACATTGAAGGTAGAAAAAGTTTACACAAACATTTGTCCTAACAAGCTTTGGTATTCAAGGTACAGGGTGTACAGTTTTGTAAAAAGTTTGGTTTATATTATCATCTCAAAGATCTTTGTGCTCCTTCTGGCAGAGTTGCACAGTTAGCACTAACTATAGATAATAATTATGAAGTACAGTAGCGTCTCGCGCGGGGGGCAGTCTAGCGAATAATATTGACAAAAAAATGTACAACGACTTTTTTTTAAATATATGTTTATTTTTCCGGATTAAACAGCTAATGATTCAACTATTTTGCCTCTCCCCAAATAGCACAAAGACGTCTCAAAGATGTATTTAGGACGTCCGATCTTGACTTTCGAGACACCTTAAAGACCTCTCCAAAGTCCAACCGACGTCTTTTAGAAGCCGGTTGTTACTAATCAGAGCGTCTATAAGACGTCTTGTTTTTGGTCTATTGTTGTTCTTAAGCTATAGGCCAGTAGTTGTAAGGGTCGGTCTTAAATCCCTTTTTTGGGATTGGTTGGACATGAGCAAATTTCCAGTTCTCGGGAAACGCGGAGAAATCTAATCTTATCCAATCCCACGTATTTAAGTTAAATTAAAGTAAAACATTGTTCTTGATTAAAATATAAGACAGTGCATGAGTCTCCATGGACTGAACTAGAATAAATATTCCTAACTAGTTTTCAATGAAAATAATGAAGCAAATTGTGTTTATTAAACAAATCCAACGCCCTTTTTCTATCCTGCTATCAAAATGTAATACGCCTGGTAGATATTAATCATATAATGATAAATCGATATTTTGCGACAATCGCTATATGGAATTTAAAATAACGCTATTTGCTTATCGTGCTTCTCTCAATAAGCCCTATCATTTGACACCCATATATCATAGCGGCGAACGCCATATTGGATCTAGAATGACGTCACTGCGCTTACTGTTTCCCTGATCAATCCCTTTCATTTGATACGCTTAGTACCTATAGGGGTAGCTATGGAAATTATAAATAGCCATTTTGCGGTGGCCGCCACATTGTAATTAGAATGCCATCACTTTGCTAATCGCGTTTCTCTCATCAAACCGTTCTAGTTAACACCCATATCATGAGGGTGACTATGAATAATGTAAATCGCCATTTTGCGGCGGTCGCCATATTGAATTTTAGAATGCCATCACTTTGATTCTTGCATTTCTCTCAACAAGCCCTTTTATTTTATACTCATATTATGTGGGTGCCTGAAAAAAGTGAATCGCCATTTCGAGACATCCCCCATATTGGATTTGGAATGATGTCACTATGCTTATTGTGTTGCTCTCATTTAATACCCATATCATAATAGCGACTGCAAAAAGCGTAAATGTAAATCGCCATGTTGCGGCAGTCGCCATATTGGATTCAGAATGACACCACTATGGTTATTGTGTTTCTCCCATCAAGCCCTTCCATTTAATACCCTTGTCATAAGAATGACTATGAAGTATGCAAATCGCCATTTTGCGGTAGTCGCCATATTGTATTTAAAATGGCGTCACTTTACTTATTGTGCTTCTCTCTTCAATCCCTTTAGTTTGGTATCTGTATCGGGCAGTTATTTCATGATGTATTGACACGCGAACCAAATACTCGTATATTATTTCAGCTCAATTGGTTAATATTAACTGGGTCAAAATTCTATTTCAAGATTTGTCCCAGTCGTACCTACCAAGGGCGGATTTAGAATTTCGTCTAGGTGGGGGGCGCAAACGGTATTTGCTATCTGGTCCATGTCAGCTTGAAAAAAAAACATGGAAATTGCGCAGAAATTCTCAGAAAAGCAATATTTTATTATAATGAGAACAAAATAAGTACGTGGCATTTATAATTAACTAGTGTAATAATGTTAAAGATTAAAACAAAAAAAATGTTCATTGCCTTGTTAGCCGAAAAAAAAATCATTTTGAGGGATCCCGAGACATATCTCAGTCCATTCCACACTAAATAAAGTCTTTGATGGCGAAAACGAACATGAGACCGAAAAATTCTACATTATCGTATCGTATTTAAAAAATTACAGTGACAACATTGATAATTAGAAATTGTTATAAAAACGAGTATTCCCTCCCCTGGCTTAAATAACTGCTTTCATCCTCTCTGATTCTATTAAACCTTCTATTGTGTCTTGCTCTCACTCGTTTACCAGCGCCTGTTTCAACGCAGCCACAGTTTGAAATTCTCCATAGTTTCTGCCTAAGCCTTTTTCATAATGTATCTCACATGTGCTCAAATGGGTTGAGATCCGGACTCCTTGGCGGCCAGTCTAGTACTTGAATTCCAACATCGTTGAGGTATTGCCTAGTCATTCTGGCTATATGCGGCCGAGCATTATCTTGCATTAGGAGAAAACTTTCTCCTATAAAGGGCATATGAGGAACCACACGTTCTTCCAAATACTCTCTAATGTAACTATCCGCAGAAAGGTGTCCTCCTCGTAGCGAAACAAGATCTGTGCGGGATTCCAAGCTACAGCTTGCGCTACTTGTTCCGGTGCCATGTTTGTTGGGTATTACTTGACAAGAATCTTTTTGACATGCCATAAAAATTTTAACAGACACAGCCTACTGGAAACAAAGGCAAAGCCTGCTTGAAACAATTTCTTGTTTATGGCTATGATTCGCATGATTTTCTTCAAAACAGCATATATTCTTCAATAATTAAGAAATTGACATGACTGATGAGAAAAGATGAGGCTTAAAATTGTCATACGAAAACACATTATTCATTAATCCAATCTTTCCGCAGGGTGTTGAGAAATTCAAGGCAAAATGCACCTTTTAGTTACACCCTGTATAACAAACATTTTCATTTTTTTGCAGTTGACAGTCGATAATGATGACAACGAAATTACCTATGACTGGACGAAAAAAAATAACGAAATTGATGCAAAGGTTAAAAAGTTATTTAAAATTTAATTTGAAGAAAAATTTTTTTTCCGTTTAATTTTGCATGGCAGTGTAGATGTTACAGTTATTCTTCAGACTTTCGTTGTCGAACTTAGATTTAAGGCATAGTTGTGGTTTTCTCAGTTTTCGAATCGGTGTTGATAGATAGCATGTAAAAATGTTGGAAATCTTTGGAAAGAACTATATCTGTTAGATCGTAATTATCTGGATAATGTATGTTTGTACGAAAATCTCATAAAAGTCTATTTCCAATTTAGGCGTTCATCTAACATAGTACTTCGCTGCAACACCAACCCCGAGAAAAATCGGTCAAGCTTTACACACTTTTCAAATCACTATTGAGCAACAAACAGATCATAAATCACTTTTTAAGTGCAATCTGTATAGCTAATATATTACTCAGACTTAGATTCGTCACAAGTCACAATACTGGTATATACGTATGAGTCGTAAGAATTGTGCTGTCAACATAAGTGATGTCAAAGAGGGACATCGTTTGGAATACCAAAGGATACCAAAAAATCGCAATGCTCTGTTCCTACTATGGCTATAACTTATAGTTAGTATGCCTCTGTCGACATGATGTATTAGAAAGCAACACAATGGTGTTACATTACAAAGGCAAGTGTCAGACTCTAGGGGTGGGCGCCCCCTCTGAATCCTCCACTGGTACATACAAATATACAAACAGATCAAATCAAATATAAAAGCTTGTAAAAAAGCATTTGCTTTTACATGACACTTCAATAAACCAAAAAGCCCCAAATCAAAACTAAATTGAAAATATTGTTAACTAATTCGGCACCTGTATATACATTTCCCACAGTGCGCCGCCCCTTACCATGTCTATTTCCTGTGAACCTACTGTACCTTGAGGATATTTTCTCCATAGCAACTACCAAAGTTTGGTCAATGACTTTATCGAAACACGATACTTCATACAAACTTCAACCTAATAAAATATGGAAAAGCTACAAAAACCACAAATAATCTGTCATCAGCAACAAACTTTAGACTATGCGGTTCACGATGTTAAGTGGATGCCGTGTTCCTCAAAATTTGTTGCTGTTGGGGGAAAATCAAATGGGTCTGGAATCGTGCAGATATATTCTTTGACTGGTGAAGGTATTGAGAAAAAGAGCGAATTTGGGAAGAAAGAGCATTTCAAATGTTGTACCTTCGATGCTTCAAGTCTCAGAAATCGACATCTGGCTACTGGAGATTTTTGCGGAAGGCTGCAAGTCTGGTAGGTACCTACTAATAAGTATTCATTGATTATTTACCAAAAAAGTTTCATCAAGTCCCAAATTACTGTAGTGTACCGAGTTTCATTCATCCGTTGTTGCATCATTAAACTTCAAAAGTTTAAAGATAATTTATTAACACAAATTTAAAAAACGCTGGCATATTTGTAATCTCAACCAAACTTCAACTTTTCAGGAAAATCGGGAGCGTAAAACACGAATCAATTTTTGCTCAGGTCGAAGGAGGCCCAAAAGTCCTATTTTTTACTTCCTACGCCTCTGGGGAGGAAGTATTATAATCGAGAAAGATTTCGAAAATGAGATCATGTTTTTTGGATGTTATATGACCGTGTCACTCATTTCCATCGATCTGTCAGTCCGCTAATCCTTGGCCTGTCTATATTTTCGAAAGTACTGCTCGAATTTTGATGAATTTTTCATACAAGGTCACTGCTATGCCACTATACTTGATGGATAAATGTTTCCAACATTCCAGCATAACTGCCGGGCTGCCGAATCTAGCCAAAGGTTTGATCGAACTGTGAAATACGGGGAGATAGGCGACGTTGCCAGATGGGCGTGAAAAAGTGTCTATCGGCTAATTGTATCGGCCTGTTTGACTGACTAGCTAACTTTTTTCTAAAAGCATCTAACTTGTGCCGAAAATGATCCTTTATGAACTAATGACAGCGTTGCGTGGAGAGGACAGAGTCAACATAGTTGACGCCATATTGATACTCCAAATAAGGCTTCGCGACATTTAACCATCTTTTTATGGCCACACTCGAAATCAACGTGTAACCGTGAGGCACGAAAATGGAAATTTTGATTAGAGAAAGTTCAAACTAATGAAAAATGTGAAAAATTCTTGCATATTTAGAATATTGGCCAAAACCTGCTTGTTGAGGAAATCGGGTGCGTAGATCATGAGTATACTGGTATCTTTTTTATGAATGATGACAAGTTGCTTTACCTGCAGGGATTTGGAGGACACCCTTGTTCCCGTATATAAAAGTACAGTCCATAAAGCTGTGATAAATGCCATAGACGGAGTTTCGGGAAACAATTCTGGCTGTGGAGCTCCTGAAATTGCAACAGCTTCCAGAGATGGTAATGAGAATATTATAACTTCTGGTCAATTCTTATAAAATGCCATCTAGTGCCTTTGCTTACCCTGGAGGGGAACTGTATCAAAATGTATCGTCTTTTTACCAGATTGATACCAATCCCAAAACAAGAAACAAAAACATTCGCAGTGGCACTGGCAGGCAGTTGGAATAAATTCGTTATTTCTATTACTGTGCAAGTTCATCGAGAACCTAGATTTTAGATCGTACTGTGCAAACTTTCATCCTTCAACATTTTCTCTATATTTTCAAATAGGAGGTGGGGCTTGCGATTAGTGGTTACAGTTTCTAATAATAACTATAAAGAAATAGCAACCTTGTAACAATAAATATAAAGTCGTTGTCACTACTATTATGCATAATCGTAGAAAATCCCAAAATAGATCAATTTTAGATTTTATAGTTACATCTTATTAAGTGAAAATTCATCGCTACAATCAATACGGTGACGGATTGCAACCCATGAATTCAAAACTTACACTAGAATCACAGCTTAGATTGTAATCTAAGCTGTACTAGAACTAAGAATACGTTTGCTGAAACTTGTTTGAAATATGATGTAGCGAATTTCATTGGTCAGTGGCGTATAGAACTTGAGAGTTCGGGTGGGGCCCTTATGTCTTGTGTGAGGGGGCGAGGTGATAATATTCGCCAAGTAAAATCATGAGGGTAGTTTTTGTTTTATTTTCGTAAGAGGGATTCACGGCTTGACTTGATTTTCAAGCTACCTGACTTGACTTGAAATCAAGTCAACCTCAAGTCAAGTATTAGATATCAGCAATTTAAATCGAGTCAAGGTGTTTTTAGGTCAAGTACTTGAAAATTCAAGTACTCTGATAATTTTTGTACTATGGATACGAGCAGATTATAAATACTCAACGGAAAGACTTTGTCACAGCTTACCGAGCAAGCAGTACAAAAAATATTTTCATCGCATAACAAGTAATAGAATGCTAAACCTGTTAAGACGCATGAGGGTCAGAACTGAAGTTGTTGAGGAGTTCCGTAATGGTCAATGTAGCCCTAGAAAATTCGCTTTCAATAGGTGCTGATGTTGCAGGTGTCGATAAAAAATATTATCTTGCTATCAAAACTAGATTTGACATTTTCATGCCTTTTCCACCACTCGTAATTATTAAATTACAAAATACGACTCATCGGTTGTACAAGTAAATATCACTGTAGTCTGTAGTAGAACAAAAATATAATTTCATCAAGTATCAAGTAGTTTGAAAATGCTTGACCACGAGTTAAGCAGAGCAAGTCGATCCAAACATTAAAATTTCAAGTAATTTTATTTTCGAGTCAGTACGTTTATTAAAATATCGAGGTGCTTAAGTTGATGAATCCCTATTCATAAGCTACGTTCCGAATTTCAGAGGGGTACGGTACAAATAATATTTAAAGGAAATTTTGCACCTAAAAAACAGCAACTTACTTTTTCGTTCTTATCTGAGAGAGCTTACACACTTTTATATTTTGAACTTGTCGAGTGGAAATAGTGCAAATAATGTTGTTGCCTTTCCGACGAAGGTACACAAAATTTTACGGGAAAACCGTGTATTTTACATACTTATTTTTGAATCGACGTAATTTAAAAAAATATTGGAGGAAAGTTGATGTAAACATATACTTTGAAGTTGAGTCATTAATTTTCAGATAATGATTGTAGAAGGAAGATAAACCAAAATATGTGTGTAAAAATAAAAAAAAATAAAAAAAAAAAATTTACCTTGTTTTATAAAGTATCCTCCCGACAAGTATTTCAGTGCGGACCTGTATTTGATCCTGAGGTCCCCTGTGAGGTCTTAAGTCACCTGATTCACGAGCCCGTTGTACTACATTAACAAAGGCACGAGGGGTTGGTTGCACTCGATTGGGAAACCGATCCGCATAAACATGTGCCATTTTTTATTTCACTATTCACACGCGTTACCGACTGACACTGACTGTATGTATACAACTGAATAAAATAATTGTAAAAACATCGTTCCAAATTCTTTCGCTTTTTTGTTTCCGATGCGATGAACCGATAAGGCGGATTATATCCGTTGTTGCCAAACACGAGCACATAATATTATTATTGAGACAGGGCGGTACTCAAACTTCCAAAGGGCTATAACTTTGTTACTTTAACTTTACCAGAAAAATGGCAAAGGAAAAAACATTTCTTTTGATCAGATCTACTCACTGTTAAAATAAATGACTCAACTTCGAAGTCAAGTATTTGACTAGAAAAATCGAAGATCGAGATTCAAAGCTAGACATTAGTTGCGCAGCCACTTTTTCTTGTCCATTCTGGAAATTACGTATACAAGTTTGCTGAATTTCAAAAATGAGAGAGATAATAAGTAATTATATTCACTGTACACCGTCGAAGTACAAAGCCATATACATGCTAACAGTAGTTACGCACAACGCGGGCTCGGTTATGATTTCCCGTAATGCTCCTCAGTTTTTCGTAATTTATAACATTATAACTTTAAACATAACCTCTCTTCAGAAAGTACAACAGATAAATAACCCGTCAGCCCTCACACAGCGAGTATCAGTGACTTTATACACATGCAGACCAATACACATAATCATCCAACCAAGTTTCTTCTCAGAGATAAAAACTACAGACACGGACCACTCAGCCTCTCAACACATATGCAACCAATAATGCGTGTAGTTTAGTTGAGTAATTCCTCCATAGATGGACGTTTACAATGATCCTAGTGAGCTAACGTGGAATGACTGTTTGTGCCCTAAAAACTACCTGGTCGGCAAATTGACAACTTATAGTTTTTTTTTAGGTTTTATAGGTTTTTTACATGATACCCGTGCCGGGCGCATATTGTATAACATATGCACTGTGCAACTTGCTTAAGTGGAAACGTACGTTAAGGCTTGTCCAACTGCGCAACCCATTCCATGTGACCAGTTGCATGGGACTGGTTTGATGGGACTGGTTCCTCTATAAAATTAAATCAATGACATATAGGTATTTTGATCAGGGTCCGTCTTGGTTTGGGATGTCCGCCAGAAAGACATGCCAGTGGCTAAATTTGTAGCAGCCGAGGAGTCTTCAACAAGAGACTGTTGGTCGGTAGCCTTTGGAGACTCTTACAATAATGATGAAAGGGTCTTAGCAGCTGGGTATGATAATGGAGATATAAAGATATTCGATTTAAAAAACATGAAGGTGCGATGGTCGAAGTGTGTTAAAAATGGGGTGAGTATGTCTATGACAATGGACGTACTTCGATGATAAAACGACCATGTCATGAATTTATATTATTATTTTACGAAGTTAGGTTATTTCACTGATTATTTTTATTTTCATTTTATTTCATGGTTTTAAGTGATACCTTAATAATAACTTTATTGGGGAGTTTTTGTTTTGAAAAAGACCTTAACACCAAAGACCAAAGTATTATTCGAAAACAACCTAACTTTCTTTAACATAACCTAACTATTCATCTTTCAAATATGATCGATCATGCAACATGAAAACATCGTCTATCTTTGTCGGATACATGCAAATTAGCATAACAGTTTGTTTAGACAATAAAATTCTGTTTGTCTCTGTCTAACATATTTAAAACTTCATTAAAAATATTCACAAATCGCTGTCGTTTGTCTTTACTACAGACTAAAATGATGACGTAATCGTCATCTTTCGTAATTTCGACTATGGTGGATACCAAATAAAACCCGATGCACGTCATCGATCTGGAGCTGTGCGCTGTTGCCAGAATTTGCACATTTTCTTTTAAGCAAATAAATTTAATAAAATAAATTGTTTATATATACCTACCATTTACTGTAATACCATTATATTAAAAATAAATAAACGTGTTGTAAAATTAAATTCCTTTCTGAATAAAAACACCTGATTTGGTAGATATTAGTCAAAAACACAAAATATTTAAAGAACATAAATTGTTTTCTCGTATTTTAATTAATTTGATTATTTATTTATGATATGGGAACTACAACACTTTTTCAATTCACATCAAAGAGAAGAAAGAACTCGGGTGATGCGATGTTACACAATACCGGCAACTAGCGGCAAGGAGTACTCTTTATCGAGCCTGATATTAACCGCATGGTATGATTCAGTTGTATATCAATTCCGGAGTTTGATTACATTGTACAGAATATATTTTGATGTTTTAACTATTCTGAATCATACATGTTGTAAATAGTATTACGAATACCACTTGTATTGAGCCTTGAAATATTAGTGACTCTCTTTGGAGTACATCGTTTTTTAGGAGGCGATTGTAAAACTTCTTTATTTTTGACTGCCTGTGAAATACCACTTATAGTAGACACATTTAATTTCAATGCTGCTGCTACACGCTAAAAATAAGAAAAAGAAGATTAACCTTAATGTTCCTATTACTTATGCTGTCAACAAGTGTAAACTCACCTCCCTTAAAGCAGTTAAAGGCAAAAGTGGGCCATTATTATCCCTTTCCCGTTCGAAGTATTCTAATAAGCATGATATGAACTCTTTACACCGACTGTTAAGTTGTTTTGGCATTTTGGATACTTTACACCACTTCACAGTAACTGTTGTTCTGAAAAGAACAATTTGTAATTGGCAAGGCAACGATTCAAAGCTCAAATAGCGCAAAACTCACAAACTAAACAATAAAGAACTAATAGTACGACAAAAGGACACTGGCAACTGATGTCAACAAATGAGAAGTGGCAACCTCATATTTCTCTGCACGGCACTACCAACCGAATCGAGACGGGGAAATTTAAACTTCAAGTAGAAATGTCACATTGAATGTAGTCAACTGTTGGTAACCATGATTTTTATGAATGACATCACCTATGACGTGCATCGGATTTTATTTGGTATCCACTATATATAGGTAGATTCACGATTCTTGGCGGTTACGTCATCAATGCTCTTTGAAATAAGTAAGCAAAACGACTGACTAAGTCAAGTCGTCAAGTGCGGAACGGAAGCTTCATAAGAAAATTGCTCACTGGGCAAACTTAATCACAGCTGCTCTTGCATAATTGTTTGGTTAGTAAAGGATCATTGCTTTCATTTTCTCAAAATGCTATAAATATTGTCCGTTAGTTTGTTTTATATTAGGAAAATTAATAACAGGTAAACTCAAAATACCACGCCCATGTCAAGTAGGCTGTCAAATTGACAGTGACAAGCATATACTAGGAATACTCATACATTGGCGACAAATTTTTAAAGATGGCGAAACGGAACTAAAGAACGTATGTCTGCGCTTACACAAACAAGGGCACCGAGTCAGATTGCATATGTATATGTGAGGGAGATGAGTGTGATGTCGGTAGTTTCAGTGTGACCCGCCAAAAACCGTGAAATGAGCTATACGAGGTTTGTCCGGGAGATACGTATAAAAAATTCGGGGCCTCGTGTCAAGGCGTTGTGGATGGGTGGCCCGGTGGTTCCCTCTCTCTATGGAATCCCCTCTATGCTCAGTTCGAGCTGGAGCGCTCTGCGAGTAAATAGGATTTAGGTGGGCTTGTTGAGAGTAACTTTTTTTTACCTGCCGTCGGCATGGAGCTCTCTCTGATCGAGGAACAGCGCATCGACATCAAGTTTCTTGCAAAGCTAGGCAAGAATGGTCCTGACATTTTTCAGTATTTGGAGTCTACGGAGAAAATTCTTTGAAGGAACCAACCATCAACAAGTGGTTGAAAAGGTTTCGGGAAGGCCGAGAAGATGTGAAAGATGACCAACGCTCAGGACGCCCCTCCACATCGAGCTCTGAGGGAACTGCTGAACAAATTAGGGGCTGTGTTCTTACGATCGTCGATTGACAATTAGAATGATAGCTGAGGAACTGTCAATCCCCAAAACAATCGTCCACGACATTCTGACAGAAAAACTTGTTCGCGAAAATCGTTCCGAAGCTCTTGACTCCAGAACAGAAAGCAAGGAGTGTTGCTTACTGTGAAGATTGGTTAGAAGCAGAGGAAAGGAGGCACTTTTTCAACCGGGCCATCATTGGTGACGAGTTTTGGTTCTACAAATTCGATATCGAGCTGAAATCTCAAAGCATGGAGTGGAAGCAAGCAAGGGAACCGAGAACAAAAAAGAAAAAATCAAGGTCCAATGTGAAAAAAATGTTGATTATTTTCTTTGATTCTCGGGACATCGTTCACCAGGAATTTGTCCCTCCCGGCCAGACGGTGAACGGAAATTTCTATATTGAAGTTTTGCGTAGTCTCATAGCTCGTGTGGTCCGAGTTCGACCGGATTTGGCATAAGGGGCCAGGCGGATCCTTCATCACAACAACGCGCCTTCTCACACATCTCTCGTTGTGCGTGAGTTTTTGGCCCTAAGCTCAATCACCGTCACGGAACACCCTCCTTATTTATCCGATTTAGCCCCTCGCGACTTCTTTCTGTTCCCAAAATGCAAAATGGTGCTTTGGGGGCGGCACTTGGGGGACGTGGAAGCCATATCATGGCAGAAACAATACGGCAAATGAAGAGGTGTTGTAATCGCGAAAATTTTTAAAAATGAGATATTATGTTATATGACATGTATGTTACATCACGAAAACCCATGTCAATTATTTCCGTTTGTCAGTCGGTCTGCCGGTCTGTCCGCTAATCTTTTTGCCTTTGACCTGAGAACAACCGCTCGGATTTTGATAAAATTTTTACATAATGTTACTACTACGCCAAGGACACGAAAGCTTTGTAGCTTTTGAAAATCGGTCCAGCGGCGGTAGAGAAAAAGATCAAAAACTAAAAAGAATAAAAATCGCTCAAACTTAGTTCCTTTACGTATCAGAGTAAGCTGATCATTTGTGAAAAAAAGAATAGAGGTAACTAGACATATTTCACACATCGCAGATTTATCCGTACATTTGGCCTATGCTGTGACCACATTACTACGTCTAACTGGGGAGAGGCGACGTTTCCAGATTCACTACCAGTAGGGCAAGGAAAGAATGTCTATGGACTAATCGTTTTTTTTTTTTATATCGAAACAGCCGCGCAGGCAGAAGCCTAAATGGCGGAACACCGCGGCTGCTATGATGATCCCAAAGAAATTTTGTTAATACGATTTTTGAACTGCCTAAGGTTAGTAGAACTGGGAAAAGCTTCCTCCCGTAGATTGTTCCACAATCTAGACACCCTCGGGACAAAGGAGCGGTCGTATCGGCCAGTTCTGGATGTACGAAGTTTGACACGGTTAGGATGGGACGCCGAAGTCAGGCGGGTCTGTCTGGCAGGCACATCGCGCGGCGGCATCATGGAAGAGAGCTCTGAGGAGCAAAGCCCGTTGGTGTAGCGATAGAAAAGAGCTAGATCGCCGACGACCCGCCGGTGCGAAAGAGTCCCGAGACTGTCTGTTAGAGAAGAGTCATCGATCAGTCGGACCGCCCTCTTCTGGACAGCATCGAGCATGGACAATGTAGTCGGGGCGGCAGCACCCCAAATGTGTGAGCAATACTCGAGGCTAGGCCTTATCTGGGCCTTATATAGAGTGAGAAGGTCATGCGGAGAAAATTACTTCTTAGCCCTAAACAAATAGCCTAGCTTTTTCCTAGCAGCTGCAGCTATTGAAGAGATGTGTTCGTGCCAGATCAGGTCCTCGGTGAAATGAATGGCTCTTTGGTAGAACTCGACCGTCCATCGAAACTGTATGAGCGCTAGGACGCTTTTTGTTCCTCAAAGTACAGTACTGTGTTTTGGAAGCATTGAACTGTACAAGATTGTTGCGTCCCCAAGCAGTGATAGCCTCCAGGTCTCTTGTCAGAGCAGAAGTCGTCGGTAGTCTTCTTTTTTCCAGCTCAGCGGCAGAGATCGGCTTGTCACTCTGAATTCCTGCATGTAGAGTGCTGTCATCAGCGAAGCTGTGGATTGGGTTGATCGTGCAGGAAAGGAGGTCGTTGATATGTAAGAGAAACAGTGTTGGAGCCAAGACCGATCCCTGGGGAACACCCGCGTTGACGTTGTGGGATGAAGAGGAGAATCCGTCAATTACGACGGATATCTTGCGGCCAGAGATAAAGTCAGCCACCCATCTGCAAAGCTTTTCTGGGAGGCCGTAGGATGGAAGTTTGCTTAAGAGGGCGGCGTGCCACAGCTGATCCAACGCTTTCGTGATGTCAAGAGCAACGACATGAGCCTCACCATGAGACTAGATGAGTTTACTCCACAGTTGCGTGACGTAAGCTAGGAGGTCCCCTGTGGATCGTTGGTGCCGGAAACCATACTGCCTGTCGCTAATCAAGCTGTGACGTTCGAGGTAGTCCAGAAGCTCGCGATTTATGCACCTCTCCATCACTTTACTTATAACAGAAAGCAGAGCTATAGGCCTGTAGTTGTAAGGGTCGGTCTTAGATCCTTTTTTCGGGATGGGCTGTACATGAGCAAATTTCCAGTTTTCTGGGAAGGTGCCGGATTCATAAGATATCTGGAAGAGACGCGAAAGAACTGGAGCAAGCTCCGCTGCACATCTCTTCAGTACAATGGAAGGAATCAAGTCCGGACCAGAAGCTTTTTGATGTAGAGCGACAAGAGCGCTCGTCTTACGGTCTTATGCCTGAATGTTACCTCCCGCATAGTGTGGGGAACCCTTTGAATTGACGGCACTTGGGCGTTGGTGAGGACGTCCATGGTGGAGTTGGCAGCAAAGATCTTGGCTAGCACTTCCGCCTTGGCCTTTGAGTCGAATACAATAGTTCCATCCTGACATGTAAGTGGTGGAAGACTACTGTGTGAGAAGTTCTTTTCAATCTGCTTGGCCAACGTCCAGAAAGACCGACTGCCATTGCGCTGCGACATTACCCTGTGCCTAACTTTTATATCATGCTGGTTTTTGGCATTGCGAACCGCTTCGTTATATTTGTTTCTGGACTCGACGTCGGCTTGTCTGTTCTCTACAGTGGAGTTTTGTAAGTAGGTTCTGTGGGCCTTGATCTTCTGCTGGCGAGCAGTGTCACACGATTTGTTGAACCAGCCGTTGGACCCTGGTTTAGGAACTTTCACTGTGTGAGGGATGTATTCCTCCATTCCGACGTGGATAATTTCGGTTATTGAAGAACAGACAGTCGACGCATCCGCGTCAGTGAAACAGACATCTCTCCAAGGAAAGCTAGAGAAGAAGTCTCTGAGCCCCTCCCAGTCGGCATGTCCGTAATGCCAAGTGTTGCGGCCTGTGCGAGTTTCTGCTGCCACAGCGGCTTCTGACCGAAACCTAACCTCCACAACACCGTGATCTGAGTTACCCAGGGGGGACAGGACAGCAGTGCTGTAAGGGGCAGGATGCGTGGTCAGAAAGAGATCCAGCAGGCTACTGGCGTGTTACGAGACGCGGGGGAAAAAAGTAGGGCTCGTCACCAGCTGGGACAGCCCTTGAGTAAGAGCGAACGCTTCGACTGCACGACCTGCTGCATCGGTCTTATTTGAGCCCAACCAAAGCTCATTATGGGCATTGAAATCACCGAGAAGAACTACCTCTGAAGCGGGGTGATTGATGTTCAGGAACTCGATCTGGACGGCGAGGTATTCGAGTAGGTCATCCCAGTTATGGTTCGAGGGAGAGCGATAAAGGCAGCAAATAAATTTGGCTGATGTTTTGGAGTTGAGGCGAAGCCACAGAATGTCCTTCCGGTCTGATTTCAAAGAAAGATCCCTGGAGCAGGAAAGACTGCTGCGGACAAAAGCCACAACTCCCCCGTTCTTTCTCAGATTGGAGTGCACCTCGTAGTTTGGGAAGTTGAGATGGTTAATCGGTGCAGTCTCTGAGATTTTTGTCTCCGCCAAGAAAAGAACGGCGGGACGATTGGATTGCAGGTAGTGATGAACAGCATCAATGTTGCTGTTGATCCCGCAGATGTTCGAAAAACAAATTTTATCTTCGATGTTGTTCCCTCGAGCCCACCCTCCACCCGGACATTCCGAGAGTGGAGTGAGTTTACGTCCGGAGTTCTTAGTGCTCGAGGGATCTATCATCATTAATTTCTTTGTTTTTGTAGATAACCGACTGCATAGCTTAGGTGTGGAAACATGCGGACATTTATAAGACACCCTGGGAAAGCTGGCGGGTGGTACTGCCTCGGTCGACTGGTCCTTGTCTACCACCTTCTTTTTACGTGTTAGTGATGTTAAATAGACCTAAAGTGGCCCGTTGGCGGACTTGTACCGCCACCCGGCAATCGGTACTGAGGTATTCCTTAACGCGTGCACAATCACTTGGACGGGAAGAAGTTGTATACTGGATACAACAACTTCCGGAACAAGCATTTGCCACGGCCCTCGCTCAGTAGGGCACGCTCGTATGGACCTGTTTGACTGACATTTTTCTCACAGGGTCTAGCTTGTGCAGAACCTAATCTTTTATGAACTAATAACCGCGTTGTGTAGAAAATCCGGAGTCAACCTACTTCACGCCATTTTTTTAATTTTGTCTCACCGCCTAGAAACTTTTGTTATGTTTTGTTATGAATGTTCTGCCACTACCTGCTTGCCATTTAAATTTATATCTTGATCCTCGTTATAAAATAAAAATAGGGAAGTCAAATTGGCGGACATTATACTAAGATCGTAGTATTACCCAAAAGTGAATGGAAAGGGCGGACCCACTATACAGGGTGACTTCGAAGTTGAGTCATTTATTTTAACAGTGTGTAGATCTGATCAAAAGAAATGTTTTTTTCCTTTACCATTTTTCTGGTAAAATTAAAGTAACAAAGTTATAGCCCTTTGGAAGTTTGAGTACCGCCCTGTCTCAATAATATCATGTGTTCGTGTTTGGCAACAACGGTTCATCGCATCGGAAACAAAAAAGCGAAAGAATTTGGAACGATGTTTTTACGATTACAATTCAGTTCAGTTATACATACAGTCAGTTTCAGTCGCGTGTGGATCGTGTCTGTTGCGTTGCCCAAACGAAATAAAAAATGGCACATGTTTATGCGGATCGGTTTCCCAATCGAGTGCAACCAACCCCTCGTGCCTTTGTTAATGTAGTACAACGGGCTCGTGAATCAGGTGACTTAAGACCTCACAGGGGACCTCACGATCAAATACAGGTCCGCACTGAAATACTTGTCGGGAGGATACTTTATAAAACAAGGTAAAAATTTTTTTTAATTTTTTTTTTATTTTTACACACATATTTTGGTTTATCTTCCTTCTACAATCATTATCTGAAAATTAATGACTCAACTTCAAAGTCACCCTGTATATGTGCAGGAATGAGTAGCAGATGTGTGGAAGATAGGTTGGCGCAGATTGTTTGCTGGAACAGTAATTTCGATCTGCGCATGCTCTTTTCAGTTCAAAATTAGTTCGATGGTTTGTTTATTTCGTATTGCGTTGATGCCGTAACTGCCAAAAACGGTTGAAAAGAAATATAAGGTAGACATACAACGCATGCATATTTGCTGCTTTGTAAACAAAAATAAAATAATGAAAAATTTAACGGATGTGGAAAAACATCACGCAAGAACATTCTTGTTGTAGACAAAATATTGATATTCCGTCAAATTATTTTTTTTGTAAAATGGCCCGCACGGGTATCTTGAAAAGTGGCATTTCGGCGGTTTTTTGACATTTCATAGGTTTTTTGTGACATAACGTAGGTTCTTCTACAAGATGTCTTAGCACAAGCTATTGTACACTTGTTGCGAACTCGTTTTGTAGCTGTACGTGTTGCTTAAACGGCAGCGAACAGCGAGTAAACGTGGGATTTACACAGGATGTTCCTCAACTGCATGTCAATATTCAAGGGGGCAATGTTTGGGTACATTTAAGAAGAAACCTCCATATGATTGTATGTCCTAAGCGTCTTAACTTATGAGATACAATATAGAAAGACAGTGGCACGCAAATTAAATCTGTATTCGTTTATGATCAGATTTGACATTTTGAATTTCTTTGTCTGACAATAATTAATAGCGATATTGTTATGATCATGCAGAGAATCGGTTTTTATTTTTTTAAGGGAAAACCGTGGATCGGATTGAATTAACAAGTGATCAAATTTGCTTAGAAATAACAAGGGATCTCAGAACTATTTTTTATTTTAAGAGAGAGGGCTGGCGTCCGGGTTTTGTGCGCCCTGTGGCAAAGAGCGAAATATGCGTCCGGTGAGAGGTTTCTACTGGTGAATAAACATTTGCTCGGCTGCATCAGTGCTTCTATGAGCTAATGCTTTTCCAATAACTGAAGAGCGGGGGGGGCGGTTCGGCTGCTTCAGTGGTAGTGCCCTTCTGGTAACTGAAGAGCGCGGGAGGGAGAGGGGGGTTGGCATTGGCTGGTCGGTCGTCTCGACTCTAGACTCACCCAGTGGGGAACTGTTAAGAAAAATCAGTGGCATATCATCAATGTCTGCCAAAATGAGCAGGAGGAATTCTGTACAAGGGCCACTGGTTGAAATTGAAAAATGTCGTACATTAAAAAGTGCCTCTTGGTGCATAGTACATGCATGCCAAATTTCACTAAAACATCTAAAGTGATATTTACATATATCAATAATAAATTATTTATTTTTGGAAAATCTTACCACCCTATATCTCACATGTTAATACCTTTAGGGCATACGTTCATACGAATTTTTCTTCTTAAACTGAAACCAAAACTCGTTCCGTAAATATTGACGATCAGTTACGTATATTAATTTCCTACACGTTATATTTGCGTTTACAGGTTGTTGGACTGCAGTTCGATAGAAAAAGCATACCGATGAACAAACTAGTGGCCACCACGTTAGAGTCAAAAATCTATTGCTTTGACGTGCGGACGCACCATCCCAAAAAGGGTTTCGCTTACGTCACAGAGAAATCCCACGACTCCACGGTGTGGTCCGTAAAGCATCTCCCGCAAAACAGGGAAGTATTCATGACCACTGGAGGTTCTGGATCTCTGTGTTTGTGGAAATAGTGAGTAATTATTTGATATTATACAATTCAAGCACGGAGTCGGCAGAACTGATTCTGTCTGCTTTCCGTCTCTGTGACCATGATCAACCGTATACAACGTTGTTTCATTGTTGTTAGCAATAATCACTACAGTATAGTCATGGGCACCCATATAGCAAAATCCAGGGGGGTGTGTTTGGTTTACAGGTTGTGCAGGATCAAAAATGCTGAGATTTAGCCAACCCGTTGGAGGAGGCGACGGTGCGGATGACTAGATCGATTTGTGATGTTGTGGAGCGTGGGGGAAGTGGTGCTTCTGCCTCCCCAAAATATAGCAAAATGCTCCTTTTTATTGGATAAACATTTAGGAAGAGTTTATATGATCGGAATTTGTGCGAAAAAGAACGGTAGTAATTGATCGTTTCGTTCTGGAACGGAAGCGAAGGCACAAAAACGGTAAATCAGGATTCGCTGATTGTAGGCGTAGTCAAAAAATTTTATATGTGGGCATTTTAAATAGTAAAAAGTGTTTTTAAATTACTTAGGCCTCGGGGCCTCAGGCCGTATGCAAAATTTATTGATTACCTAACTGTTGAGGTTTTGTAAATATGTTCTTTGTGTCGAATCGGACAGCTTTTTCTGTGCCAAAGAACAGCAGCGACGGAGCATTTTTATACAGACGATTCTTAACTTTGAGGCATCGGACAGAAGACATCCCCCATAAGTATGTCTAACAATAGTACCTTTCGATTTTACACATTTTTATGATCTATTTTTCAAAATCTCAACTGTCAGGTAATTGACTTCATGACGTCGTACCTGCTCCAATATAACAAGTGATGACCTCATAAAATATTGTCGAAAGAAATATGGGGCGGATACCTGCTATCCGACTTGCAACAATTCATGTTATGTATTTATTAATACGCACACAAACGCAAAACATAAACATAAGGTACCCTAATGTTAAACAGAAAAAGTAATACTTTTCATTTTTGCAATAATTTAAATAAGTTATATCAATGCATATACCCTATGTGGTTGATAAATTGATAAAAATGCGGTGTGCTTTGTGGGACGTAATTACGACATCCAATCTAAACGGAATCCTTGCAAAGACATAAAGTTCCACAGTTTTCCTCAAGACCCAAACCTTAGCAAAAAAATGGCTACGTCTTACAAAAAGAAATGATAATGTCAGTGTAAAAAGCGCTCGGGTTTGCTCGAAAATGCTCCCAGAGGATCTAGAACGACGCTTCAGCATCCAATACCTGCTAACAAGACATCTTAATCAAGATGTGATAGGAAACGTTTGCGGAGTAATTAGGGCAAAAGGTGGTCTTCATGACCATCCAAATCCCATAGAGTTTAAGTATAGAATAAGGTCATACATTTTGGGGCGAAACGAAAGCGCATTCTCAGAGTATTACAGCGTAGAGTCAGAGGATACTCCAGACATTCCACTAACCGCATCATTAACGAATAAAATGAATGCACCTCAAGTATTCGCTGACTATAACGAGGAAGATTTAGTGGAAGAAATAGAGAAGCTCGAGTTTGACGGGCTGGACAATTTGGCCGGCTTTGTTTGCCAAAAAATGCAGGATGAGAGGTTGAAAAGTCCCTCAAATGAAAGTTATTCCTGGATAGACCATCTTAGTGAGTGTGGCTTATCAAAAGCTTCCAGCTTTCACGAATCAAATTTAGAAGCTGAAAAAAGTGTTTACTACATTCAATAGGGACGGAATAATGACAGAAAAGCAAAATTTTATAGGCGTACTTCTGTGGAAGAGCAGCAACATTGACTGCCCTGGAAAAGCTAAAAAACTATTTTCCAGGTCGAGGATGTTCTTCCGGATCAAAGAACTGAATAGAGGTTTGAAAGATCAGAAAAATAGTAAAAGGAAATGGAGAAAAAATGATGCTTAGACTAAGGCATTTCCATTTATTGTTATACCGCCAGCTTACTGCAAAAAGACAATTCCTTTTTTCTACTTTTCGAGCTGCGTACATTTTCACACTTTAAAAAATTTAAATAGTATTTTCTCTTGTCGCTATCTAACTGTATACAAAATTTCATTCAAATAAAGTCGTTTATACTAAATGTTCTATACTTTTGTCGCTGAGTATATTTCTAGATCCTGCCACGTGATCTAGATTGAAGAGTAAGATAACTGTATGGGTTAAAGATCGTTCTTATCATGGACACTAGATATGATTATATTTTTAGGAAATATTTTCCACTGCTCAAACGCTTCAAAAGGAGAGCGGAGTCGACTTTGATGTTGACCAGACGCTCTCATGACAAACATGGGGATTGAGCACTGGAGGTACATAATGGTGATAAGACCCAAATTAACTTATGCAGCTCTGATATGGTGGCCAAAGATGAGACAACGCTCTGCAATTGCAGAATTAAGCAAGGTACAAACACTTGCTTGCATGTCGATAATAGGTGCAAAGAAGAGCGCTCCAATTGCAGCACTTGAGACCACGCTGGACCTTCCACCGTTACATTATGTAATAATGGGGGAGGTAAGAATGGGCTACTCCAGGTTACAGTCACAACCAAAGAGACCTTGAACATAATCAAATAAGGAAAGATGTGGGAAGTGGCAAATTCTATGTGAGGAAAGACCACATAGTTCCCAGATTTGAAATCAAAAAGAACTTCGAGACCACAATGGGAGATCGAACAAAACACCAAAGGCACAACCAGCAAGGGGCAATTACCTGGTACACTGACGGCTCAAAAACTAAGCAGCGAACCGGTGCAGGTATATATGGAAACTGGTGCAATCCTGGACATAGTATACCGTAGAAGCGTAGAGTAAATAATGAGCAAATGTATAACAATAAAAGGATCTCCATATTCACTGACAGCCAGGCGTCACTCATAGCGTTAGGAACCTAGGTCTTCTTAACGCTATGAGTGACATCTGCATTGATCTGGGAATACCAACAGAACTGGAGACGCTAGAGGAACACAACAGAATAACACTGATGTGGGTGTCAGGACACTGAGGTAACGCGGGAAATGAAATGGCTGATGAGCTCGCAAGGAAAGGATCATCCACACCCTATACAGGCTCAGAACCTGCCTTGGAGGTGCCAAAAACCACAATAAAGAACCAAGTAAAAAATGGATCAGAAACCAGCACAAGGAACATTGGCACTTAATGACTAGATGTAGGCATGGGAATGAATAAGCTCCTAATAAGTAGAAACCAACTCCGTGCAGTTACAGGGCTACTAACAGGTCGCAATGGCCTGAAACAATACCTAAGCAAAACAGGGCTGTGCGATGGAGACCTTAGCTGTAGATAATTCGGAAAAGGAACAGATTCAGCCGTACAGGTCCTATGTGAGTGCGAGGCGCTAGATCACAAAATACATCAACTCTTCGGGAAACAAAGAGAAAACACAATAAACGAGGGAGTTTAGATCAGTACCGGCAGGAAAACTGTACCAACTGATTCAGAGCATCAGAACACTAGACTTCTGGATTGGGTACTCAGGGTACTGTAAGCTCGAGAAGCAAGGCTCGATAAGCCCTAGAAGCTGCAGTGCTAACGAGGACGTTAGTCGGACGACTCCCGAAAAAAAAACTGTTTCAACTCAGAGGAACGAGCTAACATTTTGCTCATATCTGCAAGAGATACTATTCAGAAATTTTAACTGAACCAGGGTTTATAGTACAAATCACAAGTTTTTTTCGAAAGTGGCATATGATTAGCAACTACATACATTTATATACACAAACTGCAGTTGCAATTATAATTATTCACGTATTTTTCTGTTTATAACAAAATTTATATTCCCTTTTCAGCAATTACCCATTGAAGAGGGTAGAAAAAGATTCAGATGGATTGAGCTATGGTGTGGCAGGTGAAATGAATCTGATACAGAACTGCACCTTAACAGAACAGCCAATTACATCGTTTGATTGGTGCGTCGATAAGATCGGGCTAGCTGTTTGTTCATCTTTCGATCAATCTATACGAGTTCTTATCACCACAAAGCTTCATCTGTATTGACAGCCAAGACTTAATAATATTATATGTTTATATTATTGGATATGAACGAGATAAAGGTTTTTCTGTTTGTGTAGTTCTTCAGATACTCTTCTGAACGTGTTTCAATAACATTATAACACTATAACGCACAGGCCGCTTCAGAATGAAAAATCTAGTAAAACAGACCAATCGAATTGTTTACACTTTTGAAGGTAGACGTATCAGATCACCAATTGTCGCTACCTAAGAGATGCATCATTAGAGGTGGATGCCTCGAACCTTAGGTCGCCCTGTGTGGATGAGAAATAGCCAAGCTTATTCAGAGGTTTATGCATTCCGCTGTTTTGATCGATAACTATGTGTGGGTTAGAAAAGTATTATTCCTTATACACTTTATTTCCAACACGTACTGCAGTTGGGGAAAAAATCTCACAAGATTCTCTCGAATGAGATGCCTGCTTTTAGATCCCGATGAAGGTGTCACCATTAATTAACCATCATATATACAGGAAACATTAGTGTTTTAATTTCTCTAGAATTATCATTGATTTCCACCAATGGTGATAAAATGACCACATTCTGAGTTATTGTTATATTTTGCGACAGCGAACTAGATGGGTACTGACCAAAGTCGCTCATCTACGATCATGGACGTGGAAACCTTGCCTTGGAATGTACGATATGCGGTGTTGCCGAGCGGGCCAATGATGCAGTGGTGTAGAATTTGTGGCGATCCTGACCTTTCATTTCGACCTAAAATGAAGCGCCGTTAGGACCAACCCGGGATCGATCCTAAAAATATTCGACAAAATTCATAATTCAAAAATACGTACGCTCAAAATGAAACCATTAGTTGGGCATCGAGAATGTACTAACGCATATTTTCAACATGCATCTTAGTTCAAAGAACTGGTGTATCATATTGACAACGCGGGATGTTGTCGCGTCAGCGTTGCTAGGCAACGCGGTGATGAGGATCGCTATCCAGCAGGCTTCTAGCTCTTTCTAACATACGTGTCTATACACACTTCTCTCTTGTACACATTGAACTGAACCCGTCACACAAATTTGGTTTTCACTCTATACCGTGCGAATCATTTACGGTTGAGGTCGGCCGAGTTTCAATGTGTACAACAGTGAATAGAGAGAAGCGTACAACACGTATGTTAGAAAGAGTTAGAAATAGTGCCTCGTAACTTTTCACGCTTGGTGGTGATTACTTGTTGATGCACTCTTTCTAACATACTTGTTTCTCGCGTCTCTCGCTTCTCTCTCTCTCTCCCTCTCTCTGTCTCCTGCACATTGAAACCAGGCCCTCCTCAATCGTAAATTTTTGGCATGGTATGTGTCTCACCTCCCCTGATAACATTCTCCTACTATTCGAATTTCCTAGTGAAACATTTCACCTTGCTCTTCACTAGAATTTTCAATAACTTCAGGAAATGAGAATGTAAATACTGTAGACTGATAGCTATGTTACATGTTTTAAATCAGACAACATATCGTTAACTAATTAAGCATAGTTTTTTATTTACTGGTATTGATCCAAAAAAGTTTCCAGGTGCGCTTTTCAAGTTCGTTCACAGATTCGACAAAAGTTGGAACTTTTATCAGCTATCCGTTGAGCATGCCTGCTTTCAACATATCGTTGCTCAGTCCGAGAAATGAGTCAGATTCATGTTTTTCTCTTCAGTGTCCGACTAATCCGAATATGTAGGAGGTCGCCGAGCTGAAGACAACGCCAGATATGACCAATAATCCGGGTATGCAGAATTTATACCGGTAATATTAGCCCTACAAAAATAACAATCATTATGATGACTACGAGGTTCCCGTTAAATCATAGGTGTCTTGAATAAGGAAGTTTCCTATAGTAAAACATTCTGCTAGTTTCATTTGCATATATTGGTATAGATGGTATCTTTCACAAATATGAAAGAATTATTTCGATAACTTGAAATTTAAGGACAGCGTGTCGAGGTTGCGTGTCCTTGCGTATCGCATTCATCCTTAGAGCTCATACGTAAATACTGGTAATGGTTATATATACTATAGAAAACATTATGTTTTAGCACGAATAAACATTTATAATTGAGCCCACACGCGATCGTTGCCACATTTGGTTCAAAAGATTTAAAATATGGCCATAATTAGAAACATTCACAAATTTTACAACAACAAAATTCAATTCTACGTTTTCCAAGTCCCTGATAACGAATATGATATCCGAATTAAAAGTCGATTCTTAAGAAATCTAAATAGGGCAAATTACGGTCTTATTTGTTATAATTGCCAAGCTTGCACTCAGGTGCAGACAAAATTGAGTACACCATAATACATCAAATGTGATAAGAATATTGAAAGCAAATTTTAAGATCATACCTTCAGGATAAAAAATGAATTGAGCAATTGAACTTATAAGTTACAACTTGTTTAAGCTCAGTGAAAAATGGAAAATCCCCAAATACCTACTTGATGATTGTAACAATAACTTGATAGCATGATATTAAAAATATTTTCCATGAATCTAATACCTTTTTATTATCAAGATTTGAAACAGAACAACTGCGGTTTTTAAGCAATCAGCACTTTGCGACATTCTGATAAGAAAACTCTATAAACGAATTGAGTAGCACTCAAGTCCTTGAACATTCTTGTTGTAGACAAAATATGGATATTCCGACAAAATATTTTTTTGTAACGGTTATTAAGTTTCTTGAAAAGTAACATTTCGGCGTTTTTTGACATTTCGTAGGTTTTTGGTGACACAACGTAGGATTCTCTACAACTCGTTTTGTAGCTGTACGTGTTGCTTAAACGGCAGCGAACAGCGAGTAAACGTGGGATGTATACAGGGTGTTCTTTAACTGCATGTCAATATTTAAGAGGGCAATCTTTGGGTACATTTTAAGAAGAAAACTCCGTCTGATTGTATGTCCTAAGCGTCTTAACTTATGAAATACAATATAGAAAGTCAGTGGTACGAAAATGAAATGTGTATTCGTTTTTGATCAGATTTGACCTTTTGAATTTCTTTGTCTGACTCATGGTTTTCACCTCAAAGAATAAAAGTATCTCTTCACGCTGATATTGACATAATAGCGATTTTGTTATAATCATGCAGAGAAACGGTTTTTATTTTTTTAAACGAAAACCGTGGATCGGATTGAATTAACAAGTAATCAAATTTGCTTAAAAATAACAATATGCAGGAGGAATTCTGTACAAGGGCCACTGGTTGAAATTAAAAAATGTCGTACATTAAAAAGTGCCTCTTGGTGCATAGTACAGGCATGCCAAATTTCACTAAAACATCTAAAGTGATATTTACAGATATCAATAATAAATTATTTATTCTTAGAAAACTTTACCACCCTATATCTCACATGTTAATACTTCTAGGGCATACGTTCATACGAATTTTTCTTCTTAAACTGAAACCAAAACTCGTTCCTTAAATATTGACGACTAGTACGTATACTAATTTCCTACACGTTATATTTTATATACTCCAACTACCACGAAGGCCTAAGGCGTAAACACCCATTGGGTACCGTGGGGCTATAGGGGATACATGGGAAAGGGGGAACGCCACCGGACTCTGGCGAGGGAACACGTGTGTATACAACATGCACACATTCTGGCTCCGCCTACGAGATCCGCCGGGTGGTACCTCCGCGTTCGACGGTCAGATACCGTCTACCACCTACGGACAATCACAACATCCATAGCCAAGAGAAAAATTTCTCCTGGGACGGGACTCGAACCTGATCAGGAGACCGAAGAGTCTACTACTGCGGCCACCGCAATACATTTGTAGGGCGCCTTTATGGCCTCCTTGATTGTCATAGTTTTCTACTTCTCCGTGTCAGCGCTCTATTTTGAGGTTATGTCACAAACATCTATTTGCATCAAATTGGGCTTGCTTTTGAGTTATATCATGTCTTATCAGCCTGAAATTTCCTACAATTTAAAAAGAAAACATATCTTCACAATAGGAGAGCAATGACGCTGACACGGGACGAGTGTAATCTAGAAATTTTTGAAGGAGAGAAAGGAGTATGACAATCAAGGAGGCCATAAACGCGCCCTACAATTGTAGGGACGACTGACGATACGGGCCTAAGTGACACTTCCGCTCATGGTCGCGCGATAGAATATTTCTCAAAAGGTGGAGGGATTAAGCGTAGCAGGACGAATCTTTTTGTATGTTATGATTATGTAAAAAAATGTGCAGGGTGTTACAAATTTTCACGAGGGAGGGATCTTAGAAATCAAAATATGATACACAAAACTATACTAAATGTGAAAATTTTGAGAAGCCGAGAATGCTAAAAAACCATGACATATATGCGAATTTTAATTGCTAATCAGATTCTCAGATGATCCTCTTCCAGGAAGGGACCATGTGCCTGTTTGTTATCTCCGTCTGTTCCAATTATTCGCGTATTTTTCCGTATAACATCCAATTCAATATTTATAATTTTCTTTACAGGCAATCCAAATTGCTGTCATATGTATATTCAATGTCAAAGAAAATAGAACACTCATTAAAAATAAATCATTTTTTAATGGGTGTTCGAATGTTTTTTCGTTTCAATTTTGAATTTAGCTTTATTTGAACAATGTCTTATATCATTCGGTAATCTCGTTAATATAAGTGATCTAACGGAATAAGATCATGTCTTTGTTGAAGCTGAAAAATTATAATTATGAAAAAAAATAGTTGCCTAAGGTCTAACACTTTTACTTCAGAATACAACAGATCAGACGGGTATAGGAGTAGCTTGTCAAAGATTATTTTTTTAAATTGTGTTTGGATAATTTCTAATTTATTCACTTGGTTATTAATTATTGCTCCACCCCAAGCTAATATTGCACAACTTATAATAGTAGCATGCCTTTATTCGAGTCTTCTACATATCTGAAGGAATGGCGGAAATGGAAATTGTCTAGCACCTAAACGATAACTTCTAACATACAGTAAGGCGCGTAAGGCGCACTTGATCATGGGCGCCCGCAGGGATTTTTCTCATGGGAGGAAGCTATCATTAGCGAGGGTTAACTTGAAAGAGTGCATGTCCCAAAAACTTTTTGATGAGCGGGTGGTAGCAAAGGGCGGGCAGCAAAGCCTCAAAATCACAAAAATTGCTAATATGCACATTTTAAGGTCCAACCGGATTCTCAGGGAGGCCACCCACACCGTCCTACGAGCGCCCATTCACTGGATCTTCACCTGAAAGCTTTACTAATATCTTATTCTGACTCGTGTCCATCAATGATGCATTCCTAAACAAACATCTGAAACTATCACTAACATGTTATACCATCCAAAGTGCCATAACCAAAGAATATAAAGCAAAGTGAGCCCTAAGCTCTCAAAGTGTTTGTGTTCATTTTCACGGCATCGTATTGCGATGATGTAGAGCATTGATTCCCAAAGTGGTCTATATCGACCACTAGGGGTCTATGACAACCTGCAAGGGGTCTACGTCAGCGAAAAAAAATTTAGGGGTCCATGAAATGAATATGGGGGTCCACGATAGTGGATCTCAACACATACACTGATAGTACCTATTTACTTACATCATACTATCCTATAATATTAAAACATATACATTATTTATAAAAGTACCTGTGAAGTAAAAAATTTATTATATATGTTTATAAAATTGTGTAAGTTGTAGGATGTTGGTATTCGCTTTGTGGTCGCAATACATTTTGAACTTGTAAAAACCTGAGAGTCGCAGTCTCAGAGCTTCGCTACCTTGCACTGGCTTGTTCAATTCGTCACTCTATAAATACGAATGTGGGACAAATACGTTTATTCGTTTCCTAAATCTTGAAAAGGAAAGTGCTAAGAAAATATTTTAAAAAATATAAACAGATAGTATATCACACAAATTATAGTGAGTCAGTGTTATTTTGTTTGAGAGTGCTGGAGAAAAGTAAGTACATTATTTTTTATTAAATTTTAGTTTTGTATTCGTAGTTAGCAAAGATAGATAAATTACGCTAATCATGACTTTAGTTATTAGTAGTTAAATATTCAATCATGCAAAATTACACGAGTACTCAATAGTTTCTTTTTGAAAGTTTTAGCAATCGGTAATATAATTACAGTGCAATCTCCGTAATTCGAGCTAATTGTTGCAAGATGTTCGAATTATGGAATGTTTTCGGAAAAATCAAAAAATATTTTTAATATACAGCTGCTGGATTTTCTGTCTTATTTAAATAATTTAATTTTGCCCACAGATGACTGACGCCATGTCCGAATCTAAAAAGAAATGTAGACAGTACAGTGTTGATTATTTGAAATTTGGCTTCATTCCATCATTGCCGGACAAACAATCGCCTATGTGCCTTTTATGCAACAAAGTTTTGGGCAATGACGCTATGAAACCATCTAAACTGCAAGATCATCTGAGAAGATGCCACCCTGATAAAACAGAGAAAGATTTGAAATACTTTCAAACACTCAAAGATAAATTTCAGAAGAGACCTACACTGGACAGAATGTTCGCTTCGACGTCACAAAGAAATGATGATGGTTTGCGGGCGTCTTACAATATCTCGTTACTTATAGCAAAATCCGGAAAACCGCATACTATCGGAGAGAAGTTAATTTTGCCAGCCGTTGAAGAGGTTTTAAAAACTGTTTTACACAAACCTGTATCTGATATCATTAAAAGAATTCCCTTAAGCAACAATACTGTTGAAGACGTATTGATGAAATGAGTTCTGATATTGAAAGCTTCTTATGTAATTATTTGCAAACGACCCATTTCTCTATACAACTGGACGAGTCAACTTTACCTGATAATGCAGCATTATTATTGGCATATGTTTTATTATGAATCAAGAAATCTACGAAGAACTGCTCTTCGCAAGAACTTTGATAACCGACACTAAAGGTGAATCAATATTTCATGTTTTGAAGGATTACTTCATTGAAAAAGCAATTCCTTTATCAAATATAATATCAGTAGCTACAGATGGAGCACCTGCCATGGTTCGACGTTATCGTGGATTTATAAGCTATTTAAAACAAAATGTGTCAGGGGTGTTAGCAATACATTGCGTCATCCATCGACAGCATTTAATTGCTAAACATTTGAGTGTTAGATTGCATGAATCACTTCATTTAGTCATTGATGCAGTAAACCGAATCCGAAGCAACGCGTTGAATACGCGGTTATTTGCGCAGTTGTGTTAAGAAAATGACGAACACTTTCATCAATTACTCCTTCACACTGAAGTACGCTGGCTGTCGAAAGGCTTATGTTTGACAAGATTTTTTGCACTTTTTGAGACTATTTTAGAATTTCTGGATACCAAAGATAAAATTTTAAAAGAAAATTTAATGAAGAGGAAAACAGACATCGCCTATTTAACAGATTTGTTTACAAAATTTAATATGGTTAATTTGCAATTACAAGGCGACAGTTTAAATTTGATTAAAACAAAGTCCAAAGCAAAATATTGGACGGGGCGAATTTTCTTAGTTCCCCAATTTGTCACAGACAAGGTGCCACGAAGACGACGTTTCAACTTACGTTCAACATTTAAATGCCCTCTATTCAGATTTTGAATCTAGGTTTGAGGATATTTTGACTATGGTAATACCACCGTGGATAATTAATCCATATGGTGACATAGAAGAAACGAATGTCATAATACAAGAGGAACTGACTGAACTAAGTACAAACGAAGAACTTAAGGTTCAGTTTAAAAACGGATATCAGCAATTCTGGCTGTAAAACAACATACCCGTTACTTATCCCGTATTATGGAATATAGCGAGGACATTTTTAATTTCCTTTCCATCGTCATACCTAGTGGAAAGGGGGTTCAGCGCTGTTACCAATCTCCTAACGAAAAAAAAAACAGACTGGACGTCATTAGCCGAGGAGATTTAAGATTAACCCTTACAAAATTGACGCCAAATGTTGATAATTTATTATTAAAGCATCAGGTTCATCCTTCTCACTAAAAATATTGACTTATTGCTTATGTTATTTTATTTATAGTTTACTTTATGTTTATTGGTGTCTGACCAATAAATTCCCGCATTGGGAATAAGTGCCCGCATTGATTTTTTTAAAGAACCCCCCTTTATAGAAAACATTTTTTTTTTAATTATTCTGAAAATTCAAGGATAGGTACACACTAAAATTCGTTAATTTTTTGCCTATTTTTAGATAACTGAAATGTATAAGAAGCGGAATTTAATCAAACTAACAGTGAAATTATTGTAGAACATACGTTTATGTTATAATTAATAAACGAACCCGCTTATTGTACTATTTTAGGTAAAAAACTTTTTTTTTATTATTTTTCACTTTTTTTTATTTTACCCTCTTATTTTTTTTCCAATGCGGGCACTTATTCCCAATGCGGGCACACAGACACCTGTTTATCTAATGTTACGTATATTTTACATAACAGATACAAAATTTTATTTTGAGTAGTTTTAAGTTAAATTCAATTAATAAATGTATAAATTAACATGTGTTTTTACTTTAAGTTTTTAACACTAAACTTCACTACAGTTAGAAATTTACAGGAAATCAATATCAGGTAAGTAGGGGGTCTACCCAACATGGAAAAACATGGCAAGGGGTCTACGACACAAAAAAGTTTGGGGAACTCTGATGTAGAGCTTTCCGTTGAAAGTTACTTACACCTTTTTCTACGAGTCATGGTGGGAGATGCCCCAACATCTAGTTTCCATAAGAGGAAGTGTGACGGCGCAATGGTATATCCAGGAAATTCTAGAACCTCATCATTTCCTATCTCTCCAAACGCTTGATAACCTTATTTTCCAACAAGATAATGTAATCACTCGTATCGACGATTAGGCAACAAATTACGCGACCGTCCATCGAGAGCAATCGATTTCACATTCGAGAGACTTCAGCGCCATGAGATGAATCTACTGCCATCTAGACCGTTTCCATGAAGGTTCGCGACTCGGCTTGGAAAACGCTGGCGTATTTCTCGACTCATCGATATAAGAATAAATATGTATATGCAAAGATGGCGGAAGCGGCAGTCAACGGACAGCGTCCGATGAATGACTGGATATAGTAAAGACGACATGGTTATGAATTTGTCATAAATTAGTGGCAAGTGTTGTGATGAGTTAGTTAGTGTGAGAGTAATAAATTAGACTTTGAACAGTAAGAACTGTGGATATCCTCATATTGCTAAAGCTACAATAGGTCACCTAAACAGCGATTAAATTAACGTCCAGAACATTCGTCAGTTGAATCTGCGTGGCATGTGATCAGAAGAAGAGCGACCTCTAACAACGTTACCAGCTCTTCACAATCAAGTGCAGCTTGCAGCTTGAGTGTTTTATATCTTTGTCACTGAGTATATTTGTAGATCCTGCCACGTGATCTAGACTGGAGAGTAAGATAACTATATGGGTTAAAGATCGTTTTTATCATGGTCACTAGATAAGATTATATTTTTAGAAAATATTTTCCACTACTTATCCTGGAATATTTTTTGCCTAAACAGGAAATCTCAAGATATCTATCTCCTCTTCAACTCTTTCAATTAACGCTACGATATGCGTATGACCTCGTTATCTTATCGCAGTCAGAGACAAAATGCGAAGGGCTCTGAATGTGGTTACAACATGGACTTCAAACGAGGGCTTAGGCGCTAGGACCACCTCTATGCCTTCTGGGAGAACCGGTGCAACTGTCGGGGGAGGTCAAGTATCTAGGGATAATACTAGACTCCAAACTGACCAGGAACCGGCAGATCAAACGCTTTAAAAGGAGAGAGGAGTCGTCTTTAATGTTGACCAGACGCTCTCATGGCAATCATGGGATTGAGCCCTTCCATGATGCACTTAACGTACATAATGGTGATAAGACCCAAATTAACTTATGCTGCTCTGATATGGTGGCCAAAGATGAGACAAAGCTCTGCAATTGCAGAATTAAGAAAGGTATAAATACTTGCTTGCCTGTCGATAATAGGTGCAAGGAAGAGCGCTCTAATTGCAGGACTTGAGACCACGCTGGACTCCTCACCGTTACATTATGTAATAATGAGGGAGGCAAGAATGGGCTACTCCAGGCTACAGTCACAACCAAAGGGGCCTTGGACATAATCAAATAAGAAAAGGTGTGGGAAGTGACAAATTCGATTTGAGGAAAGACCACATAGTTCCCAGATTTGAATTCAAAAAGAACATCGAGACCACAACGGTATATCGAACGAAACACTAAAGGCACAACCTGCAAGGGGAAATTATCTGGTACACTGACGGCTCAAAAACTGAGCAGGGAACCGATGCAGGTATATATGGAAACAGGTGCAATCCTGGATATAGTATACCGCGGAAGCGTAGAGTAAATAATGAGCAAGTGTATAATAATAAAAGGATCTCCATATACACTGACAGTCAGGCGTCACTCATAGCGTTGAGAATCTAGGTCTTCTTAACGCTATGAGTGACATCTGCACTGATCTGGGAATACCAGCAAGAACTGAATACGCTGGAGGAACACAACAGAGTAACACTGATGTGGGTGACAGGACATTGAGGTAACGCGGGAAATGAAAGAGCAGATGAGCTCGCAAGGAAAGGATCATCCACACCCTATACAGGCCCCGAACCTGCCTTGGTGCCAAAAACCACAATAAGGAACCAAGTCAAAAAATGGGTCAGAAACTAGCACAAGGAACATTGGCACTTAGTGACTAGATGTTGGTAAGGGTATGAATTCAGCTCGGGGCCATGTCCAAACAAGACCGCAGAACTGCTCCTAATAAATAGAAACCAACTCTGTGCAGTGACCGGGCTTCTAACAGGTCACAATGGCCTGAAACAACACCTAAGCAAAATAGGGCTGTGCGATAGAGACCTTAGCTGCAGATAATGCGGAAAAGAAACAGATTCAGCACTACAGGTCCTATGTGAGTGGGAGGTGCTAGATCACAAAATACATTAACACTTCGGGAAACAAAGAGAAAACGAAAAAACGAGCGAGTTTAGAACAGTACCGGCAGGAAAACTGTACCAACTGATTCAGAGCATCAGAACACTCGACTGCTGGATTGGATCCTGTAAGCTCCAGGAGCAAGGCTCGAAAAGCACTAGAAGCTGCAGTACTAACGAGGACGTTTATAACACAAATATCAAGTTTTTTTCGAAAGTGGCATGTGATTAGCAACTAGTGCGGGCCCATACATGTATATACGCAAACTGTAGTTGCGATTATAATTATTCACGTATTTTTCTGTTTATAACAAAATTTATATTCCCTTTTCAGCAATTACCCATTGAAGAGGGTAGAAAAAGATTCAGATGGAATGAACTATGGTGTGGCAGGTGAAATGAATCTGATACAGAACTGCACCTTAACAGAACAGCGAATTACATCGTTTGATTGGTGCGTCGATAAGATCGGGCTAGCTGTTTGTTCGTCTTTCGATCAATCTATACGAGTTCTTATCACCACAAAGCTTACATCTGTATTGACAGCCAAGACTTAATAATATTATATGTTTATATTATTGGATATGAACGAAATAAAGGTTTTTCTGTTTGTGTAGTTCTTCAGATACTCTTCTGAACGTGTTTCAATAACATTATAACACTATAACGCACAGACCACTTCAGAATCAAATATCTAGTAAAACAGACCAATCGAATTGTTTGAACTTTTGAAGGTAGACGTATCAGATCACCAATTGTCGCTACCTAAGAGATGCATCATTAGAGGTGGATGCCTCGAACCTTAGGTCGCCACTGTTTTGATCGATAATTATGGATTAAAAAAATATTATTCCTTATACACATTATTTTAAAGATGTACTGCAGTTGAAGAAAAAATCTCACAAGATTCTCTTGAATGAGGTGCCTGTTTTTAGATCCCGATGAAGGTGTCACCATTATTTAACCGTCATATACAGGAAAAATTAGTGTTTTAATTTCTTTTAGAATTATCTTTGATTTCCACCAATGGTGATATAATGCACATATCTTGAGTTATTGTAGCATTTTGCGACAACGAGCCGCCGGAAAATGTAACAAATACCATTACGTAATTTAAATTATCACTGCCTGCGTGTACGCAGGTGAAAACCATTTTGAAGAAGGGCGATACTCTCCAATGAGCGCCAGATGGGTACTGACCAAAATCGCTGATCTATGATCATGGACGTGGAAACCTTGCCTTGGAGTGTACGAGATGCGGTGTTGCCAAGCGAACCAATGATACAATGGTGTAGAATTTGTGGCGATCCTGACCTTACATTTCGACCTAAAATGAAGCGAGGTTAGGACCAACCCGGAATCGATCCTAAACAGATTCGTCAAAATTCACAATTCAAAAATGCGGACGCTCAAAATAAAACCATTATTCGGGCATCGAGAATGTACTAGCGTATATTTTCAACATGCATCTTAATTCAACTAACTGGTGTAACATATTGGCACGCGGGACGTTGCTGCGTCAGCGTTGCTAGGCAACGCGTTGATGAGGTTCGCTATCCAGCAGGCCTATACCTCTTTCTAACATACGTGTCTATACACACTTCTCTCTTGTACACATTGAACTCAAACCGTCACACAAATTTGGTTTTCACTCATTACCGTGCGAATCATTTACGGTTGAGGTCGACCGAGTTTCAATGTGTACAAGAGTGAATCGTGAGAAACGTACAACACGTATGTTAGTAAGAGTTAGAAATAGTGCGTCGTAACTAGGAGTTAAAGCTTGTAATCATTCAACTTTTCGCGCTTGGTGGTGATTACTTGTGGATGCACTCTAACATACTTGTTTGACGCATCTCTCGCTACTCTCTCTCTCCCTCTCTCTCTCTCTCTCTCTCTCCCTCTCTCTCTCTGTCCCTCTCTCTCTCCCTCTCTCCCTCTCCCTCTCCCTCTCTCCCCCTCTCCCTCTCTCTCTCCCTATCTCTCCCTCTCTCTCTCTCCCTCTCTCCCCCCCTCTCCCCCTCTCCCCCTCTCCCCCTCTCCCCCTCTCCCCCTCTCCCCCTCTCCCCCTCTCTCCCTCTCTCCCTCTCTCCCTCTCTCCCTCTCTCCCTCTCTCCCTCTCTCCCTCTCTCCCTCTCTCCCTCTCTCCCTCTCTCCCTCTCTCCCTCTCTTCCTCTCTTCCTCTCTTCCTCTCTCCCTCTCACCCTCTCTCCCTCTCTCCATCTCTCTCTCTCTCTCTCTCCCTGTCTCCTGCACATTGAAACCTGGCCGTCCTCAATCGTAAATTTTTGGCACGGTATATGTCCCACCTCCACTGATAACGTTCTCCTATTGTTCGAATTTCCTAATGAAACATTTCACCTTGCTCTTCACTAGAATTTTCAACATTTTCAGGAAATGAGAATGTAAATACTGTAGACTGATGGCCATGTTACATGTTTCAAATCAGACAACATATCGTTAACTAATTAAGCATAGTTTTTTTTATTTACGTACTCGTATTAATCCTAAAAAGTTTCCAGGTGCGCTTTTCAAGTTCGTTCACAGATTCGACAAAAGTTGGAACTTTTAACAGCTATCCGTTAAGAATGCCTACTTTCAACATATCGTTGCTCAGTCCGATAAATGAGTCAGATTCATGTGTTTCTCTTCAGTGTCTCACTAATCAGAATGTGTAGAAGGTCGCTGAGCAGAAGACAACGCTAGCTATGACCAATAATCCGGGTATGCAGAGTTTATACCGGTAATATTAGCCATAGGAAAATAACAATCATTATGATGACTACCAGGTTCCCGATAAATCATAGGTGCCTTGAATTAGGAAGTTTCCTATAGTAAAAAATTCTGCTAGTTTCACTTGCATATATTGGTATAGCTGGTATCTTTCACAAATATGAAAGAATTATTCCGATAATTTGAAATTTAAGGACGGCGAGTCGAGGTTCGGTTGTGACGTCTCATGACATAACATCGCTTTCTGGGCCACGGCACTGACGCCACGGTCCTCATACGTAAATACTGCTAATGGTTATATATACTATGCAAAAATAATGTTTTAGCACGAATTAACACTTATAATTGTGCCCACATGCCATCGACACCACATTTGGTTCAAAAGACCTAAAATATGATATTCGAATTAAAAATCGATTATTAAGAAATCTAAATAGGGCAAATTACGGTCTTATTTGCTTTCAGAGCATGTATTATTGTATGATATCGCATAACGGCCAAGCTTGCACTCAGGTGGAGACAAAATTGAGCACACCATAATACATCAAATGTGTTAATAATATTGAAAACAAATTTCAAGATCATACCTTCAGTATAAAAAATGAATTGAGCAATTGAACCTATAAGTTACAACTTGTTTAAGCTTAGTGAAAAATGGAAAATGCCCAAATACCTAGTTGATGATTGTATCAAGAACTTGATAGCATGATATCAAAATTGTTCTGCATGAATCTAGTACCTTATTATCAAAATTTTAAACATAACAACTGCGTTTTTATAAGGAATCAGCAATTTATGACATTGTGATAACAAAACTCTCTAAACGAATTGAGTGGCACTTAAGTAAATTATTAGTCCCTGATCTTTTAAGACGATTGATTTCATAATGATGGAATATGAAACAATACAGGGCGACCGACCCTTAAGTAGGAAATAGACCTGGAACTATAAACTCCATTCAAAACACAAAAAATGCAACATGATTTTAGACGCCTAAGATTAAGATCCATGCTTTCGTAATTAACGAAAAATGGTGCTCTACTCCGGATTTAGTTCTTCAGTTATAAACGCGTACTGTTTTTTTAGAGATAGTACGTTATAAACTACATCCCAATTCGACAGTCAGGACTGTCTGTGGACAAAATTTCAAAACAGTGATCATGCACCAATTGACTCCTATGTAACTTAAAAAATACTCCACGGATATTGATGAAATAGGGATGCCACAGTTGGAAAATTTGTATAAATAAATCCACCGGTGGCGAAGCTACGGATAAATAAATAATAGGCTAAAAACTAAAAAAAACACGTTTTTATAGCTAACAGAACTAAAATTAGAAAATAATCTTTAATTACACAGAGTTTATATTACAGTAGTAGATGGTCGAACAATCAATCATAATTAATGACCTCAAAATAAAATTATAATAAAATTTAAGTTATTAACATAATTATTTAATTCCGAGTAAAAAGCGTGGGGTGCATTTTACTACCTTTTTATAACTCTCCTCTCAAGAGGATAGTTGCCAATAGAATGATTGTAACATTTAATATAGCACCTCACGCTTTTTATTCTGAATTGAGTTATTCTGTTAATAACTTAAATTTTATTATAATCAAATTTCTAGAAATTGGTGAAAACATACATACAGGCCAAGCTAATATAAGCGTATTGAAAATATAAATCGCGCTAGAATTTTGTTATTAGAGGTTTCAGAGATTTATGCTCATTTTTTTTTATTTTTGAAGGGAAAAAATTGAAGGTATCGGATTGTAGAGGTGGGAGATGGTAAATTTATTTAACTGATTGACTGAATTATTTTGTTATACATGTTCGTAGTTAACTTCTTTCTAAAAGAGGCTAACTTATGCCAAACATTTTCTTTCACAAACAGACGACAGCGTGTCGTAGGAAGTGCAGAGTCAACCTACTTAACGCTATTATTTCCTCACTCAATGAAACCGAACCAAGTACCGCGTGCGCTGATGGTCGATAAGTGTAAGAAACGTTTGCTTGTCTCTCCTTTGCTATCTTGTTCTACGTCTTCTTGAACTCATTAAAAAGTTCTCTCTTTTCTTCCATTGTACCACTTTTCATCAAGCCAAACCAACAGTTTTTTTGTCTGGGAAAAGTGGCACATCCGTGGCTCGAATAATGAGATAAGGAGGAACTGAATTTTGACGAATAAGATCTTAATATCTCCATCTTTATAATGAAGTACAATTTATGGAATGTTTTACTGCTTTGAATTTCTCGGTAAATAATTTCCATATTCTTAACACACTCAAATTAATAGATAAATGTCTAAACAAGTGTCCTTATCAAGTACTTTCATTCGATATCGTAGTATAAAAGTTGGCAGTCGAAATATTTGCGGCCAAAAATCAACGATGGTAGGTTTGCAAGGGGTGGTGTTGGTGTTATTCTTACAAGGCTTGCTTGGCTCAAGGTAAGCATTTTTCGATTATATTCTATTATACAGGGTGTTCTGAAAGCTGATTTTTTCTTTTTAAAAAATAACGTGGTTTAAAATGACGAAGCTATGTGCGGTAAAACAACAACCAAAAAGAGAAAAATAAGTAACCGTTCATTTGTTAAGAAATTTCAAGAACTACCCAGCCTAGGTTGGAAACGTCGAAGAAAACGATCTGATTACACTCGCGTAGCCTCTTCGGTAAATCGACAAGTTCGTTATTGCTACAGGCGTGTACCATTTTAGGTTTCAAATTCTAGTTATGAACAAACAGCTGCATTTGATATCGCAGATTTTTTTGATTTTATCGGATCACCATAAGACTGTGTTTTTAGGAAAATATACGCTGTGTTGTGCTCTTTATCAACTCATCAGTACGGTATCGATCTAGATAGATACAAACAAACGGAAGGCAAGCAATTGGTATGTTTTTTAGAGAGTCAAAATGTTGTACGCAAATAGGTGGGAAACCTGACGATAGTCACTTCAAATATTGTAACCACGGTCGAAACTTGACCAAATTTGAGAAATGCACAAATAAACCGAGTTCGTAAAAAGACTGGCTACCATCTTGATAAACTGTTTGATACAATATAATTTTACTGTACCTAAAACAAAATCTAGTGCTGAGATAGTCAAACAATAAAACCTTTTTTTTTCTAAGCAATTAAAAAATGAGCCATGGTTTTGACACAATTTATTTTTTACGTTTTCGGTGCTGTTTTACCCTAAATTAATAAAAAAATTAAAATTAATTGAAAGCTTTTAAACCAAGTTGTTTTCTGAAAACGAAAGCCTCAACTTTCAGGACATAGGATAGATTGATGCCTTCATAAGGCATCTCTACTTTTAGAAGTAAATTACAGATAAGGATGTTACCTGCCTGAAACAATATTTCCTCAGAAAATAAAAATGTGTTTCTTTTTCCGTTTGGTTTCGCTCCACAAAAGGATTTTAACCCCTTACCGCATACTGTCCCAAATTTGACACACGTGAAATATATGTTATTTTTCAAGTCCCCCAACAGCTAAAGACCTTAACCTAAACTGTTCCATATCTGGCACGCTCGCTTCTCTATCGCCAAGAAACATTGTCGCCCTCTAGCACGTATTTTATGAATTGCGTCAGATTTCGTTTAGCGGCCCGTAAGCACGTGTTACTACATTCGCTTATAAAGTTGTGGCGGCCATAAAACGTTCAAAAATCAAATTTTTGGTGCAACTAAAATTATGTACGTTCTGGTAAGTATGTCTTATTGTGACTTTTGTAAAATTATGTCCTTCAACTCATACACATGTTGATTTATCGTCATTTGTTTTCTTGTGCCATAATCGGAACAACTTGCAGTAAAAGAAAAGCTGACTATATTATTGCCCCTTTTTTCAGATGGATGCAAAACGATTTTATGGTGCTAAAACTGTTGGGATTCCGAACTTGAGTGGCAGTGAAGATGAAAATTTGTCAGATGATGATTTTTACCGAAAAACATTTTCTCAAGTTCTCGTGGAAGATACCAGTGAAGAAGAACAGCTTGATAGAGAGACGGTCGAAGATATTGTGATTAAAGAAAGTGATTTTTCCGATAGTGAAGACGATGTTCCCCTTTCAACTCTCATTGCAGCAAACAAGGCAAAGAAAAAAAACAAGGTTTGTTTTGATTGGGAAGATAAACAGTTGAGGGTATCTGATGAAGACATATTATTCAAGGGATCTCACTCCTTAGGAAAAGATATTTTGAAAAATCGTTTGCCAGATTGCGAATTTCCTAAGGAATCTATGATGAAGAAAAAAGGTAGAGGTACAATTATGGAGAGAGTTGCTCAAGTCGATGGCGTAGATGTTTCAGTAGTTTCCTGGTATGATATCAAAATAATTACCACAGTATGAACTTACGTAGGCAGTCGGCCCATTTCCGAAGTACAGAGATTTTGCAGAAAGGAAAAAAAAGCACATTATGATTCCTCGTCCAAAGAGTATAGAAATGTACAACAACTATATGGGAGGTGTTGATCTACTTGACTCGATGTTAGGATACCATAGGATACTTATAAGGTCAAAAAAATTTTACCTAAGAATATTTTTCCATTTCCTCGACTTGTTGTGCTGTAATAGTTGGATATTGTGGAGAAGAGCTCTCACTGAGAACAATTCTGATGACTATTTGCCACTGGCTCAATTCAAACTTGGTTTAGCAGAAATTCTAACAAGATCCCACGTAACTTCAAAAAAGCGAGGCAGACCTAATAGCTCACTACAACCTCAACTGGATTTAAAAAAAGGATCCTTTTGCGGAAATACCAGCCCAAGAAATTCGTCGCGACAATGTGGGACATCTTCCTGAGTGGCATGAAGATCGTCAAATTTCCTGAGTGTAAGGGAAAAACACAAGTTTGGTGTGATAAATGTAATGTTAGATTATGTTTGAACAAAGACCGTAATTGTTTTCGCCGTTTTCATCTGGAGTAAATAAATGTTTATTCAAAATTACATTTAGTTTAGGTGTTTTCCCATGTATTTTTAACGATTTATAACATATATGGTTTCAGTAAATTTTTCCGTTATTAGTCAACTATTGCAATTTGTGTCAAATTTGGCACATGTCTAAAAAGGCTATTTTTAAAAAAAAAGCATCAATAATTTTTTTATATATTTTTCTAGTTACTTTTCTAATATGAACTAGCACATATATTTATTTTAACAAAAACAAAAAAATCATGCAGTAAGGGGTTAATTCATGGAAGAAAAATAGTTCTTAGCAAAACCATTATTAACTTCTTGCCTTGTTCAAGCAATCAACAACATAGCTGTTTCTGAAAACAGTATCTAGAATTGTAGATATACTGTTTTGAAGAATGATACTTTCATATTGCAAAACTACTTTTAGAAGTAAGTTCCAGATTAGTATGTTTCCTGCTTGGATCTTTTTTTTTTGTCAAAAGATGAAAATGGGCTATGGTTTTTCTCTTATCGTTTGTTTTAGCTTCACAAAACATTTTAAATCTTGAAAAAAAAGAAGTTCTTAGCAAAACCATTATTTACTTCTAGCATTGGTCAAAAAATCAACAACCGATTTCTCCCAGACTCTTTCAAGATTGGAGTGGCAAATGCCGCTCCACAAATTGAGGGAGCATGGAATGAGGGAGGCAAAGGAGAAACAATCTGGGACAGATTTGCTATGACACGCCCCGAGATGATCATTGACAGGTCAACTCCCGAAGTGGCTTGCGATTCCTATCATAAATGGAGAGAGGATTTAGCTATAATCAAAGGACTGAATTCGCAATTCTATAGGCTTTCAATTGGTAAGAGTATTTTTTAAATCTTACCTGAAACTACGGAACAAGATTCTATGCTCGAATCACAAGAAGAAACTTAGGCTTAAAATCAAAACACTTTCAAGTAATTTATGACAAACTTGTAACCATGTCGACTGGACTCTGTTGATTCGTCGGACGCTCTCCATTAAGCCAAGTGAATAAACTTTAGTAAATGCTTGTACTAGAGTATTTGTAGGTAAATTCTTAGGATTGAGTGAATAAAATATAAAGTACATACTTTAGGTCAAGCATTTACTTCTCTTTGTAGTAAGTACTTAGCTTATGTAGTAAATCCTCAGTTTTTCCGAATATTGACTTAAAGTTGAGTGAATAATAGGCAGTTAAATACTTTTGTTGTTAGTAAATACTCGATAATTTGTAAGGTAAGTGAATAGTACCTGTATACTTACTGTTGAACATGGCAGATTTCATGCAGTTACGTGCGGGTAAAACATATCGAAAAAGACGGAATGTTAGCCCTAGTCAGTCAGAACGTTTGTTAAGTTTTTATTCAGAAAGTGTAGATTTCTTATGTTCCGAGTTTCTGCCAGAAAATAATGAACGCAGAGGCGGAGCACTATCTGCAAGAACAAAAATGGAGATATTTCTACGCTATGTAGGCTATCCAAGGTTTCGGAGCGGAGTAGCAGAAGACTATGTGATTCACCGCACTACAGCCTGCAAAACGATAAATTGGGTTCTTAATAAAATGTACCAGAAGGCTTATTTCCAGCAACTGTCGCTGAACTAAACATTGCAAAAATTAAATGGCAATCACGTTTCACAATTCCTACTGTGATCGGTGCTATAGATTGCACTCACGTAAAAATAAAAAGGGCAAGAAGATTTGCTGACGAGTTCGTAAATCGCAAAGGCTATAGGAGCCCCTTCCCACTTCAGTTGGCCCACTTCAAGATTTGCACCAAAATATGCCTTTATAAACTAAACATGACGAAACTACTTACTTCTAAAATTTTTTTTCTCAAAAATATTTTAGATACACTCTAGTCGTAAAAAATACATATTTGAAATCACTTAGACCTATAACTAATAGAACATCTGAACAATTAAACAATTTGCGAATAAATGCGCGAAGTTAACAAAGCAACAATTGAAAGATTACCATTGGGTAACATCACCTTTATTTTTTATTACCGCTGAAATTATTTAGAGAATAGTGTTAACCAAGTTTTGGCAAAAATTTGGTGTAAAACAATCCCTTATTTCTTGATGCTTTTGTCTCAGTTCGGTGATTGTACGAGCAGGATGTTGTCGTAGAACCTTTTTCATCTCGTGCCACAAAGTTTCAATAGGTGACAGATCTGGACTGCTAGAAACCCATTCCAAAAGTGGTACATTATTTTCTTCCGTCCATTTTATAGCTTTTTGAGGTATGGCACGCTGCACCATCTTGCTGAAACACAAAATCTTGGCCGGATGTCAAACATTCTTCCATCACTGGTAAAAGCGATTCTTCTAAAGTTGCCAAATATTTGTTTGTATCCACATTTCCATCAATAAAATGAAGCTTTCCTACTCCTTTTACTCTACTGCGACTGTCACCAACACAAACTTCGAATCGGGCCTCATCACTCCATTGTATTGCGCACCATTGTTGAGGTATCCATTGTCTATGTTCTTTAGTCCATCTAAGCCGATTTTCCTTTTGCAGTGGAGTTAATAGTGGCTTTTCTTTGGCCTATAAACAAGTTGTGCAACTTGAGGGTTTTACTTCACTTTTTTATAAGAAAACTTACCTTGCAAGTGCTAAATCCCAGTTTGTGGGCCTCTCTATGAGTTGTGGACCTCGAAATTCTCCTTCCAACAGCGTCACTCCACAGAGCACTTAATTGTAAATAATTGGCACGCCTGTTTTTCACGATTATTCTTCTTAATACTCTTCGGTCGGCATTTGTGATATTACTTTTTTTCGCATATCGTGGCTTAATATTAACTGAACCAGTTACGTTATATCTTCTAACAATATTTCTCACACTGTACCGCGATAAGTCTAACAAAGTTGCAATTTCTGAGTTTGATTTGCCAGAATTAAAAAATTTAATTATCAGTAACCGAATTTTCTCACTAATAACCTATCCTCTACCCATTTTGAAAACCTTAACTACCCAAAACTATTTTAAACGTATTCTGACAGCTGTGATTAATAAAAACAATTGTCATGGCTTTTATTTTTCACAGCCACCTATGCGTTATAGACTTATTTTGCATTGAAATGAAAATATTTTGATATGCTGTAATTGCATCAGGTGTTATTTTTATGCTGCAAATTTGATTAGGGCGTCATAACGTTGGTGTTTTCTACTATATATTATCAAAATATTCATTGTTAATATTTTAAACCTATAACACCCTGCTACATTTTTATTATTTGTGTTTGATAAGAAAAAAACTAAGATTTCAATAGTTGGGCCAACTGAAGTGGGAAGGGGCTCGTACAAGCTACGTGTGATACTACCGAAAACATTACAAGTATAGATGCGCAGTGGCCGGGAAGTGTACACGATGGCAGGATTTGGAGGCTAAGTACAGTAAATGAAGTATTATCACAGTTTAAGGGATCATTTTGTCTCCTTGGTGATTCTGGATATGGAATATCACCATGGCTCTTGACTCCATTTAAACCTGTAATAAACAAACAACAAGAAAGGTTTAACCTATTACATTCTCGGGAACGGGTGATATTAGAAAGACTATTAGGACAACTGAAAATTCGCTCTCCTATACTCAGCAATACTGTCAGAGGATCAAGTGAGAAGGTCCCGAAAATAATATTGTGTTGTGCAGTACTGCATAATATAGCAAAATATTTGAACGATGACTTTGACCTAGAAGGAGCCTTTGAAGATGAACTTTTGGGCGAAGTAATGTATGAAGACGAGGAAGGTGATGACGGTAACCGTTTGAGCCGTACAGGAGTAAGAAAACGCGAGGATATTATTGCAGTTTTAAATTTATAACATTTTTGTAATTTTCTGAATGAAACATACATTTAACATGGAAACGTTTATTTGTGAGAACTGAATACATAAAAAGAAAATATTACTTGTCAAACAGTAAATATGTTCCGAGCTCTGTTAGAATGTTCTAGTCGGGAACTGGCGCTTCTACATTTCCATTTTGAAGTAAAGCTGATTCAATAATTCAATAACTAACTTGTCTTTGTCCTGTTGCAACCTCGCTGCCAACAGTTGTAATAGTACAAGGCGTTGCAACTCGGTAGTTATAAGCTGAGATTTTTCGGCTGTTTCAACCTCCAGAACACGTTTTCGTCGTTGTACCACATCAACTTCGTGACGGGGCGGACTTCTGAACCATTTTGAGGCTACAACTGATAGGAAGGGCGCATTTCGGATTCCTACAAGCGATGCATCTGATGAGTTGTCCATTGTTACTCCAGCTGCAGCGCCTCCAGGAACTTTTGAAAAAACAGGATTCTTTTCAATCTGTACGATTTCTGGAAATTCACTTTCATCGGTTTATTACCCGTCGCATTTGTATCCGTTTTTTTTTTCTTAATATTCGTCTTCATGTTATTCAGAAGTTGTTTCAGTTGTGCTAAGGTGATTACTTTGCCAATGCCTTTACTGTACTCATCTTTTATTTCATTCCAGGCTTTTTCTTTCGCTGCCACCATTTTCTGCAACATAGATTTATTTAATACCACTCTGTGGTTCTTTAGTAAACTCGCAAAGAGCATCTTACTTTGTGTATTACCCGCTTTTTTTATCTGCACTTTCTTCTTCACTACTAGACATGATAGCACGACTGATAAATATGTTAATTTAGTAATTTTGTGTAGACGACGGACGTGTCGTGTTTACATTTTTTGCTGTCGCGTCATAAGGAATACGTAGTCCTACTGGTGTAGCGAAGCAAATACTTAAATTGGAACGTTTATAAGTAAATACTTGCTAGTAATTACTTCCACTTTTCCAGCAAACGCTACCTAGTAAAAGTAAACGCTTATTCTCTCTAAATTAAGTATTTGCTTTTACTTGACAGACCTTACTTTACTAAAAAGTAAAGACTTCCTAGTGTTTACTACTTTTTATTCACTTGGCTCATTGGCTCTCCCTCTGGTGGGAACGACCTATCGAAGGCGTCGAAAAGGCTATCGATATTTCTCGAACGCTCCTGATGCCGACCGAAGCTCCTGAATGAGGCCACAGTCGCTCATGCACGGCAGCGTAACTCTGGTTGCCTAAGTTTCGATGTTCCTGGACGCCCGTCGAATCTTCCGTTCGACGCACGAGGGTGTATCGCTCGTACTCAGAGTTCCAGTTATACGAGGGCGTTACAATACCATAAATGGTCTTCATCAAATAACAGAATGCTTGAACTCTACTCAGTTTTTGGTAAATAGTTGCAGTGATCGGAGCAAATTCTTGGTTAAAAGCAAATACCTAGTTGAGTACAATATGGCAGTTACTGCTTTTATATCAATGTTCCATGAAAATATCTGGAAGTGGTATTATTAATTTGATATCTGTAGAATTTTTTGGGCGTGCTGAGCTCCTCAACAGAATCTCGTGGCACTAAAATGAGAGAATGTATAATTACTCTTTATAACGGGAAAATGAAGATATTTTTTAAGAACTTTTAGGTTCAAAATGAAAGGCGGTTCAAAGTTAAAGTTTTAATTGGCCCTTTTTGGTATCCCTCAAAAACCTCGATTTGGCTTCAATATATTTCAATGTTGTGTTAGGTATAAAATTTGAAGCTTTGGAACTGAGCACTCAAAAATACAAGAAATGGAATTAAATTGATCAAAATTACCTTACAATTGTCCAGGAGAAAGCCCAATATTGATGTATATGCCCTTTAGCAACGCCGGTGACTGTAATATTATTAGCACTTACCAATAAAAAGTTTTGCCTTTATTCAGCCAATGTCCGTTTTGCTCACCTGTTATAAAATATAAAACCAAGCTATACTAAGGACTGTGTTAATTTCTGTTCGCGCTTTTCGATGTCCATCAAAAATGTTGGTTTATCTCCTTTGATCCCACCGAAAAAAAAGAAACCAGAGGCGTGCTCAGTGAAACCCCAGAATACCCTGTTAAAATTTGATAGCGCTGTCCCTGGGATAGTTGAGATATATATAACCGATACAGATTAAGTTTCTTAACTTCTACCACAGGTTCAGTATCTCATCTAAATCACTCAAGTAATTTGAAAGAAATTAAAAATTCATACGATAAATCAACAACAACAAATGAAATTGAACACTCTGTATCCCAGTAATTACGCTGTAAAGTGGATAAGTTTAAATGAAATATATCCGTAAAGCTTTCGATTGTCTAAAACTTTTCGGTAACTTTTTATCTTCTCCATTAGCTTGGGCCAGGATCTTGCCAACCGGGTACTACAATGGCACGAAAAGCATCAACCAAGAGGGTGTAAGATATTACAAAACCCTCCTAAGAGCAATGAATAAGCTGGGAATTGAACCAATGGTAACTCTCTACCACTGGGACCTTCCTCAGCAACTGCAAGATGACTTTGGAGGCTGGCTGAGTCCTAAGGCAGCTGACTTATTCGCTGAGTATGCTAGGTGAGTAATTCGTATCAAACCTTGGCCAGCTATGCTGGTCACTCCAAAATCTGCACGTCAAACCTAGGCTTGGCCGCGCAGCGGGGCTTAGGACTAAGGTTTGCAATTCCACAAAACGGGATCCCGCACATCCAAAATGTGAATCCGCTGATCTCGCAAGTTTAATAATTGGCGATCAATCTTTGATGCAAGAGTTCTAAAATTCGACAAAGGAATTTTGCTTTACAATCCTTAGGCCCGTATCGTCAGTCGTCCCTACAATTGTAGGGCGCGTTTATGGCCTCCTTGATTGTCATACTCCTTTCTCTCCTTGAAAAATTTCTAGATTACACTTGTCCCGTGTCAGCGTCCGCGCCCTCCTATTGTGAAGATAGGTATGTTTTCTTTTTAAATTGTACGAAATTTCAGGCTGATAAAACATGATATAACTCAAAAGCAAGCACAATTTGATGCAAATAGATGTTTGTGACATAACCTCAAAATAGAGTTCTGACACGGAGAAGTAGAAAACTATGACAATCAAGGAGGCCATGAAGGCGCCCTACAACGACTGAAGATACGGGCCTTAGTATCGTTTTTATTTAGAAATAATTTATACAGATTGCTCGAATTGATGTAAGCCAGCTATTTTTTATAATTTTTTAAGTATAAATGGCCATTGGCCAGACTTCGCCATTTGTAAGGATACATAACTATGTATGTGTTACAATAAAGTCCATTGAATTGAATTGAATTGAATTTAATTGTTTTACTTTGTTACAGAATTTATATACCTTGTTGATTTTCGGGGTATTAAATTTTTTCTTAGTTACATGACATTAGATTACATTTTCGATTTTAGCCTATCGTAGATGGACGTAATAAGCACGTATATACCTTTGGCATTTTAGAGCCCGCGACGCTTCACGCCTTGGGCTCTAATTTTACTCCGCTGGTCCTAACCGCCCCTTCTTTACGCTCCGCCCTACATACCTAAATAACTACCAAAATATTGCTTTACAGACTTTGCTACAAACTTTTTGGAGATGAAATCAGATGGTGGATCACAATCAACGAACCAAAACAGGTAATTCACCGAGATTCTGGGAAGCAACAAATTGAGAGTCGTTTCCTAATTATTTGATGTTTGAGCTTTTCTAAACGAATTGTTTGGGCTAAATAAAGTGCCTATCCTAGAGGGCTTTATACATCGATCAATATCGTTGGAATTGATGCCAGTTTCTGGATTGGGCAACCCCCTTTCAGTGCCCCAAAAGATGTATTAAAATAATAACTTAATTGTTCATACAAATGTCAACATATAGTTTATTCAAAACAAATATGTACTAATATGTATTCAAACCTCATTTACTCCGCTTCAACGCAAACATGAGCACGTCACTGCTATTCGCTTGTCGCTGCTACACCCAGGCATTTATCGGTCGCTGGCCAATAGGAAGCGCGCGAATTTGAACGTTGCGTGCTGGTGTTTGTGTTAATGGGGCGTGAATGAGGTTTTAATAGTCTTTATTTACCTTTACTTCTTTTTGAAGGTATGTGAAGCAGGATATGGTGGAGGTGCTTTTGCCCCTGGAATTTTTAAACCTGGTGAAGGCAACTACATTTGTGCTAAGAATGTCTTGTTGGCTCATGCTAAGGCCTACCGAATCTATGACGAAGAATTTAGAGCAACAAATAAAGGTAAGGAATAAAGGAACATTGCAGTTGTAAAGTGCCTAAGTTTTTTCGTTCAAAGTTCACATCAGAATTGGCCAATCTAGGCAGAAATTGAGCCATATTCTATACAAAATGGTTATGGAAAGGTGCCTAATGTGATGTCATACATAACTACTTTATAATAATATATCAAAAAGAAAAACGGTGTATTCTATTGAATTCAAATCTTGGGTGAATTCTGGAACACCCTTCATTTATATCGGGTGTTTCGAATTGCACATATCTGTGTAAGATGGCAAAATGACCATTCATTAAAATCATGATTCCTCTGCAAGAAAAAAGTTTAAAAATCACAAGAAATACTAATTCAATCAGAACTAATATATTATTTATATCGGCAGGGAAGGTAGCTATGGTTATCGACACCCCTTGGTTCGAACCAGGCAGTCAGAGACCAGCCGATGTTGCTGCAGCCGAGAGAGCTAGACTTTTCATGGTGAGTTGTCATCTTAATCTTTTACATTTCCAAATTCAAGTTTAAATGTTCCCCTGCGGATGCTATCAAAACCCGCGTCGGGAACTAAAAAAATGTGTCACGTAGGTTGACTGCGCACTTTTCACGCAACACCGTCACAAGTTTATAAAGCATAAGTTAGAGAAAAGCGAGAAAAAAAGTTAGTTAAGAATATGATTGTATAACAGGGAAATTAAACGGATAAATTTAGTCAAACAGACCTATACAATTAGTCTATAGACATACTCTCCTCGCCCTACCGGTAGTACCATCCATCTGGCAACGCCGCATTTTCCCCATACCTGCCCGCACGACGCGGCACTAATAGAGATCGGCACGTCTGTCAGAGAGCAGAAGCAGGATCGCGAATCGAAAACATTTCTCTATCATTCAAGGTTTAAGGGCAAATGTAGGGGACAGACAATGATGTATGACAAATTTAATGTCTAATAGGTGCATAAAATTACCGGGAGCGTATAAATATATGAAAAATTTTATATATATCCTCACCCACCCTATACAACCCCCCAATAAGCGGACGTACAGACCGAACCACTGAACTGCGTGAAATGGTTTACCGTGATGGATATGTCATATCACATCCAAAAAAGATATCTCATTTTCGAATTTCTTTATGATTCCACAATATTTTCTCGCCTTTACTGTAGAAAATAAAAACCTGTTTGGCGAGTGATAAAATTGTACAGTAGGGAGAGTCGCTACGCCAAAGGATCCAACATCACATATGTTGCTAATTTCCTGCCAAACCACTGCTGAAAAAGGACATAACTCCTATTTTCTCCCACAGTACGGTTTGTATGGTCACCCAATCTACTACGGCGACTGGCCCAAAATAGTCAAGGACAGAGTGGCGCTGCGCAGTCGCGCCGAGGGTTTAAAAGTTTCCCGCCTTCCTGAGTTCACCCCTAAAGAGAAGAAGCTGATCAAAGGCACCAATGACTACCTCACCATTAACTACTATGCCACCCACATGGCAAACGCAACCGGCGAAGCCCCGTTCCACAGACGTAGCTTCTACGATGACATGAACATCAACGAGTGGATCAACCCTGCGTGGCCCAAAGGTGGACCCGGTTGGTTCTCGGTAAGAGTTTGTAGTAGCTAAGATTTTGCTTATGAATTTGAGTACTTTATTGCACATTCTGAATGCAAGCCAGTTTTTTTCAACGAAGACGTGGCCTATCTGCAGCTGTATACTCAGGATTGTCTTTCAATTTCTACAACATATACATCTTAATATCTGTAAGATTTTGCTATAACCACTGTTATTTTTCTGCAGATCTGGCCCATGGGATTGAGGAAAGTACTAAACTGGTTGAAAGAAACCTACGGGGATCACGAAATTGTCATCACCGAAAACGGTCTCTCTGATAACACTGGAGCTATTCAGGATCCTCACAGGATCAAATACATTAGAGTAAGTTTGTCTAAATTATATTGCTACATTTTCATTACATGATGTCTAATTACACATCGCTTTAGTGTGGACATGCATCTTTCAACTATAGCCTAAGTCTCCTCAGCATACCAGGCAAGCCTATAGTGATAAACGAACTAACATTACATACCGACATATTATCAGCTAAATATTTATAAGAATTTATGTGTTTCCATAGGATCACTTAAGTGCCTGTTTGGACGCCATTTATGAAGATAACGTTCGTTTAGTAGGATACATGGCATGGAGTTTCATGGACGATTGGGAATGGACTGGAGGATATGGGTAAGCTCCAATTTTCCAGCATGGTACCATACTATTCTGTAGTTCCAACATTTATGGCTGCTAGTATTAATTATTGCCTTCCTTTTGCGACAACGATAATTTCTAAGGCACTTACACATTTAGAGTTCTTTAGGTCTTACTGCTTTTGAAATTTCTTCTCATTCTGTGAGTTGGTCGTAGTAGCATCAACATTAGAGACTAGCGAAGCTGTGTAATGAAATTACATATTTTTTATATTTCCAGGTCAAGAATAGGAATGTACTACGTAGATTACAATAGTCCCAACAGGACAAGGACGCGAAAAGCTTCAGCACTTTACTTCAGGGAAGTATGCAAAAACAGGTGTCTGGTAGAGAATTGTGTGTAAACCAATGTTGTGATGTAAATACTTGAGAATAAAATGATATATCTTATGTAAGGGCATTTATTCCAGACAAGTTCCAAATACAGCTAATATGTTCGTCTGATTTTAAGTATCAACTACTATGAATGCTTAATAAGTGAGCGAAGCAAAAAATATCCCACTTCTGAAACTAATTTATGCATGCTAAGAATATGCCACTTTGTCCAAAGAAAGAAACTGATAATGATTGGTTATTAGAAGTTAATCTGAATTTATTGGAATGTTGTAGATTGTAGGCATCTCCCCTTCTAAATCAGGTTTTTTAGGAACCTTTTATCAAAAAATTGAGTGAATGCCAAATTTCCAGGGTGTGAACTTTACAGACGTTACAGCCGAATATACCGGTTTGACCATTTATAATCACCTGACCTCACGCATGAAAATTGATTCCTATGTGAATTTCCTGCTAATTACGAATCTGCAATAAAATTGAAGTTGTTATTTGAAATTACGATGTTGACCTCCAAATCATGGCTGAGATCATTATCAAGTCGTATTAGAGACCACCAATAGATCCCTTTTTTAATCTCCGGAAACTTTTGTAGACATCTTCTTTTAAAAAAATGCATAGCTGCCAGGTGTTTTGGATGTTCGGCTATTTAATAGTGTTCTCATTTTTTCTATAAATGAAAAGTAACAAAGCTTGCCCTCCAAGGTTCAGATATAAGACTTCGCAACAAAGGTGCACGAAATAATAATATTTTCCATGCCTCATCCTTAGAATCTGATCCTTCTTCTGCCGTGGAGACAGAGAAGAGACTTACGTCAGATGCTGATAGGTTTCTATGGGTATGTGGAATAAGAATTACACTCTTGTGACTGATTCATTCGGTGATAGAGTAAGATCCCAGGTCAGCCAGGCATTAGTTATTTTCTAAAGAGAAAACGTGGGACACTGGATGGCGTTTATATGTACTTTCAGCGCCGCCTGCATCTCTGCTAAGTTGGGTAGGAGGCTGATTTGCCAGTACCAAGTGTAGGAGGTCAAGTAAAAATAAGACTAACTTAAATTCCCATGGTCCATTTTTATACAGGGTCCGTCAGAAAGAACGCATCTTTTTTAAATAAGTAGTACAGTCAAAATAAGTATGGCAAAAACTATTGTATTATATCCAAAATACTCAGAAATACATGCCAAATTTACGTTTTAAAAATTATGTCGGCCATATGGCGCCCTTGAGCCGAAATGCAGGAATCAAGCCTCTCCCGAATTGAGCCCATTGCGTCGGCCAGCATCCGTGCAGAAATTTGGGTTACTTCTCTTCTTATTTCCTCGTACAAATCGACGAGGGTCCGAGGCGTGCTTTGGGGAACTTTCGATTTCGGGTAGCCCACAGTAGTTGTTTCTCCATCATCCTCAAAAAAAATAAGCGCCAATAGTCATAATTGGGCCTACTGCACACCAAAGTGAAACTTTCGATGTATAATATGCAGGGGGTGCTCATGCAACTGTTGGGGGTTCACTGAATACCAATATTGACAGTTTTGTTTATTGACATATCCATATAAATGAAAATGTGCTTCATCACTCATAAACAACGTCATGTCATAGCATGTCTAGAGTCAAGACAGAGTAGACGTGTTTTTGGGTGCTGAATCTTTGAAGTAAAAAATCGCACAACAAGTTAGCAGCTAAATGTGGAAATTATTCACAGTACACATCTTTAGTCTCTATCGAGGTATCAGTGAAACACAAAAGTGATTTGCAATGGTCATAACGAGAGAAATAAGAGATGAAATTAAATCTCATGAAGTAGCAGCATTACTTCAGTATTGAATGATGACCAAATTTAATACTCGAATCGCACAAAAAGTTGCAGACAATATAACAAAAAGTCTGGTGGAAGACATCGCCATACTAGAGAAGAAAATTGAGGACATATATATAATTTCGTTCAATAGTACGGTAGTCAACGACCTTAAAGAAGAAACATCTAAAAACGAACAATTTATGCGGAAAATAAAATCGCTGGATCAAGGAGCTAGGATGAATAACCTCAGAATATTGAACTTAGTAGAAAAAGATTCAGAGAACATATTTGAAGAGGTCATCAACATGGTTAGCTCTCGTATGAGAATTAACATCAAGCAAGAGGATATCTTAGAGTGTAGGCGCTTGGGGAAAAAACGAGGTGGCAAACCAAGAGGTATCATACTTAAGCTGAATGGTTTTGTGATGAAACAAAATATCTACAATAAGAAAAAATCGCTAAAAGGACCTAACATATCTATCAATGAAGATCTAACTGAAAACCGGCTCTAACTCATGGAAGCAGCGATCGAGAAAACGTCACTGAGAAGTGTTTGGTCATATTTAGGTATGGTTTATGTTCTGAAAGACAACAAAAGAATATCAATTACATCGCAAGATGACATTGACAACATTTAGCTTTTCTTTGATTACTTATATGCCATAAGTTAGTCTTAATGTAAAATGTTTATCTTAGTCTTCCCAAACTTACGTTTAACGCCCGATAACTGCTTAATCTTTTTTCTACATTGTGAGCTCCAGAAATGGCTGAATCTTGTTCCAACCTATTATTTTTTAATCTTCTATAATTTTATGTTTTTGGTATACCTTTAAACGTGCTCAAGCAAATTATTTCACATAACGACTATGACGTTATGTTAATGTCTGAAACCTGGCTAGATTGCAACTTTGATTCTACTGTGATCAACAGACCTGGTTATACTCTCTTTCGCAAAGATCCTATTGGCAGAGGTGGAGGAGTTGGGGCCTATGTTAAGGCTGATTTATTGTGCGCTGTCACTCTCCGAACATTTAAAGTATAAAACTTACACTCGTGCTCTTGGAGTTTTCTATAGACCCCTACTGCCAATATTACTCAAGTAATTGATGACATTGAAAACATTCTATCTTTAGTGATTCATACCGTTGACTGGACTGCATGCTCAGGCGACTTTAATGTTAACCTGTTTAATTTGGATAATCCGCTGTCAAGATCTTTCGAATCTTTTGGCTTCACGCAGATAATAAACGCTCCCTCTAGGATATCGAATACTTCAAGCACGTTAATTGATGCATTTTCTTATCTGATGTCAACATTGTTCAGCGGTCGGATTTTTATGGAAATCTGCTTTCCTATTAACAATAATCATGTGAAAATAGTTTAGTATCGTTATTTTGAACATTTAAATTTCGACATTTTTCTGACGGAGTTAACTGGACTATCATGGTTTGAATTAATCAGAACCGAAGACATTGATGCTAAAATAGATATGTTCACATCTTTCATATTATCTGTGTTCGATGTCCATGCACCTAGGACTGAGAAGAGAGTAACTAAGTAACCCGCACCTTTCCAACAATCTTAGGAGCGCGATGGGGCCTTGCAAAAATTCAAAAGAAGCAAACAGGAGAATCACTTCGCTAGATATAAGTAGTTGAGGAACTATACTTTGGCTGCTACTAGGCGTGAAAAAGAAAATTTCTTGATTTACAATAGTAATAGCGGCATTAAAGGTACTTGGAATGCCTTAAAACAATTAAGTGTGTGGTCGCACTGTTATTGCTCCTGGTATTTTACTGTATACAGGATTTTCTTCAGCATTTAAGATCTCTTGAAAATCTTTTTCCCATTGAAGTAGCTTGATTGGTTTATTTCCTGTTGATGACAAGTCAATTTTTTTCTTAACAGTGCTTTTCATATTGTTAAGAAGTTTTTTCAACTGAGGTGAGGTGAATAAAAGAGAGTAAATGCTTTTACTTCGTAATTTTAAAGTAAATTCTTGGTAGTAAGTGATTAATAAAACTTTTACTTGTACTTGTCAAGCAAACACTTGCTATCTCGAGTTATTACTCCTAAAGTAACTATTTTGAGTGTTCACTTACGATTGGAATGAATAACAGTAATAGAAAACTACGTATTAAGTAAATACTTTCATTTTCGCAAGGTCTAAACTAAATTATGGCAGCATTCATGAATATACGTAAAGTTAAACAATATCGTGATCGAACAGATCTCAGATATAGTGCAAAACGTCTTTTAAGGTTTGAAAATGAAAATATCGATTTTACTACAAACTATTTCTTACCAGAAACCAACGAAACTCGAGGTGGTGCTCTGTCCTTAAGAAAATATATTGAAATATTTCTCCGGTATATTAGCGACCCTGGTTTTCAAAGTGGTGTTGCAAACGATTTTGGTATTGACGGTTTGTAAGACTGTAGATTATTTTGCACAAAAAATTATGGAGAAGGCAGGTCAATGGATAGTGTTTCCAACAACCGAACGAGATTTAAACGAAGCAAAGACAAGTTGGGTGGCAAAATACAGGATTCCCACCGTAATTGGCGCACTTGATTGTACCCATATACAAATTAAGAAACCTGAAGTGCAGTTTGGCGATGAGTACATAAATGGGAAAAATGTTGCTTCATTAAATGTTCAGATGACATGTGATGCAATGGAAAGGATCACAAGTATAGACGTGCAATGGCCTGGAAGTGTGCACGATAGTAGGATTTGGAGACAAAGTGCTGTTCAACAAAAACTTTCAAGATTCCAATGGAATGCTTGCTTGCTAGGGGACAGCGGATATGGTATATCTCCATCGCTTTTAACACCATTTAGACAACCACAAACTGAATCAGAATGGCGGTACAACAGATTACATTCAAAAGAAAGAGTTGTAATAGAACGTGTATTTGGCCAACTAAAACAGCGCTTTCCAATTCTAGCAAATAGGATTAGACTCCCAATAAGGAACGTACCGAAAATAATCATATGTTGTGCTATACTTCATAATATTGCTAAGTATTTGCAGGATGAGTGGGACTATGGAATAGAAAATAATAACGACGATCATGATGCTGTCCCAGAAATTGTTGAGCAAGAGCAAGGAGACATTAGACGTCTTGGTGAAGAAAAGCGCTTAGAAATAGTCCAAACAATAAATCAGTTTAATTCAATTTAAATAACAAAATATGTTTCCAACATATTTATCATAGTTAATAGGTATCAAATAAAAATTATGTAGCTCTTAAATACAGTTATTCTACACGATACTATATTTACTCGTACCAAAAGTTCTGATACATATTATACATGAGAAATTATAGATAAATTCTAATTATTCATAAATGTGTTAGAAAACTTACTTTAACAAAAGAAAATCTTGGAACCTAAATTCCGAGTTAACTAAAGGATCGTCATTCTTTTGGGTATTAATAGCTTCGTTTTCTTGCTGACGTAGGTTTTTCAGTTGGAGTTCCTCTTTTTCAATTTGTAGTCTAGTTAGTTTCAGCTGCTCTAGTAGTATCTACTAAGCGTTGAAATTCAGGAGTTGATAAACCTACAGTTTTTTCTGTTTCTGCTGCTAACAACCTGTGTTTTTTAGAATTGTGGCCCCTGGACACGGAAGAAATATCTGCAGCATGTTCTTTGCGTAAAATATGTCTCTGCTGATTACACTTTCTTGTTTCTGTTGTTGCTTCGCTTACATTTAACTGTGTGGGAAGTAAAACACATTTATTACTGGAATCTAGCCCAACTGTTATTGCTCCTGGTATTTTACTGTATACAGGATTTTCTTCAGCATTTAAAATTTCTCGAAAATCTTTTTCCCATTGAAGTAGCTTGATTGGCGTATTTCCTGTTGATGACAAGTCAGTTTTTTCCTTAACAGTGCTTTTCATATTGTTAAGAAGTTTTTTCAACTGATCTATAGTTACGTTTTTCCCTGTATATTTTATGAATTCCTCTCTGATTATTATCCAGGCGGTTTCTTTTGCTGAAACCATTTTTGGTACCATTGACTTATTTAGTACTATTTTATTGTTTTGTAGCTGCAAGATTCTGACTAGCTATGCTCGGTTATCAGAAACAAGTTTCGGTTGTTTACTTTCTTCATCACTAGAAGACATCCTAATTGTTAGTAATCTTGAGCTTTCTTGTGTCCGACTTAAAATAACTTAGTTAAACAAAAATATACAGAAACCTAAAGAGATTTATACGACGCGTAAGGTTTACAAAGCAAATACTCGTAAATAAGACGATTTAAATATGTGAATAAGGATAAACAAGCTAAGACTTGCACTCGCCGCAAGTATTACCTCAATATTAACAAGTAGACCTTTCTGAGTCATTGCTTACAATTATTCACTCATTGCCAAGAATTTGCTTCAACTCTCAAGGCAACACTTTTCTCGTAAGTAAATGCTTATGAAGTGCTTACTTGGTTTTATTCACCTCACCCAATATGTATAAAAGATCTAACGGAAAACCGGCTCAAGCTCATTTAAGGAGCGATCGAGGTCATATTATAATAGTAAAAACCCTCCAACGTTCATATCCTTGTCTATGTGTGTATGTATATACGTGTATGAGCATCCATTTATTTATATGAATATATATGTATATATATATGAATATATATATATATATATATATGTATATTTGTGTAAAAATGTAAGTTAATACCCACGCACAAGAATTTATTCTTCTGTGGGTAAATTCAATTTATTTACGTACGTAGTCGTGCCATAAGTTCTGTCCCATGATAATCTCATGATAAAAATGAAACAAGATAAGATATATTTATATGAAAGATATTATTTATTCGACAACATTTTTAGAATTCATAATCAAACAGTTTTATTCAAAATGTCCCCCCTTGGCCTTCACACACTGCTTCAATCTCGCGGGCCACTCATCTATCACTGCACGCACAGCTTCCAAAGGAATAGCTGCCGCTGATCGGATCAAATCCGCTTTCAGGGACTCGATATTACGGTGGGCTTTGGAGCAGGCCAACTGCTCTAGCAGGTCCCACAACTTGTAGTCTAAAGGATTGAGGTCCGGACTCCCTGAGGGCCAATCTTCCGCAGCAATGAACTCTGGCACATTGCTTTCCAGCCAGCGCTGCGTACTCTTAGCCTTGTGAGCGGGGGCGGAATCCTGCTGGTAGACCCAGTGTTGGTTGGCAAACAATGTACCACTTAAAGGCTTGACGATAGGATCCAGTATGTCGCTCTGATAGTTTGCCGCTTTTGTTTTCACGCCCTGTTTACAGAAATGGAGCTGAGTGACCCCTTCGTAGGACACCCCCCACCAAACCATGACTGACGCAGGGTGGTGGCCTCTCTCAACTCTCGGAATGATCTCCGAAGCTTCCTGTGAACTCCTTGCATACACTTTGTCATTTTGTCGGTTGAATTTTTCTTCTATGGTGAAGATTTTCTCATCCGTGAACAAAATCTTTCGGAATCCCCCAGCTGCGTACCTCTCCAAGAGCTTCTTGGATCTTGTCGCCCTGATGTGTCGCAAGGTGGCCGTAAGTCGCTGGCCCGTACGTCTCCGGTAAGCCCCTAGCCCTAGGTCTTGTTTAATGATGCGCGACATCGTCCGGACAGGAATCTTCATTTCCCTGGATAGGATCTTCTGCTTCCGGAGTGGATTCCTTTGAATCCTGGCTTTTACGGCTTTGATGGCTGCTGGAGTCCTTACTTGACGAGGTATTCCGCTTCTTGGCCTGTCATCAACAGAGGACGTCTCATTGTACCGCTGAATGGTCCTAGACACAAATTTACGCGATATTTGAAGGCCGCGTAAGAGTTCAAAAATCTGACTAGCACTGTGATTACACTTATGTAAAGCTATCACTGCAATACGGTTCTCTGCCTTGCCCCACTCCATCGTTATGCTTCGAGAGATCAATACAAACTGAGGTATATGTAATTACCCGAAAAGCGCTTAATCAACTGACACCACAATGTAAACAATCGGACAAGTATTAACAGGTCTACACTTGTTTGAAAACGAGGGACAGAACTTATGGCATGACTACGTATATCTATGTTAGTTTTTAGTTATATTTCTATGATAAGTGAATAAACTTATTATTATTATTATCATTACTATTATATTCAGGTATGGTTTATGTTCTGAAAGACAACAAAAGAATATCAATTACATGGAAAGATGACATTGACAAAATTTCTTTGATTACTTATATGCCATAAGTTAGTATTATTGTAAAATGTTTATCTTAGTTTTCCCAAACTTACGTTTAACGCCCGATAATTGCTTAATCATTTTTCAACATTGTGAGCTTCAGAAATGGTTGAATCTTGTTCCAACCTATTATTTTTTAATCTTCGATAATTTTATGTTTTTGGTATACCTTTAAACATCTTTTTCTGTACTGCAAATCAGGTAGTAGGTACTGCTTACTCGCTTTTTTCGATTTGTTTATTTAGCTTTTAACTTCAGTCTGTTTGAAAATTGCACATTTAAATGTACGATCTATTTTCTCTAATTTTGCTGATTTATTGTGCGCTGTCACTGATGTGGGTTACTCTCCTAACAGTAGCTCTAAAGTATAAAACTTACACTGGCGATTTTGGAGTTTTCTATAGACCTCCTACTTCCAATATTACTCAAGTAATTGATGACATTGAAAATATCCTATCTTTAGTGATTCATACCGTTGATTGGACTGCATGCTTAGGCGACTTTGGATACTCCGCTATCACGATCTTTCGAATATTTTGGCGTGACGCAGATAATAAACGCTCCCTCTAGGATATCGAATACTTCAAGCACGTTAATTGATGCAATTTTTTATCTGACGTCGACATTGTTCAACGGTCGGGTACAATATCGGTACATCCTGTTTCAGATCATGATCTAATTTTTATGGAAATCTGCTTTCTTATTAACAATAATCATGTGAAAATAGTTAAAAATCGTCATTTTGAACATTTAAATTTCGACATGTTTCTGACGGATTTAACTGGACTATCATGGTTTGAATTAATCAGAACCGAAAACATTGACGCTAAAATAGATATGTTCACTTCTTTCATATCATCTGTGTTCAGTCCATGAACCTAGGACTGAGAAGAGAGTAACTAAGTAACCCGCACCTCGGCTTACCAACAATCCTAGGATGTTGCAAGAAGAGCGCGATGGGGCCTTGCAAAAATTCAAAAGAAGCAAACAGGAGAATCACTACGCTAGATATAAGGAGTTGAGGAACTATACTTTGGCTGCTACTAGGCGTGAAAAAGAAAATGTCTTGATTTACGCTACTAATAGCGGCATTAAAGGTACTTGGAATGCCTTAAAAGAATTAAGTGTGTGGTCGCGACGTAAAACAATAATTCCAACTCATTTAAGTAATCCTGATGATCTTAATAATCACTTTGCATCGTATTCACAATGTGTTACATCTGTTTTCGACAAAGAAATCGAATTTTATTCATCTAATATTCATAATGCTAATTTAAGCTTCCAGTTCAGGATGATAACTGTCGAAGAAGTGCACACCATTTTGCATAGCTTACAATCAGATGCTTTTGGTACTAATGACATTAATGCAAAAATGCTCAAATTGTGCAGCCCTTTTATTGATAAATATATGTATATAGCGCACGTTATCAACTGCTGCATAGAGAGGTCCTATTTTCCAATTCTATGGAAATCTGCTATTGGTATCCCTATCCCCAAAATAAGTGATCCTGCGGAATTCTCCGATCTTAGGCTTATATCACTTCTACCAGCTGTTTCAATTTCTTTTTAAAAGCATCTACATATACAAATTCATGAATACTTTTCAGTCCATGGTCTACTTGCTGACTGCCAGTCTGGGTTCAGATCTGGAAGAAGGACTGAAACATCACTAGCTACGGTAACCACAGATATTTTAATGGGGTATGATCAAGGTTTTCTAGCGCTCTAGCTCTTTTGGATTCTTCCAAAGCTTTTGACACCATCAATCATGAATTGTTGTTAAAGCTCAATACTATGGTTTCACTGACCACTCACTGTTTTTAATATGGAGCTAGTTACTTAGGCGCTCCCAGAAAATTCACATTTATGGTTCTTATTCGGCAAGCACAGATATCCTGTCAGGGGTGCCACAAGGATCCATACTTAGGCCTTTGTTATACATAATATAGACAGCATAAATCCTAAGAAAGATACAAAGCATCAGGGTACAACCGTACGATATTCAAGTTTGCTTTAGCTTTTCCATGAAAGGCAGAGCTACTGCAAAACGAACTCTGAATGAAGAGCTTCAATCGATATACACATTATCAGAGCAGCACAACTTAAAGCTCAACTGTAAGAAGACAAAAGTAATACTTTTTGGCAATAAAAATAATATAAATATTTGGAAGGGCACTCTTTCGTTGAAAATTACGAGCGAAGTGCTTAGTTTCTGTGATTCTTCTCGTAATTTAGGCTTAACTGTTGATCCAAGCCTTCGATTCTCACTCCATATTCGAGCGCTTGTAAATAAAGCATATAGTTCCCTCAAAATCATTTATAGCAGTCGACATTTCCTAAGCAAAAAACTAAAAAAAGCTTTATGTGAGACCTTGGTGCTTAGTAATTTCACCTATTGTAGCTTTATTTATTGGCCGTGCTTGACTAGTGCTGACATAACGAAAATACAAAGGGGTCCAAAATAGTTGCCGCAGGCTGGTATACGGAATTAGGAAGTGTGACCCCATATCACACAAAATCAGAGAGTGTGAATGGCTTAACATGAAAAATATTAGACTCCTTCACTTGTGTAATTTTACGCATAAACTGATCAACACTCTAAATCCTCCAGGTCTGACCAAACATTTCATACCTCGCAAAGATACTCATCATCAAAATATAAGATCAAAATTGAACTACAGGATGTATAATCAGCTGCCACAAGAATTCAAGCTTCTTAATATGAACAAGTTCAAATTCAAACTAAAACGTTATTTGTTTGATATGCAGTAGGATCAATGATGCAATGTTGTATATTCAACTTTTCATTTATTTATTATTGTGTTACCCTTATATGTGTGTATGTATATGTGTATATATATGTGTGTCTATATATATATAGAGAGAGTTTTCTTGAAGATACTAAAATCATTAAATTAAGGTACCTAGGTCGAATATGGCCACCTTAAGGTTTCTTAACTTTTTTCTAAAATAATAAAGATAAAAGAAACAAGTCAAAGTAGTTGTCCATGAAGACTGAATATTTAACTTTATGATGAAGGCAGAAAAATACAAAGATATTAAATGATAGAAATATTTTCAACAGTTTGAAAAAAAATTGAAATTTGGCCATATTTCCGACGGGGTAGGTAAATATGCCCATATATGTGGCCATATTTACGGTATATATTATTTTAAATAACTTCTAAATAAGTGAAATAAAAATGGACATTAGATTTTAATACAACTTTATTTAAAAGATATTGTTTAGGCGACATCCAGTACATTATCATCGTCGTGGTTAGTCCAGACTGCGCCGAGTGCATACAAATTTATCTGTATCTTCTTTTGTTAATCCAACACAGTCCTCATGGACATATGTTTCACATAAAAAGCATATTCTCATGTCTGCTATTCTGTCCTCATTGCAAACATAACAGTACCATGAATCTTTAGATTTTTCAGATTGTCCTTTACCACGTGACTGTTTAGAAACCTTCTTCGGAGTTACTGCTTCACTGTTGTTCCTTTTAGCAGAATATTTTCTTTTTTGGTAAGCCACTTTAAATGGGCCTGGTATATTTTCTATTTTTTGTTTAGGAGCATTTGATGGCCCTGACATGTTATTTTTATCTGTAAACATTGATTTTGTTAGCGCCTGTGCGAGACTATTGATAGCTTTTGCCCTTGGAGCAGTTTTTGGGTTTGACGTTTTCTCTGGAGTTTTTAACATTTGACACAAAGATGTATATGACTCATTAAGTGTTGTGGAGCAGACTACATTTAATTCAGTTTTTGACTCGATATTATTGTTATGTTGCTTTAGTTTGGACAAAGGAATGTGATCGCTACTGTCGTAATCGTCATAAACACTTGGCAGGGGTTCTATAAAGTTCGATATATCTTCTTGATTTGGGTGCTGTGGATGATCATCAGAGGCGTTGTCTGGAGTTGCAGCACAACGCTTTGCTTGGCTTGGCTGTGAATCTGAGGAATCATTTGATGGATTTGAATTACCTTTGTCTTCATTTGGGAGAGGATAAGGAGAATTTCCACTGGCATCAGTAACGTCGCTTTCATTAGTATCTTCATTTTCCTGAGGAGGAATTAACAGATTTGTAGCGTCGCTGTCGTTAGTATCTCCATTTTCTTGATTTTCAGAAGGAGAAGCTCCAGGTCCTGCGAAATTATGAGTAGGTATGCTGGGAGCGTATACTTCTTCTGGAATCCTATCTGGATTGAATGGGAAAATTCCGGTAGCTTCAAATCCAGCTTTGACATTAGCAGGTGTCGCAGCTTTATCCCACACTTTGGAAAATAATATCCCAAACCTTTGTTTGGTTATTTTCCTGTCCTCGTGAATAGACCAGTATTTTAAAACTTCTTCATCCCAGTAATATTCAAAAGAACGAAATACTGATTTGTCCATGGGCTGCAATTCATGTGTGGTGTTGCTCGGGAGACAGAAAAGCTTGATGTCGAATTGTTCTGCTGCTTCAACAATCGAATAGTCTAAGTGGCACTTCGCTCCATCCAAGATAAGTAAACAAGGTCCTGGCAATTTAAATTTTGCAAAGTGGTGTGTCCAGTTCACAAATGTTTCAGAATTCATACTCCCTTTGGGTGTCATTTGGGCTACTGAACCGGTGGGTAACGAATCTACCCATTCTGGCTTCATTCGTTTGCCCTTAAAGAGTATCATGGGCGGAATGACATGGCCTAAAGTGTTGCCACATGAAACTATTGTTACATTCTCGCCGTGTTCGGGTGCTACCAAATGTACTCTCTTGGATCCACGTTCAGCCAAAACTTCTGGTGATTTGTGCAAATTAAGCTGGCAACCTTTTTCGTCAATATTATAGAGGTCATATAAGGTCATTTTCTACTAAGATTTTCTTCAATTTACTAAAATTATCGGAAACTACTGCTTTATTCAGCTTTTGTGCCCTTGCGGGGTTTAGGTTCTGTGCTTTTCGTCTACTGATATTCCTATGACGTTTTAAAAATCCTCTCAGCCAATCTCGTCCCACCATCAAGCCTCCACTTGGCGCTGGAATGTTATTTTGATTACAGAACGTCTTCACGCATCTACGAAGTACACGCTGTGTTAATGGATATCCCACATTACACAGACGAATAATACGGGATTCCAAAATCTTTTCATCTTCAGGGTTAAGAAGTGGTTTCCGGCCCAAAGTAGATTTGGTCTCTTTGTTTTCTTGTAAATAACGTCTCAGAGTGCGTCTTGGCACATTATAATGCTTGGAAGCCGTATAAATTTTCATTTTACCACTTCTGACTGCAGCTAAAGCTAATTTCATATTAGCATCTGCCAGTTACTTCGAAGCCCTTTACATTTATAGCGTGCCATGGTCTAAAACAAAAAACAAAAAAACGTGTCAGCAATTCAGTAAGTACTGTTAATATGGCCAAACGGTGGCCATATTTGCAGTCATCCAAATTTTTTGTTTTCATATTCACGAATGAAAAACATACTATTACTTTGATAAATATACAAAGAAATATGAAACTACAATTATTACACAACATCGTAATGTGAATAATAAAGATTTATAATGAAAACAACGTTAAAATACAGGACAATACTTACTTACTGTTTTTATAACCTCAACACTGCTTTTCACTATAATGACGGCTGAGCGGCTAACGCTTGCACGGATGGGTGACAGGTAGGCCGTTCGAATACATGCGACACTAGCGACAATTTAGGGTCGCGTTCAGCTCATAACAAACTTTCGTGTTTGGGAAAACGGTATGTGGCCATATTTACAGGCTGGCCATATTCGACCTAGGTACCTTACATCAAACACATGTTGATTCACGGGACTGGGTTGCTGAGATGTGTTCTATCACTATTTTTTCAAATACAACTGTAAGATGTGCATTATTAACAGCAAAACAAGATATGACAATTATCAATATCAAGCAAAACTTGAATTAGTACTCACATCGCCGAAAAGATTTGCATTTCTCAGTCCGAGAAATGAGTTAGGTTCATGTTTTTCTCTTCAGTGTCTGACTAATCAGAATATGTATTAGGTCGCTGAACAGAAGACAACGCCAGATATGACCAATAATCCGGGTATGCAGAGTTTATACCGGTAATATTAGCCATACAAAAATAACAATCATTATGATGACTACGAGGTTCCCGATAAATCACAGGTGTTTTGAATAAGGAAGTTTCCTATAGTAAAATATTATGTTAGTTTCATTTGCATATATTCGGTTGTGACGTCACTTCGCTCTCTGAGCCACGGCACTGACGCCACGGTCCTTGCGTATCGCATTCATCCTAAGAGCTCATACGTAAATACTGCTAATAGTTATATATACTATGGAAAACATTATGTTTTAGCACGAATTAACATTTATAATTGAGTCAAAAAACTTAAAATATGGCCATAATTAGAAACATTCACAAAATTTTACAACAAAAAATTCAATTCTACGTTTTCCAGGTGCCTGATAACGAATCCGATATCGAATTAAAAATCGATTCTTAAGATATCTAAATAGGGCAAATTACGGTCTTATCTGTTTTCAAGGTATGAACCTATTATTGTATAATGTCGCATAATTACCAAGCTTGTACTCAGGTGCAGACAAAATTGAGCACACCATAATACATCAAATGTGATAATAATATTGAAAGCAAATTTCAAAATCATACCTTCAGGATAAAAAATAAATTGAGCAATTGAACTTATAAGTTACAACTTGTTTAAGCTTACTGAAAAATGGAAAATCCCCAAACACCTAGTTGATTATTGTATCAAGAACTTGATAGCATGATATCAAAAATATTTTCCATGAATCTAGTACCTTTTTATTATCAAAATTTGAAACATAACAACTGCGTTTTTATAAGCAATCAGCAATTTGTGACATTGTGATAACAAAACTGTATAAACGAATTGAGTGGCACTCAAGTAAATTATTAGTCCTTGATCTTTTAAGACTATTGATTCCATAATGATGGTATATGATACAATACAGGGCGACCCTTAAGTAGGAAATTGACCTGGAACTATAAATTCCATTCAAAACACAAAAAATGCAACATGATTTTAGACGCCTTAGATTAAGATCCATGCTTTCGTAATTAACCAAAAATGGTGCTCTACTCCGGATTTAGTTTTTCAGTTATAAGCGCGTACTGGTTTTTTAGAGATAGTATAAACTACATCCCAATTCGACAGTCAAGACAGTCTGTGGACAAAATTTCAAAACAGTAAATATGCACCAATTGACTCCTATGTAACTTTAAAAATAATCCACGGATATTGATGAAATAGGGATGCCACAGTTGGAAAATTTGTATAAATAAATCCACCAGTGACGAAGCTACGGATAAATAAATAATTGGCTAAAAATTAAAAAAAACACGCTTTTATAGCTAACAGAACTAAAATTAGAAAATAATATTTAATTATAAAGAGTTTATACTACAGTAGATGGTCGAACAATCAATCATAATTAATGACCTCAAAATAAAATTATAATAAAATTTAAGTTATTAACATAATAATTCAATTCCGAGTAAAAAGCTTGGGGTGCTTTTTAATACATTTTCATAACTCTCCTCTCAAGAGGATAGTTGCCAATAGAATGATTGTAACATTTAATATATCAAGCACCCCACGCTTTTTATTCTGAATTGAATTATTCTGTTAATAACTTATATTTTATTATAATTTTATTTTGAGGTCATTAATTGTGATTGATTGTTCGACCATCTAATACTGTAATATAAACTCTTTGTAATTAAAAATTATTTTCTACTTTTTCGTTCGGTTAGCTATAAAAGCGTGTTTTTTAGTTCGATTTATCAATTATTTTTTTGTGGACATGTCATGATACGTGTGCGAAGTTTCAGATTAATCAAACTTCTGGAGATTGGTAAAAAGTATGCTCAAAGATGCCGATACATACATACAGGCCAAGTTAATATAAGCGTGTAGAAAATATAAATCGCGCCAGAATTTTATTAGAGGTTTCAGAGATTTCTGCTCTTTTTTTTATTTTCCGAAGGGAAAAAAAATGAAGGTAGCAGGTTGTAGAGGTGGGAAACGGTAAATTTATTTAACCGATTGTCTGAGTTATTTTGTTATACATGTTCGTAGATAACTTCTTTCTAAAAGGGGCTAACTTACGCCAAACATAATATTTCACGCACAGATGACAGCGTGTCGTAGGAAGTGCAGAGTCAACCTACTTAACGCTATTATTTCCTCACTCAATGAAACCGAACCAAATACCGCGTGCGCTGATGGTCGGTAAGTGTAAGAAACGTTTGCTTGTCTCCCCTTTGCTATCTTGTTCTACGTCTTCTTGAACTCATTAAACAGTTCTCTCTTTTCTTCCATTGTACCACTTTTTATCAAGCCAATCCAACAGTTTTTTTGTCTGGGAAAAGTGGCACATCCGTGGCTCGAATAATGAGATAGGAGGAACTGAATTTTGACGCATAAGATCTTAATATCTCCATCTTTATAATGAAGTATAATTTATGGAATGTTTTACTGCTTTGAATTTCTCGGTAAATAATTTCTATATTCTTAACACACTCAAATTAATAGATAAATATCTAAACAAGTGTCCTTATCAAGTACTTTCATTCGATATCGTAGTATAAAAGTTGGCAGTCGAAGTATTTGCGGCCAAAAATCAACGATGGGAGGTTTGCAAGGGTTGCTGTTGGTGTTATTCTTACAAGGCTTGCTTGGCTCAAGGTAAGCACTTTACGATTATCTTCTATTTTACAGGGTGTTCTAATAGCTTTTACTTTCCTTTTCAAAAATAACTTGGTTTAAAATAACGAAGCTATGTGCGGCAAAACAACAACCAAAAAGAAAAAAATAAGTAACCGTTCATTTGATAAGAAATTTCAAGAACCATCCAGCCTAGGTTGGAAACGTCGAAGAAAACGATCTGAATACTCTCGCGTAGCCTCTTCGGTAAATCGACAAGTTCATTATTGCTACAGGCGTGTGCGATTTTAGGGTTGAAATTCTAGTTATGATTTTTTTGATTTTATCGGTTCACCATAAGACTGTGTTTTTATGTAAATATGCTCTGTGTTGTGCTCTTTATCAACTCAGTACGGTATAGGGCTAGTCTTGAATACAAACAAACGGAAGGCAAGCAAGTGGGTATGTTTTTTAGAGAGTCAAAATGTTGTACGCAAATAGGTGGGAAATCTGACGATAGTCACTTCAAATATTGTAACCACGTTCGAAACGTAACCAAATTTGAGAAATGCATAAATAAACCGAGTTCATAAAAAGACTGTGGCTACCATCTTGATAAACTGTTTGATATAATATAATTTTACTGTACCTAAAACAAAATCTAGTGCTGAGATAGGTAGTCAAACAATAAAACCTATTTTTTTTCTAAGCAATTAAAAAATGAGCCATGGTTTTGACACAATTTATTTTTTACATTTTCGGTGCTGTTTCACCGCAAATTAATTAAAAAATTAAAATTAATTAAAAACTTCAAACCAAGTTGTTTTCTGAAAAGGACATAGGATAGATTGATGCCTTCGTAATGCATAACTACTTTTAGAAGTAAATTACAAATAAGGATGTTACCTGCCTGAAACAATATTTCCTGAGAAAATAAAAATGTGTTTCTTTTTCCGTTTGATTTCGCTCCACAAAAGGATTTTAATTCATGGAAGAAAAATAGTTCTTAGCAAAACCATTATTAACTTCTAGCCAACAACATAGCTGTTTCTGAAAACAGTATCTAGAATTGTAGATATACTGTTTTGAAGAATGATACTTTCATATTGCAAAACTACTTTTAGAAGTAACTTCCAAATTAGTATGTTTCCTGCTTGGATCATTTTCTTTTTGTCAAAAAATGAAAATGGTCTATTTTTTCTCTTATCGTTTGTTTTAGCTTCACAAAACATTTTAAATCTTGAAAAAAAAAGAATTTCTTAGCAAAACCATTATTTACTTCTAGCCATGTTCAAGCAATCAACAACCGATTTCTCCCAGACTCTTTCAAGATTGGAGTGGCAAATGCCGCTCCACAAATTGAAGGAGCATGGAATGAGGGAGGCAAAGGAGAAACAATCTGGGACAGATTTGCTATGACACGCCCCGAGATGATCATTGACAGGTCAACTCCCGAAGTGGCTTGCGATTCCTATCATAGATGGAGAGAGGATTTAGCTATAATCAAAGGACTGAATTCGCAATTCTATAGGCTTTCAATTGGTAAGAGTATTTTTTCAATCTTACCTAAAACTACGGAACAAGATTCTATGCTCAAATCACTAGAAGAAGCTAAGGATTAAAATCCGATGGGCATCGTGGAATATGGGACGGTCACTATCAACGAATCCGAATACGTTAAAACGGACCAAACCTATACGTTTACGTGTTTGTCGCCAAAATTAAAATTTTTGAGAGATTTGCCTAGCGCTACCAACCAAAGTGGCAAGCCTATACATCACCAGAAGAAGCTTAGGCTTAAAATCACAACACTTTCAACTAATTTATGACAAACTTATAACCATGTCGACTGGACTCTGTTGATTCATCGGACGCTCTCCGTTGGCTCTCCCTCTGGTGGGAACGTCTGGGAACTAATTTTGAATTCAACGAACTCCAGAACATTCGCACGCCCTATCTAAGGTGTCGAGATAGCTATCGATATTTCTCGAACGCTTCTGACGCCGACCGAAGCTCCTCAATGAGGCCGCAATCGCTCATGCACGGCAGCGTAACTCTGGTTGCCTAAGCGTCAATGTTTCTGGACACCCGTCGAATATTCCGCTCGACGCACGAAGGTGTATAGCTCGTACTCAGAGTTCCAGTTATACGAGGGCGTTACAATACAATAAATTTTCAGTTTTTTGTAAATAGTTGCTGTGATCCGAGCAAATTCTTGCTTAAAAGCAAATACCTAGTTGAGCACAATATGGAAGTTACTGCTTTTATATCAATGTCCCATGAAAAGATCTGGAAGTGGTATCATTACTTTGATATTCGTAGAATTTTTTAGGCGTGCTGAGCTCCTCAACAGAATCTCGTGGCACTAAAATGAGAGAATGTATAATTACTCTTTATAACGCGAAAATGAAGATATTTTTTAAGAACTTTTAGGTTCGAAATGAAAGGCGATTCAAAGTTAAAGTTTTTGTTGGCCCTTTTTAGTATCCCTCAGAAACCTTGGTTTGGCTTCAATATTTTGCAATGTTGTGTTAGGTATAAAATTTGACCCTTTGGAACTGAGCACTCAAAAATACAAGAAATGGAATGAAATTGATCAAAATTCCCTCACTACTGTCCAGGAGAAAGCCCAATATGGATAATATTATTAGCACTTACCAATAAAAAGTTTTGCTTTTATTCTGCCAATCTCCGTTTTCCTCACCTGTTATACAATACAAAACCAAGCTATAGTTAGGACTGTGTTAATTTCTGTTGGCGCTTTTCGATGTCCATCAAAAGTGTTGGTTTACCTCCTTTGATCCCACCGAAAAAAAAAGAAACCAGAGGCGTGCTTAGTGAAACCCCAGAATACCCTGTTAAAATTTGATAGCGCCGTCCCTGGGATAGTTGAGATATATATAACCGATACAGATTAAGTTTCTTAACTTCTACCACAGGTTCAGTGTCTCATCTAAATCACTAAAGTAATTTGAAAGAAATTAAAAATACATATATCAACAACAACAAATGAAATTGAACACTCTGTATCCCAGTAATTACGCTGTAACGTGGATAAGTTTTCGATTGTCTAAATGTCTAAAACCTTTCGGTATTTTTTTATTTTCTCAATTAGCTTGGTCCAGGATTTTGCCAACCGGGTACTACAATGGCTCGCAAAGCATCAACCAAGAGGGTGTTAGATATTACAAAACCCTCCTGAGAGCACTGAATGCGCTGGATATTGAACCAATGGTGACTCTCTACCACTGGGACCTTCCTCAGCAACTGCAAGATGACTTTGGCGGCTGGCTGAGTCCTAAAGTAGCTGACTTATTCGCTGAGTATGCTAGGTGAGTAATTCGTATCAAACCTTGAACAGCTATGCTGGTCACTCCAAAATCTGTCCGTCAAACATAGGCTAGGCTGCGCAACGGGGCTTAGGACTAAGGTTTGCGATACCACAAAACGGGATTCCGCACATCCAAAATGTGAATCCGCTGATCCCGCAGGTTTAATAATTGGCGATCAATATTTGATGCAAGAGTTCGAAAATTCGACAAAGAAATTTTCCTTCACAATTCTTAGTATTTTTTTATTTAGAAATAATTTATACAGATTTCTGGAATTGATGTGAGCCAGCTATTTTTTATGGTTTTACTTTGTTAGAGTGGTATTAGACTTTTTCTTAGTTACTTGAATTACATTACATTACATTTTCGATTTTAGCCTATCGTAGACGTGCATTTTAGAGCCCGCGACGCTTCACGGCTTGGGCTCTAATTTTACTCCGCTGGTCCTAACCGCCCCTTCTTTACGCTCCGCCCTACATACCTAAATAACTACCAAAATATTGGTTTACAGACTTTGCTACGAACTTTTTGGAGATGAAATCAGATGGTGGATCACAATCAACGAACCAAAACAGGTAATTCAACGAGATTCTGGGAAGCAACAAATTGGGAGTCGTTTCCTAATTATTTGATATTTGAGCTTTTCTAAATGAATTGTTTGGGCTAAACAAGGTGCCTATCCTAGAGGGTTTTATACATTCATCAATATCGTTGGAATTGATGCCAGTTTCGGGATTGGGCAACCCGCTTTGAGCGCCCCAACAGACGTATTAAAATGATAACTTAATTGTTCATACAAATGTCAGCATATATTTTATTCAAAACTAATACTAAGATGTATTCAAACCTCATTTACTCTGCTTCAACACAAACATGAGCACGTCACCGCTTGTCGCTGCCACACCCAGGCATTTATCGGCCGCTGACCAATAGGAAGCGCGCGAATTTGAACGTTGCGTGCTGGTGTTTGTGTTAACGGGGCGTGAATGAGATTTTAACACTTTATCTTTACCTTTTTTTGAAGGTATGTGAAGCAGGGTATGGTGTAGGTGTTTTTGCCCCTGGAATTTTTAAACCTGGTGAAGGCAACTACATTTGTGCTAAGAATGTCTTGTTGGCCCATGCTAAGGCCTACCGAATCTATGACGAAGAATTTAGAGCAACAAACAAAGGTAAGGAATAAAGGAACATTGCAGTTTGTTAAGTGTAACAAATTATAAGTGCCTAAGTTTTTTCGTTCATAGTTAGCGAATGATTTAAATTAAATAGGTAACAGAGCTTTTTTGGATTGTCATTTGTTACTGAATCACAAAGTACACAGAATAGCTTTATGCATCATGGATGAGCATGCCAGGCAAATGGCCTTTTCAACTTTGCTCCATACACAGGGCCCTCGAACATTGTGACTATTTCTGAGATCGCTTCCTTTTACTGAACTATATTTTTTTGGAAAGATCCCTTAAAAAGTGCTGTGTTCAATTAACATTAAGCATTGTGTTGAATTATTTGTAACATAGCTAACCTCTTTGATTAGTTCAATTTCCAATAACATGTACATATACACCCCTTATAGCATTGTGATATTGTGAATATAGTAAATTTTGGGCCAAGAGATTGAAAACTGGCTCTAGCTGCCTTTGCGACTAATTTAGAGGTTCGAAAATAAAAACTCCTATAGGTTAATCCTTCTCCTTTACTTGGAAAAATTATTTTATGAACTTTTTGTTCCGAAAAACATTCGAATTTTTAGCCCAATAAAACAATGAAAGATTAAAACACTTTTGACTGAAATAACGAATTATATTGTCACAATTTAAAAACTCATTGTTTAATTCTTCCCACAATACTATTTCGGAATACTCACACATTGTACAGCTATCGTTTTTCAATCACAGGAGTAACGAGAAATGTTGTAGAAAGGCTAAAATTCAATTGTTTCCCTAATCTTGAAACTTACGCATCAACTGCCCTCCAGTATCATGAAAATGGCCAATTTTGGTTCAAAATACCGAAAATTTAATCCAAAGGCTATCCGATTAATTTAAAGGCCGGAGCACAAAGTTTCCTTTATATAAGGGATAGGCTGCTCCATCTTCTTTACGAAAAAACTTAATTTTATGCATTTTTTCTTCCGGAAGACATTCGAATTGTCAGCCCAATAAACTAGTAAAAAATATCGACAAAGTCACTTTTGATTGAAATTTTACTTAGGAATAATAATATATCTTTTATTTATTAAAATTCGCATTTTTTTCTATCTTGAATTTCACAAAGTTCATGCTTCTATAGGTAGGTACTCTCCTCAAAAAAATGTTGATTCCAATCCGAGATCTGACCCGCCAAGCCATCAGGTTGTGGAATTTTAGTTTTGAGATCAGTACAAACATTTTTTTTCATGACGACACGATATAACTGTGAATTATACTCGTCCGCATTTGAAAGTTCAAAGAAAGGCTGATGATTTGTTGCCGGGGTTTGGAAATTGAAGGGGCAGCGCTTCTGAGAGTGATTGCCCTTGTGAGATGGAGGGTGGGATACATCTAGGGTTGGCGCACGTCTCCATATTCAGGTTTACCAAGGCAATTTCAGCAGCATGCTACACTAATGTGCACCACTTTACTGAAAAATAGTAGACTTGGGCGTTTTAAGGGGAGGAGGCACCCTCAAAATCCGCCATTGGCCCCTTTAGTAGATTTCCGACCGGACCTTTTCTCTCAAGTCCGCCACTGGTTCAAGACGATTTTGTATGAATGTAGCTGAATTTCGTTGGGACAACGTTCAATTTCCTCTTTCAACGCACGAGTGTCCGTGAACTTATTGACTCACACCTTCAAATAATCCAATAAAAAAGATCCAATGGTGTTAAATCACATGATCTGGAGGAGCAACAGAGTACAAGACCAGAAAATGTTACATGCAGTAAATGTGTTATTTGTCGGGCGATACGGGATGAGACAGTTTTGTTGAAATCACACGTTATCCATACCAATCACCCAATTTAGGCAGAAAGAAGCCCACAGACTGGTCAAGCGTTATCCACATGAGTATTGGCCAATCTAGGCAGAAATTGAGCCATATTCTATACAAAATGGTTATGGAAAAGTGCCTAATGTGATGTCATACATAACTACTTTATAATAATATATCAAAAAGAAAAATGGTGTTTTCTATAGAATTCAAATCTTGGGTGAATTCTGGAACACCCTTCATTTATATCGGGTGTTTCAAATTGCACATATCTGTGTAAGATGGCAAAATGACCATTCATTCCTCTTCACGAAAAAAGTTTAAAAGTCTCAAGAAATACTAATTCAATCAGAATTAATATATTATTTATATTGGCAGGGAAGGTAGCTATGGTTATCGACACCCCTTGGTTCGAACCAGGCAGTCAGAGACCAGACGATGTTGCTGCAGCCGAGAGAGCTAGACTTTTCATGGTAAGTTGTCATCTTAATCTTTTACATTTCCAAATTCAAATTTAAATGTTCCCCTGCGGATGCTATCAAAACCCGCGTCGGGAACTAAAAAATTATGTCACGTAGGTTGACTGTGCACTTTTCACGCCACACCGTCACAAGTTTGTAAAGTATAAGTTAGAGAAAAGCGAGAAAATAAGGTAGTCAAGAATATGATTGTATAACAGGGAAATTAAACGGATAAATTTAGTCAAACAGACCTATACAATTAGTCCATAGACATACTTTCCTCGCCCTACCGGTAGTACCATCCATCTGGCAACGCCGCATTTTCCACATACCTGACCACACGACGCGGCACTAATAGAGATCGGCACGTCTGCCAGAGAGCAGAAGCAGGGTCACGTATCGAAAACATTTCTCTATCATTCAAGGTTTAAGGGCAAATGTAGGGGACAGACAATGATGTATGAGTAATTTAAAATCTAATAGGTGCATAGAATTACCGGGAGCGTATAAGTATATGAAAAATTTGATATATATCCTCTCCCACCCCATACAACCCCCAATAAGCGGACGTACAGACCGAACAACTGAAGTGCGTTTCCCTTAAGGATATGTCATATCACATCCAAAAAAGATAATATCTCATTTTCGAAATTTTTTAGGATTCCACAATATTTTCTCGCCATTAGTGTAGAAAATAAAAACCTGTTTGGCGAGTGATAAAATTCTACAGTAGGGAGAGTCGCTACGCCAAAGGATCCAACATCACATATAAACTAACCCTATGTTGCTCATTTCCTCCCAAAACACTGCCGAAAAAGGACATAACTCCTATTTTCTCCCACAGTACGGTTTGTACGGTCACCCAATTTACTACGGCGACTGGCCCGAAATAGTCAAGGACAGAGTGGCACTGCGCAGTTACGGCGAGGGTCTCGAAGTATCCCGCCTTCCTGAGTTCACCCCTGAAGAGAAGGAGCTGATCAAAGGCACCCATGACTACCTCACCATCAACTACTATGCCACCCACATGGCAAACGCAACCGGGGAAGCCCCGTTCGACAGACGTAGCACCTACGATGACATGAACATCATCGAATGGCTCAACCCTGCGTGGCCTAAAGGTGGACCCGATTGGTTCTCGGTAAGAGTTTGTAGTAGCTAAGATTTTGTTTATGAATTTGAGTTCTTTATTGCACATTCTGAATGCAAGCCAGTTTTTTCAACAAAGAAATGGATACTTTATATCTAAACACTAGAAGACTTTCTGAAAAAAATGTTTAGTAGGTCATGACGTGGCCTATCTGCAGCTGTATACTCAGGATTATATTTCAATTTCTGAACAATCTACATATAAATATCTAAATATCTGTAAGATTTTGTTATATCCAATGTTATTTTTCTGCAGATCTGGCCTATGGGATTGAGGAAAGTACTAAACTGGTTGAAAGAAACCTACGGGGATCACGAAATTGTCATAACCGAAAACGGTCTCTCTGATAACACTGGAGATATTCAGGATCCTCACAGGATCCAATACATTAGAGTAAGTTTGTTTAAATTATGTTGCTACATTTTCATTACATGATATCTAATTACACATCGCTTTAGTGTGGACATGCATCTTTCTACTATAGCCTAAGTCTCATCAGCATACCAGGCAAGCGCAAGCCTATAGTGAAGAACGAACTAACATTACATACCGACATATTATCAGCTAAATATTTATAAGAATTTATGTGTTTCCATAGGATCACTTAAGTGCCTGTTTGGACGCCATTTATGAAGATAACGTTCGTTTAGTAGGATACATGGCATGGAGTTTCATGGACGATTGGGAATGGACTGGAGGATATGGGTAAGCTCCAATTTTCCAGCTTGGTACCATACTATTCTGTAGTTCCAACATTTATGGCTGCTAGTATTATTAATTTCCTCCCTTTTGCGACAATGATAAGTTCTGACGCACTTACACATTTCGAGTTCTTCAAGTTTTACTGCTTTCGAAATTTCTTCTCATTCTGTGAGTTGGTCGTAGTAGCTTCAACATTAGAGACTAGCAAAGCTATGTAATAAAATTACATATTTTTTATATTTCCAGGTCAAGAATAGGAATGTACTACGTAGATTACAATAGTCCCAACAGGACAAGGACGCGAAAAGCTTCAGCACTTTACTTCAGGGAAGTATGCAAAAACAGGTGTCTGGTAGCGAATTGTGTGTAAATCAATGTTGTGATATAAATACCTGAGAATAAAATGATATATCTTATGTAAGGGCATTTATTCCAAACAAGTTCCAAATACAGCTAATATATTAGTCTGATTTCAGGTATCAACTACTATGAATGCTTTATAAGTGAGGGAAGCAAAAAATATCCCACTTCTGAATCTAAATTTTGCATACTAAGAATATGCCACTTTGTCCAAAGAAATAAACTAATAATGATTAGTTATTAGAAGTTAATCTGAATTTATTGGAATGTTGTAGATTGCAGCCATCTCCGCTTCTAAATGATATGGAATGGAGTATTATCCAAAATGTTGATTTCGGGGTATATTAATATTTTTCCTTCATAGTCTATACCCGAACACTGTGGAAACCTAGCAATCATGCATTTTTTCCAAAAAAAAGTTCCCTACAAAAGTTTCAGGAGATTAAGAATTAAGACTTCATGAGATATATGGATGTCCTCTAATATGACTTAGACAATGACCCCAGAGGTCATTTGACGGTCACCTTCGTAAATTCAACTATCAACGTTTTTTAGGAACCTTTATTCAAAAAATGAGTGGTGCCAAATTTCCAGTATGTGAACTTTTCACACGTTACAGCCGAACATACCGGTTTGACCATTTATGATCACCTGACCTCACGTATGAAAATTCATTCCTATGTGAATTTCCTGCTAATTACGAATCTGCAATAAAAAATTGAAGTTGTTATTTGAAATTACGATGTTGACGTTCAAAACATCGTTGCGATCATTATCAGGTCATATTAGAGACCAACAATAGATCCATTTTTTAATCTCCCGAAACTTTTGTAGGCATCTTTTTTTTTAAAAAATGCATAGCTGACAGGTGCTTTCCATGCCTTATCCTTAGAATCTGATCCTACTTCTTCCACGGAGACAGAGGTGAGACTTACGTCAGACGCCGATAGGTTTCTATGGGCATGTGGAATAAGAATTACACTCTTGTGACTGATTCATTCGGTGATAGAGTAAGATCCCAGGTTAGCCAGACATTAGTTATTTTTTGAAGAGAAAACGTGGGATACAGAATGGCGTTTATAGTACTTTCAGCGCCTGCATATCTGATAAGTTGGATAGGAGGCTGATTTGCTAGTACCAAGTGTATGAGATCAAGTAAAAATTAAGACTAACTTAAATTCCGATGGTCAATTTTTAGAAAGAGAGAACGCATGTTTTTTAAAATGAGTAGTACAGTCAAAATAAGTAAAGTAAAACAAAATTTACGTTTTAAAAATTATGTCGGCCATATGGCGCCCTTGAGCCGAAATGCAGGAATGAAGACTCTCCCGAAATGAGCCCATTGCGTCGACCAGCATCCGTGCAGGAATTTGGGTTACTTCTCGTCTTATTTCCTCCTACAAATCGACCAGGGTCCGAGGCGTGCTTTGGGGAACTTTCGATTTCAGGTAGCCCCATAAAAAAAATACACGTTGACAGGTCCGGGGAGCGAGAGAGCCATGGAACATCGCCATGACGTGAAATGAGACGTCCTGGGAATTTTTGCCGAAGAAGTTCCATCGAAGTGCGAGCTGTGTGAGATGTTGCCCCGTCTTGTTGGAACCATACTGTTCTGAGACGGACACGTCGTCGTTGAAGTTCCGGAAAAAAAAGTTGTTCAGCATGTGGATGTAACGCTCTGAATGCATCGTAGTTGTTTCTCCATCATCCTCAAAAAAATAAGGGCCAATAATCATCGTTGGGCCTACTGCACACCAAAGTGTATTTTTCTGGGTATGCAGGGGGTGCTCATGAAACTGTTGGGGGTTCACTGAAGATCAATATCGACAATCTTGTTTATTGACGTATCCATGTAAATGAAAATATGCTTCATCACTCATAAACAACGTCATGTCATAGCATGTCTAGAGTCGAGACAGAGTAGACGTGTTTTTGGTTGCTCAACCTTCGAAGTAAAAAATCGCGCAACAAGTTAACAGCTAGTTGTGGAAATTATTCACAGTACACATCTTTAGTCTCTATAGAGGCATCAGTGAAACACAGGTGATTTACAATTATAACGAGAGAAATAAGAGATGAAATTAAATCTCGTGTAAGTAGCAGCATTACTTCAGTATTGAATGATGACCAATTTCACATCTGGTTTTGGTAACAGTTTAGGAAGTCACGCGTCACCACTGCTGGCAAGGCTCTGGTATAAGATATTAGGAATCATAGTTCCAACAGGGGGAAGCTACATACAAAGCCCTGTGTCAAGGCTATGGAGGCTCATTAAAGCATCACGGCTCGACAAAGTGCCTTAGACAGTGGCGTTAAGGCTAGCAAGCCAACCCGTTTTCTGTAATTGTAACTCATCTATAAAACATTTTTTCCTAGACGCTCTTGCAAAAACAGTTAAGATGGACACCTTGTTTAAAGCGTTGGTAGAAGTTACGGCCGGTGAGAAGTATCCGACAGTGCTGAATATTTCATATTTTCCAAAGTATGTATAAAAAGCAGCCTTCAGAATTTAAGTTCACGTACTTTTATCTTTACTTAACCTTTCTCATCCATCAGTGAATTGACCCTCTACCCAACTTAGCAGATATGCAGGCGTTGAAAGTACATATTCAATGTGCCACGTTTTGTCTTGCAGAATACAAGTAATGTATTTCATGTACGAATTTCAAATAGGTTTGTTCCAACAACTAACGAAAAACGAGGATGAACGCCATCTTCAGTGTGTTTCTGTCAAGCACGATATTAAATTAACACTCACTGAATGAAATCACAACTTAGCAAAATATTAGATATTTTATTGCTTTAAAAATAAAATACATTAATATCCACTACCTTTGCACATATACGAATTATCAGAAAGTTTCACTCGTAAATATGACAAACTCAAAAATATAAAAAATTGATCAAATGGATAAAAGAAATGTCAAATAAAGATAAAATTAAAATAAAACTAGGATTCGTCGTATTTATGAAGCTGCAATCTCCATTTTCTTATCAGCCCATCCCAAGCGCGTCTAGAATATTTCACGTATTTATTTGGTGTTTGGGGATCTTCTGAAGTACGTTTCTCTCTAGGAAAATAAGGGTGCTGTATTAGTATCATATAAAGCGTAAACGAGTCAAAGAATTGGCCCAGTTCTAGTGCCCGTCCGAACTTTCGGTTTCGGCCAGTTTCGGTCCAAAAGCAGTTTATAGTTCCATGCTTTTGGACGCGTTCGGGCAAATTTAATCAAACCAAAAGTCAAATTTGCTAAGGGAAAATCTTGAAAAATCGGTATTCACGTTATATAATATCAATTATTATTATTAGATTACATTCCAATGGCCTGTTGCACCAGCAGTGAATTTGAATATTGTAAGACTAAAGAAATCTTAGCACTTTTTTATGTAATTCAAGATGGTAGATAACTCACAAATCTTCAGGGAATTCCAGTTCAGTCTCAATTCCAGGCAGAATATTCAAAACTGTACAAACTTAGTTTCCCAAAAAACTACCTTTGTATGGTTTACAAAACTTCAAATGGAGCTTAACTACTTGTGCAACAGAAATCTTCAAATTAAACTAGGTTTCCGGCTAAACTAACGTTAAATAGTATTGATGCAATAGGCATTGGACAGAAATTTTGGTTTTGGTTTCAGCTGAAATACTGGTTTCAGTCAGACACTACCCAGTTCCCCAAGCTTTTTGTGTGTATATAACATTAGTTATGTTTAGTTGCACCTAACTGTATGAAGTATGACTTGCTCATGTGTCACATACCTGACTTCAACCAATATCAAGGTTTTTAAAAATTTCAGCCCATTCAGATAACATCTAGCAGACTAAATTAAGCAATACTTTACCCAATGCTACCTTTTAGCAGCTATGTGCAACTGAATGTAACCAATGCCACTAAACTTGTCAATAAAATAGATACTTGTAAGATCTTCATAGGAATTATACTTACTTTGGTACAGTCTTTATGTAATTATCATAACCAAGGGTGTTTTTACCATAATCAATTTGCTTCTGACGTCTAGCTAATATTTCAGGATCAGATTCCATTTCCTTCTTTTTATTCTTTTTACTGCAATAAGACTCAGTAAGCATTAAACAAGCGACATTATTTTATATTTTACCTTGGTGTTTCATTTTCAGTCACTGAAGGTCCAAGTCTTTTTTTAACTGACATCCTTTTAGATTCTGTTGTTCCTTTACTGAAAAAATGTCAATAGAATAAAATTTCTGTATTTTACAGATAAAAATAAAAAAGCAACCAACCAAGCATGTTACCATCTCGACACATATCCTATTAATTTCAGGAGTATCCATCACACTTTAACGCCTTCTGAGGTGAACAGATGTACAGCACATTTTTGTGTTAGTCTGCAACGTTGGCAATAATGACCTTTTCTAAATAAAAGACCTGTTAGCAAGTATAAAATGAATCTGTAGTGTACAAAAAACCAAAACAAAATTCGGCTCTGTCTACCTAGTGTTGACAGATCTGTCAAATTATGTGTCATGTGCCAATATGGGGAATTTTGAGATTTCACTAGATAATCAGTTGTCATTTTACTGTGATCGATACTCGTGAAACAGTGTATATACAGCAGATCATAAGCCATTAGTCTAAATATTTCAAGATAATACAATAGCTATTTAGATGACAGGATGACTTTCACAGCTCTTGTATATTGTGCTCTAGCAACTGTCTAAAATTATGTGCCTCATCCTAATATTTTCTGGAAATTTTATTTATAGATTATTAGATCCAAAGGGGCACATTGCTACATATGATCATACTAGAACAATCTCACTATCACTAGTAAGGAAGAAATATTATATCAAATTCCTATAAATTAATATATAAAATCCACAAACATATTTACACATGTTTAATATATAAAGTTAAATCTGATTAATCTGTTGTTAATAGTAAACATAATGAAGATACTCTAGCAGGTAATTTCTACTTTAGCATACCCTTGCAACAAATAAAAGCTATGATCTTTTTAGTGGATAGCTCCTATATTCTATCAAATTATAATATAAACATTTCAACATTTGGATATGTATGATTTCAGATATTGAAGTGGTGTTTATTATAGCTTTCTTTAATTTACTTTTTTTCTGCCAATAAACAACAGTTCTGAACACATATATCTTTACCTTGCATGTTCTTTCTGAGGTGGTGGTCCTAACCTCTCTTTTACTGATTGTCTTGTTTCAGCTTTATTGTTCTCATATGTCATATATCTATTAAAAACTGTCCTTTTAGCAGTCTTTGCAATTTTCCTTAAATCTTCTTTAGGGGTATTTTTAGAGCTTTTATTATCCTCTGCTGGGCTCTCAATATGAAAATAATGAAATGCCTCTTTATTAAAAGGAGAAGGGTCAGGAGTTTCAGCAGGTTCTGACTTTATTTCTTGTTTAACTGGAGTAGCATACAATAGATGGTTTGTACCATTAGTGCCAGGTTCCTCTTTTGTTTCTTGTTTGATTTTCTCAATACATACTTCTTGTTTTATAGAAATCTCTGTAGATTCCTCCTCATCATCACTTGAGAACTCCTTTTTTATTTCCTGTTTAATTCTGACTGTCTCTGTTTCAAATGTGGGACTTCCAGAAAACACTGCAGAAAGTTCACTTGGATCTCTAGGCTGCAGGGAATCTTCATCCAGAGAGTCCTAATCAACAATACATATGAGAACCTTTGATTACTTCACTTGGCATACAAAAAGATTGTTATCATAGCGGTTTACATAACACACTAGCACCACATGTTGCCTTGTACCATCTTGTTAAATAGTTGCCAAAAAAGCACAAAACATTCTTGAATCAAATGTGGTTGAAAATGAGAATAAGATATGGCAAGATGTGTTGACAATTCAGCATTAAGCATAAGCCAGTAGTGTTTTACTATTGATATTTACTGACAATGTCTGCCAATTACAACTTAACTATGATCAAATACTCAGATTCCTACTGATCATTTACACTCTGTTTTTAACCATTTTCCACCAATACCTATATCATTATAGTAATTTAACATTTTTAAAAGAGATTTATGTATTTATGACTATGTCTTCTCAAGCCATATAGGGGCCCCTGAGCACACATGAGTTGTGGGCCTGCAGCTGAACAAAGCCTAAGGGACAGCAAATCTCTGAGCCTTGCTTTGCTGTTGCAAAACATTAAAAACATTCTAGTTCTATCATGGTCCATGATAGGATACCTAAACCTAGATGATATGACCCAATCTCAAAGCTAGGGAAAATTAAAAGCAAATTATCATACAGGTTGAGTATATACATACATCTAGGTGTATCTAAATACTAAAAAACATATTACTTCTACAGAAAAGCTTCAGGCTGGAAGAGAATTCTTGAAGAGACTAAAAACATTAAATTACATCAAACACATGTTGATTCACGGGATTGGCTTGCTGAGATCTGGGATCAATCAAAAATGTCACTTCTATGACCATTTTTTCAAATAAATAATAATAAAATGTGCATTATTAGCAGCAAAACAAGATGACAAATATCAATATCAAGCAAAACTTGAGTTAATACTTACATCGTCGAAAAGATTTGCATTTTTCAGAATTGTGTTCATAGACATTCGTTTAGTGGCTTCCATGTTTTCCAGTCGAATTTTTGTTTAAGCACCACTACAAAAAGCTTTTACGGTTATGCACACATCACATATGAGTAATAGCGTTCACAAACTGTTTGCACATAACCATAATATATCTGGATAAAAAACTAAATTACTTAATATCAAACGGCAAAGATTCAACAATAAACACAATGTGGGCTATTGTTTTTGCGCCAAAATTCAAGAATGACAATCTTGACAACTGACAGTGATGTAAAGGGAGTCACACACACTGCGGCAGGGGTAATACGTAATTTGAAAACTGACAGGATGTCTGTTTTTTGACATTATGTAGGTTTTCCTACAAGATGTCAAGTGTAGGAACTAGCTGGCGTTCACGTTCACTTCATGCTCACTTGTAGCAGGCGCGGAATAATAATAATAATAATAATAATAAATGGCCTTTATTCGTCACACGATTACAAAATAATTGGTTTAAAAGGAACAGTGACGAAAAGGTGGAGTGTCAGCTTATGCTGTTTTTCAACCCGACCTGGAAAACATTGACACAAACTATAGAGAGAGAGAGAAAAAAAAAACTTAGAATATAACACTTATCAGAGAAAGGAAACAATCAATTACCTGTGGATATGCATAAAGTAAAATTTTAGCCATCCGACTGCTTTAAACTCATCTTTAACCTTTTTTTAAAATTGCTTAGGCTATATTCTTTATACTCACTTGATAAGCAGTTATATAGTTTGGGTGCCCAGTACGAGAAACTGCGTGTGAACAATGCTGTCGAATGCCGCGGGATAAGTAAGATGAGTTTATTCCTAGAGGATCTTTGATCGTACTGGCAGAGGAGGCTTAGTTTTGTATAAAGATAATATGGCGCTTTAAGGATAAGGGTCTTATGTACCAGAGATAGGCAATGCAGTTTCCTCAATTTGTTCATCTTAAACCATCCCGATTGGTCAAAAGCGCTACTAATATGATCAAATTTACGGATTCCATAAGAAAATCTGATGCATGAGTTTTGTATCATCTGAATCCGCTCGGCATCACGTTGTAAAAGAGCAGGTCCATAAACAGAGTCACCGTAAGATAATTTTGACAGGATAAGGGACTCGCAGAGTTTAAGCTTGAGCTGTGTCGACAGGACACTTCGACTCGGATATAACTGACGAAGCACATTATAGGACGCATTGCATAGTTGGTTAACATGTTTAGTGAAGCGTAGCTTGCAGTCAAACCAGATACCAAGGTTTTTGCATTCGTTTACAAAGGATATGTCTTCATTATTCACCATAATATTAATGCGATATTGATTTATTTCACGATTCTTTTTGGGCCCAAATAAAATGCAGCATGATTTGCCAGGATTTAGTTTTAGATTGTGAGCACTAGATATGTCAAAAATAGACTGCAGGTCTTGATTTATTTGATGTTGGCCAAGCATATATTCATCAGGATCGAACTATTTCCACGCTACCAGCTACCAGCTACCTAGCCAACAAGTTGACATTTTATCGGTTTTTTGGCATATGTTTTTTACGTAATAACCCTGCGGTTGTAACTACATATTTTTTAGTTTTAACCCTGGCATTTGGTCTCCCCAGTTCCGTTTTTCGAACCGGAACGCGAATTGAAAACGTTGACGTTGCCTGAACGATTTTGTATGCATATAATCTATCGTTTCTTCTGCATTTGTTTACTTATAAGTTCACCACTCCACCATACTAACTTCAGTTATTTTTGCTATAGATTCTAATTTGTTCCCTGACGGTGGTTTGCACCGGTTCGGGTTAAAGTGAGGGTTAGCGCTAACTTCGAGTTAGTATTTGCACCGTCATAGTTATCTCGGAGTTAAGGCCTAACTCTAGGATAAATTTACCTCTCACTTGAACTGGGTCTTAAGGCGGATAGCACCATGAAAATGTAGGTAGTACCTGCGCATCGCTATGCGTACTGACAATAAAAAAGAGGTTAAGACTTAAATGTCAAATGACGTTCTTTTAACGCTTACGCAACCAAACTTGTGACTGCTAAAACTCTCTAATATTGGTTCTTGTAACTGTTTGTTGGGCTGTTTAGATTTCATTCCAGAGGAATAAGGTCATCCTCGTCGAATTCTTCATTATTTATGGTAACGAGTACGTCCATAATTACCAGGGTGCTTTGCGGACAATACTGTCGGCTGTATGATGCGCCTTGTCGATCCACAGCGAAAAATATTTTCAAATTCCCAACTCCCAAACAGAATCACAAATATATATATATACAGGGTGACTTCGAAGTTGAGTCATTTATTTTAACAGTGAGTAGATCTGATCAAAAGAAATGTTTTTTTCCTTTACCATTTTTCTGGTAAAATTAAAGTAACAAAGTTATAGCCCTTTGGAAGTTTGAGTACCGCCCTGTCTCAATAATATCATGTGTTCGTGTTTGGCAACAACGGATATACTCCGCCTTATCGGTTCGTCGCATCGGAAACAAAAAAGCGAAGGAATTTGGAACGATGTTTTTACAATTATGTTATTCAGTTCAGTTATACATACAGTCAGTGTCAGTCGCGTGTGAATAGTGTCTGTTGCGTGGCTCAAATGAAATAAAAAATGGCACATGTTTATGCGGATCGGTTTCTCAATCGAGTGCAACCAACCCCTCGTGCCTTTGTTAATGTAGTACAACGGGCTCGTGAATCAGGTGACTTAAGACCTCACAGGGGACCTCACGATCAAATACAGGTCCGCACTGAAATACTTGTCGGGAGGATACTTTATAAAACAAGGTAAAATTTTTTTTTTAATTTTTTTGTATTTTTACACACATATTTTGGTTTATCTTCCTTCTACAATCATTATCTGAAAATTAATGACTCAACTTCAAAGTCACCCTGTATATATATATATATATGTGTGTGTGTGTGTGTGTGTGTGTGTGTGTGTGTGTGTATGTGTGTGACAGAATCACATATATATATATATATATATATATATATGTGTGTGTGTGTGATGTGTGATTCTGTTTGGAAGTTGGGAATTTAAAAATATTTTATCCAGACAAATCAAACAAACGATAATCGAAAAAAAATAGCAAAGCAAGTGAATACAAAACACAAGTATTAAAATGTCAAAATTTACGTCAATCTTTCAACTCCAAGCACAAATCAACAAACTTTTAGCACAGAATATTGCCAATAAATGTATCAATCCTAAGGAATATCCCTATATTCCAAGCTTGCCAACATGACCAAAAGTAGGGGTTTATAAACCCAGAGTTAAAACTTGACGGTGCAAAGCTACTCGAATTTAACCTGGGGTTACCGCTATCTCCGAGTTAAGTAACCCTTACCTTTAACCCAAAGCGGTGAAAAACGCGACTGCCCAAGTAATAAGTCTAAAGTGTGTGCACTCCTTAACACTCCATGCATGCACCAAAATTAGGCAACTCGGCACACGCTTAGTGTTTTGTGTATTATTGTGTTGTGCAGTTTGACATTCAGGCACAGGTTGAGCACAGGTTTATACAATAGGTTATTAAATCATTCCTTCCAGATCAATTCTTTAGTAAATGAATTAGAATGGCTCAGGAGGAAATCCAAGAAGAGGAACGAGAAGTGCTATCATCTATCTACGAGGGAGACGAATCTTTTAAGCAAATTGACGACAAGACCTATCAATATAAAGTAAGATCTCGCATGCATATTTGGCATGCAGCTCTGCTGTTAATTTGAAACTTTTGTTTGTAGACAATATTTACCCAATATTGGTCACATAAATGTCTTTGCTATTGTGATTACAGTATGGAGAAAGTGATACAGCAAAATCCTTCCTTCTGGAGATCAAATGGAGTGAAAAATACCCAAATGAACTGCCTAATATTAATATGGATACCTTTTATAATAAACATGTGTAAGTATATCATGGTACCACCTAAAATAATTCGCGATCAAAACTACAGGAAGACCGCACTATAAAAATTGGGTTAATCACAAATGTGTTTGTTCATATAGTAGTACAGCACTAAATCTGCTAAACGATTTTTAACAGATGATGTTAGATCCCTCTTAATGCAGCTGCCTCCTAATAGCTTTACAGAAGGTGCTGCAAAAAGTCACTTTAATGTATTCCACCACAACCAGGTTAGCCTCTCACACACACACACACCCTCCTACCCTGTGCGGTCCCTCCACCACCCCCTAGCCTCTCACATTCTGATTAAGATACAAGTACACCAGCAACCTAAAGGTAAAATGTTTTCCAGTTGGTGTCTTGATCAAAATAAACTTATAGCAGAAAAGATACTTTTAGAATATTCTAAGAACTTGAGAATACATTATATTAATATGTATCTACATTAGTGTTAGCACTGTTATGTTCAAGGTGTATTCATGAAGTCTGATAATCTATCTTGAGAATGGCTATTGATAGGACTAAAAACTTCTCTGAGTATCTATGGATACTAGGGCCTTTTAGCTACTTGAATGGGACGCTGAATATTTCATCATTGCCCTTATAACATCTACACACAAGATTTTCATCAGATATTATTTTTTAGTTTACCATCTGTGAAAAAACAAGTAGTAGATACTGTGAAAAGTGAAGCAGAACAATATCTAGGTATGTCAATGACATACTCTTTATTTGAATTTGTCAAAGAAAAATTTTATGAATTGATACAGGAACAGCCTGATGCTATTGAAAAGATAGAAGATGACAAAATACTTACCACCACCCACCAAGAAAATGAGGTAAGAACACATCTTTCTTGAGAGTCCATAATCTGGCTGCCAAATCAAGCTGTGAACACTAAATAAAACATGTGGTTTGATTTAGTGTAAAGATAATGGAGTCCTGTCAAAATGAAAACCACAGGATAAGTTACATAGCATATTATTTCCCTAATCTTATCCCAAAGATACAGTCAATGAAATTAGATAGTAGCAAATGTCAACAATTAGATAAAACTTGGGTTAAATGAAAGACAGATTGTATTTTGTGAGTGATACACTCTAACATATTCAATTACTAATATCAATTTCATTTTTACTTAAAAACCATTTATTTTCATTCATTCAACTTGGAAATATGTCTTTATACAGGGTGGCAATATATAACTGACTGATTCAAATTGCGCGCCATTTTTCATACATACATTTTAGTAGGTGGCTTCGTAGAAGTTGTTTAAAGCACGTGTCCGATTCATCATGGAGCGCTACACGATTTTACAACATGTCCGTATTGTTAAATCGTTTTACTTAAATAATGAGTCGATTGTTGCAACGATTCGGAAGCTACAAGATTTTGGTCGAAATAATATGTCCAATTGTCAACACCATTCGTCAGTTGGTCGGTCCGTGTTTGAACTGTTCGTACTCCGTAGAATATAGAGAGTTCGTAGAGAACCCTCGTGTCATCCATCAACGACCATTACATCCTCGTCGAGTCACAGTTTGGCGCGGTGTTTGGTATGGAGGTGTCATTGAACCTTACTTCTTTGAAGACGCTGCACTTAATTCTCTTACTATCACTGGCGAGCGCTACCGTGATGTGCAGAACTTTCTGGCTCCTAAAATCCAACAATTTAACCTGCAAAACATGTGGTTCCAGCAGGAGGGAGCAACTTGTCACACAGCTAGGGAAACAATGAATCTCTTGCGAACAATATTTCTGGGACGTTTAATTCCTCGATTTGGTGATGTCAACTGGCCACCAAGATCAAAAGATTTAATGGCTCCTGACTTTTTTGTGGAGATTTTTGGAAAATGGGGTTTATGCCAACAAACCAAATACTGTAGAGCAGTTGAAGAAGAATATTATGGAAGCGATTGAAAATATTCGTCCCAAAAAGTGATGGAAGTTGTAATCAACAGGGCTCAGGTTTGCGCGGCTGCTAAAGGCGGACATTTGTCTGATATTATTTTTCATAAATAATTCCTAAGTTTCAATAAAAAAAGGGCGTATTTTATTTCATTTCACAAATATTTAAGATACAATCCAGTCAGTTACATATCGACCACCCTGTATTATTGCTTCACTGATGAATTATGTCACTTCCCTCCCGAGTTGAAAAGTGTGCCTACTGAAAAGGAAAATTCTTAAAAATGTCCACACTAAAGGGAGGCTAACATCTCAATATTTTCCTTTACTTTTTCACATTGGTGAACGAGTCTTCGCAGTAAGCGGTGATTGAACGAGTCTTTTGTTACGAATGAATCGTTCAGTTGTGCCAATCACGTCTGCAGCGTGCAGCCACTGAACTGCAAACTGACGAGGTAACAGTACAGACAAATATGTGTGATTACTATAGCAATATCTTAAATTATTGATTAACTACAAAACTCACCAAGGCGATAATTGTGACCGAAAGATAGTATGTGCAAATAATATAATTTTGTAGTAATAAGTACTTATTTATGTTTGATTATTCACTACAAAAAGAAGGTTTCTTTTATGAATTTATTCATTTCCTGGCAGACCTGAATTTTATTAGAATTTTAGACTATAGTCATAAATCATATTTCTCACTTCTTTACACAGAATGAAATATTGTATACTTACGTAAAAAATAAAAATAGACTCAACCCTCGCAAATGAAAACAATCACGTCAGTAATTGGCGTGTTTTGAGATGAAATGACTTTATCAAAAATGCTAATACCACTTTTGCGCGAGAATTTCAAAAAAAAAAAATTCGCAGCAGACTTTCTTCAAAAAAAGGCCTCGCATCTGCTAAAGACGGCTCTGAAGCTTTGGTTCCTTTAATGCTTGTGCGGTAATTTAAGAATCTGTATTTATTGTTCGCATAAAAAAATACAGGAAAAGCAGAGTAACGGATGTGTGTACAGAATTGTAGGCAACCCAAATCTACGTCCGTCGTGTGCCCGACTGCCTGAGTACGCATATAATTCATTTTTGACTGGTTGCAGCTCTTTTTCGGTAAAGAATCTGTAAATATCTGAATTATTTTCAAAAATCGTGGAAACATGTTTTCGGTATTTCAGCAACGTCTCATCATTTCATAAGCTTTACCGAAAAATCGGAAGGTTCGGCAACATTGGTGTCACCTGTCACTGATAATGAGCATAACCTGATAAAATATACTTCAGATAGCACTAAGATTAAGCAGCCACTGTCACATTTTGCCTTGTATGATTACATGTCCACAAAAAAAAGTGGTGTGTGGGAGTCCCGCAATATCTTTCCCACTGAACACGAATCTGAAGTTAGGAGTTGGGAGTCAAATATGGAAGTATCACATTCATCATTTATGTTTTATACTGACGTAGCCGCGAAGGCCTGAACACCGAAAAAAATGTGTATATTCCCAAATTCTTTCTTTAAATTCATGTTCAACAAAATATGGTAAAAATATACACAACTTTTTTGTGAACCTGTGTTATTGGAAAGAAACACAAAACCTTGGATTAGGGTCTTTATTAAAAAAAAATATTAGATCTTATGTACAATCAACTAAGTTAAGAATGTTCCTTCTAGGATGATAGCTGTAAAAAAGAGAAAAAAGAACAACTGACAAAGGCACAAAAGAGAAGACAGTGGAACAGAACTGATGGAAAAGGTGAAAAACCAAGAGGGTGGAACTGGGTAGACATTGTAAAACACCTGTCACAAACTGGACCTGCCAATGGGAATCAAGAAAATTGAAAAAGATTCTAAAACAATAGCTGAATTGTTATGACTTCATGATGCATTACATTGTAAATTATATAATAAGATTCTGAATATATGTATTTTATACAGTTCTATATTTACAGTACACAAACGACTTGTATATTTGTACAATAAAAGTGCATTATGCAACAACTACTATCTAAGAATTTATATGATGAAAATGTATATAACAGTAAATTAAATATAAACAAAATTTTAGTAATTCTTTATATCCTCTCTCTTTATTTCTCGCCTTTCTGCTGGAAAATAAAGTCTATACATTGTTTCTGCTGGCATTACCCACACACAGCACATCAATGAATGTCAGTACTTTCTAAACAGTGTTGCCACTTACGCTATGTTGATCCAGCTGTGTAATACTTGTAATATTCCAGCCTTAGTCAGGTTCTACAAGGAACTATCTCAGAGCAGTTCTATTTCTGTATGATACACTAAGTGACATAAAATGCAACACCCAGAATTATTTATTGAATTTTGATTAAAACTTGTAAACATATTTGCTATCATGGAAGTATACGCTGATAAAAATGTTGAAGGCATTCCAAGCCTTTTTTGACATCAGGATCCGAACAATATGAACATGCTTACTTGATATTCAGTGATTTTTCTGTGTTGGTTTCATTGCATTATCGTGCCGTTCACAGACGCGCTACTTTCACTCAACTTTCCGAGTTTGAGAGGTTTCTGATAATCGGGTTTCGTGATGCCGGATTTTCTTTTGGAGAAATCGTTAATCGGGTGAATCGAAACGAAGCTACTGTAATGAGCTGTTGTCGAGCGTGGTTCCAAGAAGGCCGAAATCGACGAGTTAGAGGCACTGGACGTCAAAGACATACTACACAGCGACAGGATCGTTATTTGAGGCAACTAGCACTTGGAGATCGATTTTCCACAAGGGCAGTTGCGAACCAGTGGGCAATAACAATGAGAGTTTATCACAGAATAAGGTCTTTTGGACTGTTTTCATACCGTCCCCATCTTATACTACCTCTGTCCCCACAGCATCATCGGCAACGATTGGTATGGAGTAGGGAGAGACTTGAACGGAATATGGAATGGAACTCAGTTGTGTTCAGCGATGAGTCCAGGTTCTGTTTGGGCACACATGATAGCCGTGCAAGAGTAAGGAGGAGACGAGGTGGAAGACCAATATTCCATCGAACGGCTTATTAATCGAACCGTGGGTGTTATGGTATGGGGCGCCATTGCTTACGGCAGCAGGTCACGATCAGTGTTCATTCGAGGTAACATGACTCCTCAAAGATTGGATGCTCTACAAAACCAAATTCAGATGGCCTGGAATACAAATACACCAAGAAAACATAAATCAGCTGATCCAATCAGGGCCTGCATGACTTAAAGAAGGTGTAGCAAACAGAGTAGCTTCAACACATTATTAACATTAAGGTGGGATATCTCCGCTATTTTGCGGAATTTCGAGTTAAAATTTTAATCACTTTTTATTTATCAGTAGGCCTAAAACTTGTAAAATATGCTCAAAATTACAGCACTTCTAGTCGGTGTTGCATTTTCTATGTCATTCAGTTTATGTTGATTTATACAGGGTGTCCGCAAAGTTGGGGTTTTCCTTTACACGACGTGTAGATCTTGAAAACATAAGCAATTTTTCTTAGTACTATTTACACCAATGTCTTAAGGGAACCGAGATAAAGGCCTCTGCAACATCAAAAATATCTGAATAACGTCCTGTAGCCGCGACCCGCGGCATCACCGATTGGTACAAGGTCACTAGCTCAACCCGACGACAGAACTGGGTCGGGGTCAGTGTGTCAGGTCAGTATGCAACCTTCAACCGACGGTTATGGTCACGCGTGTAGAGTTAATCGCGTAGACGAGAATCCCTCAACAAGCACTAGAGACGTGCAAGTATCAAAAACTAAAGTGTGGCAAACGCTGCGTGAAGAGGGGCTGTATCCGTTTCATGTCCAACGTGTACAAGCCCTTCAACCTGACGATTTTCCAGCAAGAGTGCGGTTTTGTGAGTGGTTGTTGCATCAACATGACAATAATCCGGACTTTTTGAAGTGCATATTGGTCACAGACGAATCTACGTTCACGCATAATGGGGTGAATAACTTTCGCAACACTCATGTTTGGTCAGTAGAAAATCCGCACGCTGTCCGTCGGGCACATTTTCAACAAACATTTTCGGTGAATGTTTGGGCTGGCTTGGTGAACGGTATGCTCATTGGACCATTTATTCTCCCAAATCGATTGGACGGGATGCAATACCTACACTTTTTACGCAACATTTTGCCTCCCTTGTTTGCCTGCGTCTGCTCGGTAGCGCATCAGCTGATTTCATTTTCTGTTGGAGCGTTATGATTTCGGGCAGAGACGTACTCAGCCCTTCTCGTCAACTGGAGAGTGAGTACTTTTTCCTTTATTTTTTTTTACTTGGTCGCCCTCGTTTCACTACACATTACCTTTGTTATTTCAAGGGTAGTTGTTTCTGAAAAGGAAAACCCCAACTTTGCGGACACCCTGTATAAGTACGTTATTGTGATTAGCTACTAGCAAGTCAGAATGGCTCTATAGAAACCTGGATGAAGCTTGTATGTACCGAAATAATTTTTTTTGTAATGTTTTCTTTCCTTGGTAGCATTTTCTAAATTGCACCAACAATAGAAAAATACTATATAAACATAAACTTACAGTTTTCAACATCATACTGTCATCCACTTCCAGCTTGAAACAGATCTTCACACATGTATGCCAACACCAGCAATGAAGTAACTAATGGCTGTGATATGTACTTAAAACCCCATGTCACACCAGTAGTTCCTTCACTGCCAATATCATTTACCTCCGTTGAAGCACAACTCACCCCCTTAACTTGGTGATATAGCCATATGATCCTCACAAACAGTCACACGGCTAGATCACCAAAGATAAGGAAACAAGCATTTAGATTTTCTCTCTTGAATAATGGTAGTTGCTTGATACAAATACTGCCAATAGTTTCCTATGAAGACGCAACAATACAAGTCGTGAGATTTTTCCGTACTACTATTTTAAAGAAGTATATACTGGAATATCTCACGACATATATTGACCAAAAAGGTTTCATAACAACTGAATAAACTTGGAACTAAAAGAGTTTGAGACTTTAGTACACATACAAATAGTACATTTACAATGAATCAGAAAAGAACTGGTTAAGCAGTAACGAAAACCGTAATTGGTTTTCATCAACTGTGAAACAAAAAATAAGGAAAATCACTAAATTTTTGGGGCAACACAAATTATGTGAATGGAAAACTAAATAAAACTCATTACATTTCATATATCTCAAAATATTTACTTAAACAAAGCAGTTGTAAGAACAATGTTGCAAACTTGATATGATAGAGGATACTTTTTATTGCATAAATCCAGAAATTTTTGAAATGCAAAGTAACTATCAACCATGTATGCAGTATACATTTTTGAAATTATTCTATTTGTATTTAGTAATAAAACGGATTTTTTTTTAAACAACTAGATATATAATAGATATTTAAACTGTCAGGAATAAAAAGATCTTTAAGAGGGAGCTTAAAGAGTTTTTGGTAGAGTTGAAGCCATACTCGGTTAATTCCTGGATTGTTAGGTAGAATAGGTATGTTTCGCAAAATTAGTTTTAATTTGTTATTAAGTATTGATATGTGTTTAAAAACAATTCGTATATGTGTTCAGCATCTTATAATGTTGTACTTTTGGGTTATTTAGTATAGATATGTGAGAGGAGACTATTATGAAGAGATTTATTTTTGTGTTACTTGAAAATAAATGTTATTGACTATAAAAAAATAAATACTTTCTCAAGACCTAATTAGGTGAGGTTAGAAACATATCCTCGTATAAATGGCTACTACCAAAGCAATGAAAATCGGTATGTAGGAACCTTGAACATCAAGCCACTCACACAACACTCTACAACTATACACAAACCTACAGTAAATTTTGCGAGGCATCTATTCACCTCACTCCCAACAGAAAAAGCTTCAAACACAGAATGACCAGAGTAAGCACAATTTATGGTCAAAGGTATTCAGGTAGTCAAGGGCCTAATTTTTCTGGGAAAGATACCAGGTAGAGTAAATGGGGGTCAAGGGAACCTTTATGCTTTTTCCACAGGTACTTCTGTTAATTGATTACTGTTGCTTTTGTACAAGCAGCAGGTGGTAAATTTTGGTTTCCGAGAATTTGCATGTATTGAGAAGGTATTGGGATTATTGTTTATAGGTTAGGGAAGGTGGTTTCTACATCTTTGAGAAGAATGACCAGAATGAGTGATTATCAAAAAAATATAATTCTGCACTATATGTATACTAAGTGACATATAAATCCGAACATCTAGTTTAAATGGATTTATTTTAATAAAATTTTGTATAAGTACTTAATGAAGCATAATAAGTAAATGATAAAAATTTCAAAATGATTGCACTGCTTTAAAGCCCTTTGACCTTTAATAATGTGTGGATGCACCCTGATGTGCTACGCATTCTCCAACGCGCCTAAGCATGCTTCTGATCAGGTGGTCAATGTCCTCCTGTGGTATCTCATTCCAGGCAACCACCAACTCCTCTCGAAGTGCTTATAGAGTCTGAGGAGGACGTTGCAAATTGAGCAATCTCCTACCCATCATATCCCACACGTGCTCAATTGGGGATAAGTCGGGAGATCTTGGTGGCCATGGTAACAATGTGACATCATTATGTTGAAAGAAGTCTATTGTGACTCTTGCAACGTGTGGTCGGGCATTATCTTGTTGGAAAGTTGGATCTGCCAGGGTGTCAAGATAGGGTAAAATATGGGGTTCTAGAACTTCGTGGATATAACGCTGCGCGTTCATGTTACCTCTGATGAAGATTAAAGGTGACCTGGAACCATAAGCTATAGCACCTCAAACCATAACTCCAACAGTGTGATGAACATGTCTTTCAACAAAAAACTGTGGATTCCTCCTTTCACCACGTCGCCTTCTAACCCTGGCACGACCATCGTGCATGCCTAAACAAAATCGAGACTCGTCACTAAAGACAATACTGTTCCATTCCTGATCCCAGAGTGACCGTTGTCTGCACCACTCAAGGCGATTACGTCGGTGTTCTCGAGTTAAAGGGAGGACCCAGTGTGGCCGGTATGAAAACAAGCAAAAACTTCTCATTCGTCGGTAAACACTTCGCATGCCAATAGGTCTTCCGTGTTCTGCAAACCATTCATTTGCAATGGACCTGGTAGTGGAGAAACGGTCCCTTAAGGCCAATAATCTTAGGCGGCGATCTTCACGGTCTGTTGTTCTACGGCGGCGTCCAGTGCCCCTTGCTCTTTGCGCACGGCCTTCTCGAAGCCATGCCTGACAACACCTAACCAGTGTCTACACTTGTTTGCACTCTAACTGCAATTGCCCGAAAAGAAAGTCCAGCTTCCCGAAGTCCCACTATACGGCGCCTATCAAACTCACGTTGACGAAATCGTACAGGTCTCCGTACTCTAGGCATCGTAACCGATCGTAAAGGATGTCAAGAACCAAAATCCGCCAACGTTGATTCTTTACTGCGGCTGAAATATTCATTTTTAGAGCGTTAGTGAATTAAAAATAAGCAGTATAAAAACCGGAATGTCCAACTGATAAGGCTGAAAATTTTTTCACTTGTTATTTACAGTAAGATAAATACATTCACCAACTTTTATTAAAATAAAACCATTTAAACTGGGTGTTCGGATTTATGTGTCACTTAGTATATTTAGTCCAGAAAATAAACAGTTGGCTGTGTCCTTGGAATGTGAATTTAGTATTTTTTTTTAAATACAATTCAATCAAAAATTCTTTAATTGAGAATTAGAAAAAAATGCCATCAAGTAAGTTCACTCTGTACTTCCCATGCAATGCTGTGATCAGTTTGTAAAGGATTATGTCCCATACAAGTTACCTACAGACATGTAAAAAAATTAAATGACACTCCCCCTTCCCTGGGAGACATTCCTGCGGGAGCACCAGCTTGTTGCTGTGGCTTATCCCGCGTGAATGACGATATTGACTTTTACAGCATAGAAGCCCACAAAAGCACGGAAGCGACTGCCGACTGCGACGTTCGACCATCAACCGTATCGACACACGACTGTTGGGGATATTTCTAAGTTTTAAGGGTACGACGACATGGTGAGTGAAATATGTCTATTGAGTGTGTAGTATTACTGCGGTTGGAGGTGTATAAATGTATCAACGTAAAAAAACTGAGACATACCCTCCCCCTCACCCTGCAACCCCTAACTCCCAATTTTTAACCCATAAAATTTTTTTTACCGAAAATGATGGTCTCTGAAACGTCAAAAAACGAAGTTTGAGCGATTTTTGTTTTTTCTTTTTTGCCCTTCTTCCCGCCGCCAAAAACTACAAGACTTTCTCGTCCCTGACATAGTAGTAACCTTAGCCACTATAGATCAAAGAGTCGCAGTGGAGGATCGTTATTGATGAACTCACAAGAAACCTAGTAGTAACCTTGTACGAAAATGATTGTTCATGATGTATATGTCATATAACATCCAAAAAACTATTATCTTCGCGATTACAACTTCCTCACCAGGTAGTACGTAAAAATAAAGTATGTACCTTAAAATTTGGATTACCCATTAAAAACGGCCTGTTATAATGTAGGACTGGGAATCAAATCGATCGCGAAGATATTCGAATACGGGATACTAGACACTCAGTCTATTGTCAGCTTTCTTAAATCCTCGCGATTTCAGCAAAAACAGCAGTTAATGTTTTTGATGCGATGTGCTACGAATCATAGTAGGTTTAATGGTTATATTCTTTAAAATCGGTTCATTAGCGACGCAATCATTCGCAAAAAATAACACACACGAAATTCGGTTTCTGTGGATAAGATTTTGAGCATTTTAGGATATAGCCAAAAATGTGTCAGTGAGCTGCATTTCTCTCCGAGAAATTCAATCTCGGACGAAACCATAATGTATGTATTTGTTCTGCCCCTTTGTTAGACAAAGCCTGGAGAAATAAGTATTAGGATCGAATGATCACCTATCTCTGTTGTGGAGTTTCATCCACACCAGGGTCTAAATTGCCTTACTGATAATATACCTGAACCTGCCCTCTGTATGATGCTCTGGTATTAGAAAATTACCTTAAATAAATAGATGCTATTTAATATTCTTGGCCAGGATAAAATAATACTGTGATGTGATGGAGGATCAATAAAGAACAATTTATGTCTGACCCACTTGGAGAGTGGATTGATACAACTCAAAATATCGGGCCGAGATGAAAAGACAAAACTAATATTTGGCAAAAACAACCCCTAATGTCATTAGGTATCTTGCTAATAGTCCTGCCCAAAACTTTAATCCATCTTAATTACCCAATTCTTCCTATTGCAGGACCCTATATGCAGATTTTATAATCATAATGATGATCTTAAAGTCGATTGTGAAATAACTGCTATAGAAAATTGTGGCAGGTTACAGAACATGCTCAACAAAGTTCATTTATAGTGTGCTAAAAATAGATTGATCTTATTTGATTACAAGGTTGATGGTATTTTGTGGTGCATCATTCAACCACCAAAGACCTAGAAGTATAATCCAACTCGCAAATCAGTTCCATTAATCATATTGTTAACAAGATTGCTGAAGCATTCAAAATGCATGGACTCATCGTTAGAATCATTTAGTAGTGAAGCAGCATTTGAATGTCTATTTTTTTCTTGTGCACTGGAATACTGTTCAAATATCTTGAACCTATACTATCTTAGTGTCACAATGAGACTGGATAAACGTCAAAGGAAGTTTTTGAAATAGAATAAGGAACTAAGTATAATCTTTTGCTAAACCTTTTTGACATTGATAATACAGGGTGGGGCAGAAATACTTCCCGGATTTGGAGAGCCGATACAAACTGAACTTATCAATATATAGAAAAAAAACTTTATTTTTTATAAGCATACGTATATACTGCCATTTTAAGTCAATGCGTTTTGAAAATAATATCACTCAAGTGTGCGCCTCCATTGTTGATACACTGAGTGAGCCTCTCCCGATAATTTTCCATCTCTGTTCAGATCATGTCAGGCGGAATGGCAGCATTTCCTGGATTATCATCTCTTTGAGAGCGTCTAGAGTTGACTTCGCCCGAAAGGTGGAAATGGGCCTCATCACTGAAGATCAAAACGTCCATGCGAGGAATATTGCACAGTTCTTGGCACAAAATGGTACTGGTTTCACTGTATTTTTCACGCAATTCCTCTATAATGGCAGTTTTATAGGGATTCATATGATGCGGGATTCTCCGAACACTCCGTTTTGATAATCGCAAAGCAGCTGCGTGCTTACGTGCAGAGCAGCTGAATTGACGCTCTCACAGCTGCTACATTAGCTAGCCTTGTAGCTGTTCGATATCGACCAGGAGATTTTCTTTTTAATGCCGATCCTGTTTCTCGAAAGTTTGACATCCATTCAACAATTGAATTTCTATCGGGAACCAGATCATGTCGCCCGAGCTGGAAGTGAACGCGAAAGGCACGCCAAGCCATTATCGGCGAAGCCCCACTTCGAATAAACTCTTCAACAAAGTTTTGGGCATTGACGCTATGAAACCATCTAAACTGCAAGATCATCTGAGAAGATGCCACCCTGATAAAACAGAGAAAGATTTGAAATACTTTCAAACACTCAAAGATAAATTTCAGAAGAGACCTACACTGGACAGAATGTTCGCTTCGACGTCACAAAGAAATGATGATGGTTTGCGGGCGTCTTACAATATCTCGTTACTTATAGCAAAATCCGGAAAACCGCATACTATGGGAGAGAAGTTAATTTTGCCCGCCGTTGAAGAGGTTTTAAAAACTGTTTTACATAAACTTGCATCTGATATCATTAAAAGAATTCCCTTAAGCAACAATACTGTTGAAAGACGTATTGATGAAATGAGTTCTGATATTGAAAGCTTCTTATGTAATTATTTGCAAACGACCCATTTCTCTATACAACTGGACGAGTCAACTTTACCTGATAATGCAGCATTATTATTGGCATATGTTCGTTTTATTATGAATCAAGAAATCTACGAAGAACTGCTCTTCGCAAGAACTTTGATAACCGACACTAAAGGTGAAAAAGCAATTCCTTTATCAAATGTAATATCAGTAGCTACAGATGGAGCACCTGCCATGGTTGGACGTTATCGTGGATTTATAAGCTATTTAAAACAAAATGTGTCAGGGGTGTTAGCAATACATTGCGTCATCCATCGACAACATTTAGTTGCTAAAAATTTGAGTGTTAGATTGCATGAATCACTTCATTTAGTCATTGATGCAGTAAACCGAATCCGAAACAACGCGTTGAATACGCGGTTATTTGCGCAGTTGTGTGAAGAAAATGACGAGCACTTTCATCAATTACTCCTTCACACTGAAGTACGCTGGCTGTCGAAAGGCTTATGTTTGACAAGATTTTTTGCACCTTTTGAGACTATTTTAGAATTTCTGGATACTAAAGATAACATTTTAAAAGAAAATTTAATGAAGAGGAAAACTGACATCGCCTATTTAACAGATTTGTTTACAAAATTTAATATGGTTAATTTGCAATTACAAGGCGACAGTTTAAATTTGATTAAAACAAAGTCCATCTTATCAGCGTTTCTTGCCAGAGTTAAACTAATGAAGCAAAATATTGGACGGGGCGAATTTTCTCAGTTCCCCAATTTGTCACAGACAAGCTGCCAGGAAGACGACGTTTCAACTTACGTTCAACATTTAAATGCCCTCTATTCAGATTTTGAATCTAGGTTTGAGGATATTTTGACTATGGTAATACCACCGTGGATAATTAATCCATATGGTGACATAGAAGAAACGAATGTCATAATGCAAGAGGAACTGACTGAACTAAGTACAAACGAAGAACTTAAGGTTCAGTTTAAAAACGGATATCAGCAATTCTGGCTGCAAAACAACATACCCGTTACTTATCCGGTATTATGGAATATAGCGAGGAAATTTTTAATTTTCTTTCCATCGTCATACCTAGTGGAAAGGGGGTTCAGCGCTGTTACCAATCTCCTAACGAAAAAAAAGAAACAGACTGGACATCATTAGCCGAGGAGATTTAAGATTAACCCTTACAAAATTGACGCCAAATGTTGATAATTTATTATTAAAGCATCAGGTTCATCCTTCTCACTAAAAATATTGATTTATTGCTTATGTTATTTTATTAGTTTATTTTATGTTTGTTGGTGTCTGACCAATAAATGCCCGCATTGGGAATAAGTGCCATTGATTTTTTTAAAGAACCCCCCTGTATAGAAAATATTTTTTTTAATTATTCCGAAAATTCAATGATAGGTACACACTAAAATTCGTTAATTTTTTGCCTATTTTTAGATAACTTAAACGTATAAGAAGCGGAATTTAATCAAACTAACAGTGAAATTATTGTAGAACATACGTATATGTTATAATTAATAAGCGAACTAGCTTATTGTACTGTTTTAAGTAAAAAACTTTTTTTTATTTTATCCCTCATTTTTTTTTCAATGCGGGCACTTATTCCCAATGCCGGCACTTATTGGTCAGACACCTGTTTATTTAATGTTACGTATATTTTACATAACAGATACAAAATTTTATTTTGAGTAGTTTTAATTTAAATTCAATTAATAAATGTATAAATTAACATGTTTTTTTACTTTAAGTTTTTAACACTAAACTTCACTACAGTTAGAAATTTACAGGAAATCAATATCAGGTAAGTAGGGGGTCTACCCAACACGGAAAAACATGGCAAGGGGTCTACGACACAAAAAAGTTTGGGGAACTCTGCTCAAGACAATCATTAACATTTTATTCTACTGCTGCTAGGACAAATCTGATGTTGAAATCACGATTATCAGTAATGTGTTCACATTATAAGATACTGCAGCATGTTGACATATTTAATTGTAAACTCAAGGAACTAAAGTGTATTTATAAGAATATTTCACAAAACACCTGTGGATGGTATAGTTTGTTTATTTTATATTGCTCTGTAAAGAGCTTCTGTATCTGTTGGGCAATAAACGCTATTAATATAATTGCGTTGTTCTAGTTTTGAAATATCCTATGCGATTTCTTTAGCAGGAGTAATCACCAAACTGAATCGAAAAATGTATTTTTCTCATTGATGAAGGACAATGAGGAAAAGCAGTTATCACAATATATAGAAGCAAAGAAAATAAATGCAAAACATATCTTTAAGAAGGTCTGTCTATTTTTTAATATCACAGTTCTCACACAATGAAAATAAATTCAAGGATACAAATAAAAGTAAACGATCTTAAGAGTCCAAGCTGTAACACGGCACTGTTAGATTAACTATAAACAGTTTACTCCACGTCAAAACACACTCGAGCACTAGATCGTCAATAGGAGCGTGCGAATTCGAGCCCCGCGCGCTGATGTTTGTTTTGAAAGAGCATCACGATATTTGCTCCATTAAAACAACTTCGTGGCAATCTGATAAATATATATATTCAAGAGATGATGTCAATGAAAGAGTGGATTGAAACAATTATTTTATCCTATTGATTGCATGGAATAAATTTAGTGAATTAGTATTCTACACATCTAAATGAAAAATTTCGAGGTTTTCAAATACATTCAGGGTTTCAGAAGAACGATTAAAAATCAACCTAAAACATGTAATCGAAATCTCGAACCATTCCGCCTGGGAATCAATTTTCAAAAAATCATTTATCTGTATTCCAGTCCCCTCGTTTAGTACAAAAAATAAAAAAGGTGATCTGAACCTGCAAAATGCCTTACAAGTAGAGACTGGACGAAAATACGATGTCTCTCTTGATCAACCGGATGGCCTGACTGAATTTGTCCTCGAGGTCGGTGTTTCCAATAGTCTTTGACGCCTGCACCATTTGCCTGAGTAGTTCCTCCAGTCGACGCATACATCTGACGATGGACCCTGTAATCAACAAATTGACATTTTACTGGTAGGTATTCAGAAGACCACTTTACATACAGTAATGGACAAAAGTATATAGACAAATTAATATTGTGCTGTATTTCTTTTTTAACTTGTTTTATTAATACACCAACCTGTATACATAATTCGTTATAACATAATACTCACTTATACATAAATTCATTAGACTCCCTTCAATAAAAGAATAATTGAAAAAAACTGGAACTATGAAGAACGAAAATATATAGACAAAGCAAAACAATTATAGAAAAAAGAAGCAAAGTTCGTTGAATTATAGAAAACCAACCATGTTTGTGTTAATATTTTGTAGCATAACCATTATTATCAATCACCGTCTGGCATCGTCTCGGAATAGATTGTAGAAGTTTGTTGATATAAGATTCATCAATCTGTCTCCACTTTTGCTCTAAAGCGGCAAAAGGTGCATCCTTGTTTGAATAATTTTTATCTCGTATTTGCTTATCTAAGTATTCCCATAGATTTTCAATGGGGTTTATATTGGGAGACTGTGAAGGCCATTTCAGAACTGGTATTTATTCATCCAGAAAGAATTTCTTTGCGAGATTCGAAGTGTGCTTCAGGTCATTATCTTGCTGGAACATTGATCTTAAGGGCTTATTGTCTTCCATATAGGGTAACATGACATGCTTTAGTATGTCTGTGTATACAAACTTATCCATAATGCCATCTATTATATGTAAAGGTCCCATCCCAAACCCCGAAAAACACCCCCAAACCATAACAGTGTACTTGGGGTTGAATCTTTGTCCACTAGGACGTCTAATGTAATGAACACCATCTGATCCTTACATATTGAACTGAAACATACCCTCTTCCAGTCACAGATGCTTCAATCAAGATGCAACCGTGCAAATTGTAATCGGTCCTTACGGTTTTTCCTGGAGATTAGCGGCTTCTTACTCGGGTGACGTGCAAATAACTTCAAATCATTTAATCTTCTACTTATAGTTTTCGTAGAAACACTGACAATTCCTTTTGTCTCGATTTCGGCTTTTATTTGTCTTGGGGTTTTAAACGGATCTTTGGACAAAATTACTTTTATTATTTAACTGATCTAGCATTTAGTTTTCTAGGCCGACCTCTTCTCTTAGAGGCTTCCAAGATACCTTTTTGTTTATATTTGTTCAATATTGCCCAAACTGCTTTACGCTTCTTGACGTTGACCATCTTTGTATAACTCAATGATCTTAGTTTTCACATCGAAATAAATTTCTGGACCACGCGGCATGGTCTTATAATCACTCAACTTATTCCACAATACTTGATGAACACAAACTAGTCCTCTTCTGACACGAAACTGTACTAAACTAATGTTGAAAAGAATTTGTCTACATATTTTTGTCCCTCGTAAAAAAGTGCTTATATTCAGACTTGTAATGTGTTCATTGCAGATAATGTAAAAACAAGGAATTTAGTTTTTCTACTAATAACGCATTTGTTTATGGAGCAATGAAGTTTTTCTAAAGGTATTTAGGTAAATATTCATATTTGTCTATATACTTTTGTCCATTACTGTATATACAACAAAATGATTGCTGTAACCGAAAAGAATGAAGTTTTAATTGTGATATCAAGACGATTCTCAAACACCTCAAATAAGAAAGATCAAAGTTCAAGTTTTCATTTAAAATTGACCATCTGGATTTGTGTTACTTATCAAAAACATTTGATTTAGTCAGTACTGGAATAGCTTTCAGCTGGTCAGTTACAGCGGTTTGAATCTTTTCGACTGCCCCAAAATGAGTTGCCTTTAGGTCATTTTTCAACTTTGGGGAGAGAAAAAACTCAGAAGAACTGAAGTCAGGTGAATAAGGAGGCTGAGGAGCCACAGGAATGTTTTTACTGTCCAAAATCTCGTTTATTAACATATCTGTGTGACAAGGAGCATTCTCGTTATGCCACACACAGTTGTTCTTGATCTGATGAACAGTGGTATGAGTCAGATTTAACTCTTCCCAAGATCCCGGATTCTGTCGATATTTTCATGGGTTCTTGAAGATGAAGGCCCTCCGCTTCGTGGTTCATCATCAATAGACTCTTTCCCTTCTGAAAATGCCTTAAAACACCAAAAAACCTGGGCTCTCGACTAAATACTATCTCCGTAGGCCTGTTGAAGTTTAGCAAGAGTTCTCGTTGCACTGTGCCCGAGTGTGGAGCAAAACCCGATAGCACATCGTTGCTCGAATGGGAAAAACAGTTCACAAAAAATCGCTACGGACAACCAAATTACTCGAAAGAGTTCAAACTTGTACTGAAGGCGGATCACCTGTTCCCCTGTCTCCCCCCCTCCAAGTCCGGCGTTACCAGTTTTGACAGATGGAATGCTACGTTTCCAGTCTGATCACTTAATTGACATATCTTGTACAAGGACAGCAGTTAGCTATATCACCTAAATTAATTTCTGCGTTACCTTCAAATATATCTGTCATGCCGCACAGTTCCATAAAGCTCTTGCCATTGCACCAGGCATAAACTACGTCCATAAGATACGGTCGAAAACGCTCTACATAGACGTCTTCGTCAAGAGGTAGACGGGATTCTGTGCTAACTTTAGCTATACGTCTAGCCAAGTCCTAAAACAATGTTTTCGCATTAATATCTAAGATAAATATCTTGCAAGAAATGTGACATCATACCTGCATCTGTCTCAATGGACCAGACAGCTCATCAGATAACTTCGGAGAATCATTGCTTTTTTCATCACATACAAAACAACTCAATAATGCACAAGCCTGTGCTGGTGTTAAGTTTGTGAATACTCCATTGAAAACCATTTCCGTTATCAACAGCTCATCCGCACTGAAGAAAAAAACAAGCTGATAACGTATACTTGTAAAAAGTTTTCTGTAGTTAAATTTTGGTTAGTTCAAATTATGCAATACAAAAATGTACTCGTTTTTTAATGATTATCTTATAGTGCGAAACAAAAAAATAGATTATATACAGTAGATAAGCAAATACTTTCATCATCTCAAGACATTATTGTAAGAAGTCAAAAAGTTTCAGAATCTGGTTTGATACAAGGAAAAGATCCAAATTCTATTCGCAATAAATCACTTATTTTTTTAATTTGAAGTTATTCCCAAAATGACATTATACAGGGTGGGCCATGTATTAGTTAACATTTGAAAAAATCGTATGAAAAAACAAACATTTGACATATTTTAAAAATTGCTAATTAGTTGGAATTCATTTCTTGAAAATTAGATCATCTAAATGACCACCGTTACGAGTTTTGCACTCTTCTAAAAGTGCACCGAAGTTTTCGAATACTCGTCGGCATAAAGACTGCGAGATCGCCGACAACTCTTCGTTGATGTTTTCTTTTAGTTGACGGAGTGTACTTGGTTTATTGATGTAGACACGACTCTTTAAATAACCCCATAAAAAAAGTATGATGGGGATAGATCTGGACTTCTGGGTGGCCATGGGATGTCGCCTCGACTGGAAATGAGCTTTTCCGGAAACATTTCTTTGACCACCGGCAGGGACTCGTTGGATGTGACACGTGGCTCCATCTTGTAGAAACCATGTGTTACGATTATAGCCAGCAAATTCCAGCAGCATCGGTGCCAAGAACTCCCGTAACTTTTTCACATACTCAGCAGAATGAACAGTAACTGAATGGCCGCGAGAATCTTCAAAGAAGTAGGGGCCAATGATTCCTTTTGCTGAAATTGCAGCCCATACAGTTACCTTAGGAGAGTGAAGTTGCTTCTCGAGATTAGCTTTGGGATTTTCGCTGCTCCAGTACCTGCAATTCTGTTTATTCACATGTCCGTAGAGGTGGAAATGGGCGTCGTCAGAAAATAAGAGATTGTCAAAATTACTGAATCGAGCTAACATCGTTTTGGCATACGACTTGCGCAAATTTAAATCATTAGGTTTTAGTTCCTGCACTATTTGGATCTTATATGGATGTAATTTCAAATCTAGTCTCAAAATACGGCGTAATGATGTGCGGGATAATCCTAATTCAGCCGAACGTTTGCGCGTCGATAAATCTGGATCACGTTGAACAGAAGCGGAAACTTGCTGCATGTTCTCGTCGCTCCGAGCAGTTCGTGGGCCGCCGGTTTGCTTCACATTCAGTGTAGATTCGGTCTCTTCGAACTTCTTCACCCATTTCTTTATCAAAGGAGCACCCGGACACTGACTTAAGTCGTGTAAATTGTATTCAACGCGAAATAAGCGTCTCACAGTAATGAGCGAGCTGTTTAAATAAAATTGTTTCACACAGTAAGCGCGTTGCGGCCCCGTGAAGCGAACCATTGCGACTGAATTTCCGAAAAACGAGCTAGCGACTAGCCCCGTCCCCGCCCTTCGCGCGGCATGTGTTTGGGTGGTGTATTAGATTTAAATGTTAACGAGTTCTTGGCCTACCCTGTATATTGCAGCAGCGGTGGCCGCAGTAGTAGACTCTTCTGTCTCCTGATCGGTCGCCGTGTGTTGTGCGGGTTCGAATCCCGTCCCAAGAGAAATTTTTCTCTTGGCTATGGATGTTGTGATTGACCGAAGGTGGTAGACGGTCTCTCACTGTCGAACGCAGAGGTACCACCCGGCGGATGTCGTAGGCGGGGCCAGAATGTGTGCATGTTGCATGCACACGTGTTCCCTCGCCAAACTCCGAGTGGCGTTCCCCCCTTTCCCCTGTATCCCCATATAGCCCCACGGTACCCCATGGGTGTTTAGGCCTTCGTGGTGGTTGGAGTATAGTATATATAGTATAGTGTAGGTCCGCCAAATCTGACAGAATCTGGTCGATACCGAAGAGAAAGGAAAAGTAGCAAAAAGAGCATACAAAGATCAGTGGATTTATCAGGTTCCTCACAAATTTCTCACCTGCTTAATTCACAAGCTACCCTTCCCTTTAACTGGATGACGTCAGTGTCACTACAATATCCTAATCGTCTCAATACCCTTTTCCTACATTTCAACTCATCCATTTGAAGTACAGATTTCGCGTCTAACAATTTCTTTTTAGCTGCATTTAGTTCATTTAGACATATAACTTTCTTTTCGTATTTAGGGTATTCAGTATTCAGCAGTGCGTGTTTATGCATGGGGTGTGAGAACATTCTGGAAAACAATTTACATTCAGAAAAATTTGCAATTTATTATGATAGGGTACTATATCTTACTTCTGTTCAAGCTTCTCTATTTTATCGACAATATCCGCAAACTCTTCCTCTTGTATCTTCATATCTTTTATAGGATTAAGTAGAGGAGGCCCATCTGGAAATCTTTTTTCACTTCTTTCACGGCTTTGTACATCCCTTTTCGACTATCTTTAGATCTCAAGTCAGTCGGACAAAACACTCTAACAGATGAGACATGCGTTATGAAACTAGTATCTACATTTACTATTTCCACCTCTCCTTTCTAAAAGCAATATCTCTATAAAATATATATTCCAAAAAAAATCATGTATAACACTACAATTCTTCCCCATTTTTTATGTTGTTCAACCATCTTGTTTGCATGAAATGAAAGGATATTTTCAAAATTACAAATTCTACAAAATAAAGCTATGAGAATCATGAAAATTACCAGATCATCTGTACAAGGTTTGGGTATAGCATCCCCATCTTCATTTTCTGACGATATGACATGAAGCAGCAGATCCACTTTAACTTTGGTCTGCATTTTGGGTTTTCCTTGTTTATTTTTTTTACCAGGTACAACTTCATGCACTTTCTTGAAATTCACCACAGAGCCCCAATCGTATTCTGCTTCAGAAGTTTTTATCTTCATTTGAAATAGATGATTAGTTAAAAAGTTGATTCACTGTTTGACATTAACTAACCTTTATTAATCTGCCAGGCTGAAGAAACGGTATCAAATATTCCGGTTTGGTTATGTATGTTCTAAATTTAACAGCTAAAGAGTCGAGCTCTTGCCTTATGTCGTAGTATGTTGCTATTTCCTGTTCGTTTTTAACTTCCATATTATTGTATTCTTCTAACTTTTGCATATAATCTGGAACGCATGGAAAATAATTATTAAAAACAACATTATTTTGCGCGACTCCAAAAGGTACGCGTCTGCAAGTCTTTCCACTAAATGGATGTAATCCGCACCCGATGGACATCACGAATCGGACCATTGCCAATCCTAAACTTGCGTTCTGACGGGACAAAAGATGTCAGCGTGGTACGCCTACTCGTAATTCCTGTCTTAAATAGAGGGTGAAAAGTGAACCAGTCGAAAATCGTGGATGGTTCACACGATTACGATTCTGATTATTTCTTCAAGTCAACTATGGGGCAGCTTCTGGTTAAATATGCATTTTTGAGTACAGATTTTAGTGGTATGATAATTAAAAGGTTGAGTCAAGTGTCAAGACAAAAAATGGAAGAATCTCGTTAGCGTGCGAAGCTGTGCGAAAACGCATATAGATTGCAGATTAGTGGACGCGTCACGATCAACAGCTTGTACAGTTGTGAAAATCATAGGGTGAGATTCAAACTTAGCTGATGTCGTAATATGTGCGATAGAGAAGAGCGAGAAGCGTCCAATATATATGTTAGAAAGACGATGGCGTCCATGGCCTCGTCACTCCGGTTGCTAGACAACGAGGTGGTTATATCTCTTTCTAACACACGTATTGCACGCTTCTAGCACTTCTCTCTCGTTCACATTACGACGTCAGAAGTATATGTTTTTCAGTACATGAAAATACGAATACTACTAAAAATCTCGTTGCAGATTACCACCGCGTCGGAAATCAGATTGCCGTGGAAACAGTAGATCCGATGCCATGAAACCTATTTCGTGCAAGCAGTGGGATGCAGACATGTGGAGGAGTACCTTTATTATAATTTTATAATCTACCTTCATAGTAACCGGGTATCGCAGTTTGATTTTGGAACTGGTAAAAGGATCTTTCCAGCATGTATTCTGGATTGATTTCTTCGACCCTAAGTAAGTTTAAAACCATATTGTACGTTAAATGGAATGCTGAGTTTATGGGATCTGGAAGACCTTTGACAATATTCCTACCGGCTGCTGGAGGGACTTTTTCGTCTACCATCAGAATAACAATACCTGCAAAACAAATATTGTACGAAACCATACGGTCATTTACGTTTCATTTTTTTTGATTTGTTTTAAAGGTACATATTTTACACTACCTTTATCATCGAGCCCTCTTCTGCCAGCTCTACCAGACATTTGGATGTATTCTCCTGACGTGATCTAGAAAACGTGCTCTTATCAACAGGAGGAAATCTATATCAAATATACCAATGTACTTACAGATGAATCGTGTGAAATGAAATATCAAATCTACCACATTAAAGCGACTATTGTCGACTTACCCATCTCATTTCACTTCCGTCAAACTTTTTCACGCCAGTGAAAAGTACAGTTCTAGCTGGCATGTTCAGGCCCATAGCAAAGGTTTCTGTAGCAAACAGAGCCTTAATAAGACCTTCGCCAAAAAGTATTTCAATGGTCTCCTTGAGGATAGGGAGGAGACCGCCGTGGTGAATTCCGATGCCTCTTCTAAGCAACGGGAGAAGGTTCTCGACTTGAGGAAGGTGCCTGTCCTCGTCAGAGAGCACGTCCATTGCGTTATTGAACACTTCGTCAACCAATTGTTTCTCGGCAGCTGTTTTAGGAAAAAGTATGGTGCTTTTTAAGCAACATTTCTCATTTTTGTGTTGCAACATCACAATTGATGACCAACGTCAATCCTGAGGATCAATTCTCATAAAAGAGGGAGTATTTTACTGATCGAAAGTGGGCGTGGGTCTACTACCTCTCGGAGAAGTGTATTCTCTAATACTGATATAAATGCGGCCATACATGCAATCGTGTGTAGTACCAAATAACCCGTTTTCGTTGTCACCAATTGCTTGGCATGAGTAAACTAATAATAATATTAATAGCATTTATTTGCAGTTACAAAAACTACCGATTGAACAAAAAAAATCTCAAAAATATAAATACAATTCACAGCAAAATGGACCACTAAACAGTCTGGGACTGATTAAAGTACTCACCCAGGGACAAAACAAATAGAGACAACACAAATTTAGTTATCTAACCGTAGTATAAGAGATAAACAAAAATTACAACATATACAGAAATATAAGAATATGGCAAGAAGGAACTTGTTAAAAACGAGACTAGAACCAAACCTACATCAACCTAATCTTCAGATAAGAAAGAGCATAGAAAAACTCAAATAATTATTGTTCTAAAAACTGGCATGGACTTGCAAGTCCGTGGTTATACAGGCGATAAACAAAGTGTGAAAAAATCTACTGAACACTGCAGTGCGATGTGATGGTTGAGAAATAAGAGCACTGAACCAGACATTGATATTGTGAACACCACTTTGGAACATAATTTTATTGTATAAGGTGGAGTTTTATATAAATTAATACTGTGGAATATTACTGCAGAGTGTAAGCTTCTCATTGCCTGCCATCCTGTTGCTGATAACTTATAGGAAGCACGTTCAAACTTTCTAACACCAAATATAAACTCAAGATTATTGATCATGCTCTGTATTCTGTCGGTGCCATTTTTTTGTTAAGCAAAATACATAAACTGAGTCACAGTAATTGAACTAAGACAAAACAAGCGTATCACGCAGTAAAAAAGGTTGCTTGATGACCACGACCTCCGATACCACAGTCACTACATCTTGCATGACGACTGTTTGCAAGCAAAACGTACGATTAGCATGAGTCTGTGCTAGCCTTATGACCCGCTCCTTGGTCATTTTCAGAAGCAAAAGTGCGGAAGTATCGCCGTCGTCCATCAGCTTATCTCTAAAGACAAAATCATCTTTGTGATGAAACAATTAAAATAACTTGAAAAAACTAAAAGCTTTATTATGCAGAAAATTGGTGCATTCAAAATTGACATATAAATCCGAACACCCAGTTTAAATGGTTTTATTTTTATAAAAGTTGGTGAATGTATTTATCTTACTGTAAATAACAAATGAAAAAATTTTCAGCCTTATCAGTTGGACATTCCGGTTTTTATACTGCTTTTTTTAATTCACTAACGCTCTAAAAATGAATATTTCAGCCGCAGTAAAGAATCAACGTTGGCGGATTTTGGTTCTTGACATCCTTTACGATCGGTTACGATGCCTAGAGTACGGAGACCTGTACGATTTCGTCAACTTAGTGCGTTTGATAGGGGCCGTGTAGTGGGACTTCGGGAAGCTGGACTTTCTTTTCGGGCAATTGCAGTTAGAGTGCAAAGAAGTGTAGACACTGTGGTTAGGTGTTGTCAGGCATGGCTTCGAGAAGGCCGTACGCAAAGAGCAAGGGGCACTGGACGCCGCCGTAGAACAACAGACCGTGAAGATCGCCGCCTAAGATTATTGGCCTTAAGGGACCGTTTCTCCACTACCAGGTCCATTGCAATTGAATAGTTTGCAGAACACGGAAGACCTATTGGCATGCGAAGTGTTTACCGACGAATGAGAAGTTTTGGCTTGTTTTAATACCGGCCACACTGGGTCCTCCCTTTAACTCGAGAACACCGACGTAATCGCCTTGAGTGGTGCAGACAACGGTCACTCTGGGATCAGGAATGGAACAGTATTGTCTTTAGTGACGAGTCTCGATTTTGTTTAGGCATGCACGATGGTCGTGCCAGGGTTAGAAGGCGACGTGGTGAAAGGAGGAATCCACAGTTTTTTGTTGAAAGACATGTTCATCACACTGTTGGAGTTATGGTTTGGGGTGCTATAGCTTATGATTCCAGGTCACCTTTAATCTTCATCAGAGGTAACATGAACGCGCAGCGTTATATCCACGAAGTTCTAGAACCCCATCTTTTACCCTATTTTGACACCCTGGCAGATCCAACTTTTTAACAAGATAATTCCCGACCACATGTTGCAAGAGTCACAATAGACTTCTTTCAACATAATGATGTCACATTGTTACCATGGCCACCAAGATCTCCCGACTTATCCCCAATTGAGCACGTGTGGGATATGATGGGTAGGAGATTGCTCAATTTGCAACGTCCTCCTCAGACTCTAGAAGCACTTCGAGAGGAGTTGGTGGTTGCCTGGAATGAGATACCACAAGAGGACACTGACCACCTGATCAGAAGCATGCCTAGGCGTGTTGGAGAATGCGTAGCACATCAGGGTGCATCCACACATTATTAAAGGTCAAAGGGCTTTAAAGCAGTGCAATCATTTTGAAATTTTTATCATTTACTTATCATGCTTCATTAAGTACTTATACAAAATTTTATTAAAATAAAACCATTTAATTTGGGTGTTCGGATTTATATGTCACTTAGTATATTTGATAAAGGTCACACGTTGCAGAATATGCAATATAATACTTTCTGCTTGTTGATATAATGCTCCCTCGTTTTTAAGAACTGACCCCTGGTCGCGCTCTCCAGAATATACCGTGACCAAAGCCAGATTTCACCAATGGAGGTTGACGTCTATGTAACTGATCGTAGTTTAAATTTGTCTGACATTTGTTATCTTCATCGACCTATTTTGGATTTCACCAGCGGTCCTTAAATTGTCAACCGTGCGGATGAGCTTTCAACCTCACTTTTGCCACAAGATTAGATTTTTTTAATTCTGAGGTGATAATATCCCATACTTGTACAATGACAATATATTTTATTTGTCTTCTAGGTGACAGTTCGTTTGTTTTTTCTTTTCATTATCACATTCCTATACAGTGTGTTCCTATACAGTGTGTTCCTCCAGTAGTCTGTAAGTTCCGTAACATGCTGATAGCGTGAAGTCATCATTACGAATTTCAAGATGACACCGCAAAAAACCAGCACACACCAGCCGTCGGAAAAGACAAGCGAGCATGAGGTTATCTGTCGTTTTTTAATGTACCAGATACGTCATCCACGTTTATCGTCCCCGAAAACGCAAAAAAACCCAGAAAAAAATTAAAACCCAGCCGCCAGAATTCGTAGCACACCAATTAATGTTTTTTAATAATAATAATTTATTCACATCAATTACAAATTTTGAACAAATTGATATGTCACAAGAAGAAAATATATTTATATTGTCATGCAATCTTCGAATAAAATGTTCAAGTGGATCGTTTTGGATATGGAACGCGAGAAATACTACTTTGACCTCTAAAGGGAACCATGTTGTTTGTCATGTGAGAAAACAATATAAAACACAACAGTTTGGCCGTGAGATGACAAAGCAGAACATCAAAATTGGTGAAATTCGCTTCGTTCTGATGAACGCGATCGGTAATTTTACTGGTCTGATATCAAATTATTACTTACTTGTGTTGAAATCTAATTTTGTCATCTGCATTGCATATAATTCGCATTCCTTTTTGCTAAAGCTGAAGACAATAACTGGCGCGAAATTTCTTTCCATGATCATTTTGATAACTTTGAATATATCTGTCTGTGACGGATCTTTGTCTGCGATACCTCCTTTTCTACCTCTCTGATCACCTTTCGCGGCATCTCCTGAGTTTTGTAGAACCGCCATGGCAGCATTGAAACTATCATCTTTGAATGTACCCTATTGCGAAATATTATATATGATCTATTTGGAACGTGCAATTCACTAAACCAGCTATACTACGTAGGCTGTTCAAAAAGTAATGGTTAACCCACAGGAAACAAGTAAAATACTTAAATCAGGCTTCAATATCTGGATCAATAAATCAAGTTACACCAACGAATTGAGACTAGGCGAAAAGGAAGAGGTTTTTATATATATATATATATTAATGCACACTTTGGGGTAGATTTGGCTACCAAAAATAAAAATAATAAAATTATTTTCTTTAGAAAGGCTACTCCAGTAGCCAATTGTGCTGGGTATACTCTCGTACAGCAGAACAGTAATACTATACATGTTGAAAATAATAATATACAGGGTGATTCACAAGTCGTGACCAAAAATGAAACATCATACACAGGACCGCATTTTAAGGGGGTCTTCTTTGTAACTTTTTTTTTCTCGTGGGCTTTATTAAAAAGACACAAGGTGTTGAAGTTTAAAAATAAAAAACGTTTTTTTTTTAAATCTTCATAACCGTTAACTAGAATGAACTAAAATTTGGTATGTGGATTTACCTAAGTATAGTCCACATTCAAAAGTCTTTACTCAAAATTAACGTACACCAGTGGCGGAGATACAGGGGATTGGTGGCATTATTTTTCCAAATAAAAATGATACGCCACCGTTTTTTTTCCTCGAAACGCGCAATTTTTCGTATTTTACCTCCAACAAATAATTACTATTGTTTTTTTTCCTAGAGTGCACTGTTTTCGTAAAAATTAAACAAATTAGATCATTCATGAAGAGCTGAGATACAATTAGTTTCAATAGAAGGCCTTGATGCCAACTCGACGTTTCTTGGAAGATAGTTTGGCAAAGTTATGTTTTATTTTTACTCTAATGAAGCCCTCAAGGAAGAAATGTTACATAGAAGACCGCCTTAAAATGCGGTCCTTTGTTTTTCATTTTTAGTCACGACTTGTGAATCACTCTGTATAAAGTGCAATTTTCAAAATAAATGCTTCGATTTTCTAGACAAGTCATACTTAATAAATTATTCAGGTCGTCATAATCAATCTGTTCTGATGGTATTTTCTGGTTATAGGCTGTATTATATATTCTCAACAGCCTTGCTCAGACTCTAAGAAGGTTGGTAATAGTAGATTTGCCTGTTATGAATCCATCCTCATTATGGTCGATCAACTTTAAAAATTGTAGAGTAAGATTCTGATTGTGTTAATATTTAAAAACTAGATATTATACTGATTTTACTAATTCCTTGATAATTTTTTACTTTTCGGCCCCCACCTTTAAAAATTGGGTTAGGTAGCTCCTTTTCCAAATATCTGGAATATTTATTGACTCCAAGAAAAGTTATGTAACAAAATCAGGCAAGATGTATGTTTGGGTCACCACGTAGCTATGAATCACCCTGTAGAAACAATATTTTCTAACTCAAGAGCATACTGTTTGCTACAATTTTCAACTTTCTTAGATACCATGCATACTAAACAAGTTATCGACCGAGCCCACACTGAAAACTTGCCCTGTATGTAGATTTAGGAAATCGATATACAGGGTGTAAACGTCATGATAGTCATTATTTAAATGGGTGATAGAGGGGGTTAAAAGAAGCAAAAAGTTTCATATAACATGGGGGTCAAAACGGCTTTTTTTTTTAGAGAAAAGCGACTTTAAAGTAAAATAAAATCTGACAACGCCGCAATGCCAGACGCAAATTACGACGGAACGCAGTGTAAATAAATATGGAGTTTGTTATTTTTGGCTCTTAGGTATTATTTCATTATTTGATAATGTACTCGTAAAATGCAAACAATTAAAAAAAACGGACTTAGCGGCATTAAAATTTTTTTCGCGAAGTTGTGCTTCAGTTGTTATTGGACCAGCCCCGTAAACCATCCCCAGTTCTCCCAATCGATCGGATTGAGGTCAGAAGATCTTGCTGGCCATTTTAGAGGATCAGGAGCATTTCGACTGATCCAGCGATTTGGATAATGTTCATTCAAATACTGAATGACGACTCTAAAAATGTGTGGTGGTGCCCCGTCATGAAGAAACCACAAATTCTGTCTCCGTTGTAATGGCATGTTGTCTAAGGTCTGTTCCAAAAGTTCTGGTAGGTTATTGGCTAGAAAGCTCCTGACAACTTTGGAGGTAACTCGAAAGGGGCAATTACCTGATCGTCAAGAATACCCGCCCAAATATTTATTTTAAAACGTTGTTGGAAATTACCTTCACGAATGGTATGAGGATTTTCTTGGGCCCACGTGTGAGTATTATCAAAATTTCATATCCCGTCTCGCGTAAAAGTAAAGGGTTGTCCAATAGGGACGCAGGAAAGTAAACGTCAATTTGACATAGACGCCATCTTTGTTTTCTGTCACCGACATGTCATTTTGTTAGTTGAATGTTTACCATTGATCGCTATGGAGTCGTATTCGATTGAAGACAGCATTAAAGTTATTCCAGAACACTACAAAAATGGTGCAAAAATAAAAAACACGTTTCGCGCGCTTCGTGAACATTTCGGTCGCAACAACCGCCCAAACGAAACATCCATCGGTCGTCTGGTGCGTAAATTGGAGGCAACAGGTTCTGTGGCAAATCTGCCACGCGTCGATCCCAAAAATTGGGCATTTCGAGAACCAGTTGGCTCCGCATTCTCCACAAGAATTTGAATGTACACGCCTACAAGATCCAATTGACGCAAGAGCTGCGTCGGGCCGACCATTTTTCGCGCCGAACGTTCTCAGATTGGCTCCTTGAACACCGCCAAATTGATGCCAATTTTTCATCAAAAATCATGTTCAGCGACGAAGCGCATTTCACTTTGAATGGGACGGTAAACAAGCAAAACTGCCACATCTGGGCGAACGAAAATCCCCGTGAGTATCAAGAGCAGCCGATACATCCTCAAAAAGTGACTGTGTGGTGTACATTGTGGTCAAAAGGCATCATCGGACCTTACTTTTTCGAAAATGCGGCCGGGGTCGCCGTTACCGTCAATTCTGAGCGATATCACGTGATGATAGAGGACTATTTTTTGCCACAACTTGAAGGAATGGATATGGACGATGTTTATTTCCAACAAGACGGTGCAACATGCACACAACCAACGTCAATATCAATCGATTGCAGTCCTTCTTCGGTGATCGCGTGATTTCGCGCAGAGGAAATGTGCCATGGCCACCAAGATCGTGCGATTTGACTCCCTTGGACTTCTTTTTATGGGGATATATGAAAAGCAAAGTCTACGTCAACAAACCAGCCACCCTCCAAGAACTCAAAAACAACATCATTGCCGAGATAAATGCCATAGAACCGACCATGTTGCAAAATGTCATTGAAAATTTCGACCATCGCGTGGACGTCTGTAAATCCAGTCGTGGTGAACATTTGAGCGATATTATTTTTCATACATAAATGGTATAAATGAACCTTCAAAATAAAGCACCCAACTTGATTTGAATATCAATCTTTCTTGTTTTAATATGCGTTTACTTTCCTGCGTCCGTTTTGGACAACCCCATACATTCGTCCGTCGCTAGAATGTTTTTAATAAAATCCGGATTTTCAATGTTTTTGTGCAATAACCACTGACAGAATGTTAGTCTGCGAGGATAGTCTTCTGATAACAAGGCCTGCACTCGTTGTACATGGCAGGGATAAAGCAAATTTTCCCGTAGGATTCTATGGACTATGGTATGCGATAGTCCTACGCGGCGGTCTAATTCCCGAGTGCTGATATCTGCATTGATTTCCACGATATTTAAAATTTGTTCCTCCTGCTCTACAGTAACCTGTCTTTCACGAGTGCGAATATTAGTGGGCTGAACCCTTCCTGTATCTCGAAGTGTTTGGGTGTACCCGATGGCGAAATCTGTCGCGATAAATTTGAGCTGCAAGATTTGAATTCTGACGAGCTTCACCGTAAACTAAGAACATGTAGGCAAACTCTTGATTCGAGAACATTGTAGATAAACACGATGACGTACGCGAACAAAAACAAAACAACACGCCCGATGCTCTGCTCGACAAAACGATAAAGTAATTTATCTATGCAAAACGATATTTAACCACTGTTACCGTTTGCGATCGATTGCCGGTTCGATAAGAGTGATGAAAGACCGAGGCGCTGTTGTCATGCGTGTTTTAAATATTTAATTCAATGAAACTTATTTACTTACTGACTACAAATTTTGGCTTTGACTTTGTCATTTATTTGTTAATTACCCAATTTAAAAACGTTTTAGATTAGGTTATAAAAATTATTAAGATTGTGGTGATTGTGGTCGATATAAAGTACTTAAAGTTGTAAACTGTAAAGCCATTTAAAATCTATTGACTTTTGGACCATGGGTCATATGAACTTTTTGACTTGTTTTGACCCCCCCTATTACCCATTTCAATAACGACTACCATAACGTTTACACCCTGTAGTATTCCGTGAAGCGTTATCATCATTACTTCATGAGCAGTCTATGCATTTGTACGGTTTCTGCTTCTACAAACCGTTTCATCGACGACCATATGTATACCACTTCCTCCAACAGGATAGACAAAGTGCTGCAACGGCGTAGGCCTGTAGTCCGTGTATACCACGTGACATGGCTGGTGGTGCAAATGTGCTACCCACTCGGCGAACTGACGTGCGTTAGGTATCGTGGCCGACAGGAAAACGAATTTGACGTTGTGAGGAAGCAAGATCAACGTTTCCTCCCAAACTACACCTCGCTCTTTGTCTCTCATGTAATGGATTTCGTCGAATATCACCCAACCTACTTCGCGCATTATTTCGCTGCCCCTGTACAGCATGTTACGCAGAATCTACAAATGGTTTAAAAAATATAGCTTCCGAGACTTAAGAGCCAATGCATAGTTATTCTTATTCTATCACTTTAGGTCTCCTTATTGTGAGGACGCCTTATTTACCTAGACAATATGGACAAACAGGAGTAAAAAAAATGGTTGTCATACATATTTATCAAGGAAGAAGGCAGTCTTGTTAAATATGAGACCTTCTTGTTGTTTTGATCATGATTTTTGAGGTTTCCTTATTTCACTACTTTCTTTAAGAAATACAAACGGTACTATAAAAGTTTTGCAATACAGATTTATTTATTGACTTCATTCAAAGTAATTTCCTCAACATTCAATATACTTCTCAATCCGTTAAAACCAGTCCTTAAACCAGCTCTGCCAAGTTTCACCCGGGAGTGCAGCACACTCATTGTCCCAAGCTCTCAAAAGGAACTAATCTCTAGAAAACCGTATTCCTTTTAGCTTCATTTTCACATGCGCAAATAGTGCAATGTCGCAAGGAGCAAGATCTGGACTGTAAGGAGGGTGCTCAATAAGTTTCAATCCAATAGTAGTTAAATACTCGATGCAGGCTTTGGCGCGATGAGCTGGAACATTTTCATGGTGGAGGTACCAACTGTATACTTGACTTCGGCCGCAGGTTTTTCATAGACGCTATGACTTTAGGCAGCCACTGTTTCGTGTACCACTTAGCTGCGACTGTCTTCTGTGTGTCCAAAACGACATGCTCCACAATCCCGCGCGATTTGAAAAATACAGCTATCATTTTTTTCTTAACAGATCAGGATTTTCTGACAGCTACGGGTGCGTCTTCACCATCAAAGACACAAACTTTGTTTTGAGCCTTGGTCGGCACATCGTAATAGTAGAGCCAAGTCTCGTCACTGTCACGATGCTGAGATTGCCCTTTATCAAACATTTTCAGCGTCTTTCGGCACCAAGTCGTACGACGAGTCTTCTGCTCTCCCGTCAGACTATGCGGTACCCAAAGGGAACAAAGTTTCCTTACGTGTAAATGGTCATGCAGAATTGAATGAATTGCTGGTGCATGAAGGTGTAAGGTCTCGTCTATCTGTTGGTATGTCACTCTCCGGTCTTCGTCAAGCATTTTCTTCACAGCAGTAATGTTTTTCTTTGATACTGACGTTCGCGGCCTTCCCCGTCAGCGTCCTCCAGAGAGAAACTGCCCCTCTGTACCACCTGAATATAGTCGTATGATGAGGACGATCATTCTTTAATGCAAGCGTCACTTTTTCTAAGCGCTGGTATATGCTTAAACCACGCGAAAAATTATACCGTAAAATTGCCCTTATCTCACTACGTGACCACGATACCATAGTCCGCACTTTACACTGTCAATACGAATGAATAACTAATTTAACAGACGTGCTGCTGGTGGCTACTAAACACTCATTAACATGCAGTAACATGCAGCCTCCTGCGTCCGTTTGTTAAGTCATATTGCAAAACTTTTATAGTACCCTTTGTACATTGATTCACCAATTTTGGTTCTATGCCTATGGAAACCACATTCTGAATGAAGTGTCAGATTGCAAATGATAAATGTAAATAAGGAGAGATCAGATCTAAAAAAAACTCCTTCCAAGTGACAAATAAGACGTCCTTGTCATCAATAAGGAAACCTCAAGGAATTACTATGCATCTGACCCTTTTAGTGAAATCTATTTCTGCGATTCAAATTGCAATCCCAAATATTTACCTCTGTTGTCATGATAAGACATGAAGCACTTGGATTGATAGTAACATCACCAGTGACCAATCCAACATCTTTAAATTCATCTAGAAACTCACGATACTTCTGATTTGACAGAGCTTTTATAGGTGTAGTATAAATTACCCTCTGTTTATGTTTCAAGCTAACAGCTATTGCATATCTAAAAATATGTTTACTGTAATATATATATAGTTCAATTTAGCCTAGTAGACCCAGATAGGTTGAAAAGTTTTATTAACAAAATGAAGAGTGGATATGTGTATATCTATTTTATCAGCATAAGAGTATTACAGGAGCACCTAAACTAATATACATTTTACAATACGGAATATCCACGTTTTTATTTTATTTTTTTGTATTCCATGTCGATTACGTTAATATCCTGAGCACATACTTAATTCTTTGAAATGTCTGTATATCTTTTTAATTAAATATTTAAAATTGTAATGGCAAAGACTTTGATTTAACGCCGCATTTTTGGCGCACTTCGCACTGACGTCATTTGATTGTATTTTTGCTTAATTTGCTGTCATGTTTCCAATGGTTCTATTTTCCAATAGTTTTAATAATGAAAGAACAAGTGATACAGTTTTCATATTCCCCAAGTTGCTAAGATAAAAGGTATAAAATTATGGAAGGTGATAAAATATGTCTGTCACTTTGATTCACTATAATATGTCAACATTTATACATATACTATCAAGTAAAATCAATAAACAGGCTAAACCAATAACAATTTCAACAGAACTTTGATACTTACTCTGCAATCACAGTTTTGCCAGCAGATGTATGAGCAGACACAAGGACTGACTGGTTATTATCTACACAGAGGATAGATTCTTTTTGGAAAGGATCAAGGGTAAAAGGGTATGTCTTGGCTGGTTCTCCTTTAGACTGTTGCATAGGGACATAGTTATGGCCAGGTGGACAAGCGACCTCATGGGTACATGAATCCAATGTGTCAATGGTGTGAATCACCAGACGATGCTTCAGTTCTTCAAAACTAGAATAAAGGTGATATAATAGAATAGATTTATATTACTAAAGCTTGTAAATTATTATAGTTGTTTCTACCTTTGGTCTAGACCAATAGAATAAAAATCTGGTGGGAATTAATGTCCTTGCCACTAGTTCTTGGCCACAACCAACTCGCGAATTTTGATATCTAGACATTAATTACCCTATTAGGCATAAGAGGCTCAGCTTGACAAACTGTTCATGTTAAAAATGGATCCTTCTATCAATTTCAAACAAGAGCACATTTTTGTCAGTCAGCTTTTCCAAATTGTTTTATTTCAGTTATTTATTCATCCTAGTACAAAAAAATTGTTTACAATTGTCATAACACAGAACAAAAAAATCGCATCATATACAGGGATTGTCCGGAAAGTAATAGGACTCATTTTCTTCCGCCATGACTGTACTTCGGAGCGTGCGCGAACCGACTGGATTCGGTAGAGGGCGTTCCTAGCTAACGAATGAGCGGCTGGTCCGTTGTGTCCGAGCACTTGGATAGTCAGGACAGGCATTTTCGCGCGACGTGGTTCTGTGAGTGGTGCAAGCCGAAAATGCAGCTTTCGTTAGATTAGAGGTACGCGATTAAATTCTGTGTGAAACTTGGTAAATCTGCGACAGAGACGTTTGATATTTATTTTATTTATTTATTTATTTATACATTATTGCCCAACAGAACTATTCCAATTAAAGGACAATATCATGGTAACTTTACTTATAATTCATACATGTAATGTATACCTAAAACTAATTTAAAAAATAGAACTAGCTATTAAAATAGTACCTGAAATTCGACACGATCTTACTGATACAATCAAAATTAATGTCAGAACTGTCTGCTATGGAATTATAATTGTTGCATATAGAATGTAGTGGAGAATAAAATGATGATCAAGCAGGCTTACCCAGGTGTTGCTTTAGCAAGAAGTGGTGTGTTTCGGTGGCACAAGGGCGTTTTGGATGGCCGGGAAGAGGTCGCTGATGAAGACTGTGCTGGAAGACCTTCGACTTCGATAAACACCGATAATGTGACTCGTGTGCGCAAAGTTTTGAACTCAGACCGTCGCCTAAGTATTCGTTTAATTGCCCAGATGTTAAATTTACCAAAATCTGTGGTTCATGACATTGTGACACAGCATTTGAACATGCGCAAGGTGTGCGCGAAGATGGTTCCAAAACTGCTCACTGACGACCAGAAACTGCGGCGAGTGGAAGTGTGCCAAGAAAATTTGAACATGTGTGAAAGTGACCTCCAATTTTTGAATAACGTAATCACAGGTGACGAGTCGTGGATCTTTGAGTATGATCCCGAGACAAAGAGGCAATCTTCCGAGTGGCACACGACGGCGTCTGCTCGCCCAAAAAAGGGAAGAATAAGCAAATCCAAAGTGAAAACACTGCTCATTGTCTTTTTTGACATCAAAGGCATCGTCCACCATGAGATTGTTCCTCCTGGACAAACCGTCAACGCCAAGTTTTACGTGGAAGTGCTCAGGAGACTCAAACGAAGACATCGCAGCCACTGGAAGTTGCACCACGACAACGCCCCGGCTCACACCGCCTTTCTTGTGAACAGCTACCTGACCAAGGCCGGCATCCAACACCCGGACTTTTTTTTGTTTCCTCGCCTAAAAAGGCCGTTGAAAGGCAAGCATTTTGAGACGACAGAGGGGTTCCAAGCAGCATGCACCGCGGCTCTCAAAGCTATTCCGGAGAATGCCTTCCGTGACGCCTTCAATGCTTGGAAATCGCGCTGGCAGCGCTGCATCGACGCAGAAGGAGCCTATTTTAAAAGTTTTTAAAGAATTGTAATGATTGGCTCAATATTTTTTTTTAAATCGACTCAGTCCTATTACTTTCCGGACAAACCCTGTAGCATGAAAGCCACTTACATGTTACATCACATTTATAAGTTTTGAACTATCACTAAACATTAAAATCAGTATTTGGAAAATCATCAATTTTGCAAGAAGCATTTTGGATCAGGAAATTTCTTATATGAATCTTAAAATCATTATCATCTTTAGAGTGATTTTGACTTACCAACTAAATTGAGCAATGTTCTATGGCTATCAAAAAGTTCTTAGAGTTGTCTGAAAAACTTTTTTGGATACATCAGAGTTTTATATCTCTTCAAGAAGATATCCATATTTTTATAAGCAGCGAGACAAACATCTTCCTGACAAAGAATGCTGTGACCACAGCTTAGACAGATACTTAAATCCACCCTTGTTTACAAACTACAAGTTTTAGGATTGTTTTCGATACCTGATATGAATCCCACCTTCCCTGTTTCTCCAGTTAAAAAAAACTCATACATCTGTCAGGCTTAAGTTGTCCACCTAGCTTTGATTTTGCAAGGCAGTCTTTCAAGTCAGGATAACAGTCATTTTCAAGTGAGGGGGTAAGACAGGTCTCAATTTTTCCTTTCTTGTAGAATGAATGATTTATCACTTCTTCTAGATCAATAGGTATAATTTTTGTGGACACAAAGTACTAGTCCAGTTAGGTAGTCAACTACAATAGTCACTCTCAGCCATATTTTGAGCCTTCTGAGAACAAAAGACACCCCTGCTGTTGCTACAGTAAATAATATGGTGAGAAACATGCATAAACACTTTTTGATATTGGGATACATTTTAATATCACAATTTTCTATAAGATCATAAAAATATTAGTGGTTGATCTCCCAATTTTGATATGATCAGTAGGGAGACATGACCCACTGCTAAATCTGCTCTTAAGTTATTTGACACTTGATTCACACTATGTGAAAGGCAAGGTATGTACCTAATTCAGATAGGAGTACCTATTACCATGTACAAATACTTTGGTGTATTAAAATGCATACCTGCTCAATTGCTTCATATTGAATGAAAAAATAACTTGAAATGGGTACGATGAACCGGCCGACCTATAAATGTGAACATGTTGGAATGGGCAAAGAAATACTCACTTTATATCGTCAACATTGACTTCATCGGATCGGCATTTCTTCAGCGAAATATTGTCGCCTTCAAGATCGATATTTTTCCTCTTGACGGCCCCACTGCAAAAAACAGGATTTTATGAAAGAATTAAAAAAGTTGGTCTGTTTGAGGTTAAGCCCTAACGGTACTAACCTATTTGAGGTTTCCTCGTTTTCCGATGCACTACCTTCGTTTTCCTCGATCTTAACATTGTCAGACTCCTCAAAGCAGTCAAAGAGGTCATCTATAGAATCTGCCATTACCAGTTTTTGAAAAAAAGTCGGAAATTTTTACATACCACGCGCCAAGCACCAAGCCGAGAAATTTTGTATTACTGTGTTCCATTGTACAAACTTGACACAACACTGAAATGCATCAGTCACCTGTCAGTGTTAAATGACGCACGTTTAAACAGCTCCCACACGATATGGCGAATGCCTTACAGCGTTGGACACATGACCATTCGCCACATCGTGTGGGAGAGCGCTGATGTATTGCATGTGTCCAGCGTTCGCCACATGGCTAACTAACTTTTGAGGAGAATGGATTAAATTAGTATACATACAAAGCATACGCTGCCATAACAACACTTTTTTCATATTGCTAATATTTTGTACGTTTCGCAGGTGAGTTATGGCTTGCCTAAGAATATGTATTTTCGTAAATTAGAAATTATCAAGTGCTTACAGTTCTTTCATTATAATGTCCTGTTGCAATGCAAGACTAGTTGAGCAATATTCCATTTCATAACTAACGAAAAAGATTAAATAAATGATAACTCGGAAAGTACTATCACGATTTTGATGAAATTTTGACCCTAGGTTGAAAATGAAAAATGAAAATGACGAAAAAGCTCTGCAGTTTTTGAAAATCGATACAGTGGCGGTGAAGCTATCCTCGAAAAACAAACAAAAAACGGTCAAACTTCGTTTTTGTCATTTTTTAGACTTCTGACAGACTTAAGTTTTAGTCGCTGAGGACAGATCTGATTATTTTTCGGCACTCGAAAAAATTGTTTCATCGTTTATTTTGTATAATTTTTCATTCAGTTGTAAAGGTTCAAGCGCTACACTGACAGCGATAATAGACAAAAATCGCCCCGTACAGGGTTTTGATTGTAAACGTCAAAAATCTCCTTCCGCGAAATTTTTTCATTTTTGTGAATAAAAGGCCAGAGAAAAAAAATGGACGTGGACCTGGAAGGGTCGGAGGATGGTCGGTCCTCCTCCAGCAATGCAGACTCTACCAGAACTGCACCCAAAATTGGAAAACAAGATTAAAACCCAGATATGCCAGATGACAGCGACAACTCTACCATCCAGGGGCGGACGACTATGATTGAAAAGCAGGCCCACCAGATACACCAGCAGGCCCAGCAGATTGCAGACCAGGCGGATCTTATCAAGAGCCTCAATCATAGTATTGACCACTTGACGGCCCGGTTACAGCACTGAATACACAGCAAAGTAGAAATTCCCGTAGTGACAGCCTTAAACGTAGACCTGAAAATCAGGATCCAATTGACAACGACGCTCTTTCGGATGACAGCGTACGGTGCGACGGGTTTACGCCAGCCAGACAAAGGAAAAAACGAACAACGGCTAGACATGCGACAGAAGACTTCCCTCCTTTACCAGCTCAATCTGCTTCTACAGTAACGCATTTTTCACAAATTAATACTCATCCACTCATTGATACATCGCACACAACAACTTCACATATACAGACCTATACTAGGGCTGCACCTTCTGGTTCTGCCAGCATAGCGGCGCAGCAGCTTCAACCAAGGCGCATCACTCCGGTCGTGCTGAGGGAGCCAGAAAAGTGGAGAAACGTCAATTATCAATGTATTATTCTAGGGATTAAGAACGGAGGACGATTACAGAAAGATAATTCGGCATTTCAAAGAGCAAAATATTGCCCATCATACCTTTCCTCTGCCATCGGAAAGAAACATACATGCTGTCCTACGAGGTATTTCCGCGTCACTCAACGAGGAAGAGATAATGATTTGATCAGATTAAAACGCAGTTTGGGCACTCCCATGCCGTTGGTAGTGGTGATACTACCTAAAATCGAAAAATCACATGAATTATTCAATGAAAAAGAACTATTAGGCCTCTCAATTAAGGTTGAGGTTCAAAAGAATAATAAACTCATTGGCCAGTGTCACCGCTGCCAGAGGTATGGGCACGCTCAGTCTTACTGTACAGCGCCACCCAAATGTGTAAAATGTGCACAGAACCACTTAACACATTTGTGCCCCCAAACAAGACAGGAGCTACGCAATTGCGCAAACTGCGGGGACGGGCATCCTGCCAACAGTCCAACGTGCAGGTTCGCTCCTAAGACGAACCTTCAGGTTATAGCCGAAAGGCGCCATAAATCTTATGCTGTAATGACAGCCAAGCCTTCAGCTCCTGCCACTTCAGCCGCAGCTCCTGCTTTGAACTCTCAACAAGTAGACCTGGCGACCGCGCTCAAGTCACTCCAACAAATTATTACTCCTCTGATAAGCGCAACACAGGCGTTGCAAGCGATCTTTCCGCAGCCTATAGATAGGCCGCGACTCGCACTGTGAACAAAGTTAAATTCATGTTTAGACCTTTAAAAATTATTTTTTTAAAAACCAAAGATCCAAAATTCAGTTCAAGACAGGTCAAAAATTTATATAGTATAATGTAACAGTTCTTAGATCTATCACACCACATATATTTACATAAAACAATTCCTTTTCTTTCTCTTCTCGCTCCTACTTCCTTCCTTTCTTTCTCCCTCACCCCTTTCCCCTACAACTAGTCTGGTTTCTGGGCCACCAGACCTGACAGATTGACGACAGACACTGACATTACAGTGACCTAAAGGCTAAGGTCCTCCGGACCGCCTTGAGAAGCAACGACGAGTAGTACCGATAATAGACGTTGGCACCACCATGCGTCGAACGTCCAAGACTAATTAAAAGTTCATCCCATCGGTAGGAGACACACTTGCCAATTGTGGGGTGTCGAACGTGGTAAACAACGTTGTAAAAAACGTTGGAAGCATCATGTGGGACCCGCATTACATTCACCCGTGTGCAAAGATGTAAAGGGCAAAAATATAAAGCATCTTTTAATGGTACAATCATCTATACAAGTGGAATACCGAACTGAGTGGTTTACAATTGAGAAAAGTGCCAGAAAAAAAACGATATCCGTTAATGCCATGTTAAGACGAACACAGCTCCGATCAAAAAAGGAACGCAGAATTGTCAGATTGACAGCACCTGACGGAAAATCCATGATACAAAAATAATAGATAGTGAAAACAATTGTATATTTTTCAAAAGAATGCAAATATCTCTTGGAGAACAGAGATTTATGATGTTTGGATAAGACCGACTATATAAGCAAATTACATTAGTGAAAATAACAAAGCGGCGACTAAACAAACGATTTAAAAAAAGCAGAAAATGATCAAAGCAGGTTTTGTGATATTGTTAACATTATTTGTGAATTATGCAGAGCCAGCAGAAATTTTGGGCGTTTTTCCTAGCCCTAGACCAGAAAACTTCAAGTTGGGGTCTCGATTAATGAAAGAATTGGCTAGAAAGGGGCATAAAATAACTGTTGTTAGTCACTTCCCCCAAAATAATACAATCAAGAATTATGTTGATTTTCCTTTGGAATATTTTCAGTATCTGATCAAGGGTAAGTTTTAAAAATCTTTTTAAAATATATGGAGCCTTAGTCGTCTAGTGCCTGATAAAAGAGGCTGTTCAATAGGCTTATAAGCTTCTAAGCACCTATCCCATATAGGATAGAATATATAGATATACAGTTTTATTTTTAATGTAAATTTAAGAAACTACTAATACATGCTAAATATATAAATACTTCAGTAAGTTATTGTAAGAATGTCATATTGGTAACAATGGTGTACCACAAACAATATGCTAAGAAGATACTAACATAAACATATACTCTGTAGCTTTTTTGGAGGTTACACCAGCATCTTTGCTCATATTAAAGTGCCATTCACTAGTGAGAACCCTTATCTGAAAACATCATTTTTGCTGCTATTTTGTTCTGGCATTATAGTTTTCATCACTCAACATTACGTAATGAATCTAGAATACCAGTACTCTCCTTTTTTGTATGCATATTCAGATGACTCAAACTCTTCCAAACATTACTTCCTTTGTCCCAAATTTTCTCCATAGACACCTTTGTTTTATGCCTTATTACGCTTGTGTAATTTTTGATCTCCTTATAGTCGAATGCTTCTAATGTTTTTGTTTCTCAAAATTTGTACAAGCTGCATCTGACAAAGAAAAAATTTAATATTTTCTGTGATCCAAGGTTTACACAGTTTGGAAGAGATTCTGATTAGGATAGGAGCATGTCAGTCTTGTAGAGCTAGAATTGTAGAATTGAAGAACTCTATTTTTTCATCATTGTTATCTAAATCATACAAAATAGACCAAGAAATTTTTATTTCAGATGTAAGCTAATTTATTTCTAGATTAGAATAATCTCAGTATGTGTGAGCCATAGAGGTATTTAATTTCTTCATATTCAGTATGTGCAAGATACTAGTTCATGATCACTAATTATACTGACAGAAGTGACTTCCAAAAATAGAACATCAACATCAATATTTGAATCCTTAAAATTATCTGGTTTCTGGGTTACCAGACCTGACAGACTTACAAACTGACACTGTGACTCAAGAGCTAAGGTCCCACGGACCGCTCTGACAACCAACGATGACTTGATGATCAATATTTGAAATGCAAATTAGATCATTTAAGATTTGACAAGATAAAGTCAATCTTGTCAATTCTTTGATTAATTTTCTAAGACTAATGGAAGATTATTGACAGGAAAAGAATTATGGGATTGACTATTCAACAGATCAATATTAAATTCACCCAAGAAAACTTCATTTATCACTGATGTTAGAATCCCAAGCATGGTTTCAAGCTCATCAATAAACTACGAGGTGTTTGCACCTGCTGATTTATAGTACGGCCAACTGCCCATTTTATTCTGTTTTGTTAGATTCAGATCAAAAACTGCTATGAATCATCAGAGCAATTAATGTTAGTTTGCTTTATAAACTATGGTCCAAAAATGTTTCCTTACAAAAACTCGGGGTGTTGAAGTTTTAGGAAAAAAATGGAAATGAATTAATATTTTCAGAACCGCTTATTTTTCAATGCAAAAATAAATTTTAGCTTTAACAGTGGCATGTGTACGGGTATTGACTTCGATTTTTTCAAGAAAAAAATGGTACGCCAATGGTTTTTTGCCAAATAAAAAATATTTTTGAATTCCCCGTTCAATTTAAAATAAATGATCTGTCTTGAATTGTTTTCCTTCGATGCGCCATTTTTGAGTAAAAACATAAAAACCGTTCTATTGTCGAGAAAATTAATGTAATAATTGAAGAATGCAATTTAGTAATAAATACCTAGTTGCTCTGGAATATGTCACTGGCTTTTGACAACTGACAAGTCTCTGTTATTCAAATCTGTTCTCTGTGACATCTTTTTCATTATTTAGTTTTTACAATCTTGTTAATAAAGGTGAATTATTCAAATGCCTATGGCCTTGCCGACGGTAATGGTGAGCAAGCCAGACGGATTTATCACCAGAGATATCCCGATCGTACTTTGCCAGATAGTCGAACCTTTTCTAATATTCATAGTCGTCTTGTTGAAACTGGTTCTGTCCGAAAAGGAACATCTGAAGGTAGACCTCTAAGTGTGAGAATACCTGAAATTGAGGAAGCAGTGCTGTCGGAGAACATTCTGAAACGAGTACGAGAAAGACCGTTAGACACTTAAATATTTGCCATCAAATTGTTTGGAGAATTTTAGTGGATTTTTTGTTATACCCTTACCGTATTTTAAGAGTTCAGACATTACTTCCTATTGATTTTCCACGGCTTGTGACCTTTTGTCAGTGGTATCTTCAAAAAATTACACAAAATCCTCAATTTGAATCAATGATTCTGTTCACGGACGATGCTGATTTTTCTCGAAATGACATTCAGAAATTCCACAATAATCATTTGTGGGCAGAAGAAAACCCCTATGCCGTAACCTAAACTCATTTCCAACACCAATTTTCGATTAACGTATGGGCAGGAATTATTGGCAACCACTTTATTGGCCCTTACTTCTTGCCGGGACGACTTGACGGACAGACCTCAATTTTCTTCATCAACAGTTGCCTTTGCTGCTTGATGATGTTCCATTAGTAATAAGAAACAATATGTGGTACACGCATGATGGTGCACCAGCGCATTTCAGTGTAGCGGTTCGTAATTATTTACAAACTGTTTATCCAAATCGTTGGATTGGCCGCGGTGGGCCCGAAGAATGGCTACCAAAGTCCCCAGACCTCAACAATTTAGATTTCTTTTTGTGGGGCTATCTTAAGACACTAGTTTACACAAGTCCCATTAACACTGTAGAGGAATTAAGAGAAAGAATAGTTGCAGCTTGTGATAGAATAAAAAACACTCCAGGGATATTTCAACGAGTGCGCAATTCCATGAGAAGGCAGGCGGAAGCATGCATACTAAGTAAAGGGTGCCATTTTCAACAATTTTTGTAATCATTTCGTTGGTTTTAATGTTATGTTTATGTTATCAGTTGTTGTTCATTACCCCTAATGTGTTTAATTTTTCCAATTAAATTAATAATAATTTTGCAAGTTAGACAATAGAACGGTTTTTATTTTTTTATAAATAGTTTATAAAGCAAACTAACATTATTTTTTCATGTAGATTCACACCTTCAAATATTCGCATATCGTTAAGGAACACCCTATATACATGACCTCCACACTCTGTACAAGACCCATATTAGACCTAGCCTCGACTACTGCTCACGTGTTTGGGGGTAAATTTTTAATGCAACATAGTTCAGTGGTTCATTTGGCAGCCAGCAGAACAGAAGTAATATTCTGCATGGCATTCTACAGGGAAAACCAAATTTGTTTGAAGGCTTGAGTTCAATGTGTACGAGAGAGAAGACCGAGAAGTGTGTATCAACATATACCAGAAAGAGATCGAAGCCGGCTGAATAGCGAAGGTCATCATGTTTGTTATGCTCCTCTAATATGCCTCCTTCTCTAAATTTATTGGGGGAAATTGTATTAATTGTCTAGCGATGGTGACGCAGAAGGTACTGCAATCTGCCGCGTTACCAATATGTTACACCAGAAAATGTTCGCACAGGCTTATTTTAATTTTGATGCGACTGAGTGTTTTAATTTGGTTTAGAATGATCTATAATTAAATAATAATAAAATTACAAATTATCACTTCCTGCGTGTACGCAGGTGAAAACCATTTCGAAGCAGGACGACACTCCCCAATGAGCGCTAGATGTGTTCTGACCAAAATCGCTCATCTATGATCATTGAGGTGGAAATCTTGACTTGGAATGTTCGAGATGCGGTGTTGCCAAGCGAATCAATGATGCAATGTTGCAGAAATTGTGGCGATCCTGACCTTTCATTTCGACCTAAAATGGAGCGCCGTTAGGACTGATTGGAAATCAATCCCAAACAGATTCGACACAATTCACTATTCAAAATTTTTTACGCTTAAAATAAAACCATTATTTGAGCGTAAAGAAAAAACTAACGCATATTTTCAGTATGCATCTTAATTCAAGGAACTGGTGTAACATATTGTTAGCAACGCGGTGATAAGCTTCGCTATCTGTTTCTAACATATACATATATATCTACACACTTCTCTCTCGTACACATTGAACTCAAGCCGTCAGACTAATTTGATTCTCAATGCATATGGTAACTCCTGTTGCAATAGTAAATTTTATTTTTTCCAGATTTCCAGGAACCACTCAATGAGCAAGAAAAATCATTCATTTTCAATCTGATCCATCAGTACGACACTGGTTTATTTTTCTCTGAAATTATGTTGAATGACAACAACTTTCAAGTGTTACTTCAGTCCAATAAACACTTTGACCTGATTATACTAGAATACTCAATAAATGATGCTCTGATTGGACTGGGGCAAAAATTCAATGCACCTGTTGTGTTGTTATCGCCACGACCTTCTAGTGCAGCAGAAAATCACATTTTTGCAAATCCTGCACCTGCAGCATTTATCCCAAACGTCTTCAGTGGATATACAGGTAAAATAACTAGATTTAATACCGTGCGATACATTTTCTGCCTGGAATTCGATTTCCCAAAATTCCACGATTTCTTAATGGTCATATTCGAGTACACCTTCCTTAATTTATACAAAGGTACCAAAACGCCATTTGCTGGTAACAACGAGAGATCTAAATGGAAATTTTGCCACGGGACCTGTGGGAGGTGTCAGTAGGTGCTGAGTAGCTAGGTGCGTTAGAGCATCGAACTGATATCACATCGGCTCTAAGGCCCGTATCGTCAGTCGTCCCTACAATTGTAGGGCGCGTTTATGGCCTCCTTGATTGTCATACTCCTTTCTCTCCTTCAAAAATTTCTAGATTACACTTGTCCCGTGTCAGCGTCAGCGCTCTCCTGTTGTGAAGATATGTTTTCTTTTTAAATTGTAGGAAATTTCATGCTGATAAAACATGATATAACTCAAAAGCAAGCACAATTTGATGCAAATAGATGTTTGTGACATAACCTCAAAATAGAGCGCTGACACGGAAAAGTAGAAAACTATGACAATCAAGGAGGCCATAAAGGCTCCCTACAATTATACGGACGACTGACGATACGGGCCTTAGACTTTCTGGTTCAAATTCAGGTTTCGGAACTTGCATTTCTAGCCATGGATGTTGTGTTTGACTATACAAAGTCGTGTACTATTACAAATTATAGGCCTTAAAAGACGGAGAAATCTACACCCTGTGAAGAGCTTTTAATTCGATATGTTTTTAGACGGAGTGACGGTCAGTTTCATTCTACGTAGTGACAGCAAGACAGATAGTAACGCCAGTTTTAGTAATTCGTGAATGTATTTATAAAATTATGTTCTGTAGCTCAGCTAAATTTTCGATTTGCTTGAGTCAACTTTTTATTCCACCGCTCCCCAGCAAAAAAATCGATTGGATTTAAGTCAGGTGAACGGACTGGCCATTTAAGATCCCTGTCCACAAGTTTACTTTAAAAAGATACTGTGATATATCTTGTCTTATCAAATGTGGATTTTTTTACATATTTCTCGTGTAAGTTGTGTAGATTCGTGCAACCATCTTTTTTAAATGTCGACCATAAGTCCATAAAATTTTCTTTAAAAATCGCGGATCTTTCCGGTGTCTCTGTAACATTGTTTCACACAACTCAGGTGAGCTGTACTTTTGAGCACTCCCGCAGGGTTATTACGTAAAAAACCTATATAATGCCAACAAAAAAGAAACGACAAAATGTCTACTTGTTGACTAAGTAGGCTAGTGTGCAAATAGTTTATTCCACGCTTGCTACAGGTGAGCATGAAGTGAACGACAGCTAGTCCCAAGTTGACGTCTTGTACGAAAACCTACATAATGTCATAAAAAACCTACAGTACATAATGTCAAAAAAGACAATGTCACTTTTCAAGTTATGTAATAGCCCTACCGTGCTTGCTTCTACGTACTGACATACTCGGGTCTTCTTCGACTGCTGGCAGTACGTCGCCCTCGTGAGGAAAGGAAATTATTCCTTCACCATGTGCTTGAATAAGAAATTCTGCCTCAAATTCGCAAGTTGTGCTAGGAGTGGCTTAAATAATAAGACTACAAGGTTACATATAACTTACTCATCTAACATTAAATGATCTCAGTATATCTAATTCCTCAATTTAATGAACAATTATTTCAGGTTTTATGAACTTCTGGCAAAGAGTAAGAAACTTATTCTTGAACTCCTATGTTAACTTATACAGACGAACGTTTGATCAACCGTTTCAAAGGGCAGTGCTAAACCAATGGATTAGTGGAATAGAATTGGACGATGCCATGAAAAATGTTAGCTTGATTTTGCTCAACTCATTGCCTGGTATCACAGAACCTGTCCCCCACATGCCAAACATGATTGAGATAGGAGGCCTGCACGTAGAAGAGGATGCAGATGTACCAAGGGACATTGTAAAGTTTCTTGACGAAGCTAACGAGGGTGTTATTTTACATACTGGATACGCAAACAGAGATGAAGCCGAAATATATGTGAAGACTTTTGCTAGATTGACGATGAAGGTGCTGTGGAAAACTGATTTCACCTATAATGGTATGTGATGAATTGAGTTGAGTTTAACAAATCATTGATTAACATAATCCTGAAGACGCCCAACCATGTGCTTTATTTGGACGATCACTTATAATTTCCGCCTTCATAACCATGCTGCCAAGCGGTGGTAGTAGAAAGATGTTTGCACGTTTGGCTACATAAACAGAATAATTATAAACAACTTAGAATTAGTAAATTCAAGCTATATGATGCTGGGCAAGTTATGTACTCGGTGACATTAGAAGTGTGAATACACTCCTGTATACGTCTAGGCATCGACAAAATGTGGCACCTCATTCCAAGCAACTCGAACTTGTTGGATTAGCTGTGGGAGAGTCTGTGGCGGATGGTGCAAAGTGGATAGTCTCCTCCTCATCATATCTCACACATCTTCGATGGGATTTAAATCCGGTGAATGGGGTGGTCACGGCAAAACATTAACGCCTGATTCTTGAAGAAAGCCCGCAGTACGTAGATCTTTTTGGGGACGTGCGTTGTCTTGCTAAAAAAGGGCGTGTGGACGGCCCGCTAGATACGGCAGTAAAATGGGTTGTAAGACATCATAATCATAACGCGCAGCAGTCATATTGCCTTGAACAAAAAGAAGGGGTAATCGGCTGCCATAGGCAATAACCCTCCAAACCATTACTCAAACAGTCCTGTGAACATGCCTCTCAACAGCAAATCCAATATCACGTCATTCTCCACGGCGGCGTCTTATCTTCTACGACCATTGTGCGTACCCAGACAGAATCGCGTCGTGGACGGTATGAAAAAAGTCCAAAGGCTCGAATGCGGCGATAGAGTGTACGCATAGTCACTGGTCTACCTTCTTCTCCAAACCAGTATATACAGGGTGTAAACGTTATGCTAGTCATTATTGAAATGGGTAATAGGGAGGTCAAAACAAGTCAAAAAGTTCATATGACAAATGGTCCAAAAGTCAATAGATTTTTGCCTAAATGGTTTTATAGTTTACAACTTTAAGTGCTTTATATCGACCACAATCACCACAATTTTACTAATTTTTATAATCTAATCTAAAACGTTTTTAAATTGGGTAATTAACAAATAAATGGCATTAAGTTTTTCTAAGTTAAGCCAAAATTTGTAGTCAGTAAGTAAGTTTCATTAAATTAAATATTCAAAACACACATGACAACAGCGCGTCGTCATCACTCTTATCGAACCGGCAATCGATCGCAAACGGTAACAGTGGTTAGTTATCGTTTTGCATAGATAAATTACTATTGTTTTGTCGAGCAGAGCATCGGGCGTGTTGTTTTGTTTTTGTTCGCGTACGTAGTCGTGTTTATTTACAATGTTCTCGAATCAAGAGTTTGCCCACATGCTGTTAGTTTACGGTGAAGCTCGTCAGAATTCAAATCTTGCAACTCAGATTTATCGCGACAGATTTCGCCAACCCGTACACCCAGACAGAAGGACATTCGTGCAAGTGTACCAAAGACTTCGAGATACAGTGTTCAGCCCACTAATATTCGCACTCGTGAAATATAGGTTACCTACTGTAAAGCAGGAGGAATAAATTTTAAATATCGTGGAAATCAATCAATCAGCACTCGGGAATTAGGCCGCCGCGTAGGACTATCGCATACCATAGTCCATAGAATCCTACGGGAAAATTTGCTTTATCCCTACCATGTACCAAGTGCAGGCCTTGTTACCAGGAGTCTATCACCGCAGACTAACATTCTGTCAGTGAATCCGGATTTGTTTAAAAACATTCTAGCGACGGACGAATGTACTTTTACGCGAGACGGGATATTAAATTTCTATAATACTCACACGTGGGCCCAAGAAAATCCTGATACCATTCGTGAAAGTCATTTCCAACAACGTTTTAAAATAAATATTTGGGCGGGTATTCTTGACGATCAGGTAATTGGCCCTTTCGAGTTACCCCCAAAGTTGTCAGAAGAAAGATACCTTAGCTTTCTAGCCAATAACCTACCAGAACTTTTCCAACAGACCTTAGACAACATGACATTTGTGCAAGTGTACCAAAGACTTCGAGATACAGGAAGTGTTCAGCCCACTAATATTCGCACTCGTGAAAGATAGGAGGAACGAATTTTAAATATCGTGGAAATCAATCAATCAGGAATTTTGAATTAGGCCGCCGCGTAGGACTATCGCATACCGTAGTCCATAGAATCCTACTGGAAAATTTGCTTTATCCCTACCATGTACCAAGTGCAGGCCTTGTTACCAGGAGACTATCCTCGCAGACTAACATTCTGTCAGTGGTTTTTGCACAAAAAACATTGAAAATCCGGATTTGTTTAAAAACATTCTAGCGACGGACGAATGAACTTTTACGCGAGACGGGATATGAAATTTCCATAATACTCACACGTGGGCCCAAGAAAATCCTGATACCATTCGTGAAAGTCATTTCCAACAACGTTTTAAAATAAATATTTGGGCGGGTATTCTTGACGATCAGGTAATTGGCCCTTTCGAGTTACCCCCAAAGTTGTCAGAAGAAAGATACCTTAGCTTTCTAGCCAATAACCTACCAGAACTTTTCTAACAGACCTTAGACAACATGCCATTACAACGGAGACAGAATTTGTGGTTTCTTCATGACGGGGCACCACCACACATTTTTAGAGTCGTCATTCAGTATTTGAATGCACATTATCCAAATCGCTGGATCGGTCGAAATGCTCCTGATCCTCGAAAATGGCCAGCAAGATCTCCTGACCTCAATCCGATGGATTTCTGGTATTGGGGAGAACTTAAAGGGATGGTTTATGGGGCTGATCCAATAACAACTGAAGCACAACTTCGCGAAAAAAAATTTTATGCGGCTGAAATAATAAATGGACAACTTCAAGGACCTTCAGTAAGGAGAAACTGGGTTCGTCGTAATGATGCCTGTGTCGAAAGTGGAGGACGACATTTTGAACACCTTCTGTAAATACAAAAAAGTGCAGTGTGGGTTTTAAAAAGAAAAACAATGTAGGTATCAAAATTGTGTTCCCTATTCATAAGTGGATTTTTTTAGTACGTTCAATAAACTTTCACACACATGGTGAAGCGCTGAGACAGTTGGTGGTAAATCCGTTTTTTTAAATGTTTGCATTTTACGAGTACATTATTAAATAATGAAATAATACCTAAGAGCCAAAAATAACAAACTCCATCTTTATTTACACTGCGTTCCGTCGTAATTTGCGTCTGGCATTGTGGCGTTGTCAGATTTTATTTTACTTTAAAGTCGCTTTTCTCTAAAAAATGCCGTTTTGACCCCCATGTTATATGAAACTTTTTGCTTCTTTTAACTCGCTCTATCACCCATTTAAATAGTGACTATCATAACGTTTACACCATGTATATATATATATATCTTGACGCTCTGTGGTACGCCTCGGTGGACCAGTTGGCCTTCTTCGTGTTCCTCTACCTTCTTCTATCCACACACGACACGCATTACCGCCATTGCAGTACAATTAACACGGCGACCAATTTCGCGATAGGACAAACCAACATCTCGATTGGCAATATTTCTACCCCTGTCAAAGTCGCCAACATGGTGATAATTAAGACGTATTCGAACTCGAGACACTTTGTTATGTTTAACACTAGTAAATGAAAGGGCAATAACTAAAAATATCTGTACTACTCAGCTCTTAGAAACTGCCTTCTTCACAGAAACTAAGAGAACATTTTAACAAAGGTAAACAAAAACAAAGATAAAACGTTGACATTGTTGCCACAGCATGCTTTAAATACGGTCATTATGATACCGAAAAAACAAGTTGAAGAAATTATTTTTTCGGGGTGTAACACTTCTAATGCCACTCAGTATAATTGTAGATTTAACAAGCGATTCCCCACTTTTGAATTGAATTTTGTCAAAGTATTCTGATCATTTATCTATGTATGTAATTTGTTATATTTATCGACCCGTGTAGCGTATATTATAATTTTTTGACATTGAATGGAAGTTATCTTTATTTCTGGTATTATGTAAATGGTTGATGATGTTAATTTAGTTAGACTTGGTGGAAATATTATCTTTACTTTACAAATGAATCTCATCACAAGATATTTGATAAAACATTGAGCCATTTTAATTTGCATCTGTCTAATTGAAGTATATTTATGTTTATTGGGTATTATTCTCAAGCACCTGTTTTGTAAAATTTGCAATCTTTCAAAATTGGAATTATTAGGCAAGTATAGAATAGTCGGAATTTGGAAGAATCATAGTATTATAGATAATTTTGCTACTATATGAACTCAGACATCCAAGAACCCTTAATGAATATCCCACTTTACTGCTAATATTGTTTATAATTTTCTCATAATGAGTATTAAAATTTAAGTGAGAGTCAACATAAACCCAAAGGCATTCAAAATTTTCTATGAATTCAATATCTTCACCATCAATATTTAGTTGAACATTTGTACATTGTTTTTTCCAACTAACATAGCTTTCGTTTCACTTGTATTTAATTTGAGTTAGTTCGATGCTAATCATTTTAAAACAAGTTTCAAGACTTCATTCATGTAAGAGATACCAGTTCGAATGTTTTGAGTAGGTACTTAAATCAAAGTGTCATCGGCGAACATTTGAATTTTTTACTATGGCAGGAAAATCGTTTATGTATAAAATAAAAAGAAGTGGTTCCATGTGGAACACGTAATGTCACACGATCCGTGTTTAATGTGATCCGTCATTATTTATCATGGTTCGTGATATTTATTATCAGTGTATCCTGGATGTGTAAGGGTAATTATTATAAGGTTACATAGAAGTCTACTGACACTGACGGAGTCATCAGTAAATACTGGGCTGCGTTAGTAAATTATTACAGAGTGTACTTTGTGCTGTCATCAAGTGTCATTACATGACTCTGTAATAAGTTGGACGTTTTAAAAATAAAGTTCCACAGTATTCAAGAGTAATATTTCAACTGTCAATCTACATTCCATTACTGTGTACGATATTACATTACCAAGCAATTTACAGACGCTATCCTGATGATACGATAGTAAATATTGATCGTGTGACATTTTCCATAGTGTTACTGTGATCCGCTAAAACTTGGGCTGCGTTCATGGTGTTTGATTCGGAGTAGAGGTGGGCTTAATTTTTTTATAATACACAGCCATGTATTTTTTTCAGATTTAGAAGATATAACGTGCAGTGGGTGTTCAGTGCCAGACAATGTGAAACTTGTAAGCTCCCTTCCACAAGAAAACGTTTTAGGTAAATTCTTGCTGATCGTTAGTGAGACATTGCAATTTATTAATACGTAATTTTTAGCTCACAAAAACGTGAAAGCATTCATAACAAATGGAAACTTATTTGACCTAATCGATGCTGCATACTTTGGAGTACCTGTCGTTGGAATACCGAAAGACTTAGTGGAAGAAACCAACATGGCACTTGCGGTTGAAAATAAGTATGCAGTGGAACTGAGCAATAACGATTTAACAGAGGAGAATATAATAAGAGCTATTGATGAGGTGGTTTTAAATCCTCGGTGAGTATTTTAACAACTACTTGCTTAAACGCCTACCTAAATCAACAATAACCCCTAAAGGTACGCGTGGCAGTATCTATAACAAGGCTTGAGGAAAAAGAGATGCAGTAACAGACAAAAGTTTGGAAAAATTCTTAGTAATTTTTAAAAAGTGCGCAATTTTTTTATTCTTTATTATTAAGGCCTATTTTTTCATCTTATAGTTTGCTTACAGTCTTGAGGATACAAACGATAATTTGTGTTTGCTGTTGTACTACTGACTAGCATTAAAATACCTTCATAGTATTTTATGATCAAAAATGAGACGGCAAAATTATGGAAACATATTTTTTATTACAAAATTAAAAACAATAACTCTACAAAAAGATTTAAAAAATACTGTTCAGCTAATATTTGGTAGCATAGCCTTTAGCATTCAACACTGCCTGAGATCTGCTGATTATAATGGGTGATTTTTTTGCTAGTATCTTTTTGGCAACACTGTTTTTGACAGATGACGCGTGAATCGTGTCTTGTGTCATTGTCAAACTTGTTCAGTTTGGTCTATAATTTAACCATGAATCGACTTACGAACGAACAACGCTTGCAAATTATTGAATTTTACTATCAAAATTCATGCTCGGTTAAGAGAGTGCATCGAGCACTGCTTCCAATTTATGGGCAATTTGGTCGGCCTACTCTGGGAGCTATTCGGAAGCTTGTGACTAAATATCGAACCCAGTTTACATTATTGGACATTAAACCACCAACACGCAGACGTAGAGTGGGGACTGAAGAAAATATTGCGGCTGTATCCGCCAGTGTTAGTGATGACCGTGAAATGTCGATTCGCCGCCGTTCGCAGCAATTGGGCCTCTGTTACTCCACTACGTGGAAAATTTTGCGACAGGATTTGGGTGTAAAACTTTATAAGATACAGCTGGTGCAAGAATTGAAGCCACACGACCTCCCACAACGTTTCCAATTTGGTGAATGGGCGCTGGCAAAGTTGGAAGAAGATCCACATTTTTATCGAAAAAATTGCCGCATCTGGAGTGAAGACCAGCCAGAAGCATTGCAAGAGCTACCAATGCATCCCGAAAAAATCACTGTTTGGTGTGGATTATGGGCCTGTGGCATCATCGGGCCGTACTTCTTCAAAGACGACAATGACCGGAACGTAACTGTGAATGGCGAGCGCTAGCGTGCGATGATAACAAACATTTTTTTTGCCCAAAATGGAAGAGCTGGACTTGGCTTACATGTGGTTTCAACAAGACGGTGCCACATGCCATACCGCACACGAAACAATGGCCCTATTGAGAGGCGAGTTCGGTGAACAGTTTATCTCACGTTTGGGGCCCGTCAATTGGCCGCCTAGATCGTGTGATTTAACGCCGTTGGACTATTTCTTGTGGGGCCATGTTGAAGATAATGTCTACAGGGATAAACCAGCAACGATTGACGAACTGGATGCCAGTATTGAAGCACTTATTCGTGAGATACCGGCCGATATGTTGAAGAGAGTGTGCCAAAATTGGGCCTTGCGCATGGGCCATCTATAGCGGAGCCGCGGCCAACATTTACATGAAATAATCTTTAAACATTAAATTATATCGACCGTTCTATCGACTCAAATAAAGATTTAATCGTTTTTTCAAATTTTTTCTGTTTTTTTTTAAATCAAATCCTATACCTCTTAACAAATCACCCGTTAGAAAACACCAATTCTTACAGACGTCTGCTGGGATATTTTGCCAAATATTTTTTGCATAATCAAATGAATCGTTCGTATTTTTTAAAGTTTTTTCTTTTCAGTTGTCTTTTAACATGCTCCCAGATATGTTCTATAGGGTTTAGGTCCGGGGATTACGAAGGCCATCTAAGAACATTAACCTTTTTTAGTCTTAACCAGTCCTTTACGAATTTTGAGGTATGCTTAGGGTCATTATCTAGCTGGAATGTCCATCGTACAGGCATTTCTTCTTCAGCAAAAGGGAGCGTGTTCACTAAGAATATCTTTGTAAAGTTTTTGATCCAAATTCCCAACAATTTTAACAATTGGACCCGGATCAGGACTAGAAAAACAGCCCCAAACCATAATGTTGCCTCCACCATGCTTAACTGTTGACAACTGATACTTTTTGTCGAATCTTTTTCGTATTGGACGTCTCACATATGCCGTACCGTTAGATCCAAATAAGATAACTTTGCTTTCATCACTCCATAAAACTGTATTCCATTGTTGTTCTGTCCAAGTTAGATGAGTTTCAGCAAATTCAAGAAAAGCAATACAATTTTTTTTAAATGAGAGGCTTTTGCACTGGACGCATACCAAAAAGCCCAAAATCCACCTAACGTCTCTGCACTGTTCTGACAGAAAGATTCTCGGCATCCTCTTCTACAATTCTTTTGAAAATCCGTGTGGCTGGCATTCGAGGATCTTCTGGGGACAAACGTTTAATATAGCTATCCAAAACATAATCGGTTTTTTTCTGTCTTCTGCTCCTGGGCCGCGTTGCTGTAGATCCGTATTCTTGATACTTACTAATAATTTTCTAAATCGTTAATTTGTTCATTTTTAATTTTTGAGAAATGTAAACATTTCTGACACCACTTCTAAATAATTCAATTACTTTGCCTCTTAAATCTTTTGAAAATTTGCTATTCTCACTGATGTCAATATTTACCGCATGCAATATCAGACTACATCAGAATGAATAAATACGGAAAAACTGAAATGCTTCCATACTTTTCTCGTTACAAAAACTGTGTTTTTTTTAAATAATCGCGGGAGCCAAAGTTAGACTTCAATATTTATATTATCTGTTCCTTCACAATTTCAATTTAGGTATGAAATAGTTCATAATAATGTTAATATTTGTTTCCAAACTTTTGTCCGCTACTGTATAGGCAACTGATGCTCAGAAGCAATCGAAAAAGTAGTGGTGCGCGTGGTCTGCTCTTACAGAACGTTGTCGATCGACGCGCTGCTGGTGGTAGCTGGTATCCCGCCAATTGATTTGCTAGCTGAAGAGTGATGCACAATCTACTATGTCGGTATTTCAATGAAAACGAGATTCACTTGAAGGCCGGTATTTTTCACTATATCTACCTATCCAGCATATAACTTGTTCTAGGTATAAAGCGAATGCTGAACTCAAGTCTGCAATAATCAAGGACCAAGAAACAAAACCGCTAGATAGGGCAACATACTGGGTGGAGTATGTTATCCGTCATAAGGGAGCATACCACCTACAATCTCCTGGAATTTTTTTGAAATGGTACCAAAGAAGTATGATTGATATTATTCTTATTCTAGGTGTCCTCGACATAATTCTATTTTTGATCTTTTACTACATATTTAAGCATATTATTCATCATGTAATGAAATTATATAAAAGAAAGAAGAGTGAAAAGTATGTAAAATTGATTGAGTAGCTAGCTGGGTAACTAACTATTTGTATGTTCGATAATTATAAAATTTGTAGATTGTTGTTTTTTGCATTCTAAGCGAAATGTTTGCGATATTTAGATTAACGATACTTTAAAATGTATTAGTTTGCGTTTTTGTTCATGTGATATACGTATACCCATTGTAATAAGCTTCAGAGTATATTTGCGTAAATCTGTGTTTTATCAGATTTGATTATTGCTATTTACCTGAACTTTAATAGTAATTGTATTATTATTGAAAAATAAAAATTTTAAGACTTCGGAAGTTTTCCTCGCCACATAAAAACAAAACAACAAAAAAAATGTCTTGCATTTTTGTATATTAGTTTTATATTCTCAAGAAAAAAGACTTTGTGGAAGAAAATTTCCATTAGCGTCTTCCTTTCTTATAAGGGAATGAAAATTGGAAGACACATGCACATACTTTTTTGGTACTGGATTTGGGTTGTACCAACGAACAGAATAGAAGCCTACTTGTTTACATTGCATTGTTTATCGACAAAATTGCATAGTTTTAGTGCACACTTTTCACTCATTTGACTACCATTTGACAAAATAATACTAGTGGAAAGATCTACCTTATTAGGCTTGTGCCACTCCTCACAAGTTATGCAAGAAGTACCATGTCCTGCAATCGTCACCACAATTAATGACAGGACTGTCAAAAAAGCAACATGTCAACTCCGTTTGTAGTATGCACTCATATCCTTTCATTTTGGAGGCATACACATCATAGGCTTGCTCCTATCTAATCTGAATTCATTGGGTTTTAGTCTAATCATATTAGCAAATTTCCCCGGAATAATTTTAAAGTCTGGTTTTATTAATGCTAGTTCAAGGGGGTACTTAAAACATGGACACATAAATTTTTTGTGGAAAAACATTTTATTCGACATCAAGGTGTTGTCAGGAACCCAAAAACTCTTCAAATAAGATTTATAGGTATTTATGAGACCACACGTATAAAGATCCGACTAATAGTAAAAAGTTATGGCCGAAAACCGAGGCAAAATGCAGGTTATGGTTCTTGTTACTAATGCGACGATAATTTCACGCAGCTACATGAAATTCTTCAAAACCGTAGGCTTCACACTTCTAAATAACCACAACAAAATTGGAATCGATTGGACAAGTAGCTTTTGAGAATTTCTAATTGTTTATTCCTAAACACCTGTCTTCCGGCAATCACTACTAGGTTCGTTCAAAGGCATTTTATAGCGAAATACACGAGTTATAATAATATTGATAATTATTATTTTTATGTGAAAAACGAAGGGGATAAACAATTAGAAATTCTCAAAAACTACTTGACCAATCGACTTCAATTTTGTTATCGTTAATTAGAAGTATGAATAATTTCAAGTAACTGCGTGCAACTATCGTCGCATTACCAACCAAGTGCGAAACCTGCATCGCGCCTCGTGTTTTCGGCCGTAACTTTTTTACTATTAGTCGTATATTTTTACGTGTGGTCTCATAAATACCTAAAAATCTTATTTGAAGAGTTTTTTCGTTCCTTTCGATTGAATCCCAAAAAACATGTTTTCTCATTCTTTTTTGTCGAATAGTTTTCCCACAAGAATTGGTGTATCCATTTTATGCGTCCATTATTTAAATATCCCCTTGAACAACTTGCATCAATAAAACCCGACTTAACAATTATTCCACAAACCAGGGGTATTTTCGGCTAATATGAGTAAACAGTAATGCATCATAGGACCCAATGTTATAAAAAAAATAGTTACTTGGCATAAAGTAACAATTTGTTCATTTTCTACTGATACTCTTGAGGCAAAGCTGTGATATACATATTTTGCATACTAACTTCTCACGATGCTCGTACTAATATAAACCTTTCAATGTAGTTCAAATTACCATGACAACCAAATAAACACTTATTATCCATCCAACAAACTAAAAAGTAAAACGTTTAAGCTCTTTTATAGATAGTTCTCGGAATAAAAATATCTTGAATGATATGGTCAGAAAACTGAACGAAGATTTTGATAAACTGCAGTATCATGTCACGCCATACCCAAATTTTGGCCAAGTGGTTACCTAACCTAGCTGAATACGAAACACTGTTCAAAGAATACAGAGATCTGCAAAGCAACATTGAGTGCCTTATAAACAGATGCAACTTACTGTTGCAAAAGTTCAACATGAGACATACTACGAGGATGAATTATCTCATAGATGAGAATGAATTCCAGGCATCAGTGAGTATCAATATTGTGTTTCAAGGTCGTACAAGTAACTCCTCTGCTAAAACTACTTCGTTGCCCTGTTAAGATGTACGCAGATATAGTTGTCACCGTTCTTGACGGTTAGGTCATCAACGTCATATGAAATAAGTAAACAGATCGAGTATTCATAATTTCTGTTTTGACTGCCTCACACATCGGTCTTGCATTTTTTGATTTTGTGAGTTTCCCAGGTGTTACTATGGGCAAACCTTTTTTTATGTTCTGATTTTATTCGCTGAACACTGCGCAGACTAATCTTCAGCGCATCTGCTACTCTATCCTGTACGCATGAAGTAGGTAACAGGGGACCGCTGTATTTATTCACCTCCTGGACAATAAATTTAGCACGAGCTGTCGGCCTTCTCCATTGATCTTAGTTCCGGGCATTGTGCAATTTTGTATTGAAGATTGATAACAGGACAACTCAAGTTGCACGCCGATATCAAGTAAGTTGTCACTCTGACAAATATTATTGAAGGGCACTCATACGTAACGACAAAGTTTTCGAGACGGAGACACATCTAAAACCGTATGTCTTTGAACTTACCGAATAAACGTTCACACATAGGGGTAGGTTGCATGTGTATATATGAGGGAGATGGAGATATATAAAGGGATACTGGTAGTCTTACTTTGACCCACCAAGAACGGTGACGACTACAACTTTCTATGCGCTAAGACATCTCCTAAAAAGATTTACTACTATGAAGTTCGTATATGTTATTGTAGGACATTGAAGATTTATCAGTCACCATAGAGACTATGACGGAAAAATTTGAATCAATATTCAAACAACTGGATATGAAAGACTTGCATCCGTTAACACTTGCGAAATTCGCAAATAATCGTAAATCACTTTGGAATGGCAAGCTGAAGCTACAATTCTTGATTCAAGATATAATTCAAGAAATTTGTTCTCTGTATTTGATCTATGGAGACAGCTTATTTATTCTTGCTATAAGGTAAACATCATATTAGACGAAAATACCCCTGGTTTGCGAAATAAGTGTAAAGTGTGGATTTATTGCTGCAAGGGGGGTGGTCAAAACATGGACGCAATAGGTACACCAATTTTTGTAGGAAAACTTTTTATTCGACAACAAAGAATGAGAAAACGTGTGCTTTTGGGATTCTATCGAAAGTGTTGACAGGAACGAAAAAACTGTTCATGTAGGATTTTTAGGTATTTATGAGACCTACAAAGTGAGACCACACGTAAAAAGATCCGGCTAGTAGCAAAAAAGTTATAGCCGAAAACCGAGGCAAACTGCAGGTTTTGCACTAGTTGGTAAAGGGACGATGGTTTCTCGCAGATATTTGGTCAAGTAGTTTTCCTAATTTTTTATCCCAAAACACCTGTTTTCCGGCCATCACTACTAGTCTATTGAGCAATATACAGGGTTAGTTCAAAAGGCACTTTATTGCAAAATACACTAGTTTACCTTGCCGATATGAATCGCCAAACCATTCCGGAAGATAAATGTTACTTTTATGCAAAAAAGGATGGGTTACGTTTACAAATTCAAACATTTCGTATTTGTGAGTAATTCGCAACAAAAGATTATAGACACATCTGCTTTGTTCCTGTCAACACCTTCGTTTGAATCCCAAAAAACACATTTTCGCATTCTTTGTTGTCAAATAAAAAGTGTTCCCAAAAAAATTGGTGTACCCATTTTATGCGTCTATGTCTTAAATACCTCCTTGAACAACTTGCACCAATAAAACCAGACTTTACAATTATTTCGGGGAAATTTGCTAATATGATTAGACTATATGTACTGCTATCAATATTGTATTCAGTAGACATGATCACATTTCGTAAAGTTGTTCATTCCATGAGCGACGTAGAACCTTAACCCAGTTGATCAAAATGCGTGATGACAGATATTTATATTTTCTAGATTTTTTATTTCAGAATATCCTTAGCATTCAACAAACTCTACAACCTAGACAAAAAGTATGAACTGAAAAGCGACATAAGTATATGTAACAATGGATGTCCGTGTATCATGTTCCCAATGAGGAAATTTTCGGTAACCCGATTACTACAAATTGTTGCTCTGAACAGGGCGGAACTTTGTTGCCACAAACTGATCGACTGTTTATTGGATACGTATAAGAGCTATCAGCAGGACGATGATGATGGATCTGACAGTTCTAGCCTGGAAATATATATGTAAGAGCTTAGAAATAACACCAATTTATTTCGTAGTTGACTTGATGATTTTGAAGGACTCTCACAAAACATATGACTCCGCATCAGTCCTATGAAAGACTTGATGAACCAGGTATAGAAATATCTGAGAAAAATGAGAATGGCTTCGCAAATTTGGAGGAACTTATATTCCATGAAGAAAGAAGGGTAATAGGAGTACTTCAGATAATATTAAAGAATGCTCCAGAAATGCTAGGCACGGATGGTGTCAGAAGATGTAAAAACACTGGTGAGTCATTTACCTAATATAACTCAACGCAAACTAAATACATGATTAAATTTCTGTTTATTGTACGACACTTTTAAAGGCCACAGTGATGGTCGAAATGTCGTACAATGAAGAGAAATATAACATGTAATGGTTCAATGTAACATCTGAGACGTATCATGTGGTTTTCATGTCGATAAATAATATCACAACATCAGCCAACCGAATGTTGGGCTTCATCATCCGAAACAGTAGACAATTTTCCAATTTACATGTTTTGAAACTTCTTTATTCTTCGTACGTTCGATCTAAATTGGAAGGTTGTTCTTTAATTTGGTATCCCATCTATTCGGTTCATATAAGCCGTATTGAGCGAATACAAAGGAAGTTTTTGAAATTTCTGCATTTCAAGTGGACAGGCGAATATCCGGAGAGAGGATGTGATTATTCTGTACTCATGAATACATTTGACTGTATGTCGCTAAATAGTAGGAGAGTTATAAGTAGTTTAAATTTTCTTTATGATGTTTTGCACAATGATGTCATATGTGAATATATATTAAGTAAGCTTAACTTTCATGTACCTGCGCGCAATTTGCGTCACCAAATAACATTTTACTGCGAATTAGCTCGAACAAATATCTCGAGAAAATCGCCGGTCACGGTTATGTGTGAGAACTTCAATTCTTTAGGTGAATCTTGTGATGTGAATACTTCATCTAGAAATGACTTTAAACAACGTTATCTTGCCATTTCCCATGGCATGTAATGACCTTCTTGCGGTTAGAGTTATTCTTTTTTTTTTTAATATTTTGGCTTTTTGATCTACCTGTATTATTAATTTGATTGTGTTTTTTTTTATGTACTAGGATTATGTGTTGCTCTTGTTTTCTTTTTGAACTATTTCCTGTAATTGGGTGATTGTACCTGTTGGAAATAAAGATCCATCTATCTATCTATCTATCTATCTATCTATCTATCTCCCATGTTTGGTCAATTAAACCACAATATATTGTCAAAAAAGTGTCACTTGTACTGAAGAAAGTCACCGTTGGAACAGAAAAGTATACAATAATCAAGAATTTTAAGCACATGTGGTTTGCATGACCAGGCAAACATGGGGGATCATATATGTGGTTTGATTCGGTAAGACATTGGATTCCTATGAACATGAAAACCACAGGATATGCTGCTGGAGTTACATTAATCATTGATCTAACTTATATTTAATACTTTGAAAAGAGTAAGTTGATGGAGAGGTGCAGAATCTCCAATGTCACGGCTTCATTAACGACAGGCTGGTTACCTGCGCCAGCGATCGACAGGGCACCTTCTAGGTTACGTCATGAAGTTGTGGAGTAAACTGATCCAGTATTATGGTGAAGCTCGTGTCGATGCCCTTGATATCATGAAAGCGTTAGATCACCATGCTGCTCTCTTATGCAAACTTGTGCTGTCGCCTTGACTAAGTTATCCATGTTCGATGCTGTTTAGAGGAGGGCTGTCCGACTGATCGATGACTCTTCTTTAACGGACAGCCCTGGGACCCTTTCGCACCGGCGCGGCGGGCCGTCGTCGATCTAGCTCTCGTCTACCGCTACGCCAATGGACTTTGCTCCTCAGAGCTCTCCTCCATAATGCCTTTGTAAGATGTGCCTGTTAGGCAGACCCGCCGGTTGTCCCTAAGATATCGAGATTGTGGAACAATCTACAAGAGGAAGCTTTTTCCAGTTCTACTAACCTTAGGCAGTTCAAAAATCGGATTTACAAGTTTTACATAGCAGCCGCGGTACTCTGGCATTTAAGCTTCCGCCTGCGCTTAGGAGATCTGTTAAAACTAAGAAAAATGGGTTTATATATAAATACATGTTCAGAAATTGTCTAATAAGAGGACTTGAGACCTTACAGAAGTGTGAGTGTTGTGTTGGGTTTTGTAGAAAAGTTATTAAAGATTAATTTATGTAAACAATTTATTAAGTGGTAATCTAAAAATATTTTATATTTTAAAGGGATTGTCAAGTTGAATACCAAAGCACAGAACAAAGCTTTGGAATATTATGAACAAATTTTATGGGGTGAAGTGAGTAATTATTTGGAACACGTAATATTGTGGTGGGCCTCATCACCTCTGGCGGCAAGACTCCCTCATTCCAGTCAACATTTGAGAGAGTGGATAATGCAGTTTATCCCAACAGGTACGGGTGAATTTCATGAATATACAGGGTGTTAAGTTTCTACGCCAAAGCCCACCTTCATGCATAAGAGCCAGCTGTCGCGGCAAGTCAGGCTGGATATCTGAAAAGTATTTTGTATACTCCTTAGATGGTACAAGATGATCTGACGTTGATTCTTGTGCAAAACGGACTATATAAATTAAACTTTTAGCTGATATACCTCCTGTGATACTGTCAGCACTCGCTAGCTTAGCTGATGCGTTAGGTGTACACGTGACTTCAACTTCTTGGGACCAAAATTTCAGAAAAGCGCTAGTGGCATCGAAAGTAGCTTGTCATCCTGACACTGGAAGGTAAGCTGAGTTGCATGATCTATCTATAGATCAAGGACTTTCACTTTTGACTTCATTACTTCATTTCATGAATGACTTATTGTGCTAAGGTATAGAGTATCTCAGCTCTCAGCCGCAACTTGTAAGATATTTTAGAGGTACTAGGTTGATCTACTTCATCAAGTAGTACATCTACTTTTTTAGGTTATTCTCAGATGTATTGCAAGAGCTTGTTACTCTTTGTAATCAGTGCGAAACGACACCAGACTGGATCATGGGTGCAGCACTCAATGAGCTCCCGTTGGTAGAACAAATTCCTGTATTGCATAGACTAGGTAAGCCCAGTATTGTAGCATTGACTATCGTATTCCACTAGACGATAGCCCAACTTAATGCTATATTCCCGTCCGAAAAATTCATATTATACCGTAGCGTCATATATGAGAATTTGCCGCAGCAGTTTCACTATTTACTATATATACTTGAAAAAGGTTAGTGTCTCATAGAGGGCGCTGAAGTCAACTATATGAGCATATACGAGCATATAGATAGCGCCATCTAAGAGACACTAACCTTTTCAAAGTATATTATAGTAAATAAACAGAGATGCACATGATGAAAAACCATGTTACTAGGCGTTGGACTTGGAATTTTCATAAAACTTTGACACAACACGTGTTTCCTCGCCAAAGTCCGTGTGGCCTCCCCCCTTTCCCATGTGTTTCCCCCTATAGTACCGCGGTACCCCACGGGTGTTTAGGCCTTCGTGGTGATTAGAGTATATAAAAAAAACAAGGGTACCACTATGCCAAGTACGAAAACGCTTTGAAGTTTATGAAAATTGATCCAGTAGCGGCAGATCTACGGGCAAACAGACCAAATAAGACTAAAAATCGCCCGAACTTTGTTATTTGTCATTTTGAGGCTACTGTTCATTTTTTGGACCTTTTTTTGAGAGGTGAAGAATTAGGGATGGGGGTTTGAAGAGGGTGAGGGAGGGAATATTTCAATTATTTTGGGTTGGTACGAGTATATTTATACGATTGTAACCCTAGTACTGCGGTCATAAGCCAGAAGCTAGTATCTGCTACTTTCATATTATACAGGAGCGATAAGAACGTGTTGTAATTCTTCTAAAATTGTAATGTTTGAAGGCAAAAGAATGCTTTGGGTTTGTACCCAGTTAAAATGGATCATATTTCCTAATTCATCAATTTTACCGAGGACTCCTATCTATAAGTAAAGCAGGAATATACTGTTACCTCAGAATGGTCTGAACTGAAGTTTTATTAATTAATAACACAGTAAGTACTACGCCATGTTGTTTATCGCACATTAGGCAGCGGGTTTGGTATACATAATCTTATGTGTGTACAACCTAAAAGAATGTTTTACAGTATCCTTACAAATATACTAAATGACCGACGAAGTAATTAAGAATATTATGAATTTGGTGTGATTAAGTGTATGTCTTATAATATCTTCCAATGCTATTGCTTTGGTTGTAAATTAAAACACAGCATCTATATGGCTTCTAAGAATACAGTATGTGTCATTTACTATGTTTTAATTTATTGTTGGTGGGGAAGCGTATATATCAATTTTTTAACGTTAATATTTGTGTACGTACACAATACAGTACAAATGGTCCTTATTTAAATGCATCAGAACAAAGGTAGGAATAACCGAAAAAAAGATAAAGTTAGAATATAGCAAACATACGACACATCTAAGTGTGATTCTTAGGAAAATCCACAAACTCAACAGTGTAAAAACATAAGCGTGTTAAAATTTTCTTAACCTTTCTTTTAAAATTATACGTTCCTAAGCCCTGCACCATACGCACCTTTTAGGTGTATTTCAGACACACCCATTTCTCCGTATATTTGACCTTAAGACTTAGAATGATATTGGTGATAATTTCGATACCCACGTCGAGCGCAACGAAAATAGAATTTAAACCTGTTGAGAGATAGCCTCGGCTTACTCATCGTAACTCTGGAACGTTGTAGTATCGTCAGTAGGGTAAATGATGAGACATTTTTAGACGTTATCAGATGGGTGGGGACTGGAAACTAATTGTATGGACCTATTTGAATGAATTGAGCGATGACAGCAAAGTCTAATTTCGCTCTCGCTACGTACAATGACCGTGACAATATATTTTAAGGAGGCAAAAGCGATCCGAAACCTTTCAATCCTCCATATGTAGTTTTATTTTTCGGCCAGTGAAACACACAGACCCAACTCATGTACATGTTTCAGATCATTCAATCCATACTACTAGACTGTGGTCTATAAACGAAAGCAAGAAAATGGCGAACGTCTGGAACGTGCGCGGTTTCTTCAAAGTAACGCAAGGTGACATAGCCGACTGTATGAAGCAGCTGAACGACATGAGACTGGCTGATCACACGCTTGAGATCGAAAAGGGGGGACTGGATGTTCATGTTCAAGTTTGTGCTTTGATGAGAGCCAAGTTAGTCTCCGAAGTAAAGGAGAATATGCAGAAATTGAAGGTACTGGCTCTAGAGCAGAGGTTCCAACAGTAAATTTTGTTACGCCCCCCTTCATCAAAAACAATAATGTCACTCGTAAGTAGGTGGTAATATGTAAAAAACGAATGAGGAAAACAAGGAACAAAATAAATGTACTACCCTAAACTTGCTAACCAATTTATATGATATACAGGGTGTTTCAGTTTATTGTTGCATAACTTTAAGATTCGATAGAATTTTTAAAATTAATGCATAAAGTCTATATAAACATGGGTCGAAAATGCGTGGCTTCCGAAATACAGGGTGTTTAAATTTACTTTCTAAAATAGTTTTTTTTTAAATATTTCGAACAATATTTGATGTATAACAGTGAAAATTGGTATACAAGGGTTTTTTGGTCTGACAAAGCGATCCATGGGCATAGTTTTACTGTAGCCGCTAGAGGGCGCTCTCTACTGTACCTGTAGTGTATTAAAATGACCGAAATTTTTTTCTTAGGGCAATTTTTTGCTTTTTGTATAAAAAAACTGATTCTTCGCACTTTTCAACATAAAAAAGCTCTCTTGTGAATTTTCGTTATAGTTAGCCGTTTTTGAGATATTTCGATTTTTAAGGTTCAATGCATTTTTAATTATTTATGATAAAATAACGTTAAAAAGTCAGTATCTCGATAATTTTTAGAAGTAGGCTGTGCCTGCAAATATTTTTGAAATTGAAAGCAGAATAAGGTTAAACGTCAATTAGTTGACAGTTAGTTTTGTTGTCCGTTGAAACGTGAAACGTTTTTTTGCAATTGTGAATGCACGAAATTTAGGTTCTTTTACCTGTTTTTTTTTTGTAAGTTTTATAAAAATGTCATTTTTGTTCTCCAATCAAGAGTTAGCGGATATTCATTTTGTGTATGGCTTTGTAAATGGAAACGCAGCAGAAGCAGCCAGAGAATACGCACGAAGATTTCCAAACAGACGACATCCAACTCGCTCAGTATTTGTAAGAGTGCATCGCCAAATAATTGAAAATGGTTTTGGAAATCTCCAAAGGGATCAAAACATAGATGTTCGTCAGCGCAGATTTACCCGTTAGATTCTGCGTGAGTTTGATAGAGATCCGACAAGTGTTAGGAGAGTTTCTGGTGCCTTGGGAATTTCAGCAAGCCATGTTCACCGTGTTCTTAGAAATGACCATAGACGTCCTTACCATTTGCAACCTGTGCAAGGACTACAGCCAGGGGACGGAGAACGAAGAATCACATTTTGTCAGTGGATTCTTGATAGAACTGATAATAATAGGGAGTTTTTAAGTAACGTTTTATGGACCGATGAGTCATGCTTCACTAGACGTGGAGTGGTAAATTTTCATAATCAACATATTTGGTCGCATGAAAATCCGCATGCAGTTCGGGAAAGAAATTTTCAGCATGAATTTACTGTGAACGTGTGGATAGGTATCTACCGTAATCGACTATTTGGACCCTACCTTTTGCCTGCAAGGTTAAATGCTGCGACCTTCTTGGAATTTTTAAAGGCTGAACATGCAAATATGTGGGATGATGTTATGTTAGATTTAAGAAGATTGGTCTGGTTCCAGCTTGATGGTTGTCCAGCTCATTATTCCAGAATAGTTAGAAACTGGCTGGACGAAAATTATCCAGAAAGATGGATCGGCCGTGGAGAACCAGTCGCCTGGCCTCCACGATCCCCTGACCTAAATCCATTAGATTTCTTTGTGTGGGGATTTCTAAAAGACAAAGTGTACCAGACTCCCGTAACCACAAGAGATATGCTAAGAGACAGAATCAGGAATACATGTGATGAAATAAGGCCTTATTTGAATAATGCTATACCACGTTCGATCATTCGTAGATGTGAATTGTGTATTGAACAATTGGGTTTACATTTCGAGCAACTACTTTAGATTTTGAATGTTTTTCCTAACTAGCCAATAGCATTTTAGTTGTAAATAATTAATTTAATTTGTTAAAAATAATATTAGAAAATTAAACAAATTAATATTCTGTTTTTTGTGTTTATTTGGAGTTAGGAATTATTGCTGTGTTTAAAAACACAATCTAAACGATCATCTTAATTACTTATAATGCCCAAATCGAAAATGTAAAAAAAATATTATTTTCCCATAAATAATTAAAAATGCATCGAACCTTAAAAATCGAATTATCTCAAAAACGGCTAACTATAGCGAAAACTCACAGGAGAGCTTTTTTATGTTGAAAAGTGCGAAAAATCAGTTTTTTTATTCAAAAAGCAAAAAATTGCACTAAGAAAAAATTTTCGGTCATTTTAATACACTACAGGTACAGTAGAGAACGCCCTCTAGATGCTACAGTAAAACTATGCCCATGGTTCGTTTTGTCGTACCAAAAAACCCTTGGATAAAAATTTTCACTGTTATACATCAAATATTGTTCGAAATATTTAAAAAAAAACTATTTTAGAAAGTAAATTTAAACACCCTGTATTTCGGAAGCCACGCATTTTCGACCCATGTTTATATAGACTTTATACATTAATTTTAAAAGTTCTATCGAATCTTAAAGTTATGCAACAATAAACTGAAACACCCTGTATTTATAACCATATCTACTGAACTGATCGTTGACACTCCTCAACTGTGGCTGACTGCTTTCGCCATCTGGTCGGGTAATAATTCCCCTATCGACGAGTCGAGAAACATTCCAGCGTGATTGCCAACTTACATGGAAGTGGTTTAGATGGCGGCAGATTGATCCCCAGACGTATCAAAGTTTCGCAATGGCGTCGCAAACGATCCAGAAATGAGGCCATGCTCCCTATATGGTCGCGTAAATCTGGGTGCCCAAGCGTCGATTTCACTTCTGGTCACCTGTTAGATCTTCTATTTGACGTAAGAGGGTGTATTTCGCTGGTACCCAGAGCTATACGAGGGTGACCTTAATGGATACTCGTGAAAAAGACTACTAGTGTCAAAGAAACATAAATAGTTTATTTTTTTCTCTTTCAGGAAACTCCTCAACAATGCGTCGAAGGGCTAGCAAGTGTATGTCGGACTATATGTCTGGCTAATTTAAAAATGATCTTCCCGAAGCCGTCATATTGGAAACAGACTGTTATTGAGGGAATATCTGAGAAACCTTGCGATTTTGTGGAGAAGTATTTGAGTAAGCAAGCTTTGTGAATATATTTTTATAAATTATATTTGTTTCCTAACTTATCAAATAGCTGAGCGTCAACTGATTAACAGTTCTGGTCTATACTACTTACTTAAGATTTCACTTATTGGCCTTATCCTAATTTGCAGACCAGATACTTGTTCCTGTTCTTGAGGCCACTGAAGACTACGATATTGCCAACATGATTCTCACATTGCTATGTGAATCCTGGCTAGACCATATCTACACAAATAAAATAAAATTCAGCGAACAAGGGGCTTGTCAACTGCTCTGCGATTTTGCGTACGTCACTATTTGGCTGTCTAACTGTCTCGTTGTGAGCGAGACCATGAGAACAAAGCTGTTGAAGAACGAAATATTGAAGAGATGTGAAGGTGTCGGGCGATTGCTTCTCAGATGTCCGGGAGAGAAAATCAAAATGGCGGACAAGCACAAGAGAAAAGCATCTGGTAAGTCATCATTTTGGAAGACAACTCATTTAAATAACTGCATTTCTCGCTGACTGAATCAGTCAATAGGATGATTCCGGATACCGATAGAACGCGACAATCTGACTCACGTAGCCCACATAACATAGTTACATTCTGAGATCAACTTTCACGTCACATTTTTGCAAGAAATCTTACGTTTTAACTTTGCGGGACAAAGTTTTGCCTCCTTTCGTTCAAAGAACAAAAGTAAATAATTCAGAATAAACTTTTGGAAGCAAAAGTTTGTAATCTGTCGAAATAAGAAGCTGATGAGCTTTATACAATAACACTGCGTATATATTATTCTGTAGTTGAATAGCAAGGTTAGTGGAGTTCCTAAGTTCCGAATAAAAATTTAATCGTTTTTATTTCAGTAGCTGCCGAAGTGAGTGACGCAGAAAAATCACAACTAATGCCTGCAGAAATGTATGTACCAAATCAAGAACAGTGGCTGGCACTTCGGGCTACGAGGAAAACTCTGTTCCCAGCACCTGTATGTTGCAGCAAATATGAGACTTTCAAATAATGAAAACATTCATTCACTGTACATGTTCACTACATTGATCTGTGATTTTCAATGCTTGTAAGATATTATTAATAAAGTAGCGAAGAGAGTCAGTGTTTTCTTTCTTAAAGCGGAGCGATAAGATGAGTTCCTTGGACTTCATTTCGAGCTTTTCAATCTATCGGATGGCCCACACGCCGTAAGCGCCACCTATGGAGCGACGGCGCAACGTCCGTTGTGCTATCACATTGTTTAAACCGCTGCAACCACATGTCGCTAGCATGGTTTGCGGCTTGTTAGCTTGTTGAAAGAGATTATGCCGTATCTTTAGTGTATTTTTGGAGCAAGATGTAATCGAGGAAATACAACTTTTTTTTTTTTTTTGGCACTAGGACATTGCCCCATTAGCCAGAATCAAGTATTTATCTATTATATCATACACACATATATAATTTAAGACGTGTAAAATGGCAATGACGTAGCAAGCAGATCCCCTCAGCTATCAGGGTATTGCAGGAAAGACATTTTGGTGACACAGTCGTATTTGGGCGAAGGAGCAAGTACTTAACAAACAGTAGGGAGAAATTGATTATTAAATTTCTTCTAATGCACACTCTCCACTCTGGATGAAAAACAAAAAAGTTAATATAGAAGAACTAAGAAAGTGTTATCAGGAGGGGCGGGGGTTAAGCATTACACACAAATTTTCAGATGACATTCGTGTCTAAAGCACACCATAACTACATATTAAACCTTTGCAACTCTAAGGGGTAGGAGAGAGGATGGGTCAGACAGGGACACACGTTCTTCTCGCCCAGGGACCCGTCAGGGCATTTTTCACATACAACAATTAGGCCACGGATATGAAGGATATATTTATACATAAAGGTACAAAAAACAGAGGATAACTAAAATACGATTGTTATATTTTGATGCCAGAATTTCTGATAAATTTAACAACGAGAATGATCACATCAGATCTACCTAGCGAAAATACATGAGATGTATTTAGGGGGGCAGATATGCCAGATTTCACCAAATCGGAGTAGAGTGCATTGCAGTGATCCAGGAATTTAGCGCAACCAAAGAAACAGTGATCCAAGTCACCATAAACTTCACAAACATCGCACAGTGCAGATGGGACCAAATTTAATCTTGCAAGGTGTGATGGAAAAACACCATGTCCTATTTTCGCACGGGTGATGCAAGAAATATATTTTCTGGGTATTTTGAAATTTTCGTGCCAGTATCCTCGTGGCAGGCTAGGGTGTATGAGGTTGTATCTTGTAGGATTAGTAAAACAGTATTCTATCCATTCACTGCGCCATCGCTTGAGCAAATTACCTTTAAGTATCACTCGATTGTCTTGCATGCTTAAGGGTATGTCCAGCTTAGTTCCAGATGTTATACTCATCTTTGCTAGATCGTCAGCTTTTTCGTTGTGTATTATCCCAGAGTGGGCCTTCACCCAAACTAGTGTAATCCTGAGGCCTCGTTGTTTTAGCTGACTTATTTTCGATCTTATGTTGAATAAGTGTATATTTTGCATATCGAAAGGACTGCCGTTTTTTAAACTACTGACAACAGAGAGGGAGTCCGAGAATATAGACGTGTTACCAAGATTGTGGTCCTCTACAAACTGTAGGGCTTGGAATATAGCAATAGCTTCTGCAGAAAAAATCGTGAATTCATTTGGTAGTTTAAACATGGAAAAAATATCTATTGAAGGAATATAATGAGCGCATCCCGTTCCTGACGCCGACTTCGATGCATCGGTGTAAATGAATGCACCACCAGGAAATACAACTGAAAGGCACTTTTAGCTGCTTGTTTCCGCAACCTCACATCTGGAACAGTGTCGTAGTCTATTCTGGCATATGCCAAAAGCATAAAGATGGCGCTGACGCTTCAAACCCTAAAGTATGCAACTCGCAAACCATAGATCTGAGTAACAACTAGCTGGATCAGCGCTATCTGTAGTCGTTGACTAGAAATTGTCAGAAGGTGATAATTGCGGAACGCACTCAGACTGTAGTATGAACGTACTACGATCTCGATTTTCCCCATTGACAAATTGACGTCATTTGACAGCAATTTCAATGTCAATTTGTCGAGCAAATGTCAAACGTTCCCCATCCGAGAGATCCGAAAGGCTGTTCTCATTTCTAACATTTACGCTGCGGTATTTTCATTGAATTTATAGTTTCAAATGGTGATTGTTTAATAAAATCGCTTAGCGTTGTAATCTAGAAATTAGTAGGGAATATATACTTTGCGTTTTTGCTATGAATAAGGAAAAACTTCCGAAACTGGTGGATGTGTATCGTCCGTCGAAGCCACTCAATAGGAGACAGCTACCTCTTGTTATTGATGAAAATTTAACGGTAATGCATCATTCCTCAATATAACATATAAATAACATCTAATATCGATTTCCATTATATTGCATACACCACCCGTCTTCTGAGAAATACATTTTTTTGACTTTGCTCCCTTGCAGCTTGTGATGGATGTAAAGAGTTCTGGAATCGTTTGTGATAATCAAATACTACGGGGAAAAGATCTAGAGGATTTTGCCGTAAAATGGAGCATTTTGAAACCCCAAGAGCTACAAGCAGCTCTCCAGATCACCAAGAGTGAACTGATGCATGTCTTAAACCAAAATGTGCCATGTGTGGGGTGCCGAAGAAGGTAAGATCCCATTTGATGAATACTTATCAGTGTTTTTATGGATTTAAACTTGCTAACAGGTGCTTTATTTTCGGAAAATTTCAAGTATCAAAGTCACTAAAGCAGGGAAGTAGGTCACCCCATTTTCCAGTTCCTCATAAATTTCCTTGGAAAAGAAAATTTATTGCATTCTTAAGAACAACAGGATTACACTTATTCTGTCTAATTTTGATGTTTTTCATTTAACACATTGACTGCAAACTGGGATGAGGATACCCACCTCAGAAACTGAAATACTTTTTTTGGAAATAATACACAGTTTGGATGATAGAAAAATGAAAAACCCATGCATTTATAAAAAAACTCAAAAATAACGCCGTGAGAGCTAGGAAGTCTTAAGACATCCTCAGCTTCCTGCTAAAAAATATTCGCTAGGAGCGGAGGGCGTCTAAAGACACCTCACATTTGATAAAAGATAATCTTAAAAACATAATCATAACTACTTATTTTTATGAAATTCCACAAAACAAGGCTCGAAACACAAGGCCAGCTTTCCAGGACAAGATGGGCAATGAAAAATGGTTTCCTTGCGAATCTTTTTTTACAGCAGTTAGTGAACTTTCGATGGGCATGTTTCTTCTTCCCTCCTGCTTGAGGATTTTTTCTGGTTTATGTTCTGTTGTGTTTCGTTTTTCAGCGGGATTTGGTCCTTGTTTTTCAGGAAGTAGATACTCAAGTACACGAAGTCGGTATTCGTATAAGGATGCTCTTGGCTGTTCATACTTTTTGAACAAAAAATAAGAATTTAGTGAAGTGAAGTGCAAACATCTTAAAATCAACATAAAACGGTCTCTGCCCATATAGGTAGAAAACACAGGAATATTGAATACCCTGTGCCTTCTCCAGTAATCCTGTAGTCTATTTAGTCTTATGGTACCCATATGAAATACAAGGCCAATAAATATTTTCAATTCCTCTCTTGTCAATTTCGTCCAGTGAGTTATTCGCGATGTTTGTTTAGTATTTTCCGAAAGAAAAATTTCTTAATAAATTATAAAGAATAATTGAACAAGTTAGAGCATCAGCTAGAAAAATATGCTTATAAAATGTGAAATATAATATTACAACATACAATATTGTTTTCATTACTATGAATCTGGTTTGTAAAAATGTTACTTATATAAGCATTAACTCAAAGTTTGCATTAGCTACTCTATTACTTTATATTAACCTGTAAGATACTCATTGCAAGCCCCAGCATCTTACACTCACAAATTATTTTTGTGCTTTATATAACTTATTAAACCATTTTGTATAATGTTCTATGTGACTGCTTTTATTCAAATACATTATATAGAAAATCTGTTTTAGTGTTGATAGACTGTATTATCAACTGTACAAATTTGGTCATCCCACACTGGACCCTCTAGTGATAAGATCTGATGGGATTATTACAATAAAGGAAGAAAAGCAAGCTTATCAAATAGTTGGGTCTATTTTCATGATCATGCGTAAGTAGATATTTTAAAACTTTTATTTATATTTAGTAGAATATTTGAAAACTTCTATTGTACAAGTACATTATATAATATATAAATATTCTTTTCAGTGCAAGGTTAGCCAAACTGATCGAAACTCAGCCAAAAAGGAACAAAAAAAGTGTCAGGTGTTTGTTACATTCCTTAGATTCTCAGCGCAGTAGACCCCTGACTCCAGCATGGCGAGATGTCTGGGACTGCATGAAGCCACACTGCAAAAAGGAGGTATGCATCATAGAAGCATCAAGTTTACACACCACATTAGAAACATACTTGAGGAAACACAGGTTTTGTGGAGAATGTAGGATGAAAGTTTTGAAAGGTAAGTCAGGGTTAAACCAATGTATTTTATTAATATTACTGCAAGATACTTTCAATTTACGTATTTTTATAGTTAAATTCACTCATGCCCTTTATACAAAATGATTGTCTTGTAGTGCATTCAGACATACAAAATCTGTAAATTAAGTGATGAGACTGATTTTTTTTATACAAATATAATTACAATTTTATATTATTTATCTCAAAGTAACTTCCTTCTGAAGCTATACAGTGCTGGAGCCGGTCTTTCACTCCTCATAGCAGTGCTGGAATGCCATTACTGGAATAGCCTTCAGCTGGTTAGTTACAGCTGTTTAAACAATTTCAGCTGTCCCAAAATGGGTTATCTTGAGGTGATATTTCAACTTTGGGAAGAGGACAAGGACTCAGGTCAGGCAAATAATGAGGCTGAGGATCAACACAAACGTTTTTTCTATCCAAAAATTTGTTTATTGACATTGCTGTATGCCAAGGAGTATTATTGTGATACAACACCCAGTTGTTCTTGATCTGATGAACTGTGGTATCAGTCAAATTTAACTCTTCCCTGGTCATTCTGACTATCAACTGACGAGCTGAATGCACAAGAACAAGGATTCTGTTGATATTTTTATTGGTTCTTGAAGATCCAGGCCTTCTGCTTCATCTCTCTGCCTTCTGGAAATGCCTTAAACCACTGAAGACTATGAGCTCTTGACAAAACACATTATCTCTATAGGCCTGTTTAGCAAGACATTCCATTACACTATGTCCAAGTCTGAAACAAAACCTGATAGCACATCCTTGCTTAAAATTAATGTCACTCATTTTTAGAACACAATAGAAAAATTGTTTCAAAAAAAAGTCGCTACCGACAACCAAATAACTCGAGTGAATTCAAACTTGCACTGAATGCGGATCATATGTTCCCTTGTCTCCCCTCCAAGCCTGGCGTCTCCAGTGTTGCCAGAACGAAAGCTCTGTTGCCAGTCTCATCACTTAATTTACAGACCATGTATATTGTAATACAAATTGATGGAGCCTTGTTCACAGGACACATGTTGTATTATGCACAAAATAAACATTTAACATAAAATTATACCCAAATTGAATTGCAGTTTTTGATAATTGGAAATATTGCTACCTGTGTGGCTGGTGAAGTCATACCACAGAGTATCTCTAAGTTGGGGTAATGAAGCATCATATTACAATCAGTTACTATCATTAAAAATGTAGAAAAAACATTAAAATAAAGAAAAAACTAGAAAAGGTCTTACTGAAAATGAGCAAAAATATGTTGCATTTATTTTGTGGCTGAAAGTACAGCATCAGCAGGAAATCATTGAGATCAATTATTTAATATGTTCAATACAGAAAGGAACAACCACAACAGTTTGCAGAACCAGTTTGTTGGTGCCTTGCTCTACCATACATATTTCTCTCTCTTATTGCCCATACACATTGAATATGGGATCTCAATCATTCTCTGCATATTGTGGGACTAATGTTGTGGAATATCAGAAACTTAACATTGTGGTAGCATAGTGTCTTTAAAAACACATCTATTTAGATGGATATGGTCAAATGGGGATTCTTTTCCAGCATATACATTGTTGGTGGAAGAGCCAGACCCAACAAAAGAAAAAGGATATGTCTCATCATTATATGCAGGCATCAAAAGATGTCTGCCTGACAAGCATATTCATTTACAAACTAAGACTGAATATATAACTAAATTAATCAGTCGTGCCGAACCTGAACTGCTTGGAAGGTATGTATTCTTATCTCTTTTTCATATCTCAACAATTTGGAAATAAAATCCTATGATATATCAAATTGCTTCATTCGAAAGGGACTATCCAAATCTGCAATAAAATGTATGGCTTTCTATTTCAAAAAAAATTATGTTTCACGATGTGGTTACGAAGTTAGATATAAATATTTTTTAAGTTAGAAGCATGTTGTTGGCTATAATTTTTGTATTTCACTTTTTTAGATACCATGCATAATAACAGTTATTGATTGGCCCCTCACTAAAAAGTCACTATGCATAAAAACAACCATCAAAGTTTAAGTTAATCTCATTTTATTTAACCTTTTTCACCTCTAAATCAATGTATTCTAATTATCTATGATAATTTGTCACAACTGTTTCTCTCTCTCTCTCTATATATATATATACATATATATTTTAAAAAGGTTAGTTTCTCAGCCCTACTGAGCGAAGGCCGTGGCAAATGCTTGTTCCGGAAGTTGTTGTATCCAGTATACAACTTCTTCCCGGCCAAGTGATTGTGCACGCGCTAAGGAATACCTCAGTACCGATTGCCGGGTGGCGGTACAAGTCCGCCAACGGGCCACTTTAGGTCTATCTAACATCGCTAACACGTAAAAAGAAGGTGGTAGACAAGGACCAGTCGACCGAGCTAGCTTTTCCCAGGGTGTCTTATAAATGTCCACATGTTTCCACACCTAAGCTATGCAGTCGGTTATCTACCAAACAAAGAAATTAATGATGATGGATCCCTCGAGCACTAAGAACTCTGGACGTAAACTCACTCCACTCTCAGAATGTCTGGGTGGAGGGTGGGCTCGAGGGAACAACATCGAAGATAAAATTTGTTTTTCGAACATCTGCGGGATCAACAGCAACATTAATGCTGTTCATCACTACCTGCAATCCAATCGTCCCGCCGTGCTTTTCTTGGTGGAGACAAAAATCGCACAGACTGCACCGGTTAACCATCTCAACTTCCCAAACTACGAGAATCTGAGAAAGAACGGGGGAGTTGTGGCTTTTGTCCGCAGCAGTCTTTCCTGCTCCAGGGATCTTTCTTTGGAATCAGACCGGAAGGACATTCTGTGGCTTCGCCTCAGCTCCAAAACATCACCCAAATTTATTTGCTGCCTTTATCGCTCTCCCTCGAACCATAACTGGGATGACCTACTCGAATACCTCGCCGTCCAGATCGACTTCCTGAACATCAATCACCCCGCTTCAGAGGTAGTTCTTCTCGGTGATTTCAATGCCCATAATGAGCTTTGGTTGGGCTCAAATAAGACCGATGCAGCAGGTCGTGCAGTCGAAGCGTTCGCTCTTACTCAAGGGCTGACCCAGCTGGTGACGAGCCCTACTTTTTTCCTCCGCGTCTCGTCACACGCCAGTAGCCTGCTGGATCTCTTTCTGACCACGCATCCTGTCCCTTACAGCACTGCTGTCCTGTACCCCCTGGGTAACTCAGATCACGGTGTTGTGGAGGTTAGGTTTCGGTCAGAAATCGCTGTGGCAGCAGAAACTCGCACAGGCCGCAAAACTTGGCATTACGGACATGCCGACTGGGAGGGGCTCAGAAACTTCTTCTCTAGCTTTCCTTGGAGAGATGTCTGTTTCACTGACGCGGATGCGTCGGCTGTCTGTTCTTCGATAACCGAAATTATCCACGTCGGAATAGAGGAATACATCCCTCACACAGTGAAAGTTCCTAAACCAGGGTCCAACGGCTGGTTCAACAAATCGTGTGACACTGCAACTAGGACGTCTAACATAATGAACACCATCTGATCCAAACATATTAAACTTGGATTCGTCACTGAAACATACTCTCTTCCAGTCACAGATGCTCCAATCAAGATGCAACCGTGCAAATTGTAATCGGTCCTTACGGTTTTTCCTCGAGATTATCGGCTTCTTACTCGGGCGACTTGCAAATAACTTCAAATCATTTAATCTTCTACTTACAGTTTTCGTAGAGACACTGGCAATTACTTTTGTCTCGATTTCGGCTTTTATTTGTCTTGGAGTTTTAAACGGATCTTTGGACGAAATTACGTTTATTAATCTAACTGATCTAGCATTTAGTTTTCTAGGCCGACCACTTCTCTTAGCGGCTTCCAAGATACCTTTTTGTTTATATTTGTTCAATATTGCCCAAACTGCTTTATGCTTCAGCTTCAAATTTTTGGCAATGTCGACTTGACGTTGACCATCTTTGTATAGCTCAATGATCTTAGTTTCATAGTAGTTAAACCTATTAATATTTATTTTTCAATTCAGTTAAAATAGTCGAAATGGGGTGTCATACGATTAATCTAATGTTTATTTTGTCGATCTACCGCGATTTCAGCCTTACGACTTTTCTTTGAACAATTTGATGTAGTAGCACTGTACAGTTCTGTGACTGGACAGCTGAGCCAATGAATTGCAGTCCTGGTTTCAAGTATGACAAAGATTTTTTGTGTATTTTACTTTCTTTTCCCCAAGAAACATACGTTAATTATATGCATACTGAATTACTTTCATTAAAAATATGATTGTCAGATGTCAATACTTTGCATACATAAAGGATGTGTGTGCAAAACACTGGTTCATATTAGAGGTGTGGGAAAAGAAACTATTTGTTACTCGAGTACTCGTTACTCTTAGATACAAGAAGTTACGAGTATCAATCCGAGCACTAAAATATTACTTTGATTACTCTGTTTTCCGTACCCGAACCCGGTTCATGTACAATCGTTGAGTGGCAACTCTGGTTTCTGCCACCTTAGGCATCACTGTAGCGCTGCCGCTCATGCATCAGGGTTGCCAGACATTCCACATTCGGGAGGAAACTTGGAAACTCCAGATTTGAAAACAATGATCAAATTCTATGTCCACCATTGGAGCAAAGTTCGGCAGTATTATGAGCCAGAAAAGCGACATCAGGGTAACAGCACCGTTCACGAAAACCACAATAATAAAACTATGTCAATTTGATTCTTGTTTACTTGTCCCTCATTTTGCTAAACATTTATAATTCAGTATGACCACCAATAATATGTATAGACTATGCTCCACGTAGAATTTTTTATACTGGCACATGCTTAATTGAAATGCTTCGAAAAGCTACTTGCCATACCGAATTTTGTTAAGCCCATATACAGATCATCTTTCTAACTAAAAGACATGCTTTTTAAGCATTTCTAGTAAATAGAAAGTATTTTCAGTTTTTAGACTCATATGAGACCTATGACACCCTATCCTATAATAACCCATCTCGTTTTGTATAGAGTTTGAAGATACGATGTTTGCATTAAACACGGAAGATTTGAATAAACTATGCCTGAAAAATTTTGCAAATTTTAAGGTTATCCTCTTACAACATTCGGTTCCGTTGGAGTTATACTCATAGTAATCAAAGTAACGAATACAGTAAGTGATTACTTTGTAGAAGAGTAACGGTTAGTAACGAATACGCGAAAGTACCGAGAATCAGCACCACTTTCGAAAAAAATATTCCACAGAAACAGCTTTCCAGTTGGTAACTGAGAATTGGAGAAGAGCCATAGACTCAGAAGAAGTTGTCATAGCAGTACTTTTGGATTTGAAGAGGGCATTTGAAACGAATGATAGAGATATTTTGTTAGTATAACAGGAAGTGTTTTAGATTGGTTTAGAAATTATTTGTGTAAAAGGATGCAAGTTACAAAAGTTAATGACACTATTTCATCAAAAATTGAAAATACGTTGGGTGTTCCACAGGGCAGTATCCTGGGACCACTTCTTTTTATTTTATACATAAATGATTTACCTGCCATAGTCAAAAAATGCAAAATTCAAATTTTCGCCGATGACACTATGATTTATATAAGTACTAAAAATATTCAGTCTGGTATCTCTTATATAAATGAAGACTTGAAGCTTGTCTCAAAATGGTTAGCATCTAACAGACTAAAATTAAATGCAAGTAAAACGAAAGCCTTGTTAATCGGAAAAAAACAATGTACAAATGTTCAACTGAATATTGATGGTGAAGATATTGAATTCGTAGAAAATTTTAAATACCTGGGAGTTTTTGTTGACTGTCGATTAATTTTTGATATTCATTATGAAAAAGTTATAAATAAGATTAGTAGTAAAGTGGGATATTTATCGAGAGTTTCTGGATGTCTGAGTTCATATAGCAGAAAAATTATCTATAATACCATCATTCTTCCAAATTTCTTGTACTGTTCGACTATTCTATATTTAGCAAATAATTCCATTTTTGAAAGACTGCAAATTTTACAAAATAAGTGCATGAGAATAATACTAAATAAAGATAAATATACTCCAATTAGGCAAATGCTTAGCAAATTAAAATGGCTCAATGTAAAAAATTTTATCAAATATCTTGTAATGATATTCATTTATAAAGTAAAAAATAATATATTTCCATCAAGTCTAACTAATTTAACATCATCAAATGTCGACCATCATTTACATAATACCAGAAATAAAGATGACTTCCATTTAATGACCAAAAAGTATTACATATGCTACAAATCTGTATTCCATCAATGGTTGATTGAATATAATAAATTATACTCGGAGATAAAAGACCAGAAAACTTTGACAAAATGTAAAGTAAAATTGAGAAATCACTTGTTAAATCTACAATTATAATTTGCCCAGCATTTACATCATACACCATATGGCTTGAATTTACTTGTTCTAAGTTGTTTACAATTGTTCTGTTTATGTAGCCAAATGTGCTAAATAAATCTTTCTACTACTACTACTACTTGTTCATATATCTACAAATTTAAACATTAGACGGCAATTTGATCGTTAATCGACACGTTGATGCATTTTTAAAAATAAATCCTTTTTTCTCAACTAGGTAATACACTGTTCTTTTTAATAAAGCTCTCGGTAATTGATGTCATATCAATCTAGGCATTATTTATTTCTTTTATCTACCAAATTTACGGGTGACCCCATTTTTACAAAATAAAATCACAAAATGGGAACAACATTTTCAACATGCAAGCTCACAAGACAATTATAAAAATCAAAATTTAAAAGATAATTTTTAAAGCCTGAGAGTGTACAGGTAAAAATGTCAATATTAGACTGAGCTAAATTGATAACACGAAATGCTCTATCGAGTGAAGAGTGCTGAACCATAGGTTGTGGGATGGAACTTAATCACTACGCAATGTTCTACGGGTTACATTAAGATTTATTTATGTTAACAAAGTTTCGCAATTGGTGATCCCCAATAAAATCTTGAAAGCGAAACAACCATCAAAGACCAAGCATCTATGCTCCAATGTAGGTAAACGCAAATGTTCTAACATGTCAGCTCTATGATATTCCATCAAGTTTAAGTTCCTCTTTAATGCTGCAAGACGTAAACATTTATACTGGACACTCTCTAAATCATCTTATCTTTATAACACTGGTACTGAGGGGACTATACTACTGTGACACATTCTAAATTTGATCTTACCAAGGAGCAATATCAAATTCGGAAGGTGATGATTGAAAAACACGTACAGTTTCTCCAAACAAAGCCCAGCATCTGAATGCCCTTTATACTGACTTTGAGAAAAGCACTAAAAGATCCCTAGCGGTAGCCTTATAAGAGAGAGTATCATTATTTAATCTATAGCCAGTTGAAATTCTACTCCTACTTTTGAAAAAACATGAAAAAGCATTTATTAGAGTTCAGATACGAGTGATTAAGCTGTGTCCACTGCTACAGCCCATCAAGGTCCCGCTGAAGGTCCACCATGTCATCTTTCTCCAGTATTGTCCTGTAAACTATTTTTATATTGGCCAATTTTCGATGCAGTTTCAGATCATAGGTTTTGATCTCCGCATCAACTGAAAAAATATGTTTTTGTGGCTAAACCAGAGGATTTTTAAAGAATTTCTTGATTTAGTATGAGGATTGAGGCCGTTCTCACACAAAAACCGCCTATATCGATTAGATCCATTACTACGGTCCATTTTGATCCAGATCAAGACCTTTGATATCCTGAGCCAAACCTTTTCAAAGCATACATAGTAAATACACATACATATACATTTTATATTGAATAGTTAATGTCTGGTAACCCTGGGATCTTACTCTATTAGAACAATATCTAAAAAACCGTTTCTGTTTCAGTCGACGCGAGCGTCACGCTAAGACAATGGAAATCGCTCAAGAGGAGGTTCTAACTTGCTTGGGCATATGCGTGTACGAACGGCTTCACCGCGTGGCGACACGTGTGCGCGAAGAGGAGCGCACGTGCCGCGTGTTCGCCGCCGCTGCCGTCTATTCGCTCAGCGAGAACTTCGAATCGGCCGTGGAACGGTTCACAGGCGTCTCAAAGACGGAGATCCTTTACGAGGAGTTGCAGAGGGAGGAGCGACAACGGCTGCAAAGGAAGGAGCAGAAGAAGATCAAGAGGAAGAGGAAAAAAGGTAGGGGGCAGTTTCATAGGACTCGCTATTTGACTAGGGATCGACCGTTCCGATATGTATATCGGCCAAATTACATAGATAATGTGACATTTTTTCGTTTTTCTTTTTTACCTCCTCGAACACATTACCTCGTCAGTAATATTTGGATTTTTCTGTGTACCGCCTCAATAGGTTGTTACATTTTAGTATTCAGTCAGTCTTGATTCAATTATCTGTATTGATTTATTAGTATTTTCATTTAACGATGTTGATTTCTTGTCGAAGCAGGAAAAACTGATGCCGGTTCCAAAGACACGTCAACCCATAGTGTAGAGGAGGAAGAGTGCTCATGTGCCGATTTAGAAGAGGGCGGAAAACAGGACGACGACGCGATTGGCTGCGAAGAGTGCAGTGGGCGACGCCCGAAGGCCGTTGACGGATCGGACCGCCGTCTGAACGGTAACGGCAAGCCAATCAACAACGGCGGTTGCATGGTGGGAGAGGAGGAGGGGTGGTTGGAAGCGATAGGGGAGTGCAAGTGTGGTGAAGAGGGTGGTGCTACTTGCGTAGAGGAGGAGACGACAGTGCAAGTCGAAAGGAGTAGCAAGTTTGATAGAGAGGCTATGGGAAGATGCAAGTGTGATACTAGGTGAGCGATTGGAGAAATGGTTGAAATGATGTATTTATTATTTTATTGTAAAAAGCTACATTGATTTTGTAAGATGCAGTGAAACTTACAACTTGTAAAGTCGTTCCGTGAAAAACTTCGGTAGGAAGCGTTCTTTCTCTTCGATATTTTTGGGCCATTAATCGCTAAGGGTGAGATTAATGTCAGGAGCATTTTGAAAAAACAGCCCAATCAGCAGTAAGAAGAACATCAACAATTGTTGTTCTGTGACATTGGTATCTCTCAGTGTGTCTGTCGCCCCTCGAGTATTGTCTATATGAATGTTGAATATTGGAAATCACGAAAGCACATTATTTTGACAAGGTCATACCTCAGCAAACATAAATAGGTCATTTACTTATAACATGGGAAAGCTGCGCTAAATATCTCAGGGTCATTCTGGACAAATGGATGACTTGGAATCATATTGAATCGTTAAAAACTAAATTCCAAATTATGTTTCGACAGCTTTACCCATTATTATTAAAACATTAAAAATTAAGTTTGATGAACAAGATTCTGCTCTATAAGGTTGTCATAAGACCAGCAATGACTTACACTTGTAAGATTTGGTGTTTTATTTTCAAAACACATGCGAAATCTGCAGGTTCTGAAAATCAGGATGTAGCTCACTATTGCTGACACTCCATGGTATGTGTATAACGAAACTTTTCACAGAGACCCCAGTGTCCCTTATCTAAGGGACTGCATCTCACACCAACCCTCTGTTGCGCGAGCCAGTAAATTTCACAGTCGAGCAAGTTCGCAAGCACAAAAGGCCGCGGCTCGCACTGTAATCAAAATCAATTCTCGAATTCAGAACAACCATATTAAAGCATTTTTACAAAATCCTTACAAAAATCAAATATTCTTAAACCACATCAAAATCTGTCAAGTGATTTGAACAATGTCTAAACGCTACTTGTCCTAAAAGTGTGTCTTCTTCCTCTTTGATCTCTTCCTTCCTGGTCTCGTTTTCTTCCCTTTTTTTCTTAAATTTGTCTGGTTTCCGGGTTACCAGACCTGACATACTTACAAACTGACACTATGACGCAAGAGCTAAGGTCCTACCGACAGCTCTGACAACCAACGATGACTTGGCTTGAGGCTTGAGTAGAGCGCATCCATATTTTGCGAAATAACAAGTGATCATTTTGCCTTTTTAAAGTTAAGCCAGTACACAAGGTGTCACAGAAGCCAACATCAAGCCGGAAACGAGGGTTAGGCCAAGTCATAATAGTTATCAGAAATATATAAAAAAATGTAAGTCGTGTACTTTTCTAACTATAGGCTTAAAAAACGGAAAAATCTGCCCCCTGGGATGATCTTTTAGTTCCTATTATTACAAATTTCAATTTTTTTCTTAGACGGAATGACGGACAGTGCCATTCTATGTCGTGCCAGCAAGACAGATAGTAACGCCACTTTTATTAACTCATGATTGTGTAGTGCCACCACGTCTGCATACCGTACACCTCATGTATATGGGATGTAGATGCAATACTAGTGCTGCAGTCAAATGCTGCTTGTCATCCCAATCACCGAGTTTTTGTGAATGTGCACCGTTTACTCTCAGACATCGTACTACAAGCAGCCGAAGAAGACCGACACGAGTATTATGTAAAAAACCTATAAAACGTAAAAAAAACAGTATAATGTCATCTTGCAGACTAGGTAGTTTTTAGGGTGCAAATAGTTCATTCCACGTTTGCTCGCTATGACCGCTGTGAGCGTCCATCTATGGAGGAATGACTCAACTACACGCATTGTTTGTTGCATATGTTTGTGAAGCCGAGTAGTCCGCAGTTTTCATCTCTGAGACGAAAGTTTTTCATCTCTGAGACGAAAGTTGGTTGAATAGCAAGATCGCACCTGGATGATTATGTGTATTGGTCTGCATGTGTACAAAATCAGTGATATTTGCTGTGTAAGAAAATTATTAAGAATATGCTGCCAATAAAATATATCTATTAGCTGTGCCCGGCATGTTATTTATATGTTGTTCTTTCTAAAAACAAGTTCAAAGTTTTAGATTACGATTTTTCCCGTTTTTTTGTGTTGTCAAAAACTTTGAGCTCTACGAGAAATCGCCACCAATTTGTAATGATACATCAAACATTTTCGCAATGCGTCACATTTAGGCGCTGATTTGTATTTTCTATTGACATCGCAAAATAAATTTCAATAAAATTTAAATGACTGGAAATAAAAAATAATGTAATAACCTTTTCACTTTCATAAATATTCCTGTCTAGCATATTTTCTTACCTGTTCCTTCACCAACCAGGGATTTTCTTTTCTTATATCTCTCATTTTTGATTCCAGCAAATTTGCATATGTAATTTCAAGAATGGATTAGAAAAAGTGAATGCGCAACAAATTTCTAGCTTTGAATCTCAAGTAAATGTATTAGAGGCAAGAATCCAATGGAATTATCATCAAAACATATTATTAGCGCACAAATCCTCACTATGCACCTATCTGTTGCCGTTTCATTCTAGCTATAGTATACAACTTACAGCTTAGACCACAAGTAATGGCATATCAGAAACGGATTTTACATCACATCAGAGCCAAACATTGATAACTGAAGCACAACTACAAAACGAGTTCACGTGTCCATCAGCTAGTGCTTAGTTAATATCTTGTGGAAAAGCCTATAAAATGTCAGAAAAAACCAATAAGTAGTACCCGTGCCGAGTACTTCAATACTTTAAATAGGAGCAATCACGGGTGTGCCCAAAAGTATCCGAATCTTGCGAAAGAGCCTATAATTTGAAAGGTACACGACTTTTTTTTATATTTTTCTGATAACTATTAGGACCTGGCCTATTCCACGTTTCTTGCTTGATATTGACTCCTGATTTTGTTCATCTTTACTAGCATGGAAATGATTTATATTACTCGAAAATCGATCCAGTAGCGGTGTAATTATGAGCGAAAACAAAAGAACAGCATCAAACTTCGTTTTTCAATGTTTTCCGGGTTCAAAAGCTAGGCGATTCCATTTGGATAAGGAGTTTTGAACCTTTTTTTTTTTTGAAGACTGTCCTAATAATAGTGTGTTTTTTCCAGATCGATAAGCAACTGTTTTAACCCAGTGGACACTGTCGTCGTGTCACAGTGCGCGACGGCGAAGCAGCGGTACACTTCGACGGCCGGGTCGCAAAACAGTGACAGCAACTCGCACGACTGCGGCTACTCGTCGGAGAACAACAACGGCTGTTGCGACACCGGCTCCTTGGTGTCCAGTCTGAGCAGTTCTCCGGCGGGGTCGGAGCTAGCCTGCTCAGAAGCGTGCTGTCATCATGACGACTATGTGACAACGTCTCACTGTAGACTTTCGTATGGTGGGAACGGGCTGCAGATGAGTCTGCAGGAGATGTTGGAGGTAAGCGATTTTTCACTTGCTATGCCTACTTTAATAGATGCTTTACGCAGTGCAAGCAGGTTTTCGCTTACCGGCATTCAGCGCAGATCGATTCACAGGAAAACTAATGGGAACAAGCTCAGATGCACGAGGTCTGTAAATTAACTAATGAGACCGATTTTTTAATTTTTCTTGTGCAAATTTTATTACAATTTTATAATTATACCCTCAAGATAACCTCCTACTGAAGCCTCAAAGCTCTGGAGACGGTTCTTCCGCTCCTCATAGCAGTGCTGGAACTCCGATACTGCAATGCGTTCCCTTGAGGTAGGATTTTGCAACTTCGTGGAGAGAAAAAAGTCATAAGGACTCAAGTCAGACGAATAAGGAGGCTGAGGAACCACATGAATGTTTTTACTGACCAAAAACTCCTTTATTGACATTGCTGTCTGACAAGGAACATTATCGTTGTTCTTGATCTGATGAACGGTGGTGTGAATCAAATGTAATGCTTCCCCGGCCATTCAGACTGTCAACCGACGATCTGAACGTACAGAAAAATGCCTTGAACCGCCGAAAAACCTGGGCTCTGGACAAAACACTATCTCCTAGGTCTGCTGAAGTTTAGCAAGCGTTTCCTTTGCACTGTGCCCAAGTCTGAAGCAAAACCTGCTAGCACGCCGTTGCTCGAAAAAATTATGTAAAAAATACGAATCAGAATATTTTTTCCATCAGATGCAGATACACTCCTGGATTTAAATCAGTAAGGTATTCGTGTCTAGGCAGAACAAGGAACTAATGCGGATAGCACTTGTGCTGACGTATTTCAATTGTTTACAAATTTGGCACACTGCAATCTTGCGCGACATCTGGGTGTAGCTAAATTAACATACACCTGTTGATTTGCTGACTACCTATTGCAAATAAGAATATTTATTGGTTCAACTACAAAGTTCCATATAAATAACAACGGTAGTGTCCGATAAACATAAGATACCCACTTGTGCTTGGGTTTTAACCCAAATTATCACATAACATATTGATTATTAATATCTACAAACTTATGGATTTGTAGCCTAGGTTTTTTACACTCCATATGTTTAAAGTTTGCAGGAATAACATTATAAAATTTTGAGCATAGAAAGTACAATGATCTTTGGCTGAAAGTTTTATTTAGTCTAGGGATAAGTGCAGATGTTTGGTTCGCTTTTGATGGTTGTGGCTGATAGAATGTAACAATTTTTTTTAAATATAAATTTTATTATATGATGAAAATATATTTGCTGGTAGTTGAAAAGCTGAGATTCACTGTAAAGATTTTCTGTGGGTTGACATTTCTGTGTCCACTTCTGCACTATTTCAAGTGTTTTATAATAATTATTCATGACTCTCCCCATGCTAAAATTCCGTAAGATTGTAACAATGGAGCAAGGGCACGATATATCATCTATAGATATTTTTCGCTCAAAGAACTGCTGAAATGTTTGATTTTCGGAATAAGGTATCTTAATTTTCAATGTGTATATTCCATCTTAGAAGATGGTTATCTGTGAATACCCCTAAATATTTAAGATTATCAACTGAAGTTTTTGCAATCTGTTTTCGCAAGAAAATGTAATAAAACATGTTTTATTGAAATTGACTGTTGAAATCCTTTCCGTGAAAAAATGTTTAACCTTTTGAAAATCCAATACAATTTTGAACTTCAAAGAAACCCAATCTTTGTCTGAATGAATAATTGGCGTATCGTCTGCGAAACCAATAACTTCTTCATCGTATTTTAACTTTTTTGGTCATTAATATGCCAATTAAACAGCACTGGTCCTGATACGGTTCCTTGTGGAGCTCCGCATCTAACTGCCATATTTTCACTTATTCTATTGTTAATGTTCCCACATTGTTTCCTGTCTTCTTTCCTTTTTATTAATTTGTAGAATTAATTTTCAGTGTCATAGTGAAGATGAAGACGACGAAACGTGCGTCATAACACCGGAGGAAGTTAGAGAATTCGAAAGCAATAGTAGACAAGTGAACGAGAAAAGACTGCAGTTAAGGGAGATGCTACAGAAACGGTTCGCGCAGTTTTGCGCCAATGGCCCAGTGCCGCGTTTCCTCTTTCAAACCAAATATGCTTCGAATTAAAAGCAGTTTTTAGTGCGTAAATGTATTGTATCAGACGCAAAAATAGATATACTTTAGGACGGTACATTTTCCAGTGGCCGTATTTTTGAAATCGGTGATAAAACTCGTACACGAAAAGTAACATCATTGACATCGCGACATCGCAACACTTGCAAACAGACTGAGAGATTGTGGAAATATCGATAATTCCATCTTAAAAAATGCTATATTTTCTTTTTAGAACAGATTAGATAATCTATGTTGAAAGATCTAGACTACACTACAAGAACTTTTCACATAAATCATCAGAGGACAGGTTCATTCTTAGAATATGACACTTTTGCAAAGGCTAAAGGCGAAACTACATATGAAAATTACCTCCGAAGGTATTCAAATCTGAGCAATCCAAATTAAGGTAAATTGGGTCAAATCATCTTAGCTAAATCTTCAGGTCGATAGGGCCCAGAATCTATCTCTTTACCTACTATATTGTTCAAATGAAGTTTTTTATGTGAATATTCGAAAAAGACGTGAAAGTAACATTCCGCATAAACACCTTTTGGTCCAGTTCAAATGTAAGGCTTCCCGGCATTTTATCTGACATTTTATCCAACAAGTACCTCTATCAGACACGTTCAAGTTTCAAGCCTGGACACGTCAGTCGAGAGCAAGGCACATCGTAATCTGCATTTGAAATGTGTGGTGAAACGCATTCCAGTAGGAAATCAACCTGGACTTCGGACATTTGTAGTATTTTTTTTCAATCTTCAAGGTTTTCATTTCTTAGTTCAGCGTCTTCCAAATTCTGTTGTCCCAAACTTCTTCATTCAAGTATCCATTTCTTGATCCAACAAAACTTTATTTTGTATCTCCCCACGTGACTCAACCTTTTGGCTAACTTGCCAATAAAACCTGAACCCAAAAGAGCACAACTGTCAATCAGAAGCTGGAATAAAATGAATCGTGATCGCGTGAACTGTCCACGACCGTCGCTGGTTCACCTTACAGTCCTTAGTCAAGACAGGAGTCACGAGAGGTCGAAATTGTGCCAGGCTGTCGTCTTTTTGCTTCGTGAAAACTTAGCTTTGCCTTACTATGAAGACGTCTTGACAGTCAAGCGTCCCCTAAGACATCCCTGTGGTAGTTTGAGCAACTCAATGGAGGCAACACGACACTTCATCATTTTCATCATGTGTTTTTTCTTCACATATCTGTTACACTTAAGCCTACTTTTGACCTTGAATTGAACGTATTTACAACAGACTGTAAGGCAACGCTATTTGTTTTTTATGTTAACAAATTTAATGAAGCTGCATTTGAAGCATGGTTTTATTGAGGTAGATAAGTACGAGGGTGGATCAAATATGAACCGGACTTTTGTTTTAGTAACTTTATTGATATAGTTTATTTTTCTACATAATCTCCTCTCTTATTGATGCACTTTCCCATCGGATCGGAAGTTTTTTTAATTCGCCCATCAAAGGATGAAGTTGGTCGCGTCAGTAGCGAATTGTGCACGAACGTTTCCACACCTTCGTCGTCGTCAAAGTGGTGACCTTTCAGGTCTTCTTTAAGTGGCCCCAACATGTGATAGTCACATGGCGACAAATCGGGACTGTAAGGCGGGTTGAGCAGCGTGAGCATTGGACCTATAATGACTTTAAATAGGAATAATGAAGTTTTCAACAACTTGCAAAATCCAATGTAACATGCTCCTTTTTTTACTTTGTTTAACTTTTGGACAAGACCGAAAAAATATACTTTGTCGCTATCTCCAATGTCTCGACCCTGTTTTTTTGAAACCTTCCTTATTAATTTTGTTTTGTAGCTGCTAGAATAGATCCGCTTTATATCATATATACTTATATTATTTTACATGCAAGGTGATTGTCATTTGTTAGCTTATTATCCATTGCAATCTTCATAAACAATTTCTACTTCACATAATAGTATAAATATACCACTGCTTAATAGCTACCAACTTTTATGCTCGATTTACAGTAATGATAACCCAAACAACTTCCTAAAGTATATCTTTCGATGCGCCTAATACGTATTTTTTATATTATACATCTTGTTCAGTTTTTTATTAGACATAAAACATGGTTTTGATTTACGATTCTGGTAATTTTTATTTTACATTTTTACACAAAACAGCAGACCTTTTTTCTATTTTAAAGTTATGATATAAAATTGAAAATATATATTTAAGCATAATTTGTTGCATTCCATACTGGGTTATTGTTAAAAAAGGATCAATTGTTTTGTATAGGAAGTTGCTGGTTATTTACCTAACCTCGGTGGTTCATCGATGTAAGTCATAAATAAAATAAATGAATTATTTAGAATGGCTTTATTTTATAACCTATATTTCTGTAATTCTGATTTATATGGAACCCCGCACATTCCTTTATTAAACAATATCTAAATATCTCTACTTTCACCGCATAGTTTAGGAAAATAGGTCATTTCCAAATACAAAGGGTATTATAAAAGTTTTGCAATATGAAACGGCTGCGTGTTGAGACATGTCCATGAGTGCATAGTAGCCGCCAGCAGCACGTCTGTTGATTTAGTTGTTCATTCGTATTGACAGTATAAAGTACGGACTATGGCATCGTGGTCACTTAGTGAGATAAGGGCAGTTTTACGGTATAACTTTACGCGTAGGTTAAGCATATACCAGCGCTTAGAAAAAATGACGCTTGCATTAAAGAATGATCGTTCTCATCATACGCCTATATTCAGGTGGTACAGAGGGGCAATTTTTCTCTGGAAGACGCTGAGGGGGAAGGCCGCGAACGTCAGTATCAAAGAAAAATCATTACTGCTGCGAAGAAAATGCTTGACGAAGACCGGAAAGTGACATACCAACAGATAGACGAGACCTTACACCTTCATGCACCAGCAATTCATTCAATTCTGCATGATCATTTACACGTAAGGAAACGTTATGCTCTCAGGGTACCGCAGAGTCTGACGGAAGAGCAGAAGACTCGTTAAGGACTGGTTTTGGCGGATGGAGAAGTGTATTAAATGTAGTAGAAATAACTTTGAGCTAAGTCAACAAATAAAGCTGTATTGCAAAACTTTTATATTGCCCTTTGTATAGTGTACTAGATTTGTGCACCGCGGTTTTACCGGCGGCACATGTAGATAGCGCCACTAGTCACTAATGCCACTAAGGGTGGGGATGGGGGTTTGCAAGCTTGATAATCCACTAGCTTCCGGTATTACATTGTGAAAACAATTATAGCATTGTTTAAATAGCTGACCAAGGAACTGGAGCAACATTGAAATGTTACTGCAGATTATGAAGGTAATGCTCTAACGAATTTTCGAAGAGTTGAGCAAGGTAAGTAGACAGTTTCTGGCATATTGGAGGGCTCACATAGGAGCTGATTATAGACCACATATCTGCTGCTTCTGGGCGCGATATGTCTGATCTCATGGCTCTTTGTCCCCATTTCCCTAACAACGTGGTGATTCAAAGCTATATGGTGCCCAGCATGAGCGCGCGCAGGAATATTTCTCAGGGGGCCGATGATCATCAACAAGTGATAACTTTATGTGAGAGTGTACGACATGTCCACAAAACTTTCTGAAGAGCAGAGGGGTAGCAAATTTTCCAGGGGGGGGGGGGAGAATCCTCAAAACGTTTCATTTTTCTCTTCATCTCACATAAAGGTCTACATAAATCTTTCTCTTTAAATTAAAACAATTTAGCAGAAAAAATCATGTTTATTTGTTTACACTCACATTCAATAATTAACACATATTTCAACTGGAAATTAGCTATTAAAAGTATATAATTTCATAATCCTTTCATCATGAAGAGAATGATGTGGAAGGTCTGCTGCTGGTATGGAATGTTGTTGAATTCTGAGATGGTACCCTGAGCTTTTTTGACTGGAACAAAAAAAATATGAGCACATACATTATTGTTGATTTTAGTAACTAAGGGATTCTATTTTGTTAAAAAAGATTATTTCAAGCATTGCATACTCTATAAACATTTTACTACAGTGGAGTAAGTTCAAAATACATATATGCTGTGTCTCACTTTCTTCCCCACCTAAATTTTTCTAAAACTGTGCATTCTAGAAAAAAGTTTAAAATGAAAGTTGTAGGCTTTTAAGTTGGAAAAATGCTGGTGACTACGCTTTTCAAGGTCAAGTGAATATTTTCAAATTGAACCACCGATTTCACATCGGAATCGGAAAGAGCGAATTTCACCTCCAATGACCATTGCATTATTCAAGGTAATTTCAAGGCCAAATCAACTAATGGAAAACAATTTTCTCTAACAAAAATGTTTGCCATCACAGTTGTGAGGTTTGTGGGGATGAAGCAAAGCAAAATTGTCAAAGGGAATCAAGAAAAACCATGTCACTCATTTCCGTCTGTCTGTTCACTAATCCTTGAACCCCTCTAAAACTTAAGTACTGCTCGGATTTTAAGGAAATTTTCAAACAAGGTTACTACTATAAAGGGACGAAAATGCTTTCTAGCTTTTGAAAATTGGTCAAGTAGTGAAATGTCAAACATACAGTAATGGACAAAAGTATATAGACCAATATGAATATTTACCTAAATACCTTTAGAAAACGAATTCATACGACATTGCTCCATAAACAAATGCGTTATTAGTAGAAAAACTAAATTCCTTGTTTTTACATTATCTGCATTGAACACAATACAAGTCTGAATATAAGCACTTTTTTATGAGGGACAAAAATATGTAGACAAATTCTTTTCAACGTTAGTTTAGTGCAGTTTCATGTCAGGATTAGTTTGTGTTCATCAAGTATTGTGGAATGAGTTGAGTGATTTTAAGACCATGCCGCGTTGTCCAGAAATTTATTTTGATGTAAAAACTAAGATCATTGAGTTATACAAAGATGGTCAATGTCAAGTCGATATTGCCAAAAATTTGAAGGTGAAGCATAAAGCAGTTTGGGCAATATTGAACAAATATAGACAAAAAGGTATCTTGGAAGCCTCTAAAAGAAGTGGTCGGCCTAGAAAACTAAATGCTAGATCAGTTAGATTAATAAAAGTAATTTCATCCAAAGATGCGTTTAAAACCACAAGACAAATAGAAGCAGAAATCGAGAAAAAAAGAATTGTCAGTGTTTCTACGAAAACTGTAAGCAAACGATTAAATGATTTGAAGTTATTTGCACGTCGCGAGGGTATGATTCAGTGACGAATCCAAGTTCAATATGTTTGGATCAGATGGTGCTTATTACGTTAGACGTCCTAGTGGACAAAGATTGAACCCCAAGTACACTTTACCCACTGACAAACATGGAGGCAGGTCTATTATGGTTTGGGGGTGCTTTTTGGGGCTTGGGATGGGACCTTTACATAGATTAGATGGCATTATCGATAAGTTTGTATACACAGACATACTAAAGCATGTCATGTTACCCTATATGGAAGACAATATGCCCTTACGATCAATCTTCCAGCAAGATAATGACCTGAAGCACACTTCGAATCTCGCAAAGAAATTCTTTCTGGATGAATAAATACCAGTTCTCAAATGGCCTTCAGACTGTATAATATATATACATATATATATATATATATATATATAAATCCCATTGAAAATCTGTGGGAATACTTAGATAAGCAAATACAAGATAAAAATTATTCAAACAAGGATGAACTTTTTGCTGCTTTAGAGCAAAAGTGGAGACAGACTGATGAATCTTATATCAAGAAACTTCTACAATCTATGCCGAGACAATGCCAAGTAGTGATTGATAATAATGGTTATGCTACAAAATATTAACACAAACATGGTTGCTTTTCTATAATTCAATGAACTTTGCTTCTTTTTTCTATAATTGTTTTGCTTTGTCTATATATTTTTGTCCTTCATAGTTTTTTCAATTATTTTTTTATTGAAGGGAGTCTAATGAATTTATTTATGTATAAGTGAGCTATAACGAATTATGTATACAGGTTGGTGTATTAATAAAACAAGTTAAAAAAAGAAATACAGCACAATATTAATTTATCTATACTTTTGTCCATTACTGTATGTGATTTCATTGGCTAGACAAACATTGGGATTACCTACAAGCATTGTATGAAACATATTTCTTCTAAAATGCGCAGTGTTTGAAGCATTTAGGTGCAGAGATTAGAATGGGGTATAATCCAAAAATAAACCACAAGCAAAGAAAAACTTACAGCCTTTATCCTATAAATTTGATCAAGAGCATGAGGAAGTATAGGCCTAATGGAGTTTATTTCCATAACAGTCAAATTATCCAGTCCAGCATAAGAATCTGCATTTTTTATCAGCTTATTAACTGAAGTTCGTATTTTAGACATTCTGATATCCCATATATCTTTAATGATTGTCCTAATTTCATCTGCCCTTGGGATATCATCTGAAGCACAATCTAGAAGTATTTTAGCTTCTACCATATAGTGATCACTCGGCATTTTTGTGAAGGTTCTAAAAAAGTATGATGGCCTATTTTGAAAGTAAACATGGATAATACTAAACTTACTGACTCTGTTTTTCATTTTCTTTCATCTCTGTTAAGCGATCAATGTCCATCCAGTCAGGGGCTTGGATTTTACCCTGTTGGCGTTGCTTTAACTGTACCGCCAACCACATAGGGACGTTAGTGGGCAAACCAGCCCTGAAGGGACCCACATCTCCGGATATTAAATGTAAAACAGGGCTATTGAAGGTGGGTACTACTGTTATGATTTGTTTTTCACCTAAAAATTCTACCTCATCTGTATCCATTGATACAGTAATTTAAAAACAAAAAACATAAATAAAACAAAATTAATAGGTTATGTATGTTGTTATGACAGTCATTTTCATATTCGTCTTCGTCTATCTGTGAATATCTCAACTTCAGACCTCAACAAAAGCAGTTTTCTTCTGTGAGTTCAAAATTTTGTATCACAGGTGGCAGCATGAGTATATGTGACAGGATAACAGGAGCAAAGTGAGAAGGTGGCTTCGACATGGGCAAAACTTTGACAGAGCCGGCTTTACCATATTTTGGATTATAATTTGTCTTCGGCCGAATGTTGCTGTCATGTCTGATTATTTATGTATCACAATAAGGTGCTTCTACGGAGATACGGAAAGCTAAAGGACGTGACTGGAAATAGGTTTTTCCAAGTAACATCTGAATGATACTGTGTATTGTGTAACTCAACGAGATTTTCTCAGTGCATCAACCAGTTTTAGCCTCGCATGAAGATGTCATTCCATATATCACCAGGGAGATGGACTAGCCTAACGCGATATTGCTATTTCCGTAACACCCTACATATACTAAGTGACATATAAATCCGAACACCCAGTTTAAATCGTTTTATTTTAATAAAATTTTGTATAAGTACTTAATGAAGCATAATAAGTAAATGATAAAAATTTCAAAATGATTGCACTGCTTTAAAGCCCTTTGACCTTTAATAATGTGTGGATGCACCCTGATGTGCTACGCATTCTTCAACGCGCCTAGGCATGCTTCTGATCAGGTGGTCAATGTCCTCCTGTGGTATCTCATTCCAGGCAACCAGCAACTCCTCTCGAAGTGCTTCTAGAGTCTGAGGAGGACGCTGCAAATTGAACAATCTCCTACCCATCATATCCCACACGTGCTCAATTGGGGATAAGTCGGTAGATCTTGGTGGCCATGGTAACAATGTGACATCATGATGTTGAAAGAAGTCTATTGTAACTCCTGCAACATGTGGTCGGGCATTATCTTGTTGGAAAGTTGGATCTGTCAGGGTGTCAAGATAGGGTAAAAGATGGGGTCTAGAACTTCGTGGATATAACGCTGCGCGTTCATGTTACCTCTGATGAAGATTAAAGGTGACCTGGAACCATAAGCTATAGCACCCCAAACCATAACTCCAACAGTGTGATGAACATGTCTTTCAACAAAAAACTGTGGATTCCTCCTTTCACCACGTCGCCTTCTAACCCTGGCACGACCATCGTGCATGCCTAAACAAAATCGAGACTCGTCACTAAAGACAATACTGTTCCATTCCTGATCCCAGAGTGACCGTTGTCTGCACCACTCAAGGCGATTACGTCGGTGTTCTCGAGTTAAAGGGAGGACCCAGTGTGGCCGGTATGAAAACAAACCAAAACTTCTCATTCGTCGGTAAACACTTCGCATGCCAATAGGTCTTCCGTGTTCTGCAAACCATTCATTTGCAATGGACCTGGTAGTGGAGAAACGGTACCTTAAGGCCTATAATCTTAGGCGGCGATCTTCACGGTCTGTTGATCTACGGCAGCGTCCAGTGCCCCTTGCTCTTTGCGTACGACCTTCTCGAAGCCATGCCTGACAACACCTAACCACAGTGTCTACACTTCTTTGCACTCTAACTGCAATTGCCCGAAAAGAAAGTCCAGCTTTCCAAAGTCCCACTATACGGTCCAGCTTCCCAAAGTCCCACTATACGGCCCCTATCAAACTCACTAAGTTGACGAAATCGTACAGGTCTCCGTACTTTAGGCATCGTAACCGATCGTAAAGGATGTCAAGAACCAAAATCCGCCAACGTTGATTCTTTACTGCGGCTGAAATATTCATTTTTAGAGCGTTAGTGAATTAAAAAAAAGCAGTATAAAAACCGGAATGTCCAACTGATAAGGCTGAAAATTTTTTCACTTGTACAGTAAGATTAATACATTCACCAACTTTTATTAAAATAAAACCATTTAAACTGGGTGTTCGGATTTATATGTCACTTAGTATAATAATGTGGTTGAAAACATGAAAATGACATTCTTGAAAAGCCGAATCCTAGCTAGCTAGAAAAATGTTATTATTTGACATTGGTAAAATGGGTCATTTATTGAGAAAAAACAAAGTAACACATGAAATTGGAAATTAAACCACACACAGGGAAAACCAGATTTGTCTGATCGCTTGGGTTTAATGTGTATGAGAGAAGCACGAGAAGTGTGTATCAACACATGCTAGAAAGAGATAGAAGCCCTGACCGCTGACTGTCGCGTAACAAGTACCATGACGCAATACTACTACCACTGCCTGCGTGTACGCATGTGAAAACCATTTTGAAGCAGAACGACACTCCCCAATTAGCGCTAGATAGGTTCTGACCAAAATCGCTCATCTATGCTCATGGATGTGGAAACCTTGCCTTGGAATGTACGGGATGCGGTGTTGCCAAGCGAACCAATGATGCAATGTTGCAAAATTTGTGGCGAACCTGAACTTTCATTTCGACCGAAAGTGTAGCGCCGTAAGGATCTATCCAGAATCGATTCTAAACAGATTCGACACAATTCACAATTCAAAAATGTGTGCGCCCAAAATAAAACCATTATTTGGGCGTAGAATATAAACTAACTCATATTTTCAACAGGCATCTTAATTCAAGGAACTGGAGTAACAAATATTGGCAACGCGGCAGATTGCCGCGTCAGCGTTGTTAGGTATCGAGGTCATGAGCTTTCGCTATCCAGCCGGCTTCTATCTCTTTCTAGATTCTGCTCATTCGATTTAAGAAAGTACTCTGATGAACCTAAACGTAGTCGCACGTCTGAAGATGACTCACGACAAGGATGGCGAGTAAAAATCGTACACACACGTGAAACCAACGAAAACTTCTACTACGACGTTTTTCGACGAATTACATCTGAAGACATGAATAAGATAGCTGACGTCGTGGGGATATAGGAAGAAAGGGTGCGAAATATCTTGTACAAATAACTGGGGATGAAAAGGCTCTGCACAGGGCATTTGCTCATCGAAACCGAATACTGAAACGACTTCCGCAGTAGTGTTAGGATCAATTCAATTTTGACCGGCACGGGTATAACGTATCTTGAAAAGTAATTGATAACTTTGAACATAACCTTTCTTCCGAAAGGACAACATATAAATAATCCGTCGGTCACAGCTAATAGATATACTTCATTGGCAGCATATTCAGTCATGATTTTCTCACACAGCAAATATCACTGATTTTATACACACTTAGACCAATACACACAATAATCATCCAGATTCCAGATGCGATCTTGCTATTCAACCGTATAACCAACTTTCTTCTCAGAGATGAAAACTATAGACCACTCGGCTTCACATAACATATGCAAGCAGCAATGCGTGTATACGTGTAGTTGAGCCATTCCTCCATAGATGGACGCTTACAACGATCCTATTGAGCAAACGTGGAATGACTGTTTGCACCCTAACAAGTACCTAGTCGGCAAGATGACATGGATTTTTTTTTGACGTTTTATAGGTTTTTTACATAATACCCGTGCCGACCAATTTCATGTGGCAATTCGTTATCATGGATGAGGGAGAGGTTCTCCACTAAGCACCAGAAACAAAACACATCTCCACTGGGTGGTCTGAAGCCTTGTCACAAGCTGATTTCTTGCAGCTAAATAATCCAACCCCAGGCTTCTTTGGATCTGATCTGCCTCGACGTCTTTACCCTAAGCTTAACCTGGGTCAAAACAAGATGCTGAAAGTGTGCAGATTACCTGCATACTTGTAGCAGAGCTGAATCCCCTCGGCGTGATTGTGGGTAGGATAAAGTAGAATTGTTCATGTGCTACTCCGTTAATAAAGAGAAAACAAAGTACTCCGATGCATTTCCTTGCCACTTTGGTAGGTAATTAAGCCAAAACTAGAATTGCACAATACAATGTAAACATAATAGCCTTGGCTCCTTTCTATTCGAATTCGTTGGGGCTTAACGGACACCGCACCGCCGTGTTGGCGCCGCGAAGCAGCCGATGTGACTCCCAACCGTCGACGGTGGCCGCAACATCTGTCGTTCGTGTTTTGTTACCAGCCGCAGCCGGCTGCGATCTGCAACGACCGGACGGCACACAGGCAGTGTTGCCACTTGTAACATAATTATCAAATTGTACCATATTTTCTACTGAAATATACAGTAAATAAAAAGATGTAACATAATTGATAATTGTAACATATTATTTTTCCATCTCCCAGCCTATAACTATGTTTTCAAAATTATTGGTACTAATTGTATGCAACCAAAGCAACGTAACAAAAAGGATAATAATTATTAGTGCTGACCTCTTTCAGTTAATAGCATGGTTATTATGGAATTAGAATAAAAATCAAGCTTACCGCCATCTATGTAAATATTACGGAACTCGAGTCTCGGTGAATTTGAGTCTACGCAGGGGAATACCCTAATCCTCATTGTTTCTTTTTCAATACGAGCAAGAGTAGTTGATCGAATGAGTCCTTATTAATGTGTGTTGATGTGATCAAACAGTGAAATAAAATGGCCAGTACCAGCAAAGGGGATCATCATGATTACTCCGATTCTTCGGATTCAGAAAGGGAGGCAAAAAGACTAAAGTTTAAAAACGTAAACAGACGAGAAAATAGACCACAAAAATATAGATGTGAATGGGAAAGCAATCCTCATTTCAAAGGATGGTTGAAAGCTGTTAAAGGTAGAAAAAATAACATAAAACCATTTTATACTTTTAATGATATGCATTTTTGTTTTTAGAAAAACCCACTCGAGCAAAATGTATTGCTTGTGATAGTGAAATTCAAGCAGATTTAACTGTATTGAAAAATCACAGTAAGGGAGCTAAACATTTAAAAAATGTAAAGGTGATTGTGAAAAATCAACCAAAAATTTCTACTATGCTTTCTAATAAAAACGAAGCTAGTGGTCAAGTGAGTAGGGCAGAAGTAAAAATTGCTGCATTAATATCAGAGCATAATCTACCCATCAAGCTGTGTGATCATCTGATTCCTTTATTAAAAGACATATTCGAAAATTGCCCAAGGAATGCAGATGGGAAGAACCAAAGCAACAGGTGTTATAAAACATGTTTTAGCCAAATCTCATTTTGAAGAACTAATCGATGAACTAAAAGCAAAATAGTTTAGCATTTTAGTAGATGAATCTACAGACATAGGTGTAGTAAAAAATATATGTGTATGTGTTAGGTACTTTAGTGAAAAAACAAATGAGGTAACTACAAAATTTTTAAATTTGGTTCAATGTTTTTCAAATCAAAATCCAGATGAAGCAAATACAGGGGCGACTGCAGAAGTTCTTTATAAAAAAATTATGGATTTATTTGAGTCTAACAATATACCTTTCCAAAATATTATAGGATTTGGTTCTGATGGTTGTAACACTATGTTTGGTGCCAATAACTCAGTAGTAAGTAGGTTAAAACTAAATTTTCCTGGCATTATAGTACAAAAATGCATCTGCCACTCTTTACATCTTTGTGCCAGTGAGGCTTGTAAAGTTTTGCCCCGTCATTGTGAAGATTTAGCCAGGAATATTTTTGGTTACTTTAAAAATAGCTCCAAACGGCAAGCACAATTTACAGAATTTCAGACATTTTGTAATGTGGAGCCTCACAAAATTTTACGTCCTTCACAAACTAGGTGGCTTTCATTACTTATGGTAGTGGAAAGGATAATTGAGCAATGGAATCCCCTTCAATTATATTTTGTTAAAGAATGGACCAAACATAGACTGCAAGCTTCAGAAGTTGTTGCCAATAGACTTAATGATATGGAAACAAAACTTTTCTTCTTTTTTCTTCATTGGATTTTACCAAAATTTGTAAAATTAAATGAATACTTTCAAAGTGAGCGTGTCATAATTGCACACGTTTATGATGTAGTTTGTGAAACTTATAAAGAAATTTGTTTAAGCTATTTACAACCAAATTATATTCATAAAACCGAAATAGATAAAATCGATCCCAACAATGCTAGTCAGTTCATTGACTTGAAACAGATATACCTTGGTGTTCGCGTACTTCAGAACATTGATAAATTAAGTCAAAAGGAAAAAGAAGATTTCTACATGCGGTGCCGTCAATTTTTAATAACTTCTGCAAATGAAATGAAAAAACGGTTTGATTTTAATGAAAATATTTTGTCAAAAATATCAGTATTTGAAAAAGGGTATTCTAAACCAAAACCAGCATCGCTTTTTCCATTAATTAAGTTACTACCCAGAATTGTAGATCCTCAAGATATTGAACAAATACAAAAAATTGATGATCAGTGGCGGATGTATTGCCAGTCAGAACCAAATTTCAGTGATAAAATAAAGGATGAAACATCAATCGATAAATACTGGTACAAAATCTCCCAAATTCACGACATGTCTGATGTTTACGTATTTAAAGAATTGGGAAATTTTGTATTAGATTTATTAGTAATTCCTCATTCAAATGCCGCATGCGAAAGAATGTTTTCAAAAGTAAATTTAATCAAAACAGATGTCCGAAATCGCTTGTACAGTGATTCAGTAAATTCACTTTTATTGGCATCTCAAAGTGTAAATCGTGAATGTTATAAGTTTAATGTTACTCAAAATATGATTAATAGAATAACTTCCTATAAACATGTCGCTCAAGATGAAAATGAAACTGTTGATATTCATTTTGAACCTGAATAATGTTTTTTATGTTTTCGAGTTAGGTATATCTTGTAGTATTTTTCGAGAGTTTGTTTGATTTTCCCAAATGTTCCATTTTTTTTATGAGATTTTTACATTAAAGAACCTATATTAATTATGTGTATTTTTTGTCTTAAAGGAACACTATTTGTAACATAATTTTGAAGAAAAATTGATAATTCTGGCAACATCGTACCATAATTCCTTTACTGGCCGGTGGCATCACTGCACACAGGCCACAGGGCACTCAAGCAGTCATACTTCGACCCTCATTGTATAGTGCAGATGCAGGTAAAGAATTTTTCCAACGAATATCCGGGAGTGCCGTAGAGACCGTTACGAAAAGACAACTTTTTCCTTGTTATAGTACTGTAAGTGTCATAGTACCTCTTTTATCGTAGAAAGTAACTAGTAATATTTCTATCATCCAAACACTTCGACCCTCATTCCTCTTTGCAGTTCACATACAGTTTTTTTCAAACTAATCGCCTTCAAAAGACACCAGTGTGTTTGCTTCCGATTATTCTAGCATTGCGAGTTGAAGGGACTACTTCCGCCACCAACCATAAAACACAGCCCAACTTCCGCAATTGATTTGAATTTGAAAGCTACGCAATCTCAAATCTTAACGCTTCCAGGTAAAGTAATATATTTGTTGTTCATGGGCGCCCGCAGGAATTTTTCTCAGGGGGGAGGGACGTTAATCGGCACGAGAACTTGTTGGGAAAGTGTAGAATTTGAAAATCGGTCCAATGGCGGCGGCGAAAAGCTGGCGTTTCAGAGGCTCCTGATCATTTCGGAAAATTTGTTTTCTGGGTTAAAATTGGGACTTGGAGATGTAGGGGGGATGGGAAGAGCAAATATCATTTATTTGTCTGTGTTACTATGCTTTCAACCCTGCTAATCCGACGCCCATGCTGGTACATATACATATATCATATTCATTTGCACTTAAAGCCTGGATGCCTGACTTGCCATACGCTTCGAACTTACCCCGCACGGCTATTATGTAAAAAACCTATAAAACGTCAAAAAAAAAAACGATAAAATGTTGCATACTAGGTAGTTTTTAGGGTGCAAATAGTTGATTCCTCGTTTGCTATGATCTATGGAAGAATGATTCAACTACAATATATCTGTGAGGCCGAGTAGTATGTAGAGAAGATGTGAAATAAAGAAAGTAGATTGAATAGTCAGATTGTATCTGGATGATTATGCATGTGTATAAAATCAGTGATATTTTTTTGCTACTGGAGAAAATTATTACTGAATATGCTGCCAATGAAGTATATATATATATGTATCTATTAGCTGTGCCCGACGGGTTATTTATATGTTGGCCTTTATTCTGAACACAGGTTATGTTCAGAGTTATAAATTACGACGATTTTTACCGTTTTTTTTTTTGTGTTTTCAAAAACAGGAAATCACCATCGCGCGCCCGCGTTGACTAAGAAAAAGTGGATGCGCAACTGATTTCTATCTTGGTCACAAAGAATATGATGTAAAAAAATCGTCATAACGTCACTTTTCAAGATACATAATACCCGTGCTGGTAGGTACCCAGAAAATCACGTCTGCGACTGCCGCCTGATCTCTTACCGCCACACTGCTGGAGTTGGCCAGCATAACACAGCTGACGTTGCCAGATCGTCGATACTTTCATTAAGGGCAGGGCAGAAGTTTCAGGATCGCACTTGAAACATTTAGTTCGTTTTTTGTGATATACGTGTTCGTAGTTAAATATTTTGCTTATAATAATAATCCTTTATTAACTGATGACAGCGTAGCATGGGAAGTACTTGATGCCATTTTTTTCAATAATACCCATTTCGTTGCAGAATACGCCTAAATTCCAAGCATGAATGATACTGAGCGAATAATCAGAGAGGTGAGGATCAGGCCATGTCTTTGGAACTCCTCCTGCAAAGGATACTCGGATGCTGAGGCGAAGAAAGTGGCCTGGCAGAAAGTTATGCATGCTGTCTACCCAGATTATGAGGAATATGCACCCGAAACTCAAATGAATCTAGGTAATTAAAAAAAATATCTATGAATCGGCAGGGTTATTACGTGAAAAACCTATATAATGTCAAAAAACCGAGAGAGATAGTTCCTAGTGTGCAAATAGTTCATTCCGCTTTTGCTCGCTATGAGCGCCAGCAAAAGCGTCATCTATTGAGGAATGACTCAACGACACGACATGCTTAACGATCATGCTACAAGCGGCAAGTCAGTTCTCTCTTTTTTTTTGTTTCAAAATGCTGAGATAGTCTGAGCAGATGTGACAGAAAATATGGAAATAAAAAAATAACGTAAAATGTAATAATCTTATCTTGTTCCATAAATATTCATGTCTATAGCCCACTTTCTCGCCTGTTATAGTAAAATACCAATATTGATGACAGTAGCGAAACTCATCGTACGACACTGCTATTACGCGGAGGCCTTTGAAAATGCGGCGCCTCTTTTTGAAATGTTGGCAAACGTCGGTGTAGTCAAAAGGTACCACGTCAAAGCAGTGGCGCACGATGACTTCTGCTACTGTCATCAATTCTGGTATTTGACTATAGTTGCAATACACCTCACGAAGCAGAGATTTTCTTTTTTATCTCTCTCATTTTTGAAATTCAGCAAATTCGAATATGTAATTTCCAGGATGAAGCATTCATTCAAGTAAATATATTTGTGACAAGAAACTAAAGGAATTGTGTCTGTAATAATCAACACAGATTATCAGCACAGAAATCCTCACTATGCGCCCATGCACTGCCGTTTCCTTCCAGCTGTAGTACCTATATATACAACGTACAGCTTAGATTTCCAATAATGCCATCTCTAAAGCAGATGTTACATCAAAGAGCCAAACATTGGCAGCTGAAGGGTCATGATGTTTAGGTAACAGATACAACTACAAAACACATCAAGTGAACAACAGCTAGTTCTAAGTTGACATCTAGTAGAAAAACTTACATAATGTCACAAAATACCTATATAACGTCAAAAGAAAAAGATCTTATAGACTAGGTAGTTTTTAGTGTGCAAATAGTTCATTCCACGTTTGCTCGCTATAATCGGTGTTCGCTGACGTTAAAGCAATACGTACAGCTACAAAACGAGGTTACAACAAGTGCACAGCTTGTGCTAACTTAACATCTTGTAGAAAAACCTACGTCATGTCACAAAAGGCCTACGAAATATCAGAAAAACCGAAGAAATGTCACTTTTTAAGATACGTAATACCCCTGCGGAACTTTGTACTTTGCGCCCTATATACATAAATAACTACTATCACTGACTAAACACGTAGGAAATATATACGAAGTTGTACTGAATCGTTTATTCTTTTTTGTAGCGCAGGAAACCCAAAAGAAATGGAGAAATGTTCGAGACAGTTTCATCAAAGAACTCAACAGACAAAAGAGCTTCGAAGCGGGATGGGCCGTCAAAACTAGGAGACCGTATAGATATTATGACCAGTTGAAATTTTTAATGGAAAGTGAAAACGAGTAAGTATCACTATTTGTAAGAACAGGATTTGAAGCTTCAGATAAGGGAACAAAGAGACATATCCTTGCTCTTATTTTCAGCCCTACGGTTTTCTAGATACCTTTTATTTTTTATACTTGAACCACCACGAAGGTTTAAGGCTCTAAGGCCTAAACACCTATAAGTACCGTGAAGCTATAGAGGGATACATGCGAAAGGGAGGGGGGGGGCACCACACGGACTCTGCCACTCTACCACCTACGTACAATCATAACATCAATAACCATACCAAAAAATTCTGAACATTCTCCAAGCATAAACATAATAACATACTATTTTCGGCAGTAGCTTTTCTAATCATTATTAAACATCAATAACCATACAAATGTTTTAGGTCTACTTGCGACATGAATGTAGGAGACGCCTCTACACTGTGTGACGTCACAATCAAGACTTCAAACAAACAAATGTTACTTTCACCATACGAAGAAATGGTCGATGTAAGCGATATACCAAAGATCAATCCAGATATGGCGTTTTTCGTTTCCCTCTTACCATCTGTGCAAAATTTAGACGAAGACCAAAAACTCACCTTTCAAATGAAAGTGCTGAAAGCCCTACAAAGTGTCAAAAGGAGAATCAATGATGAAGAAAGCGTCATTTTTGTTAGCACGGGGAAGAGTAAATCTTCGTGGGTCTCTGATGAATGGAAATGAATCAGTTTGATAGAGTAGTATAGTGTAATATAAAAATAAACTGAAACACAAATCACTACTGTTATTTCCAAAGCCAGTCAGGCAATGATTATTTTTTCCAGAATTACTGAGGGTCAGGTTACAAATAATATTTGAAAGAATGTAATTTTAAACCTAAAAAAATGGCAACTTGCTTTTTCGTGCTTACCTGAGAGAATTTAGACACTTAAAAATAGCATAAGCGTGCTTTTCCAAAAAAATAACGTAAAATTTTACTTCTGCTGCGGCAAAAAGTCATGCATTTTTCAATATTTTTGAATCGTCGTAATTCCAGCGGGAAAATTCCATGCATTTTTATTTTTGAATCGACGTAATTCCAGAAAAGGAAATAAATAAAAAAGTATCCCGATAGGAAAATCGACGAAAACTTAATTCTCTGTACTTGAGAAGCAAAGTAACGCATATTTCTATATACTTTGTGACTCATCACAAAATAAATACTTATGCATATATTTTCGTACGATACGTTTGAGAATACTATCTGCGAGTTTGAAAAATCATCCAAAAAAATGTTATACACATATCGATATCTAAAAGCAAAGCAAGAAAAATGATGACACAGTGCTTCTGAGTACTGGAATTTTTTGGACATAGAACCCTATATTTAGAGCCCTCACAAATACTTTATGACTGCCAAAATAATAAAACCGATGGTATCCTTTAGTTCCTAAGCATCCCAATTCCCAAACTTGAAATGTGCGAATTACCCTTACTGCTTTGGAAATGTGCGATGGCTTTATACGCTACGAATAAATTGTCATAAAAATTGATGAATTTCTTCAAGAAAACAGGATGGAAATTACATGATCAAATTTATTCAAGTCAAGCTTACCAACACATAGTAACTTTCTGTGATACCAACCTCAGGGGAAAAATACCAAAACATAATTTATACTCTATTTCACGAGTGTGCATCACAATACAGTGACAGCTGATTATGTAGTAATGTCTCAAAATTCCCCATATCGACACAGGTCACATAATTTTGACGGATCCGTCGACCCCAGGTAGTCAAACCGTATTTTGTTTTGTTTTTTGTACGCTACAGATTCATTTTGTACCAGCTAACAGCTCTTTCATTTAAAAAAGTTCATTTGCATATAAAAACAAAATGCCACAAACAAGTTTTACTAGACTTATACCCAATTCATTATTGCCAACGTTGCAGACTAACACAAAAATGTCACTGGCTGATCAGCTGTTCACCTCAGTAGACGTCAAAGCGTGATGGATACTCGTGAAATAGGGTATATATGTATAATGAACCTAACCAATAAACAGTTGACAGTATACTCACATACTGCTTCTTTCTGTTGAAATATTAAATACTAAAATTAAAACTAAAGCGCCAAGCCAAACTGTGAAGATTATAATTTTAATATCAAATCACAAAACGTGAACACGTCAAATAACAGAGTATCAAGGAAAAGGGACTAAAGAGATACTAAGCAATATGCTGTCTTCTGGGATACATCTACAGATGGTAAAATTAACAACGCCAGTTTTATTTTAGTTCATCAGGAATCTGGGCATCAGCGGTGGCGTAGTGGTAGACGTTATTGCCGTGCGCTGTGCGGGTTCGACTCCCGTCCCAAGAGAATTTTTCTCTTGGCTATGGATGTTGTGATTGTCCGTAGATGGTCTCTGACTGTTGAATGCGGAAGTACCACCCGGCGGATCTGGTGGGCGGGACTAGAATGTGTGCATGTTGCTTTCACACGTGTTCCCTCGCTAGGGTCCGTGTGGCGTCCTCCTCCTTTCCCCTGTATCCCCCTATGACCCGACAGTGCTCCATGAGTGTTTAGGCCTTAGGCTTTCGTGGTGTTTGGAGTATAAAACAAATCCAGGGGGAGGTTAAATTAAGCCAGGGGAAACATTTAAAAATAGAAAAGACGACCAATCGTCCCCTGCTGGTAATCATGTCTGCTACTCAATACCCCACTACATTTTTTTTATAATATAGAAGTAAACATATATATCTTTAATGATGTTACAAAAAGAAGCTAATGTATCTAATTGGCAGATACATAATTGGAAAAGTAATCTCAAAGCTTGCTCGCAAAATGAATGTTCAATATTTCATGGAAATATTTTATACTTCGCATTTTGTTTTATGTAGTATCTAATAAACAAGTCAATCAGTATGAAATGTTTATATTTATGCAGTTTTCTATAAGATAAGGTAGTCGCCAGTTTGACGATGGAAAAAACTTCAAACATGTCTTGAAAACCATGTTGTTCAAGATAACTTCTCTGAAAAACAAAAAAGCTTTTAGCTTTGATCAAGTTTGCACCCATTTTGAGAAACTTTCGAGAAAATTCTATATCATTTCAACAAAAAACGTGTTGACAAAATAAAAAATGACCATCTCTCCACAATACATACTGTTAACTAATCGAGGAATGGGAATCGAATGTTGATGCGTTTTATTATTACGAGTATACGAAACATTTTACTTCTTACGCTCGTGAGGATGTATTGTAATCGCGAAAAATTTCGAAAACGAAATGTTTGTTAGATATTATATATATCCGCTAACCCTTGGCTTGTCTATAACATGGGAAGTACTTGGATTTTGATGATATTTTCACGCAAGGTTACTACTATGCCAAGGACGAAAAAGCTTTGTAGTTTCGTTTGATTTTTAGGCATTTAGCCCTGTGCCTAGGCCTCGTATGCCCATATGGTGAAGAATAGATTATCATTTTATATTCAAGGTCCTAAAGGTTTGTTACTTCTTGAAAATCATTTATAAATTGATCTCTCTAATCCAGTTTTGAGTCTACTTTTCACAATCGATTAATTTGCCATTATTTATATTTTCAAAGAGCGATCCACAAAATCAAATGCACCGATTTTGCCATTATTCATACCTTACAGTTAATTTTCTCGAACTTGATTCTCGCAAATGCTGAAAATTCATGTAGAGACGAATTTCGCAATAATTTTCGGAACATTTACTATTTTTCGGTGGCATATACAGGGTGTTTCAGTTTATTGTTGCATAACTTTAAGATTCGATAGAACTTTTAAAATTAATGCATATAAGTCTATATAAACATGGGTCGAAAAATGCGTGGCTTCCGAAATACAGGGTGTTTAAATTTACTTTCTACAATAGTTTCTTTTTTAAATATTTCGAACAATATTTGATGTATAACAGTGAAAATTGGTATATAAGGGTTTTTTGGTACGACAAAACGAACCATGGGCATATAGTTTTTTTGCAATTGTGAATGCACGAAATTTAGTTTCTTTTACCTGGTTTTTTTTGTAAGTTTTATAAAAATGCCATTTTTATTCTCCAATCAAGAGTTAGCGGATATTCATTTTGTGTATGGCTTTGTAAATGGAAACGCAGCAGAAGCAGCCAGAGATTACGCACGAAGATTTCCAAACAGACGACGTCCAACTCGCTCAGTATTTGCAAGAGTGCATCGCCAAATAATTGAAAATGGTTTTGAAAATCTCCAAAGGGATCAAAACATAAATGTTCGTCAGCGCACATTTACCCGTGTGATTCTGCGTGAGTTTGATAGAGATCCGACCACAAGTGTTAGGAGAGTTTCTGGTGACTTGGGAATTTCAGCAAGCCATGTTCACCGTGTTCTTAGAAATGACCATAGACGTCCTTACCATTTGCAACCTGTGCACGGACTACAGCCAGGGGACGGAAAACGAAGAATCACATTTTGTCAGTGGATTCTTGATAGAACTAATGATAATAGGGAGTTTTTATGGACCGATGAGTCATGCTTCACTAGACGTGGAGTGGTAAATTTTTATAATCAACATATTTGGTCGCATGAAAATCCGCATGCAGTTCGGGAAAGAAATTTTCAGCATGAATTTACTGTGAACGTGTGGATAGGTATCTACCGTAATCGACTATTTGGACCCTACCTTTTGCCTGCAAGGTTAAATGCTGCGACCTTCTTGGAATTTTTAAAGGCTGAACATGCAAATATGTGGGATGATGTTATGTTAGATTTAAGAAGATTGGCCTGGTTCCAGCTTGATGGTTGTCCAGCTCAAAAGTGTACCAGACTCCCGTAACCACAAGAGATATGCTAATAGACAGAATCAGGAATGCATGTGATGAAATAAGGCCTTATTTGAATAATGCTATACCACGTTCGATCATTCGTAGATGTGAATTATGAATTGAATTGGGTTTACATTTCGAGGAACTACTTTAGATTTTGTATGTTTCTCCTAACTATCCAATAGCATTTTAGTTGTAAATAATTAATTTAATTTGTTAAAAATGATATTGGAAAATTAAACAAATTAATATTCTGTTTTTTTTGTGTTTATTTGGATTTAGGAATTATTGCTGTGTTTAAAAACACAATCTAAACGATCATCTTAATTACTTGTAATGCCCAAATCGAAAATGTAAAAAAAATATTATTTTCCCATAAATAATTAAAAATGCATCGAACCTTAAAAATCGAAATATCTCAAAAACGGCTAACTATAACGAAAACTCACAGAACAGCTTTTTTATGCAGAAAAGTGCGAAGAATCAGTTTTTTTATTCAAAAAGCAAAAAATTGCACTAAGAAAAAATGTTCGGTCATTTTAATACACTACAGGTACAGTAGAGAGCGCCCTCTAGCGGCTACAGTAAAACTATGCCCATGGTTCATTTTGCCGTACCAAAAAACCCTGGTATACCAATTTTCACTGTTATACATCAAATATTGTTCGAAATATTTGAAAAAAACTATTTTAGAAAGTAAATTTAAACACCCTGTAGTTCGGAAGCCACGCATTTTTCGACCCATGTTTATATAAACTTTATGCATTAATTTTAAAAGTTCTATCGAATCTTAGTTATGCAACAATAAACTGAAACACCCTGTACTCTGGTATGTTGATACCTATAGTTAAGCTTGTTTGTTCGTTCTGTCCTTTCTCAGGGTATTGTTATTCATTTGTGACAATTTTATTTAGACCTGTAGACTCCAAAAACATAAAAACAACTTTTCTATAGTTTATTTTATAATGGATGAAACACGAAATTTGCTTCATTGGCGTCGAGGGCGAGCAATTGCTGCGTATTTATTATTAAAGAAAAGAAATAATGGATAGATCCGGGCGATCGGTACTTGTGAAATTTTTAAGTGACACTTGAAGATTAAATAATACAAACTATAAGTCAACGCCAAACAAAGTGGCGTGCACGTCATCACGATAAAAATTCCCCGACCTAATGCCTAGGTTTCTATCACAAACAATTGCTCTATTGCAGTTTCATATTAATGTGATATATAAATTGTAAAATGGTCATTACTCTCTTATTATGGTTAATAGTCATATAAACATTGTTATTAAAATATCACATAAGTTGCTTTCTGATAAATTTAGACGCATTATGCGAAATAAAATGTTTTGCAAACGCTCCAATCACTTATCGACATGTAAACGCACTAAACCGATTTCGCAGCGTTGACACATTGTCACCTTGAAACTTATTTAAACTGGGAACTGACATTTGTATTAATTTTGACACTGAATCAATTTGTGGCATTTCAAATCTTTATAAATCCTTTGGCCCCGCATACTCTAAATCAACAACTGTTTGTTTCAAAACAAAATTATTCATTTTACGAGTAGATAAAGGCAATTTTGGTATATAAAGATGCAAAAACAGTTAAATAGTCGGTGTAAGGAACTCGTGGCCTCGTTAATGCACTACTTTGAGCAAGAAAGGGACAACAACGGGCCTTTGTTGCCTTTAAATGCTGTTCAAGAGGTAGGTTACTAATAATTATATGTAATGTATATTAATAATAGTGAAATTTTGTTTCATTTTTTGTAGCGTGTTGCTGCTGCTTTAAAAATTAGTTTAAGGACAGTTAGTCGTATTTCCGAGGGTGTGAAAAGTGATGCAAATTTAGAATCGCCCAAGAAAAAGCGGAGTTATATTAAACGTGTAACCAACACAGCGACATTGGATACAAGTGCCATTCGAGAAGTGATCTATAATATGTATCACAAAAGTAAGATCTTATTACAATAACTTATCAGAAATTTGCATTAATTTGTTAACTAAATTATAATGTCATATTACACATGGTTTCAGAAGAACAAGTTACGATACAAACTTTATGGTCTCGATTAAGAGATAGGGCATTATTTGATGGTAGTGCCACGTCTTTAAGGCGGTTGCTTAGAGATCTTGGATTTAAGTGGCTTAAGGACAATCCGCGACGAGGGCTCATGGAACTACCAAGTATAGCTTTGAAAAGGGTGGAATTTCTAAGGCAATACAATCAAGCCAAGGTTGAGGCCTTATACCAGTTTGTCTTCCTCGATGAAACTTGGATATTTCAAAATGGGACCATAGGTCGCTCTTGGCAAAATGGAAACCAAAAAAGCGTGAAAGCTATTAAAACAGATGGTAAAAGGTATGTACTTTTACACAATTTGCACTATAAAATTTAAAACTAATATATTTTAGATACATTATGTTACATGCTGGAAATGAAAATGGGTTTATTGAGGGTAGTGAAGCGATATTTTCTTCGAAAACAAAATTGAGCGATTACCATGGAGAGATGAACCAGGACAATTTTTTGAAATGGTTTCAACATCAGTTATTAGAAAAATTGGAGAGTCCATCTATGATTATACTGGATAACGCCCCTTATCACAGCATGATATTGAACAAAGTGCCCAACAATGCATGGACAAAAAAAATATCCAAGACTGGTTGACAAATCAAAACATACCATTTTTAAACACAATGTTTAAAACAGAGCTATTGAGTATTGTTGCTCGGTACATAATGCTTCTTAATTATATATATTTTGGTCGACAGTTTATATTTCTTTTGTTTATTCCTATTCTTAAAATAACTGCTTTTTTAGAAACAAACCACCTAAAATATACGTGATTGATGAATTGGCGGAACAACATGGGCACAAAGTTCTTCGTCTGCATCCTTACCATTGTATATTTAACCCTATTGAGTTAATTTGGGGCATAGCAAAAGGTTACTATAACAGACATATTGGTAGAGATGGTAACAGTGAAAAAGACTGTTTGGATATGTGGAACGAGGCGCTACAAACGGTTACCCCAGACATGTGGAAAAATAGTGTTCGACATACTGAGCAAGAAATTTTTAAATGGTATGAAAGAGAACGAATTTTTGATCGACCAGACATCGAACCTTTAATAATCAACTTTGAGAGTGATGAAGATTCAGATTCAGACAGCGCTGAAGAAAGAAACTCCGACTAACTTTATTGTACAGAAAAAGCTTACACCAGTAGCTTACCTAATTTTAGAATGCATTTTTCTGTATGAATTCTGTAAAATAAATACCATACATAAAATTTGGAGGACCCCATTTGGATTTTTATTCAGTACCTTTAAGCTATCAATTAAATATGGTAGTTTCATAGTGTCATCTGATCAATAATTGTCATACTTAATGCTTATGCAAGTACAGATCTATAATTTTATTATACTATTATTTTTGTTCTCATTTGAGGTTAATATTGCTTATAAACCTAGATATGTAAATAATAAATTTTATTATTTTACAAAAAGTTTGGCAACAATGTAATTTTTTCAACACACCGACCTTGATGACGTGCACGCCACTTTGTTTGGCGTTGACTATAGAAACACAGACGACAAATACAGAAAACTCTCACGAAAATTCGAAAAGATAGCGGCGTCAGTTCAAAAATGGCAAGAAATTAAAATATTTTTGGGAATCACAAGGAAATTGAAATATGAAAGCAGTCACTTGTCAAGTCACTGAACTGACCGATAGGATTATTATTTGTTTTAATTGCTTATAAAATTGGATATCACAAAACCCTAATAATAAAGAGTATTGGATTCGAATTTTTTGAGGTAAGGTACATTTTGCGTTTATAAACACCTTGTGTAGACGATACACAAAACAACGAAAAATTATGAGGTATTTTGCATATTTGACTAAAAGCTCTCTACTCTATCCATAAAAGTGCCTGACTTAAAATCTGCCAAAGTAGAGTGCCTTTTGACAAAATTTCTTTATTTTGAGAGGCTCTTCAGAACATACTAAAATATATATGGTATTCCATTAAAAAAAAGAATGGTGTCAACTAGGTTAACTCTGCATTTATTATGCAACAGTTACGAATACGTACAAAGGAGCAATTAAATGCATTATGTCGGTTAAATGGGCCGATACAATTAGTCCATAGACATTCTTTTCCTGTCCTACCGGTAGTTACCGTCTATCTGGCAACGTTGTCCCTTTCCATATCTCCTCGGCATAGCTGCAAGCGAGTAATCTTTCACCTTAGATAGTAGAAGTTTCGGATCGAAAGCATTTATCCAAGTTTTAAAGGATAATGTATGGGGAAATCTATGCTGAGTGAAAAATGGCAAATAGGTGCCGAGAATTACCGGGGTTGGAAGCGTATAACTATTCTAAGATCAAGAAATTCTCATATACCCTCTTCCACCTCCTACAGCGCTCAACCCCCGAATTTTACCCCTACAAAAATTTTCTGAAAATGATCAGGACCATCTGAAACGTCAAAAAACCAAGTTGGAGTGTTTTTTATTTTTGCCTTTTTTTGATTTTTTTCTCCGCCGCCACTGGACTGATTTTCAAGAACTGCAAAGCCTTTTCGTCCTTCGTATAGTAGCAGCCTTGTGTGGAAATTTAATCAAAATCCGAATGGTACTTCTCAAGTTATAGACGGGCCAATGATTAGCAGACAGACCGATAGAGATGAGTGACATTTTTCGTGATGTATGTACATTTCATATAACATCAGAAAAATATCTCATTTTCGATATTTTTAGCGATTGCAATACTTCCTCGTCCAGTGACGTAGGAAGTAAAAAAAATTATGTTTGGACTGCCGCGTTGTTATCAACCACCCTGTAGAGAGCCTCAAATGTTTCAAGTAAGGAGCATATATTTACGTATAATCTATGTATGTAAATTACTTTTCGATATTAGCGGAGATATCGACCGATTACAAACTAAAAACTCATCCTGTATCATTAACCTCTTTAGGCATTGGTACTCCATATTTTATTCAAATACACTTGTCACGCCGCTGTAAATATCTTTCCAACTAGATAAACAATATGAAAACACTACCTACTCCAATTTATCATTTAAACATAACTCACTCATTTTTATTGTCGCGAACTATATACTCAGTGAAGATCCCGAGCGTCCATCAAAGTCTTAATCGCAGTTGAATGAATGAACTACGTCACTCCAAAGGTGACGAAATAGTCCAAACATTTAAAGTTTGCAAATGATTTAACAGACGAAATTGTGTGAAGTTGTTGGCTTTTAGTGTTTTTGATGGATATGACGGTTATACTATTAAAAAACAGTGCTACAAGTTTCAACTGTAAGCAGTGCGATCACTGATGTTTTTTGTAGCGCGGCCGATGGAGAAATTATGTGCTAGTGCATGTGCTCGAGCTTTAATATTTTGATGGTCAGGTGCAACAAAATTAAGGAGACTAGAGTTTTATATTTTTTGTGTTCCAAGATCAAATTTTTTCTGGTGAGTTTTGCTTATTTTGTACTATCATAGATACATTTTTTACATCTACATTTAGAAAGAAAGAGAGTATTGCGAAACTTAGACGAAAAAATGACAATCGTGGGCATGTGCGCAATAAAGGAACATGAGCATAAACAGACGGATTCGTAACCCGAGCCGCGTGTGATTCTCCTTGTTGGCCTCCTCATTTATTGCAATCGTGGAAAATCTGGGTTTCATAGATATTTCGTGTTTGACGTTTCAGATCATTTTCTACAACTTTTATGTAGGGATAGAAATTTGGAGGATTCGTGATTTTAGGGGGTGGGGAAGAGTATATCTCATTTTTTTGGTGTTAACATTTTAATACGCTATCAACCTCGGTCATTCTACGCGCCTATTAAACATATTTCAGACATAGTACATTTACACTTAAAACTTGGAATGATAGATAAATATTATCACACGCGTCTCTTGATATACCTGTATCGCGGTCTGACCGATGTGTCGCTGCCGTGGCTGGCGGCCAGCGAGGTTAGTCATAGCAATATTGCCTTTTAGTCGGTGGGATATGGAATACATTTATAGATTGCAACATCATCAGACGGCTGGGCACTATAGACCAAACGTATGAGGTTGTTTGACTGATTTGATCCATACAATTTTTTGATATGGTGGCTAACTTTTTCCTCAGATGAGTTAACGTGTGCCCAACATAATCCTTTATGAACTGATGACAGAGGTGCGTGGAAGGTGCAGAGTCAACCTACTTGATGCCATTTTTGAGGGAAAGTATTTAGAGGAGCTCAGTTCTAGAGCCAGCTTTTTTTATACTGAAGCAGCAACGCAAGCAGAAGCTTAATACCAGGGCACCGCGGCTGTTATGACGAACTTAAACAAACTTTGTTAATCCTATTTTTGAGCTACCTGAAGTTAAGAGAACTGGGAAAAGTCTTTTGAGGTAGATTGTTCCACAATCTCGATATCCTAGGGTCAAAAAAGCCGTCTAATCGACAAGTTCTGGATCTACGAAGTTTGATACGGTTAGAATGGGAGACCGAAGTCAGGCGGATCTGTCTGGCAGGCACAGAAAAGTCATCGATCAGTCAGAGAGCCCTCCTCTGAACAGCACCGGCCATGGATAATGTAATCGGGGATAGGTCTCATCTGGGACTTGTAGAGGGTGAGATGGTTATGCAATGAAAAATACTTGTTAGCCCTAAACAAATAGCCTAGTTTTTTTCATCAGCTGCCATTATTAAATAATAGTAATTTATTTGTCCATTTTCATCCAATTGAGGAAAATGAAGTCAGGAAGGCCATTAAATCACTAAAGGATAAGATGACATCTGGTCTAGATGGCAACCCGTCCTTTATAGTCAAAGATTGTGTGGAAGTGTTTGTTGGTGTTCTAACTAGGATTTTTAATATTTGTCTTATAACAAAAAGATTTCCAGATATTTGGAAGATCGCTAAGGTCTGTCCAGTGTTTAAGTGTGGGGATAAGTCAAATATTGAGAATTACAGAACAATCTCTATATTATGCATGTTCTCGAAAGTCTTTGAAATAGTCTTGTACAGTCGCATTTACACTGCCGTCCAGCGTCAGCTGTCATTGCATCAACACGGATTTGTCGCTGATCGCTCAACAACCACAAATCTATTTATAATAACGCAGTACCTCTCGGAAGCCATTGATAGTAATGAGCAAGTTTGACGTTATTTATACCGACTTTTTGAAGGCTTTCGATAAAATTAACCACAAAACTTTATTAAATAAGTTAGGTGCACTTGGTTTCACAGATGATGCTAGGGAGTTGATGAAATCTTACTTATCCGATCGTAGACAATTTGTTAGCTATAATGGCTTCCAATCTGAGACCTACTTGGCACATTCTGGAGTTCCTCAGGGGTCCAACCTGGGACCATTACTGTTTTTGATATTTATTAATGACCTCTGTGACTCAGTTGAATGTGAACGCCTATGCTTTGCTGACGATCTAAAAATTTATTCGCAGATAAATACTCCTGATGATTGTATCAAGCTACAACACCAATTAAATTTTGTACTGTCTTGGTGTGTAGAAAACAAGTTGGAGCTTAATGTGAGGAAGTGTAAAATAGTTAGCTATACCAGGAAAATTAATGTTTGCGAATATCCGTACTCTATTGATGGGTCTGTGTGCTAGAAAGATGCTCTGATGTACGTGATTTAGGTATAATCTATGATCAAAAGTTAACTTTTAGTCAGCATATAAATAAAAAAGCATCAGAAGCATTGGCGGCTTATGGTTTCATAGTAAGGAATTGCAGGAATTTTCATAACATAAAGTCTATTAAGCTATAGTAAATAAATATTATTATTATTATTATTATTATTATTATTATTATTATTATTATTATTATTATATTATGCTTATGTTAGATCCAAAGTCGAATATTGTAGTATTATTTGGAGCCCTTACTATGAATGCTATAGCTCAGCTATTGAAAGAGTACAACGGAAGTTTATGAAGTTTGTTCTGTTTAGGATTGATGGGACATATCCAGAGAGAGGTACAAGTAATGAGGAACTATGTAGTCGCTTAGACATGTTGACTTTGAAAAAACGTAGGTACTGTGCCTCAATAATATTTGGCTACAAAATGATCAACAATTTAATTGATTGCCCCATGATCCTGGAAGAGATCAAGTTTCGTATTCCAACGTTTGCATCTCGCAATCATAAAATATTCGGGCTTCCTAGAGCTAGGACAAACATTCTTCTCAAGTCACCGTTATATGTAATGTGCTCTAACTTAAACAGAATTGGATGTTACTGTGATATATTTACGACAAATGTTAATTACCTGCTAAAGGCAGCTAAGTATTATTCGGACCAATAGCTCATGTTACAAATTTATACCTGTGTTGCATTTGTTGTTTTCTTTTCGCTTTTTTTTGCTTTTGTATTATGTTTATAAATTGTCCTATAAATGGGAAACTGTTGGACAATAAAGCTATTATTATTATTATTATTATTGACGAGATGTGTTGGTACCAGATCAATTCCTCGGTTCTGGAAGCATTAAACTGTACCAGATTGTTGCCCAAACAGTGATAACCTCCAGGTCTCTCGTCCTCTTTTCTCCAGATCACCGGCAGATATCGGCTTGTCACTCGGACATCCTGCATGTGTGGATCGGATTAGATTAGATCCTTTTTTGGATAGGTTTGACACGAGGAAGTTTACAGTTTTCTGGAAAAGTACCAGATTCGTAAGATATCGAGAAGAGACGCGAAAGAACTGGAGCAAGCTCCACTGCACATCGCTAAAACACAACTGCAGGAATCAAGTGCGGACCAGAAGCTTTGTTGATGTCGAACGTCTTACAATTTGAAATGTTGACCTTATCTCAAACAATTGCATGACTGAAACAGCGAAATCCTTTCTTTCCTTATCTCATTATCGTACACCTGCATAATTATAACTTCAAAACGGCAATTTATTATCAGCATTTCTCCATTAAATAGTGATTCAGCATTGTTGGACGCATTTACAATATATGGTCATTGTATGTTTCATTTGGTTTTGACTAACAACAACAAGATGCGTAACACCTTCATCTAGCATTATTCAAGTATGTATGAACTATAAACAACAACAAAAAATAAATGAATCATGAATGATGTTAATGATATGAAAAAATATTTTTAGCGATTTTGGGATTGGGAAATTCATGCTTTGACTTCTACAACTAGAACTATCTGTCGATCTTCAAATTAGGGAAAATATCTTCTTATTATTTATTTTATTGTAAGGATATGGTAAAAAAACGTACTTTTGCAGATATTTACAAAATGAAATGTGAAACTGTTATCAACGGAGAAGCCTCAAAAGACCATGAAGAAAAAATAATTAAGAACGGCAACAGGTATGTATTCAAGTTATGTTATTAAAGGTGAATAGTGAAGCTTTTATTTTTTATCCAGTTACCAAAGAAAGCCTGTCGGTCTGTCCTCTAATCTTTTCTCCGCCTATAACTTGGAAAGTGCTGCTCGGGTTTGGATGAATTCTTCACATAAGGTTATTATACTATGCGAAGGACGTATTTGAAAATTAGTCCAGTGCCGGCGGTGCTAGGGGCAAAATTACAAAAAATAAAAATTTACTCAAACTTTGATTTTTGAAGTTTCAGATACTCCTGATCATTTTCAGAAAATGGTTGAAAATCGAGGTTTGTGGGTTGTAGAGGTGAGGGAAGGTATATCTCATTTTGTTGGCAGTAGTAACGAGTGATTTTTTAAGAGGTATAGAATTTGATTTTCAAAAAAAACACAAAAAATTTGAAAAAACAATTAAATCTTTATTTGAGTCGATAGAACGGTCGATATAACTTAATGTTTAAAGATTATTTCATGTAAATGTTGGCCGCGGCTCCGCTTTAGATGGTCCATGCGCAAGGTCCAATTTTTTCACACTCTCTGCAACATATCGGCCGATATCTCGCGAATAAATGCTTCAATATTGGCTTCCAGTGAGTCAATCATTGCTGGTTTATCCCTTAAAATGGCCCAACAAGAAATAGTCAAACGTGAGATAAACTGTTCACCGAACTCGCCTCTCAATAGGGTATGGCATGTGGCACCGTCTTGTTGAAACCACATGTCAGCCAAGTCCAGCTCTTCCATTTTGGGCAAAAAAAAGTTTGTTATCATCGCACGGTAGCGCTCGCCATTCACAGTTACGTTCCGGCCATTGTAGTTTTTGAAGAAGTACGGCTCGATGATGCCACCGGACCATAATCCACACCAAACAGTGATTTTTTTGGGATGCATTGGTAGCTCTTGCAATGCTTCTGGCTGGTCTTCACTCCAGATGCGGCAATTTTGCTTGTTAACGTACCCATTCAGCCAGAAATGAGCTTCGTCGCTGAACACAATTTTTCGATAAAAATGTGGATCTTCCTCCAACTTTGCCAGCGCCCATTCACCAAATTGGAAACGTTGTGGGAGGTCGTGTGGCTTCAATTCTTGCACCAGCTGTATCTTATAAGGTTTTACACCCAAATCCTGTCGCAAAATTTTCCACGTAGTGGAGTAACAGAGGCCCAATTGCTGCGAACGGCGGCGAATCGACATTTCACGGTCATCACTAACACTGGCGGATACAGCCGCAATATTTTCTTCAGTCCTCACTCTACGTCTGCGTGTTGGTGGTTTAATGTCCAATAATGTAAACTGGGTTCGAAATTTAGTCACAAGCTTCCGAATAGCTCACTCAGTAGGCCGACCAAATTGCCCATAAATTGGAAGCAGTGCTCGATGCACTCTCTTGTATATAGTATATACGCACTAATTGTAAATGGGTGTTTGGCTAACCCACTTAATTTTTTTGTTATACATATTGATGTATCAACCTGTTTGATGCCATTTTTTAAGCTATGTAGGGATGGGGGTTTTTCGGGCCACTTCAGTCCCGGGGCCAGTCGCACAGTTCATCGTATGCGTCAGCTTAGAACCACCTCTCCATTCTTGTATCTAGAATGTGAAACAGATTTACATCAAATAATGAGAATTACTGAATCATTTTTTTCCACAATGCCCTTCAAATTAATATCCACACTATTTGCTTCACAATTTAAATATGTGCATTGTGAGTAACGGTGTACGTCGCAAAAAAGAATGTACTCTTGTTATCTTGCAACGACCCGACCCAGAGTACTCAATTTATAGGTTATTATTCTATTTATTGCGTTGAAAAATAATACCAATTGCGATGATAGGTACATGCAAACATAGATAGTTGGGTCTGGATATATCTGACCCAGGTTTGTTTATATGAACTCGAACAGTACTGTAAAGTTCCGTGAACTTTAGAACAAATAGATCTTAGTCAATAGATTGTAAAATTACCAAAAAATGTCCAGTTCAGAGAGTTATCGCAATATTACGGAAACTACTCAGAGCTTCTCAGTCTCTCGTCTGAGATGAGTTATATTACTTCCCACACCTACTGGAAGTATTGTAATTGCGAAAACACAATATCGTTTTTTGAATGGTATATGACATGTACATCACGAAAAAGCATATCAATCATTTCCGTGGGTCTCTCTATCTGTCCGCTGATCCTTGACCAGCCTATGACTTGGAAAATCTTACAAACTTCGTTTTTTTGACGTTTTTGTGTTTTCTGATCATTATATGAATTATTTGGTATTGGTACATTTATACGCCTTCAGGCACAGTAATTCTACGGAGCTATTAGATATATTTCTCTCATCATAGATGTCCCGCTCATCTTCAAAACTTAGAAATATCTCCAACAGTCGCGTGTCAATACGTGTGACGATGTAAAAATCAATATCGTCATCCACGCGGATTACTCTTAGCGACGATCATGTGCGCCAGCAGAAACTTCTCTCATGGGGAGGATTAAGGTCATTTAATTTTTTGTTATATTCTAAGTAGGTGGGTACCTTTTTTCTCAAAAGGGCTAGCTTGTGCCGAACATAATCCTTTACGATTACTTGACGCCATTTTTTTCACATTCCAATAAGCCCGCGATAATTTTTTATTATATGTGGGACAAACATGCATGGGACGGTGCCTTAAACTATCTTATCTGTCCCTGACATAATAAGAACTAAAAATGAACAATTATTCTTCTATGGACCACATCTTGTAAGATTTCAACTGGCTACTGTGCTGTAGAAATTTCGTTGGATGATGCGGTGTTATTTAAAAGGCCCTGTGTCTCAGGAAACGAGGCCGTCTGAACGTCAAAAGACAACGTAAACGTAGAAGATATATTAAAACCGCCCTACCCTGTATAATGCTTAAGTTTTTTGAAATGTTATAAATCGTTCTCATTTGTAAGATCGGTTAGTAGTAATAATTTTTTTTATATTTTTCAGCCATCGGAAAGCGGTACATCTATTCGAGTTCCCAGAAAAGAAGTTCGAAATCAGAAATTCACTATTGACGGACATGATAGAGTCAAATCCCCACATAAAAACTATATATAACATTTTTGTGGCTCTATTAATTGCACTATTTATAAATACTATTGCGCATGATTATTTGAGGACAAACGAGTAAGTTGGAACATTTTTAAATTTTCTCATCTTTTATTTTATTTATATCTTTCCAGGATTAAATTTGGATTCCATATAATCTCCAAGGCATTCGGAAAATTGTACATATCACTTATAACGTGGTTGGGATATATGACATCAACGTTTGGAATTTTCTTTCTATTCCAGTTTTGGGCTAAAATACGTTTGAATCTTTCTCCAAAATGTGAGTTTCACATAATGCAATAAATTTCATCCAAAAGACATTACGCTTGTTTTAGCGAAGGTGATTCGACTTTGGGATAAGTTTTGGTTGATCTGTCTGGCGTGTTACTACATCACTTCGTTCAGAGTAGCTTCAAAAATTGTCAGCAGTTATAAATTGCCACCAGCTTCAGCAGCTATAATTGCGATTGAACAGGTATTATAAGCTAAATAAAAATACTGTTTTAAACCGTTAACAGTTAATGGTCAGACCTCATAAACACTTGTTAAGAATTTTCAGCACAGAAAAATTCGCTGATAGTATGTCCTTGATTTTATTTAGTTCCTTATATGCAATTTGAAGAACTTCTGTTTCTAAATGGGCTATATTTTTACTGCATTCTAGAGCAACAATAGACTAGTCGGGTAGTCGGGAATGTACGGCAATATTTTTAGTATTTTACATTATTTCCTTTCATAACAAATTCTGGAAATCCTACAATTTTTGCGACAGTGAATCTTGTAGTGGTATTGTTAATTTATTGCTTCCTAATAAGTTCAAACTGGCTGAAGCATTTTTTTGATCAAAAATCTCGAAACCATCGATCCTAAGTAATAAAGCAATAAAAATAATTTTGAAGAGAATTGAACACTTGATCATTTTGCTTCTACCAACAATTCTCGTATAGTGAACAGATTACGAGAAATTAAAGGTAAAGGTACATGTAATGATATTTCCACTTATAATGTGTAAACAAAGAATGTAAGTGTATGAGCTATTTCTTAGTGGAGTGAAATTTGCTACAAAAAAGGTTTTTTAAGTTTTTTCGACACTTTGATGGTCCTTGAAGTATAAGAAGCGAAAGTTGAAAATTCGTATTAAAACTGTCGCGCGAGATACTAAACACGTCACGTACGTTGTCCACGTTATCCGCATACATTATTTCATGTTTAGATAACCTCATAATTATTACCTATGATCAAGAATCCATTTTAAAGTGAATCTATTTGTTTACTACCACGCGCAAGTATGGAAAATATTATATAGTATTTTTTGAAAATTTGTGATATTTTCATCAGTCTGTCTATTGGCATTTATTAAGATATTCCGCCCAGTTGAATATGTTAATCAATACTATTGGCGATTTCGCCACTGTGTAATTTCAGTAACTTTCGTAGCTTAGTTAATGTCATCACTCCCTTTCCATTAAAATCGTTGCAACGGTTTCTGAGGCTACACAGTTGCAGAATAGCCAATAGACAGACTGATTGAAGGGAGTGTCTTACGTTTTCATGATGAAGATATTATAAATTATCCAAAAATATTACATTTTCCATACTTAACGCGTGGCAGTAAAAAATGGATTCACTTTAAAAGGGTATTCTTAATAATAGATAATGACTTATACAGTTGTCCCTTCGTAAAAGCATGTATACTGACACGTGGACAAAGTACTTGAAAAACCATCAACGCGTCGGAAAACCGTAAATGACCTTTTCTGTACAGAATTTTATTCTCTTCAAAAAAGGATAGTACTCCTCATCGCTCTAGGTTGCTAGTTTAGCCATTATAAGCGAAAATACCATTACATTCACATTTGCCCTTAAATTTCTTGTAACCTGTTGACTATATGCCGAATTTCCATAGAAACGAAATGTTAAAAAGTATCATTTCCTTTTTTACGCAGGATCATAGAGATTGTAGATCATACCTTTTTATAGAAATGGCGGCAAATGCTTCAGCCCCAGCATGACACCAATTTGAACAAATTATAACGCCCTCGTATAAGGTCTTCGTATAACTGGGTACCAGCGACACACCCTCGTATAGCGACCAGAAGATTCGACAGGTGTCCAGAAGTGAGATCTACGCTTAGGCAACCAGAGTTACGTGGCTGGGCATGAGCGATTGCTGCCTCATGAAGGGGCTTCGGTCTACAACTTTCTAGAACTCCGTCAAGGTTCGCGCAGTCCCTGGAATGCTTCTGGAATTCATCGATTGAAGTTAAATACCTGACCAGATTGGGGAAGCAGTCAGTCACACTCGATACAGTCAATGGGCAGCGACCGTGGCGTCAATATAGCCCAGTCGACATGGTTATAAATGTTTCATAAATCAGTTGCAAGTGTTATAAGTTAGTGCTTGAGTAATAAATTTGACTTTGCACAGTAAGAACGGTGTTTTCGACACAGTATCATTATGAAGCAATAATCTAATGATGCACCAAAAAAATTTACTAGAAAAAATACCAATTTCCTGGTCTAGTGTCTACACATTGCAGATAATATTGCCGAGATATGGCCAAGCTATATCAAGCCATGTTCATCGGCTACAGTAGTCATTGTTACAACCATATATTGCAACAAAATGTTGCGCGCTTAGGGGTTTCATTAGAAGTCCATAAATAATCGTTTGGAATGTTCTTGATTACCCTATGAACATTTTTCCAGGTTAGACTGTTGATGAAAGTCCATTCTTTCGTAAGAACAAAAGCGGAAGCTTTTGTTAAATACAAACTACACAGTGAACAAGTTGTACCTAAAGTGGAGTTTATGAAGTTTTTGTATTTCCTTTTCGCTCCCACATTGATATACAAAGACGAATATCCTAGGTAAGGTCATCACCATCAGATATTATTTTGAAACGTACAACACAGCACAAATCGTGTAGCTTTCACGCTGATAAATCTCCAATATTTTTTGGCCGTCAGATGAAACCACATAGGTATGTTGGATTGACTGTTTACTAACATTTCGTACTTTGTACTTTGAAAAAGGCCACCGAAGTAGTAAAAACCCAATTCAAGATATGAGGTTTTATTTGGCGAACAGAGAAAGATGGATAATTATTAAATCATCAGGTCACTAAGCAAAAGATGAGAAAACTTTGTAGTTTTTGAATCTCGATCCAGTGGCGGCGGTGCTAAGGGCAAAAAACCGTTTTTCGACGTTTCAGAATCCCATGATCATTTTCTGAACAAAATGTAAGGTAATAAAAATTGGGGGATGAGGGTAAATCTCAATTTGATTTCAACGGTATATTTAAAGACTTTTTCGCATACATTTCCCTTAAAACTTAGAATGATAGACATATCTTCGGCATGTTCTCTGAGTTTACCGGAGTCACAGTCTCGTCGATGAGTATCGTGCTGTCACTGCCGTGCTGCCGAATTGACTTGCGTTGCGTGAGAATTGCAGTGTCAATCTATTTGACCCGAATTTTATTAAAATAATTATTAATGGACTGGCATTGAAGTGTTAGGATTTATAAGCGCATAATTCCAGTTTTTGTGCCCCGTGGCTAAAAGTAAACGATACACTGAGATAATTTTTTTGATCCTTTTAAAACAAAAATGTTCTCATATGCAAGGTTATTTCTGGATCCAATGTTATGTGTGTGATATAGGACGACATGAAAATAGTGATGACGAAAACGTGTATAAAATAAGTTCATTTTCAAATTTCAATAACACGCATAATTAGTTAAGCAATTAATGATTATTTCCTATAAACATGATTGCGTCAAACTAATAATGAGTCTGTGATAAACAATATTTTGCGTAATTCGATAATGGTTTGAATTTCATTTGGTTTTAATACCCGTTCATCAGCTTTACTGTATAGGGAGGGGAATAAAAAACGCACATCCATCGTTTTTCGACGTTTCAAAGGATCCTGATCATTATTAAAAAATCCCTTGGGGTTAAAAATGGGGTGTGGGGTTTCTAAGCGTGTGGGGGAGGATGTATCGCATTTTTTCATGTTAGTATATTAATTCACGCACCAGGGATTTCCGCGTACTTTTATACTCGTATATCCTGCAGACGAGTCGTCAATATGTCATGCACCAAGGGGTTATTTTTAAGCTATGAACAGATATGTAACAACACCGCGAACCGAACCACGCGACGAACCGCACCGCACTAGTCTAGACGGCGAAAAAAAACGCCGTCGCGAACCTGATTAGTATCCTTCTTGAACCTCGAAGACTATCAATTTTCTTTTTTAAGACGTCCACGGATTCATTACATATTTCACCTATCTCTCTCCATGCATCTTCTTTTCTGATTATATTATAATAATGTTTATCGTTCTTTTTCCACAATATCGGGCGCTTTTCATACTCTTTAATGAAAGATATTGTTTTTTCCGTGTCCCAACTCATATTTTACCAATCGGCGGGCGGCACGAACGTACGATGACTAAACAAACTGTCCACATCTAAACGCGCGAGGCAAAATTTGTCTTTGATGTACCGACTACCTTCGGATGGCTCCCGAACTGCCTCGCTCCATACGACGGACGGCCGAACGCAACGTGGCGCGCCTCGGATGTACGTCCACATCTGCACATACGCCATGCCTCGTTCCCGTTCGTGCTCAGATGAATACGCGCCTTTACAGCTCGCCGTTCGGTGCGAACCAGACTCTGTCGGTTTTTCAGCGTAACATCCAAGGAAAGGCTCGCGACGAAGTTGCTTGCACATGTTTGGACAGGGATACCGTTGCGGCGAGCACGCGCTCATATCAGTAAATGGATAGAACCCGTGAAGAAAAAATGGAATGGTCGGAGGAGAAAACTTATAGAGCATTACAGAGCAGGGGAATTATTGTGGGATGCAAAACATACCCTGCATTACAATAAATTAAAAAATGAGGTATTTCACTGAACGACAAACATCAAAATTGGATCGTCATTTTGTTGCGGGATGTGGTTGCACGACGTGGTTCGGTTTGCGGTGAGGTTCGATGCAATGTTGTTCGTCAAAATGCGCGCGCTGTGGATGGTCGCATGGTTCGGTTCGCGGTGTTGTTACATATCTGTACATAGCTTTAAATATCGCATCTTTCATACTCGATCCGAGCAGGCAAGCAGCGCGTTGGACACAATATTACCTATACTAGCGTTATGCTTGTATTATTATGTTATTTGATTACGTTACGTAATATTATATAGTATAGCATATAAGTATTTATTAAGAGCTATCATAATCAATGATCTAACATTTCTGATAAGCAGCTTACGCCAGAGCTCCAAAAAAATTGGGCTTCCGTGTTCGGATTCGCTTATTGCTGCAATCTCAGAGAATTTGTTTCAAGAAAAGCTTAAGTAGTGCATTACTGGTTCTGACAAAACCTATTTTTGATGTCACTAAATGGAAAATAAATTGCACTAGAAGATGTTTCGAAGGTATAGCAAGTATAGAATCAATCTACATGGCGCCATTTTTTTAAATAAAGATATATTATTATTGTGCATTTTTTAATAATCCAGTAGTTATCCACATAAATACCAATGACCTCGACTTTTATCAATTTGTGGTCATTTACTTATCAAGCCTACGAGCGAGGAAGTATTGCAATCGAAAAAAATCTCGAATGTGAGATATTATGTTTTTTGAATGTTATTAACGTATTCTTCCTGAAGATAGCCAACCTAATATTATGCGCATGCCCGTCTAGAAAATTTTTCAAGATGAAATGAGATATCGCCATCTATAATAATTAAGAAATTTTAAAAACGCTCTTGTCTCATAGATGGCACTGTATACAACTATATATCAGCAGCGCCATCGTCGAGACACTAACCTTTTCAAAGTACACTTCCAATAATTATTGTGGAGAGAAGAAATATAGCTGGGACAAATTCTCCCAGATGACGCTACGGTTTCTGATTTCATCTCGGATAATTTTTCGGATGCGCAAATATAGTATTAGCTTGGTTATCTTTAGGTAAAATACGTTAGTTAATGGTTATACGATGTACGGGATGTCTTTTAAGTTTTGCATATGGAAATAAAACAACACGGTAGGTAGTTTTAAATGACTTTATTGTTTTTCGATGTATTCTCCACGAAGATTAATACACATCTGCATGCACTCGAACCAATTTTCGAAGTACTTATTCCACTCGTTTGCTGGCAGATCCAAAACGGCATTTTTGAATGCGTCAACTGCTTCTCTTGGTGACTGGAACCTTTGACCACGCAGTCTGTTTTTAATTTTCGGGAAAGTAAAGAAATCGTTAGCACTTAGATCGGGACTATATGGAGGATGGTCCAATAATTCCACGTTTTCTTCCGTTAAATACTGCCTTGTTTTTTGGGCTGAGTGCGAGCTTGCATAGTCTTGGTGGAGGATGATTCTTCTTTCGGGGTTGATTTTTCGAAGCTCGGTGATGACTTTTGGCAAACAAATGGTGGTATACCAATCCGCAGTAACAGTTCTTTGCTCATTAAGAGGAATTGTTGCAATATGACCCGCTTTTGACACAAATGTCGCGACCATCTTTTTCGAAACACTTCGAGAACGGATGACATTTGCTGGCTTTTCTTCACCTTGGAACACCCAAACAGCCGACTGTCGTTTATTTTCTGGTTCATGACAGTAAATCCATGATTCATCACCACTAACAATGCTGTACACATTTTTTGAGTTTCCGAAATTGAAACGGTCAAGCGTTGTTTGACACCAATTAACCCTGGCTGCTTTCTGCTCTTCAGTCAACAGGTGGGGTATCCAACGAGGAACTAATTTTCTTATTCCTAATTCTTTATGTAAAATTTTTTGAATTGAGGTCTTTGAGATCTTCAAGGACGGCTCAATCTCGCGATATGTCACATGTCTATCTTCAATTATGAGTTTGCGCACAGCATCGACGTTTTCCTGGGTGACTGCCGTTGTTGGTGCACCCACCCTGGGATCGTCACTAAGGCCCGCATCGTCAGTCGTCCCTACAATTGTAGGGCGCCTTTATGGCCTCCTTGATTGTCATCCTCTTTTCTCTTTCTCTCCAAAATTTCTAAATTACACTTGTCCCGTGTCAGCGTCAGCGCTCTCATATTGTGAAGATATGTTTTCTTTTTATACTGTAGGAAATTTCAGGCTGATAAAACATGATATAACTCAGAAGCAAGCACAATTTGTGCAAATAGATGAAGGAGGCCATAAACGCGCCCTACAATTGTAGGGACGACTGACGATACGGGCCTTAGACTCACCCGTCCACGTTTGAATATTCTCCATACCAACGGAAAATTGTCGACTGATGTTACAGACAGTAACTCATCAAGGGATTCTCGTTGCGATAATTATCTCTGGAAGTTGTAATAAATTATGGCGCGAAAATCTTCTCGGTTGAGTTCCATTTTTATAATGACTTGGTGACACTTAAAAATTCACTGTAGTGAGAACACTGCACGTATTGTTGTGAAACTTTGAATTTAAGTTTACTAAAGAGTGAGGTTAAATTCAGTGTGACGTTCGATCCGCTCGGCGTACTATGTTTCTATATGCAAAACTTAAAAGACATCCCCCGTATGACATCTACATCACGAAAAACCATGTCTCCCATTTCCGTCGGTCTATCTGACTCACTCATAGTCATTCCTGTAGCAACCCTGCTGTTGCTTGTCAAATGGCTGGGGACGAATTTGTATAGGCCTATTCTGACTTGATCTATTTTATCCCTTTGTTATTCATGTTAGTGGTTACTTGTCTCTGAAAGATGCTAACGTACGCTGGACATGATTTTTTATGAATCTACCTGACGCCATTTTTTTCTTCCAGAACAAATAAGATCCGCTGGGACTTCGTATTCTACAGAGCTCTAGACATAGTCGGCATCATCTTCCTATATAGTTTTGTTTTCTATCGTTTCGTATTCCCGTTCTTCGACGAATTTGGACAACGGAAGTACACCAGGGCGGAAATCTTGGCATTTATGTTTGACATCACATTTCCTTCTGTACTTCTAGATCTCGCGACATTCTATTTAATGCTACATGCCGTTCAAAATCTCTTCGCAGAGTTACTGAGATTTGGAGACAGAATGTTCTATAAAGATTGGTGGAGGTCTACTACTTACCAACAATATTACAAAACTTGGAATGTTATAGTGTACGATTGGTTGCGCTCGTATATTTTCAAAGATTTGTATTATCTGACTAACGGTAACACAACTGTAGCTAAGCTTACCGTTTTCGTTGTTTCGGCTATCGTACACGAATGGATTCTCACTTACATGTTAGGATTTTTCTTACCATTTCTTGCACTACAATTTGGTACAATGGGTCTTTTGTTATACTTTGTTAACGTACCACAAGTAACATTTTTAAACATTTTATTTTGGTATGGAAATGCATTAGGGCATACGATGAATTTGGCTATATATGCTTTAGAGTTCAATGCTAGGTTGGTTTATCCTTCAGATGGTTCTTGGAGAGACTATCTTGTACCAAAGTTTGTGAGCTGTGATTGTATTGTGTGATTGATGAATCTCAGTATCTAAAGCTGTATTAAATAATTGGTTTGCATGTTGCTAAAAATCAATTTATTCGATTCGGCCGAACATAGTTTTTGAACAAATTAGGTAATTTTTATACAGGTTTGGAATAACCACTTAAACTAATGTTTTTGTACCGTGTCAAGTTTCTTTTGAATGGGTAGGTTGTCACGTGCCAAAATCACGAAAACTTTTTTTCATGATTTTGATCACTTACCAGTAATTTGAATTTCTCCTTATTAACGGTAGGGTGCCGATTCCTAGGCCAAACCATTTTTAATGATTTCCTTATGACAAATTTCGTTGCGCCCAATGTCGGGCCAACGATATTTTATGAGGAAATTGCTGAGATAGTCGTTGATAACTTGAGTGTCCAAAAGATTTCAATAAATTTTTAAAAGTCTGTTTAAAGGATTCATCAAATTATTTGGCTCTGTGTACTTGTATGTCTAAAATGATAGGCACTAAGCGAAATACAAAAAGGTTGTCACGTGCCAAAATCACGTGACATTTTTTACTATTTTGATCACTTACTAGTAATTTGAATTTATCTTTATTAATGATAGAGTGCCCATTCCTAGGCCGACAGAGACACAGTATTGTGTTGAAATCTTTTGGACACTAATGTTATAGTATTATTAACGACTATCTCAGAAATTTCCTCATAAGATATCATTGACCCCACGTTGGGCGCCACGAAATTTGTCAAAGAAAATCAATAAAAAGAGTTTGGCCTAGGAATCGGCAGCCTACCGTTAATAAGGAGAAATTCAAATTACTGGTAAGTGATCAAAATAGTAAAAAACAGGTTACGTGATTTTGGCACTTGACAAGTCATGATGTTAGTAAAACGTGTATATAACTAAAATATAAATTATAAACAATATTTTTATAGTTGATTGAATATTCCTTGCACAATCATGCTGCAGTAATTTCTCAATAGTTTAAGTAGATTAACTGGGATTAATGAATAAACAATTGTGAAACGTAAACAATTTCAACGATTTGGATTTACGCTCAAAGTTATAAAGATAAGTATAAAAATTGGCATATGATTCACAGTCAATCTAATCATCAATGATACAAGCAAGAACGTAGAGATACTCATTATTTTTGCGTTTTTTTTCTATGACTATTCTAAAATTGGCTATGTCTATAGATATAACGCCTCTCGCTTTTAATATAAATAAAAAATAACATTTTGAGTGCTTACTGGTGAGAAAATATTAAATAGGTATAATTAGCATTTTCAATAAGAAACAGTTAACGACAGTAATAACTTGATAATATAAAAAGGCAAAAATTGTGTTTCTTATTTCAAACAATTTGTTGTAATTTCACTGTGAAGATTTGAATGTATACGTATATGTATGAATCGACTAGAATTGTTTAGCAATAGAATATGAAAATACAGAGTGTTGTTAAAGTACCTGCCCAAGCGCTAGGGGACGTTTACTTGATGGAAGACTGAAAATGAACCAGTTTACATAAACAAAGTCAGTCGATATTCTGTTTTTAATATACAGTGGGTCAAACTTTTATCAAAATAATCTTATTATTAGAAAAAAAACGTGATAACCTTTAGCTAACTTCTGGCATTGTTAAAATTCGACAGATACAAGTGTACCTATTGCCGAAAAAATGCTATTTGAGAAAAACACTTTATGAAAACTATCAATAGTTATTACCTTTTGTTCAAACTCGTTGAATTTTTAGCCTTAGGAATTTGGATTAATTGGAGCGTATTTCTAATTCGACTTTATATATTTTCAGCGATATGTCTGTACCTACTAAGCTTCAGCAAATCTTGACAAATCCGTCTAAAGGGATTTCACTTTTTTAAAACAAATTTTCAAATAAAAGTTAGATCCTATGATTTAATGACGAGGCGTCCCCGCGTTTATGCTTGTGCATACTTTTTTTTTATATGCATCATCCCTGAAATTTATCTAGGTACGTTATTAACACCCTACGTATGACGGAAAGCTGGATTTGCAAAAAAATGCAACCTGTGTATTTGTTGTTGTAATTATTTATATTTATAAAACTGTTACATTTTTATAATAAATATGATTTTCAAAGTCATTTTATTTTTCCTCCACACCTCATAGTTCTGAAAAAATGAAATAACTATATTTTGTGTCACATATTTATAGCACTATCTACAAGACGTCATACATATATACAGAGTTTCAGCACGCTACCGCAAGAATACCCGTCTCCTAGTGGGCGATCCAGAGGGGCTGTTCTGCTGTGGGTCCAGAACCTCCCCGAAATATCCTAGTGATGAAAAATTACAAAAGCGTTTTTCAATTCGCAGTGCGATGTAGCTGACGACGTGCTCTTTAATTTTCAATCGCCCCAGAACTTTTTAAAGCTGGTAATTTCAAATGCACCATATGAACCCCTCCCAAAAATATTTTCTAGATCCGCCCCTGCAGTATCTCCGTTTCTGTTCTGAAGGAACCTCTTTCATTATTCAATTTTCTATATTAGGTTGTCAGAACAAAATCAATAACGCACTTTCTCCAAAAATCACGACAAATCATTAAGCATGACAACATAGCACTAGGCCAGTTACAATCGCTCGCTAGCGTGCAGCAACTGTTTTCCGCTCTCCTCCACAGCCTCCTATTCTCCTGTTACCGAGAAACGCAGTGAAAGTCCGTTGACGAGATCCTTTTCGCATGCATGGCGTTCCTCTCATTTTTTATGTCCTGGGGAAGGGGGAATACGCCTGGCCACTGGCCAGAGGTGGACACTGGTCAACGGTGGACGCATGTCGGTCGACGAAACGTCGAGTGATGTGATTGGCTAGCGACCGGTGTCCAGAAGAACTGGACAGGGCAGGTTACGTGTGTGTGTGTATAGAGTGGAGTGGAGGAATGTGCGAGAACCGTGAGGACTATTACGTCTTTTTATAGGGAGGGTGGATTCTTTTTCTATCCATTCCAAAGGCCAAGGGATGTCTTTTTTCTTTGATATCCGTTTGTAGGGGAAGAAATAAGAAGAGGGTTAATTGATGAAAGTAGTAAAAGCTACACACTTGAGGCTTGAGGACAAGTATTTTGGACTGATGGGTATTGCGTTTGGCAAATCCAAAAATTAATTCTATTATTAATCGATGTTTACGTTTTGTTAAAAATAATAGGGCATGGGCAGCTCTTACTCTCTTCAATTTAGAAATACCGTGTTAAGAATTCGTTTGAACAATTTTGAATCCAACTATCCAACCCCACAGCTCGAAGAAAACTAGCATTTAGAACTTTTCGTCGATAGGAATGAGGAGTACTTAATTTAGCACCATTCCAGATTAAGCCAATTTTGCTAAACAATCGTAATGCGAAAATACTGATAATTATAGAAAATTTACTGATTGTTGATACCTTAACAATCTGTACATCCACCACATGAAGCAGGATTTATTTAACTAAAAATTATTCATTCTTACAGGGAATCCAAAAAACACAATTATATATTCTCTAAAATTCAGTTGTATATTTTTACATTTTTCTGATATCTCAATGTTATCATGTATGGATGATGATGAGAGAGTAAATAAATAAACACTAAGGAGGTATATACCATCGATTAAAATCGCAATATATGTTGCAGGTTGCAGTATATGAATAAGGGGCCTTAGAGCGTCTGTCTCTCGTAAACAAACAAAAATAAAACAAAAGCCATAAGCAAGTCAAACGTAAAACTTGTTTTTCAATGTCTATTGTCGTAGGTTTGTCAGATAAAAAGAAATATCCCTATGCATTTTTCTAATTCGATCATGCAAACTTAAGAATTCAAAGTAGATCATTATGCCAAGGGGTAGCAGGGGTTTACTATTTTACCGCCTGTCATTATGCAAATAATAGGCGACGAGAACTGCGCTATAAATGTAGCCTGCAGCTAGACCACTAGACGTTATGATGTCATACGAATTTTCACGGTGTCGTAACAAGTCAGCCTACGTAGACGTAGCTCAATGAAATTTTCATCGTGACATTACAAAAGCTGTTGTTGATTCAAATGCAGGTGCAATGCAGTGTCGTAGATCGTAGGTGTTAAACGTATCTCTGAATCTACGGAAAAAATCAAGCACAATTAATTAGATTGGCAGATGACCCAGTGGCGGCTCGCCCCATGACGCAGGTGAAGCGCTGCTTCACCTGCAATTTCAAAAAAAATATATTTTTTTTATTTTGAAATTTATAAAAAAAATTCATTTATATCTTAAAAAATTATTTTTCGGACATTCTTTATTTGTATTTGCGATCAACAGAATACTGAGAAACCCCGCAACCAACAACGCGCCTACGTTTGCGCTTAATTTGGCGTGTTGAAACAGAGACCTGAAGCAGCTTTATTTGCACCGCATTGCTGCGTCCAGTACAGATACGAGCAAATACGACGGTTGCCATGACAACGGCACGCGCGCTTCCGTTTTGGCCGAGGCAAGTGAAGCAAATTATGAATTTGCGTCTAGTCTGCTCTGCATTACTACCGATATCGTATTGTGTCGAGGTTAGTTTTCATTGTTTTGAACAATATTTCCTGTCTATGATACGGTTTGTGTTATGTTGGAAAAATCGTTTTCTCAATGGAGTAATGATGATAAAAAAGACTTTTTAAACTCCGAAAAACCTTCTCCGATATTAAATGTAAATAAAACCGCTAAAGTTAAGGACAAAGTGTACAGTCGAAATTTTAAAAAATCGTGGTATAGTGAGTTTGCATGGTTATGTGGTAGCTATTATTTAAATAAACTTTTTTGTGTGCCGTGTTTGATTGTAAGTGTTAAAGCAACCCTGTGGAGCAAGTACGGTTTCAATGATTTCGGGAATGTGACTCGTGCTCTTCGTAAACATGAAGGATCATCGGATCATATGCGTTGCGCACTAGGTTTTTCAAAATTGAAGAAAAATCTCACTACTATTGAGGATGCTTTACGCGAAAATTCCAGGCTGTATATTAAACAGTTTAACGAAAACGTGCAACTTAATAGACGTTTCATGGAATTGCCAATACGCGCTGTCCTTTTTTTGGGCAAACAAGAACTGGCGTTTCGTGGCCACAACGAAGAGACGACTTCTATTAACCGTGGAAATTTCAAAGAGCTCCTAGAAGCATTTGTATCTATAAGCCCTGTAGACATTCAGGAGCACTACAAAAAAATTGCCTCAATATTTGCGGGCAATTCTAAAACCATTCAAAACGAAATTATTGACTGCATTGTCAAATGCATTGATGAATATGTGGAAAATGAAATAAAGGAATGCAGTTTTTTTTCCATTCAGGTGGATGATTCCACCGATATTGCCCACAAATCGCAGTGCAGCATAATAATCCGTTATGTCAATCTTGAAGGAAAACTTGTGGAGAGATTTTTAGGATTTCATGATGTAAGCTGCAGCCGAACATCTGAAGCATTATTTAACCTCGTGACAAGGTGTCTACAAAATTTTGATTACAAAACAAAACTCGTTGGACAATGTTTCGATGGTGCAAGCGTCATGTCCGGACAGTTAAATGGTCTTCAGGCTAAAATAAAGGAACAGGCACCCCAAGCAGTTTTTGTTCATTGCCTCGCACACCGCATGAATCTAGTGTTACAACAAAGTTGCAATAGTATTACAAAATGCCGCATTTTTTTTGCAACTATAAGTGGTTTACCGACATTTTTTCACCATTCTCCGAAACGAACTAACGTAGCAGACTCAATAATAGGACGTCGAATACCTGTTTCCGTTATTACGCGATGGACATCAGATTCTAAAGTTATCAGTTTTATAAATAAGGAGTGGGATTCCTTAAAGCAAGTGTTTACTGAAATTATTAATGATCCAACCTCCGATCAAGCCTCGGTTAGACAGAGCGACGGATTTCTAAATAAATTCCATGACTTCGAATTCGTGCTTTTGGTTGTTGTTTTTAACGAGATCTTTGGAATGACAGATATACTATTCGACACACTGCAAAAAAAATCTTTTGATATAAACCATTGCATTAAGCAAATTAAAAGTGTTCAAACACAATTAAATAAGAAGAGAAATGAAGAAACATTTAAGAATATTTTCGAATTGGCTGCATCAAAAACAAGTGTACAAACGGAACACCGCGACAGCAGGACAAGAGTAACATTGTCTCGGGATCAAATTATTGAAAGATATAGAGTGCTGTATTTTGAAATTTTGGATACCATTTCTCTGCAAATCACGACCCGTTTCCAAGATATGGAAAAGCTTCATTTTGTGACGTTAATGGACACTTCGAAGTTCAAAACATGTTCAGAAAAATTTCCAACAGAAGCCCTAAGTAATTTGAAGGAGTTTTATTCAAATACATTCACAGATTTTCAGAGACTGAAAAATGAATTGCAGCTGATCTATAGCGATGATCAATATCAAAATATGGAACCCCGCTTATTAAAGGAATCGCTATTTGAGAATCGCAGTATCTTCAAGGAGGCATATAAGCTTTTGTGTTTAATACTGACCATTCCATCAACAAGTGTTTCGACAGAACGCAGTTTTTCATGCCTTAAGCGAATCAAAAGTTATCTACGAAGTACCATGTCGGAAGATCGGTTGACGAACTTGGCAAAAATATCGATCGAAAAAGAATTATTAAATGAACTGATAGTGTCACAGCCGTTTTACGTTATAAATAAGTTTGCTAATTTGAAGGACCGACGAATTGCTCTCATATATAAACAATGAAAAGTGCCTGATAATCCTGACTTTGTTTTCGAGTTACTGAATTTAGGTAAGTTATTTCATGTTTTTTTTTGTGTATGCGCTCTACATGGTATGGGGGGGGTCGGTCAATCCTGCGTCACCTATTTGTAAAATCACGAGCCGCCACTGAGATGACCTATAACCTGGAAAATTTTGTAAATATGAATAGTAAGAGCGTGGATGTTACGTACCAATTATTTCTCATATGTGACCTTATTGTTCAACTTGCTATAGCGGTTAATTTTTGTGGTGTTTGATGAATAACATCCAGACAAAAATTTACCAAAAATGCTGAATATTTTATGAAAATTTGTAATTGCCACAAAATTTTTCGATGTTAATGGCAATCTTTTATAGGTTGGCGTTTAATAAAAACTGTTTATATCTCTAGACGCAAGACATTTACCTTCTAGAAGTAGTAGTAGTGATTGGGAGGCGAACCCTTACAATTGAGCCACATTTGACCCTTTTAGTCATGGACGTTGTACCTAGCAATGTACTACTTTACAAACCATCTACTATAGGAACTGATTATTATTTATTGAACAAACCAACTTCCGAGGCGACCGCCTGGGGTCCAACGATCCAGGGGCGCCAAATCGCTTAAACGATGGTCCACAGAAATTATTTTAATACGCAATTTACATTAATTGTCATTCTAAATTTACACAAATTTTCGCAATAATTCAATCAGGTCGCCGTTGCTTCTGGAGACCGGAGTTTCTCAAAATAAAAATAAAAATTAAATTATTTAAAAACAATGCGATTACAAAATCGTCTAAATGGACTTGCAATGCTGGCAAATGAGCGAGAAAGAAGCAACAAATTGGACTTGAAATCAGGTATATAAGAATTTGCTGAAATGAAAATTAGAAAGAATACGTCATTTTAATTTTCTCAGTTTCTTAACAATAATACTCAGGTTGGTTCTATTCTTAGCTAAGTATAACCCTGTTTAAGACGAAATTACATTATTCCTCAATGTTTAGTTTTACTTTTTAATAAATTTAGTTTTTGTTGAGACGGCTGAAGTTAATAAAGTAGAAAATTGGACGATAAAAATTTAGCGCTCCATAATCTTGAAAGCCAATAGAAACACAAATATACATTGAAATTAGAAAGTTTCGCGATATCAATATAGTTGTATAGGTACGTAGAATTATAAGTTAGACACTATTCATCGAGAATCAGTCCACTCAGGCACTTTGAGAAAGGGTTGGGTTCGCGATAGCAGGGTAAACTCAGAAAAAACTGATTAATCAGTTTTGTATATTGAAATAACTTTATAATCATTAGATACATGGCGTCAATCTTAGATCCGCCACTGGCGGGGCCACAGCACTTCCCATGAGGAACATTTTAGATGAAGGTGACGAAATTTCGTGAAAACAACCAGCTGACCCGCTGTCCCACACTTCTGTCGCCTGCTGCTATCCTGTTACTTGAGCCCTCTTAGTTATGAATTATGAGATTGCGATTATGACTACAAAAACGCGCCAATCGCGCAACACCTACACGCGATTAGAATCGTCAAATATTCTCATTAGTACATACATCATCATCATCCTACGTATTGATCGACCAGCCAAAGATTGCTAGGGACGAAAGGGGGAAATGCGATGAAAAAACCTTACCATTAGACGATTTTATATGGAGTCATAGGCGGAGATCGGAGAGACTTGAATTATTAATTGAATTTATATTTTATTACAACTGGTAGTATTAATATTTTTTTGCGATTCATAATGACGTGATACCAAACATACATTATAAGAAATAAATATACACAAACACTGAATATTGAGAACAAAATAAATATATTTTTTAGGCAACAAGTAATATTCCTATGTACGCATTATGATTGAACAGCAAAACAAATTATGCATTCTTCTAAAATAGAATACAACAAGTCAAAAATATCTGACTGAATAGAAAAATATAGGAAAACAAAAAGTAATTTCTTGATGAAATAACCCATAAACAACACATAGAATTAGACTTTCTACTGAGATACTAAAAGCCACAAACCAATAGTATAATAAATGAATATCTAAAAATTCTAAAAGGTAGCCAATCTAGTATAGTTTCAATCCTGATTAGAGTCATGATCACTGTCTGAGGAACTGTCATTGCTATCACTTTCACCTCCTATGTTGATTATTATTTCTTCCTGTATTTCTTGAATGAGACTGTCTTTTTCCCAATATTCATCTTCAATTTTTATAACATGTCCAATAACCTTTTGCCAGTCACTGGCACTTACTGAAGCGATGGCCTTATTAGAAATTTCATCTAGTTTTTTTATAGTAAATTCGCCGCTTGTATTATGGCTTCTAATGAAAAATTTTACTTGTGCCCAAATCATCTCTATGGGATTAAACTGACACATATAGGGTGGCGTTCGAAGTGGGGTGTGTCCGAAACTTCTTATTAAATTATCTATCTTATAATTTTTCTCATCAGATGGTGGCCTATGTAGACAAGCTATTTCATAAAGCTCCATTTTTTTAGCATTAGGATCATGCTCTATACCTTTTTTGCTCAACCACGTGATGATGTCTCTTTTTAGAGAAGATCTAGTTGGAGGCTTGTCTTCCAAAGCTGAATGGTAAGGTGCATTATCCATTATTATAATACTATTAGGAGGAATGTTAGGAAATAGTTTTTCAGTAAGCCACTTCGTGAAATTTTCTTGGTTCATTTGACCGTGATAATCACCAGTGGCACAGCCAGCCTTGAAAATGAGACAGGCTCCAGGAACAAAACCATCTTGCGAACCCGCATGAACAATTATAAGTCGTCCTGGAAATGAATAAATAGCCTCATTTTAGTGTTATTTTAAGTTTGCCAACACCTTTTTGAATCACTATGTATAAAAAACATATTTTTGAGAAAAAATACTTGCAAGGGATTATGTATTCAATTAGACAAATTAAATGAGCACTTATTAAGAATATTCCAAAATTGAGAAAAATGTATAATAAGCAAAATCGAGGTGAAAGAAACTTTATTACCTGTAGAACTTATATTGCTCAGGACACCCATAATTTCTTCGCTTTGCCAGCATTTCTTGAAAGTGAGGTCATTATCAACCCAAGTTTCGTCCAAATAAATAATATGCCTTCCTTCTTCCCGGAACTTTTTAATAGACCTAAGATACTTGTATCGCCAATGTAAAATACTGGGTCTTTCCATTAGTAATTTCCTTTTGTTGTGGCATTTACGCCAGTAAAATCCTTTTGCTTTTAAAAGCAGCCTCAACGATTCTTTACCAAATGGAAATTCCATTTCTTCCTTCAGTTTGATTAGAAGTTTACTACAAGTAGGTACCACTTTAAAATCACAGTAAAATTTTTCTATCATTCTCCGAATAATGGAAAAATCGACTCCATCAATTTTTTGGATCACAGAAGGGCGTGATCTCTTTTTTCCGGGAGAAGCTAAAGGCTGTGTGGAGGTTGCATTTTGCCTGTCTTTATCTTCTTTTCTAATTTTACTTATAGTTCGTTCACTAACACCCGTATAATATGCCGCCCTTGCATTTCTAGCTACCAGTGGATAAACGAAAGTATTGTTAGCCGCTTCTGCATCGCAAGCACGTATCACGTTTGCTATTATTTCCCTTGCCTGGCTGTGAATAACTTTCCCATGCTTGAATTCCATTATCACCACTAAACAGTAAATTATATTTTCAAAGTATTTGCCAACTGCCTACGCCTATGGGAGTAGGTTTATAAATGACCGTGCCATCGGCACGTTATTCTAGTTTCAGATAAGATAAGAGTTTTGGACCAATCAGCGACCGGATGTTTACCTGCGGCCTGGGTTTTCCAGCTACATTGCCAAATTCAGCGGAACAATTCTATATCTTAAATATGTTAATATGTATGGACCGCATTTTATGTAGAACATCTGACAACTTCGCAATTTTTTGTCCGCATTCTTTCGGCTTGCAATCTTTCGCTGGTCCAACAGTATTTGTCAATCAATATTATCAAAAGTGCTTTTTGTATGCAATCTGCCACCGAAACGGAGAATTCAACACAAGATTCACTATTACTAGTCATTCGAAATGTTGCTCCTTTAAACCGTAGAATTAAGGCTCCATGGACTTCATTCAATCAGACTGTGACTTATTTAATTAATTGAAATTGATGAAGAAAAAAATCCGTTAAACTCTTCTTTACGCATCAAGTTATCAAATGGGAGCTCTCACGATCAGGATAGCATAAGCTGTCAGGGATGTCCGATCGCAAAATGCACCAGAACTTTTGGGGAAAACACATATCCGATGATCCTCTCCCACTTATGTGCTCCTGCTACCTAGACCGCCAATTTCGCGCCCAAACATCTAGTTGGCGATATATCCCTACAGCGATGCCAAGCTTAAGCGGCTACCCAACATGTCTATTATCTGTGCCTATATCAACTTTCACTCTCTCACTATCGTTTATTTATTTTAGGAATAGAAGGGCAGGTCTGAAGCATTGTCCTGCATCAACAAATTACTGCCTAAATGTTTAATTACAATGTTAAGCTGAGAAACCTACATTTCTATTATGATTTATGTGGAAAGTTGTGTAGAGAGTTTTCCACAACAGATGGAAATTTATCAAAGATCGACAACATTGTTGTTATGTCCTGTACATACATTATCCAAGGCTAAAGTGCAGTTTCCATTAGAATAAGTGAATAGCTTTGAAGGAAAGAAGAGGGGGAATACATAGTTCCGCTGTGATCTGTAATTTATTAACAATATCACTGATGTTCGTATAAATTAGATTATTGAAGTTGTTTTATATATTTGTATCGCTTAGTAGGACCGTTAGGCAACCGCTTATACAGTAAAGGCTATCAGGAGAAAATTTGAAGAGGTGAGGCGTGCTAGTAGAGTAAGATTGCAGAAGGTGCAGATCCGTAATGCAATTTGTTCTGCATACGAGGTTAAAGAATATATCACCAGGGGAAGACATGCAGTTCAGGTTTCGGAATTTGTCTGGAGGAAGTGTAAAAGGAGGGGTTATGGTGTTTCATTGTGAGGATTTTTTGTTAGTAAAAGCAATTATATTCGTTGCACAAAATATAACAACAATAATATATACTGATAATAGCCTTTATTTAACTAGCTAAAATCTGCTTTTGATACCAACCAGGACCAACAAAATTGCAATACAAAGTTTATTCATTTGGGCAAAAACTTTAAGCAATGCGAATAATGTATTCAGAATGTTTCACCATGACTACCTAGGGGGACGGTAGGTATCACCTCTGTTTCGTATCTTTCAGGCTTTCTAATAAAAAGATTTTTCAGACATGTTTCAAAACTGGAATTATTTGTTGTGAAAATTGCTAACAGTTTGACCAGGATCTCGAGTGAGGTATGGGTTAAAGTTATCCCCTCAAACCCCGCACTACTCGTATAACACACATCCTTGTAATTCCTGTAACTTTCAAATTATTGCTAAAATCACCGACGATATATAAGTCGGTGGCTAAAATACACTAGCCATCTTCGCGTTTCTTCTGCTTGTTCTTCGGTATACCTGTCTTTTTCTTCTTCAGTCCAACGATCTTCGTTGCCAGGAAAGCAACATGCCGAGGAGGTCGATACCGGCACGGCCTAACTGACGACAGTACTGCTTAGTCGATATGGGCGCAAATCTTTAGCAGTGCCGTTTAAATGAAGTTTTTGGTTAAAGGTGTTGGAGCCATATAGGTATATAGCTATTTGGTCATTCTTCTCTCGGTTGTCTAAGTTCCTAGAACACCACAAACTGGGGGATGCACTCCTTATAGGTGTGGCAAGCCAAGTAATTGAGCACCTAGTCATCAGTAAATAAACACCTAATTATTTTTCAAATTATGGTATACAGACAAATTTTTTTCATTTTCCATTCTCATTTTGTTCTCTAAATGTTGTTTAAATATCTACGTATAATTAACTTGCTGTCTTGCAGACTAGATGATGGACATCTCAAAATGTTACCGTTATTAACAAATATTTGTGACAAGCATGTTGTACAAATAATCCGTTCACCATGAACTTTCGGTCAGTGACAATATTCTTTTTTTCTGTTGTCTGATTTCGAATTTTTTTTTGTTTATTGTCATTTTCTTCCTTATTATCCTTTTTCTGATTTTAATAATGTTAGATATCATCTAATAATATATAACGATGTTTTTTATTCTTGATTTAAAATAACAAATTTTCTGTATAATCGTCTCAAAATATCAAAATACAGGTTGATCAAATATCTACTGGTTCGCAAATCTGCTACTGGTTGCATCAGTATTTGACCCTCTGTTCGTCCACTGGAAATGGAGAAAAAATGATTTCTCCATTAAATGAACTGGTGTTCACCTAAGGTCCCTGAAGGTAGCTTCAGATGCAGATTTTAAAATCGGATATTCACCTACTGACCTACTAGAGAACCACACTTCACTGGTTCCAGGGTTCTAGTGTCGGAACACCAGATTTTGTCATTGAAATGAGATGATTGAAACTCGTGATAATATCCATAGTGGATATGTTAATCAATGCTGAAGGTAGCCCAAAGTACCCTAAAAAGCATTAGAAGTTTAATTTCAAGCGATTTTTATGGAAGTGTATATGTGCCCACTGAGGTGAATCAAGTAAAAGTGATTAGAGGTAGTGTAGATGATAATCTGTGATTAGAGGCCTAAAAATACGATTTAATACAATGGAGAAATCAACGCTGTGATAAGGCGCAGCCATGTTAAAATTGTAAATTGTCGCGTCACACATCATACATACACTGAGAACCAAATTTGTCTGACGACTTGAGTTCAATGTATACGAGAGAGAGTTGTGTATAGACACAGATGTTAGAAAAAGAGATAGGAACCGGCTCGATAGCGAAGCTCATCGCCGCGTTGCTTATCAATGCTAACGCGTCGCCGATATGTTATACCATTTCCTTGAATTAAGATGCATGCTGAAAATATGTCAGTCTTTGCGGCATGGTATTTGTTAAATTTTCCACCGCTCGATGTCACAAAATGTAACTATAACTCAAGATTTTAACACCATCTGTGGAAGTCAGAAATAATTCTATCTATAGGTATTAAATTAAAATACTAAGTCGCATCAAAATTGAAATAAATAATTCTGATCACAATGAAAACAAAATATTAAATTAAATGTTGGAACAACCTCCTTCTTGGGTTTGACACTATCCTAACCTATTTTAGAAGCCTGTGCGAACATTTTCTGGTGTGACATATATTGTCTTTTCACGAGTATCCAATACGGTAGAGCTGATTATTTAGTGTTATTTTAAAATTCACCATATCGACAAATGACACATAAATCTGACGGAGAAGACAGAGCCATGTATTGTTTTGGTTTTTTATACGCTACAGATTCATTGCATCTGTTAACAGCTCTTTTGTTTAGAAAAAAAACACCTGCATACAAAAAAAGACGCTACAAGCCAGTTTTACTAGTTTGGCACCCGATTCATTATTGCCAACGATTACAGACTAATAGAAAGACGACGTTACTGGATAAGCTGTTTACCCTCAGTAGATGTATGGTAGATGTCAAAACGTGATGGATACTCGTACTCATGAAATAGGGTTTATTGGCAACGCGGCAGATTGCCCGACCTTTTGCGTCACCAGTGCTAAGCTAGGTATCTTCTCTCTTCAACCGGCTTCTATCTCTTTCTAACATGTGTTGATACACACTTAAATATTTGTTAAGATATTAATTTTTTTTAAATGTATCAGCTTGTATCTTGAAACCTCTGCATTTTCAGAGCCATGTTTATAGAAATTTTTTCATATTTCTCAACAAGGTATATCACTAAAGCAGGAAGCGAAAGCGGGATCTGCGATATGCTATGTATAGCGTTTAAAAGATTGCATTATAGTAGTAAAAATGATATCTGATTGATGTCAATGTTTTTTATTGGCGGAATGTTTTTCTATGTGTGCATACGTAAATTCGTATTTTGATCACAGAAAAGTTCTTCGATACGGTTCTAGTTCTAGTTCTACTAGATAACTAGATGTTCTGAGTTCTGACATCTAGCGAGTGACTGTACAATCTGTATCTGTATATTCAATTCTCAATTGTTTTATGTTTAGCAAGTTGGTTGGATGAGGCGCTGCCTTATATCGGGATATGCAGCATTGCCAAATGGTCAATTTTTCAACATTTTCAAGAAATTATTGATTCTGAAATTTAAAACTTGCCTACCTATGTACCTCATTGGGTCAGCAACACAATAACACATATTACTATGATCGGCAGGACTATTACGTAAAAAAACCTAAAAACCGTTAAAAAAAAAAACGAAATGTCAATTTGCTGCCTAGCCAGTTTCTAGTGTTCAATTAGTACATTCCGTTTGCTCGATATGTGCGTCCATCTATGGAGGAATGACTCAACGACACAACACTCTTAGCCCGCTTTTATGCACGCGTTTTTTGTCGCCTGTCGAGTGGCGACAAAAAACGCGTCGTTTTCTCAACGCATTGTCTTGTATGTAGCCATTTATGCATCAACGACGGTGAGCCGCTCGATGCCCGTGTCGCGGCGTTCTCAAATTTGGTCGCCTGGAATTTGAGAACGCGTGGCGACAGGCGTTTTGTAAGTACGTTGAATGGAATTTACGCTTTTATTCAACGCGTTTATTGTCGCTGATGCTATGATAGGAACTCATTCTCAGTTGGTGGGTGTTGTCTAAAGACTGAAGACGTGTGCTACAATGGAACATCTGGATGTCGAACTATTCATCGACGCAATAGAAAAACGACCATCTTTGTGGGATTCATCGTCAGGAGACTACAAAAACAGACAGCTTAAAAGAGACGATTGGAAGGAAGTGTGCGAAATTGTTATCCAAAAATTTGGGGAAAAAGATGAAAAAGAAAGGCAGGAAATTGGTAAGCATTTCATGTTAATTACTTTAATACATACACTTACTATTTTGTTTAAATCATATGTTGGTGTTTTGCCATGGCACAGCCCCTGCTGGACTGCTAAAATAGTCAGCGAAAGCATCTCTGTATTTGTAAGCAGACTTACGTCCACGTCCTTCTGGTTCTGCTCTATCATTATCATGCAGCCCTGTTATTGTCAAAGTATCCTCAAATCTGATGCCATCCCTCACACGAACAAAATTGTGTAATATACAGCAAACTTAGATGATGGATACAGCGACTTCCTCCATCACATTCATCGGTCGATGCAGTATACGCCATTTGTTAGTTAAAATTCCAAAGGAGCATTCTACTTTCCCTCTTGCTCTAGACAAGCGATAATTAAAATTTCTTCTTTTTTCTGTTAAGTTCTTTGCAGGATAAGGTCGCATTAAGTTATTTATTAGTCCAAACGCCTCATCCCCAACGAGTACATATGGCAGTGTTGTTTCTGCTACTTTCTCAGGTTTTGGGATATGTAAGGTATCTTCTTCCAATTTTCTAAACAAGGAGCATTGTCTAAACACCATGGAGTCCGATTCCTTACCATAGGACCCGACATCGATGTATATAAAACAACAGTTGCTGTCGGCAATAGCTAATAGAACAATGGAAAAAAAGTTCTTGTAATTATAATTCAGTGATCCGCTATGTGCAGGCGCGATTATCCTGCAATGTTTACCATCAATAGAGCCAATGCAGTTAGGAAAATTGGTACGTTCTGCAAAATCTTGGGCAATTTGGCGCCAACGTTGTTCAGTAGGTACAGGAAAGCACTCTTCCTGTAATGTACGCCATAGGGCAACGCAAACTCTTGGAATTAGAAGACTTGCCGTTGTGACCCCTAATCTGTAGCTGTAGTGCAGCTCTGTATAGGTACATCCTGAACCTAAATACCTGTAAAACAAAACTGCCATTTAGTATAACGATACAGTTACTTATAATAGTAATATCATGGCCAATCGCCTATGTTTCGGGGTTTCGGCTTAGTTAAATGCAAAGAATACGAATAATTGGCAACAAATTTTAGGTCTCTCATTATTTGTAGTGCATCTAAAACCTTTACTTTATATTATTGGGATGTACGACATATACATAGATGTCAAGGCTCGTATGAGAAACACATTTTTTTAAAAAAAATTTACATTTAGGTATCTAACATGTTATCTGTTTTTCCTTTTTAGGTAGAGAAGTTCAACTTAAATGGAAAAGTCTGAGGGATGCTTATGTTCGTACCATTCGACAGTCTAAGGGAAAAAAATCAGGAGCGTCTGCTAAAGCTTCTTCAAAGGACATAAATGACATGCAAAGTACTTCATCAGATGTCCAACATACTCAGTTCGACAGCCAAATGGAAACTGGACGAACTCCTAGTAGAAGTACTCTCTATAGAAGAAAGAAATCAGATTTAGAAAGTAAACTTGCAAGCTATATTGATTCCCATAACAGACAGCCAGCATTAGCTATACAAAGTCAACCACAAGAAACTGATGACATGGCCTTTTTTAGATCATTACAAGCAAGTTTAGATACGCTCACTCCGAATGAGAAATTGAATTTTCGAATAGAGGTCATGCAATTATTAAGCCGATATACTAACAAACAACCAAATCAGTATATACACAATTTTCCAAATCATATACCCCATTACCAACCACAGCAATATCCAGTAATGACCAACATCTCTAATATACGTTTTAATACGCCAGCACCTCCATTCGCATCATATTCTACAGTATCATCTGAGATCACACCTCATTTGCCTCATCCTAATACTGATACTACTGAATCACTTGCTGTGACGTCACCACAAACGCCATTTTCTCCGACGGAATCGGAAAATTCAATAATTTCACAAGCCGAATCACTAATATCACTGTTATCAAATCAATAATATGTATGAACTGTTTTGTTATAGTGTTTGATGTTTTACTCTTATTTCCTGAATAAATGGTTTATTTCTTCAACTTTCTCATAAACTTACCTCAACGTCATTGATAACATTTCTTCTGCTTCGAATGCAAATCCTTGAATCAGCTCCCTATCTTTATTGAAAGTGTTTTTTAACTTTTCACATAGCTCATCAAAGGAAGCTATCGACATACGGTAATAATTAAAGAATTTGTCATTGTCTCGTCTTAGTTCTTTGTGTAGTGTATAATATGTGCCTCTGAGATTTCTTGCACTATTTATTGGGTGAACGCTCCAACGTCTCTTGCGTCTCTTTTTGATTATATATTTGTATGCCAAGTATACAACACACGGATCCATTATTTATCAATGCACCACACTTCCTTGTTTAGACGATACGATGGCCACTGATCTATCTGAAAGCGACACGCCACAAACAACGTTAGACAAAAGTTCCATTTTGTTTCATCTATAAACGCCGCGTTTTTTGTCGCCACGCGACAGGCGACAAAAAACGCGTGCATAAAAGCGGGCTAAGGCCCGTATCGTCAGTCGTCCCTACAATTGTAGGGCGCGTTTATGGCCTCCTTGATTTTCATACTTCTTTCTCTCCTTCAAAAATTTCTAGATTACGCTTGTCCCGTGTCAGCGTCAGCGCTCTCCTATTCTGAAGATATGTTTTCTTTTTAATTTGTAGAAAATTTCAGGCTGATAAAACATGATATAACTCAAAAGCAAGCACAATTTGATGCAAATAGATATTTGTGACATAACCTCAAAATAGAGTTCTGACACGAAGAAGTAGACAACTATGACAATCAAGGAGGCCATAAAGGCGCACTACAATTGTAGGGACGACTGACGATGCGGGCCTTAGGCTGACTTTGCTTTCCAACGAAATATATCTATTGGGTGGGCAAGATGGGATATTTGTGTTGTCCTTTCTTAAGAGAGGTTATGATAAAAGGTAGACGATTTTTCTCGTTTTCAAATCAGCACCGCACCCGCGTTGTGTGTAATTAATTCATATCACAGAAAAATTATTAATGACCCATCACATACAAAACATTTTCGCACTGCTTCACATCTAGGTGCTGATTTGTATTTTCTACTTGACATTGTAAGATAATATTTCTGTAAAACTCAAATGACTAGAAATAAAAGTTAATGTGAAATGTAATAACTTTTTTACGTTCATAAATATTCCTGTATGTACCATATTTTCTTACCTGTTAGTTTTAATATATTTTACCAACCTGGAATTTTCTTTTCCAGGTTGAATAAGAAAAAACGGATGCTCAACTAATTCTTAGCTTTGTAGGTATTCATCTCAAGTAAGTGTTTTTGAGACAAAAAACTAGTGAATTTATGATCAACACGTATTATTAGCACATAAATTCTCACTATGCACCTGTGCACTGCCGTTTCCTTCTAACTATAGTATACAACTTACCGCCTAGACCTCCAATAATGCCGTCTCTAAAGTAGATGTTACATCACATCAGAACCAAACATTGATAGCAGAAGCATCATGACGTTCAGGCAACACAAACAGCTGCGGAACTAGTACACAACAAGTGTATAACAGCTAGTGCGAAATTGACATTTGTAGAAAAACCTACATAATGTCATTTTTCATTATACGTAATAACCCTGCGTAAGATTATTGAGTGGTTTGGTAGTCAACGTTGTATCGTTCCTGTGCATTTCCTGTGTTATAGTTAATTACCAAAATCGTGAAAAGACCAACATTTTTTTGGTCGGCTTGTAGGGTTGTAGGAGAAAGTAAATTGTTGCGAATGTAGAAAAAAACATGCACAGATAAAGCACAAACTACTTCCGCTTCTCTTGAAATTTGCTTTATTTTGCTTCAGGAGTATACTCTCTGTCCTGTCAGAATAATCTTGCTGGGGAATACAGAATTGAAAACTTGACAACATTGGCAAAATTGAGTAGTTCAAGATGGCGTTGCGTAGTTGTGTTCAAGTTATGTGATGAAAAACTTTTATGAAGAAAACACTTTTTAAACATTATTCGTTTTAAAAATGGATTTGCGTTAATAAAAGTAGTGTTGGTTTCCAACGTAATTTTACCAAAATGACCCGAAGCTGTTGCAGCTTCAAGTTGAATGTGATAATATTAATTACTGCAGCTTCTGTTTTGACATTTATACATGGTATGTCTGCATGATGGTTTTTTAAATCTTGTTCTCTTGGCATCCTCATGCATTTTCCACAAATGGAAAAACAGGATGTCTTCTTATACTGGCAAATACTCTAAGTTTGCATACCCAGACTTTCACCGTCCTCAGAGTATCGTGATATATGACAATTATTATGATCAACATTGTGATATGATTTTTTTTGTTTTGTATTGATATTTTACATTCCAATATAAATTGTAGTGGCTTATGAAAATTCAGATAAATGAAAAATTATCGTTCAGATTATTAAATCCATTGTTTTCCATTGTCTAAATCTGAAACATATTCCTATCAACATGAGAAATGGTCATTGCTTATTCCTATTCTTTTATGAGTAGTTTTCCTTTTCCAGCCTCCTCCAATTGAATTTAGTATGTCACTTTGACAACAGTTTACAAGATGTTACAGAATATTTGAAAAATAACAGTTGCCTTTATCAAAATACACAGCATTCTTGCAGTTAATGATTTACTATTTAACCTAAATCATTTCAGATAAATTTCATGTATAAATCCTAGCTAAATTGCTCACTTTTCAACCTAGGTGTGTAACATACTAATATTTGCTTTGTGATTCTATTACAAATTGGTCTTTATGGAAATTGTTTTGATTCTTATAACAGCATAAAAAGTTTAATATAACTTTCAGTAATGTTGATAAAAGTGAGTTATGTGATTTGTATATAGTTGACACTTTGTCCTTACATCCAAGGTGTAGCAATTTTATGCTGAATAGCAGTTGCCATTGGTTAGCTTTGTCAGTTTGACAGCAGTTTTCACTTGGCTGATCTGATACTATTCGTCATTATTCGTCAGAGTGGTCCGGTGGACCTTTGCTCTTAGTTAAAAGTCTCGTCGTCTGGGCTGATCTGATGTTCATTTATTGTTGCATAAAGGGGCATCCAGGTACGTTCATGGCATGCCCTACTCTTCACTTGTCACATGGGAATGCACTCTCAGAAGGATTGATGCACAACCATTGTGTGTCTGCACTTGCCCTTTAGCAGATTCCTAAATCAGCAAGTCAGTCGTCCCTACAATTGTAGGGCGCGTTTATGGCCTCCTTGATTGTCATACTCCTTTCTCTCCTTCAAAAATTTCTAGATTACATTTGTCCCGTGTTAGCGTCAGCGCTCTCCTATTGTGAAGATATGTTTTCTTTTTAAATTGTAGGAAATTTCAGGCTGATAAAACATGATATAACTCAAAAGCAAGCACAATTTGATGCAAATAGATGTTTGTGACATAACCTCAAAATAGAGCGCTGACATGGAGAAGTAGAAAACTATGACAATCAAGGAGGCCTTAAAGGTGCCCTACAATTGTAGGGACGACTGACGATATGGGCCTAAGGCTGGATCTGTTCTTGAGTTGAGAACTGTTGTAGCTATTCCACCACTACTGCTACTCAGCAGCATAAACTTATAAACTGCTTAATGTTGGCTGAATGCACTAATTCATTTTGTAATGATTGAATAAGTTACTAATCATATTGATTAAAATTTCAAAACAAATTTGACAGAATAAATTGTACTTTTATAACTGAATTTTATTATAGGGCATGTGTTAGAGTTTGTTGTGGAGCCATCAGATACAGTTGTAGAATCTGGCCAGTCTGCTGTTCTAGACTGTGTTGCCAAAGCATCAAGACACCAGGCTACTGTACTTATACAGTGGCTTGATGAAGATGGTTCAAAACTCACTTTTGTAGGTGACCTTTATAGGTAAGTTATTTTTGTCACATCTATAATTTTGTTAAGTTTCAATTTTACTATGGAAGTAAAATATATTAGGGACTATGTAAAATATAAGCTTTTGTTTTTTCCAGATCTCAATTGACTAATGGTTCATTGTACATAACTAGTGTTATTGAAGAGCAGAGACTGACTGGCACATACCAGTGTATGGCTACCTTACCAAATGTTGGTTCAATAGTCAGTAGGACTGCCAAATTGAAGGTTGCTAGTGAGTATAATAATTTTTTGAATCATTTTGGTAATTGGACTGACATTAGGTTTTATGTTGATTTGCTACAGTCGTGTCAAAGTTATCATATTCTTATATAATAATAATAATAATAAATGTTTTTAATTCCCCATGGATTCACATCAAATAAAGTTTAACATGTACAGGAGAAGTTCAGCTGCAGCTGCTCTTCTACTTGATATGCTACTTTTATCAATTTAAATCATTCTTTAAATTTAATTTTTACAATTGATACAAAAATTGTTTCTATATTTAAACTGCTCTTGAAGGTCAAATACATGTATGGATGTATACTAAAAACATTAATTTTATTATAAATACTGTTGCTGTATCATGTTCATGGGATATCTCTTGCAGTAAAGGAAATATGTTTAATTTATGGTTTTGTGGAATGTAGCAAACAAAATAATTGCTAAGCGTTTAGTAATTGCATTATGTAAGTACCATGATTAGCAGCATGTTATTTTTCATACATCTACTTATTGTGAATCACTTAAGAAATGTTTACTCATCAACTATTGAGTCACATGGGGTAGTGATACAAGAATTTTTTTTATTAGTTGGTATCAACAATGACAAATCAATTTCTAAGGTAAAACTTTATATATAAGCTGTTCCAGCTTTTTAAAATAAAAACTAAACTGCTATTTATTCAGTATGACAAAAGTTAGAATAAGTTGTTTTTTATTTAATAAATTCTGAGAGAAATTATAATTGTCTTAGCTCTCAAAAAATTTGTAATTCCTATCATTTGGTTATTCTGCCTAGAAATTTTTTGACTGTTTTTAAAATAGTTTTTTCATGGACATGTTTTATTATATTATTATTATTATACAGGGTGTTTCAAATTTGTGGGATCTCGGAAACTGTAAGACATAGGAAGTCTCTTAAATGAGGGCAAAGTTGTGAATTTAGGTAATCAACAAAATGCAGCTTAGGAAGCTTCGAAATTCAGAATACTTCTGGAGAGAGACAGAAAAATCCGATTTTGCCAAAATCGTTTTAATTTTTTTCCTGACTTCATTTGTAGTGGGTTTCCAAAATAACTTAACGTTGCCACTTTTTCTCCTCTAAAAGATGGCATAATTAGAATTTTGCTATGACGTATCGTTTCATGTCCTCCAGCATCAACTTTGTTTTTTCTTATGGTCACCATATTGGATTTTTGCACAGATGAATAAAGCTTTTAATTCTGATTTCTAAAATGTACAATACGTCTTACATTGAAATTGCCGAACCCTAGTTATTTCAAAAAAGCAGAATTTTCTAGGTAGGCCTTTATTAGATAGTCATTTGTTTCCCATAGCAGATTTATCCCAAAATCGCTTCTATTTTTCCCTGACCTTATTTGAGATGGGATTTTAAAATAAATCATTATTACTTATTCTCCTCCACAATATGGCATAGCCAAATTTTCAATTTGACGTTTTTTCTTTCAACTTCCTTCACCATCTTTCTATTTTCACATGTACGAGCCCCTTCCCACTTCAGTTGGCCCACTTCAAGATTTGTACTAAAATATGCCTTTATAAACTAAACATGACGAGACTATTTACTTCTAAAACAATTTATTTTCTCAAAAACATTTTAGATACACTCTAGTCGTAAAAAATACACATTTGAAATCACTTAGACCTATAACTAATAGAACATCTGAACAAATAAACAATGTGCGAATAAATGCGCGAAGTTAACAAAACAACAAATGCGCGAAGTTAACAAAGCAACAATTGAAAGATTACCATTGGGTAACATCACCTTTATTTTTTATTATGGCTGAAATTCTTTGGGGCATAGTGTTAACCAAGTTTTGGCAAACATTTGGTGTAAATAATCCCATATTTCTTGAAGCTTTTGACTTAGGTCGGTGATTGTACGAGCAGGATGTTGTCGTAGAAGCTTTTTCATCTCGTGCTACAAAGTTTCAATATTTGACAGATCTGGACTGCTAGAAACCCATTTCAAAAGTGGTACATTATTTTCTCCCATCCATTTTATAGCCTTTTTTGAGGTATGGCACGCTGCACCATCTTGCTGAAACACAAAATCTTGGCCGGATGTCAAACATTCTTCCATCACTGGTAAAAGCGATTCTTCTAAAATTGCCAAATATTTGTTTGTAACCACATTTCCATCAATAAAATGAAGTTTTCCTACTCCTTTTGATGACATACTGCCCCAGACCATAATGGATGCTGGAAATTTCACTTTTCTCTTCAGACAGTCAACATGGAATGCTTCATTTTTTTTACGAATAACTCTACTGCGACTGTCACCAACACAAACTTCGAATCGTGCCTCATCATTCCATTGTATTGCACACCATTGTTGAGGTGTCCATTGTCTATGTTCTTTAGCCCATCTAAGCCGATTTTTCTTTTGCAGTGGAGTTAATAGTGGCGTTTCTTTGGCCTATAAACAAGTTGTGCAACTTTAGGGTTTTTACTTCACTTTTTTTTTTATAAAAAAACTTACCTTGCAAGTGCTAAATCCCAGTTTGTGGGGGGAGCCTATGAGTTTTGGAAATTCTCCTTCCAACAGCGTCACTCCACGGAGCACTTAATTTTAAATAATTGGCACGTCTGTTTTTCACGATTATTCTTCGGTCGGCATTTGTGATATTACTTTTTTTCACATATCGTGGCTTAATGTTAACTGAACCAGTTACGTTATATCTTCTAACAATATTTCTCACACTGTACCGCGATAAGTCTAACAAAGTTGCAATTTATGAGTTTGATTTCCCAGAATTAAAAAATTTAATTATCAGTAACCGAATTTTCTCACTAATAACCTTTCCTCTACCCATTTTGAAAACCTTAACTACCCAAAACTATTTTAAACGTATTCTGACAGCTGTGATTAATAAAAACAATTGTCATGGCTTTTATTTTTCACAGCCACCTATGCGTTATAGACTTATTTTGCATTTAAAGGAAAATAGGTTGATATGCTGTAATTGCAACATGTGTTATTTTTATGCTGCAAATTTGATTAGGGAATGATAAAGTTGGTGTTTTCTACTACATATATATTATCAAAATATTCACTATTAATATTTTAAACCTATAACACCCTGCTACATTTTTATTATTTGTGTTTGATAAGAAAAAAACTAAGATTTCAATTGTTGGGCCAACTGAAGTGGGAAGGGGCTCGTACGCTACATTGGAATTTTGTACATTTAAATTGACTTTTTAATCCTAAATTCAGTGATGTACGAGTATATCTTTAGTTGGCCATGAGTTTGTTGTTCGATGAAAGCTATAAGGAAATAAAAAGGTATGGTGAAACTTAAACATAAATTGATAATTTTATTGATGGTAATAACGATAAATAGGAGGTAAACCATAGCAGATGTTAAAAATTTGTCCATTAGCCTGACTATTCTCTGTACATTAGTTACTGCTCAATTTATTTCTCTGCTTCTCAGTCTTGCATACTCTGCTGCAATATTTAATTTGAAATACAAAACAAATGAAATCTGATAATTTCAAGGCATACCTAGGTTATTTTGCTTTTTCAAATAACTAGGGTTTGAAAACATCAATGTATGACGTATTATACATTTTTGGAATCATAATCAAAAACTCTATTCATCTCTGCAAAAATCCAATATGGCGTCTATAAGAAAAAATAAAGTTGATGCTGGAGGACAAGAAATGAAACATGATATTGAAACTCAAATTATGCCTTCTTGTAGAGGAGAAAAAGGGGCAATATTAATGTGCAATTTAATTTAAAATTCCGCTACAAATAAAGTCTGGAAAAAATTGAAACAATTTTAGGAAAATTCGGGTTTTTCCGTATCTTTTCAGACATACTTTGAATTTCGAAACTATCTAAGCGGCGTTTTCTTGATAACGTAAATACGCAACGTTGCCCCCATTTCGTATCTCTTACAGTTCCCGAGATCGCAATGGTGAGGGTCGAATTTGAAACACCAGGCATATTGGCCGTTTGCAAAACAAATATTTCTACCCCAGTGGCACCACAAAGTTATGAATATACGTTAAAATGAGTAATACGGGTCTCTAAAGAATTGGAGGGATACATAGTTGAAGAAACATTTTTGGATGCCATTTTACTTTCCACGCCAGTTCGCGAGGCAGTATTTTAATCCGAGAAGAATTTAAAAAATGTGATAAATCCAAAGTAATTAAAAAAAGTATGTATGGGGTTGTCCAAAACGGACGCAGGAAAGTAAACGCATATTAAAACAAGAAAGATTGATATTCAAATCAAGTTGGGTAGTTTATTTTGAAGGTTCATTTATACCATTTATGTATGAAAAATAATATCGCTCAAATGTTCACCACGACTGGATTTACAGACGTCCACGCGATGGTCGAAATTTTCAATGACATTTTGCAACCTGGTCGGTTCTATGGCATTTATCTCGGCAATGATGTTGTTTTTGAGTTCTTGGAGGGTGGCTGGTTTGTTGACGTAGACTTTGCTTTTCAAATATCCCCATAAAAAGAAGTCCAAGGGAGTCAAATCGCACGATCTTGGTGGCCATGGCACATTTCCTCACGCGATCACCGAAGAAGGACTGCAATCGATGGATATTGACGTTGGTTGTGTGGCATGTTGCACCGTCTTGTTGGAAATAAACATCGTCCATATCCATTCCTTCAAGTTGCGGCAAAAAATAGTCCTCTATCATCACGTGATATCGCTCAGAATTGACGGTAACGGCGTCCCCGGCCGCATTTTCGAAAAAGTAAGGTCCGATGATGCCTTTTGACCACAATGCACACCACACAGTCACTTTTTGAGGATGCATCGGCTGCTCTTGATACTCACGGGGATTTTCGTTCGCCCAGATGCGGCAGTTTTGCTTGTTTACCGTCCCATTTAAAGTGAAATGCGCTTCGTCGCTGAACATGATTTTTGGTGAAAAATTGGCATCAATTTGGCGGTGTTCAAGGAGCCACTCTGAAAACGTTCGGCTCGAAAAATGGTCGGCCCGACGCAGCTCTTTCGTCAGTTGGATCTTGTAGGCGTGTACATTCAAATCCTTGTGGAGAATGCGGAGCAAACTGGTTCTCGAAATGCCCAATTCTTGGGATCGACGCGTTGTTGATTGTTTCGGATCGTCTCTCACACTCTCCTTCACAACAGCAATATTTTCCGGTGTGCGAACGCTCCTTGGCCGGCCAGAGCCTGGCAGATTTGCCACAGAACCTGTTGCCTCGAATTTACGCACCAGACGACCGATGGTTGTTTCGTTTGGGCGGTTGTTGCGACCGAAATGTTCACGAAGCGCGCGAAACGTGTTTTTTATTTTTGCACCATTTTTGTAGTGCTCTTGAATAACTTTAATGCGGTCTTCAAATCGAATACGACTCCATAGCGATCAATGGTAAACATTCAACTAACAAAATGACATGTCGGTGACAGAAAACAAAGATGGCGTCTATGTCAAATTGACGTTTACTTTCCTGCGTCCCTATTGGACGACCCTTTATTACAACAATAAAGATATGAGTGTGTAATAGAATTCAAATTACTACAAGTGCAATGAACGTCATATTCATTGGCATAATGTGTCAAGATTTTAAAGCATTGTTTATCGCAACAGCTTTGGATGGTTTCGTCGAAGAACCCAGCGACTTGACAGTATGGGCCGGCGAAAGAGCCCACCTGTCATGCTTGGCCAATGGGGTTCCACCTCCTCGAATGCGCTGGTTGAAAGATGAGCGACCGTTACACATTGACAGACTGCGCATGACGGTGCTGCCATCTGGCGCGTTGGAGATCGACGAAGCGTTGCCGGCTGATCAAGGCACTTACAGGTTAGTCGAAAATGGGGTAATTGAAAACTAATAAAACTGGGACTTTGTTACAGGTTTTAAAGAAAAAAATTTGTAATTGGGATTACGACCTAACTAAGGAACTTTAAAATTTAAGTGCATGCTAGTTATTCTTATCTCCCACGAGACCATATCATTTAGTGAAATTTTAGGCTGGAAACCTCACCATATGAACTTCATCATTTGGGGATCAAATTAAATAGAACCATGAAACCAGCTAAAGCTTTTTGTGATGCCAGATTTACTAGGGTTGATTCCTATGTTCCTGATAAAAGATTTTTTTACCTTCGAATCTCTGCGTCCTCAACCTTAACAGCTAGTGAACTGAGCTTCTGTCTGTTGGAAAATATAACCACTTAAGCCTTCGCAGTAGCTATTTCAAGCCCTTTTTTCCATCCATATGGTAATTATCCTGATTCCGTATGCCAAATCATTTCTCGTGTACCTACCCATCTTAGAACACGTTACAAAGCAACGACCCTAGGACGGATCCCTGCGGCATGCACATGGTAACTTCCATCGTCTGTTGTCCTACCATACGTCCTCTCTTTTAAATAGCACTTCATCATGTTCAGTAAATAGCTAGATTTGGAATCTGCGCACCCGATTTATCGAGGAACCCGTTTTTGTCCAGATTTGTATATAGCTGTACAATATGGAATGATGACGTATATTCCCCGACGATACGATTAATCATTATTGCTCGATGGATTTAATATTACCTCAAATGATTTCCAAATGACACTATTACTCAACATTCCAATATTCTAGATGCAACGCATCAGGCCCTTCGACGTACCTTCTCAGTCGCGCGGCAATGCTGCGCGTGGATCCCCCAGATGAAGAGGGAGCTCTACGCCCTGCGCCTCCTCGGTTTCTTGCCCGTCCGAGGGCGGCTGTCTACATCGAAGGACAAAACGCATCTTTGGACTGCGCGGCTGTGGGGAACCCCCGACCCCTGGTCACGTGGCTTAAGGATGGATATCCCATCGATATGAAGTGAGTATAACGTGTTTTCGGCCTAACTAAAATACAGTTGAAAGAAACATGAGCTTTAATGACGTTTGGGATGCACCTATTTATAATTTACATGATACGGGCTGTTCAAACCACCGACGATAAATAGAGATAGACATATCTGTTTACAAAATTTTTATTTCAGACATTCGAATATTTTAGTTATGGTATTTTATGCTGTTGCACTCATTCGCAAGTGGAAAACCGAACAAACGTTTCTTGTCGTAGATCGTTGATATACAGGGTGTCCGCAAAGTTTTGGTTTTCCTTTTCAGAAACAACTACCCTTGAAATAACAAAGGTAATGTGTAGTGAAACGAGGGCGACAAAGTAAAAAAAATAATGGAAAAAGTATTCACTCTCCAGTTGACGAGAACGGCTAAGTACGTCTCTGCCCGAAATCATACCGCTCCAACAGAAAGTCTGGAGATCGCGGAGGCCACGCTACGGGTCCATTACGTCCGATCCAACTATTCGGAAATAATTCATTCAAAAATTCACGCACTTCGCGTCTAAAATGGGGCGGTGCACCATCGTGCAAAAACCACATTGATTGTCTTACACTTAATGGCACATCTTCTAACAAGGAAGGCAAAATGTTGCGTAAAAAGTCTAGGTATTGCATCCCGTCCAATCGATTTGGGAGAATAAATGGTCCAATGAGCACACCGTTCACCATGCCAGCCCAAACATTCACCGAAAATGTTTGTTGAAAATGTGCCCGACGGACAGCGTGCGGATTTTCTACTGACCAAACATGAGTGTTGCGAAAGTTATTCACCCCATTACGCGTGAACGTAGATTCGTCTGCCACCAATATGCACTTCAAAAAGTCCGGATTATTGTCATGTTGATGCAACAACCACTCACAAAACCGCACTCTTGCTGGAAAATCGTCAGGTTGAAGGGCTTGTACACATTGGACGTGACAGCCCCTCTTCACGCAGCGTTTGCCACACTTTATAGTTTTTGATACTTGCACTTCTCTAGCCACCTCTCTAGTGCTTGTTGAGGGATTCTCGTCTACGCGATTACCTCTACACGCGTGACCGTAACCGTCGGTTGAAGGTTGCATACTGACCTGACACACTGACCCCGACCCAGTTCTGTCGTCGGGTTGATCCAGTAACTTTGTACCACTCGGTGATGTCGCGGGTCGCGGCTACAGGACGGTATTCAGATATTTTTGATGTTGCAGAGCCCTTTATCTCGGTTCCCTTAAGACATTGGTGTATATGGTACTAAGAAAAATTGCTTATGTTTTCAAGATCTACACGTCGTGTAAAGGAAAACCCCCAACTTTGCGGACACCCTGTATATTATATTTTAAATGCTAACACCGACTGACACAATATATACGCGTCCAAAAGTGCGATGCTTCGGCGGTGACTATGAATCTGAAACAGTGTTCGAGCGAATATCGTAAATAATTGCAAGTATAATGCACCTATGCCCAAGACTTTACAAGAAGCTTGGTAGCGTTGTGTTGTTTCTTATTATTGCTGGCTTGACATTTGACTGATTTTACGAGAAAGCTTCATTCATAAATTTGTGTGTTCATTGTGTGTGCATTTGTGTTGATTGCCATGCAAATTGTGTTTTTGATTTTTTCAACTATTTATAACTATTATTTGCTTACCACGGCGCTCCAATGTTGTGTTTGCAAGGTATACAGTCAGCAAACTTGAGCAAAATGCTCATGTTTTTATCGGTAAGTGAATTTAAAGATTTAGGAGATTAGGTGGCGTGGGGCTGCCGTCCGAAGGGTTTACGATTTTACTCAAAAAGGTTCAAATGTCATTCTCTAAACCAGGGCAGCTATTTTGATCTCGCGGCCTCCAAGCTTAGCAAATGTAATGTAAACATGATTGAACGGCAGCGTCTATAGATATATTGTCGGTGGTTCAATCCATCAAGTATTCTGTTTGCCAAAGCCATATTGATGTTGGTTGAAGAGTGTCTCTTGGAGTTTTTCGCTAAGTTCATTAAAAGGTGCCAGTTCGATTACTGTATTTAATAATTGTAAACAGATTGATTAATTATAATGGCAGTGATGTAATTTTGTTCCCACTAGGCGGCGCTATAATTTATCCAACGAACGTACGGAGTAATAAAACAAGTGACAGGGCAGCCCGATTTACACCGCACAACTACCTGCAAAACCGATGCCAGTGGCGTTAGGTTTTAAAATTAATTGAGGTACCATTTAATCTATTTTCACTGTTTCTTCTATCTTTTCATTACTTTCAAGGTGCTATAAGGTTTATTACATTGATATATTAAATATGCTGATCCAGCTTATGATTTGTTAACTTTAAATATTTTTTATATTACAGAAATAATTTTAATACATGGGAAGAAATGAAGAAAAGGGTTCAAAAATTAAATTCTTTTTTAGATTGGATTCTGGATCTTTTTAATATAATACCTAATAATAAATCTACCTGCATTCATTACCACGTTTATTGCGACGGCTCTATCCGGATAGACTTTAAGGTGGATTATCCCAATCATGAGTAATCCTGACCTTTTATTTCCGCAATTCACAAGTCAAACCAAAACTGAATCTTGGACAGAGGGCTCCTTCGAAATTAGCGGTCAGGATTAACACAGGATTGGGATAACCTACTTTGAAATCTATCCGGATAAAGCCATCGAAATAAACATGGTAATTGTACCAGCATGTTCAGGGATATAGGTCCTTTGTCATTATCCAGTAAATATACAAATTACATTTATTAACTAATTGCTATCACTATCAGTGTACATAATCTGAAGATTCTGAATCGTTTCCAAAATGAATAATCACTGGTTCAACCACTCTTTCCATACATTGGTCAGTTGTCCACATTTTTTTCTTCCTCTATCTCAACGTGTTCGATTGCTTTTTTCCAATTTTCCGGAGTTACATTTTGTACCGCGGTGTAAAAAAGCTGCTTTGCATCTGCGATCTTGAAAGTTGTTTTTTTCGGGAAACTTCGTTTTTAATTTGCGATCAAATTAATTCGATTGGGTTAAACTCGCAATGGTAAGGAGGCAGGCGTAAAATAGTCCGATTGGTAGATTTAGCCATTTCGTCGATGACATACTTGTCAGCACTTTTATTGCCCTTGACCAGACTTAAAAGTTCTGCTTTGACCATATCGTTGCCAAAGGGAACATTATGCCTTCATAGCCATTCCTGTATTTCCCATTTTCTGTTTCCACTGTTTGGTGCTTTATCAATACGCCTACTGTGGTATGAAGCATTGTCCATAACAATGACAGCGTTCTCTTCTAGACGGCTTATAATATTTTCAAACCATACTTCAAATAAATTGGCATTCATATCGGCGTGGTAGTCTCCTGCTTGTTTTGGTTCAAATACCAATAGTCCGTCTTCCACGAAGCCATTATCAGACACGATGTGTAAGATAATTAGCCGTTTTCCTTTCCATGACGGATTATTTAATCCGGTGGAGAGACCTTCCAAGAAGGCTTGGCGAGGATGCTCAACTGATGGTTCCACCCATACTTTGCTAACAGTGTGCCCTGCATTGAGCCAAGTCTCGTCTAGGTAGAATATCTTCTTGTCTTCTTCTCTATACTTACAGATTTCGCGTAAGAATCTACGTCTCGAACATATTACCTTGTCCTTTTCTTCCAAGATGCTATTTCGCTTCCTTCCTACAAAACTAAAAATTACATTAAATCTTTGAATTCGTTAATTCAATGAACCATATTATACGAATAACGAATTTCAGGTGATTCATCTTAACAAAACTGCAAATTTAGTCTAGTCATGAAATATAGATAACGAATGATAAAAAACATAAAAAACTAAACTATTGTGGTGTGTGAAAATTTTACGGAATTTTTCAGCTTTGTATTTCACTTTCAAGGAGAAATAAAAAACAAAATAAGTTTTTTGTACAACTCTTACAGAAAATTAAGTTCCTTTTTTAATGTAGCCAACGTCGCTCTTTTGAAGTCTGGCAAGTCGTCGTCGCCGCCGTTTATTGATAACAAAATTTTGTCCAATGTGGGTGGTTCGTTTCGGAAGAAAAACTTGTGGATTTTTCTTCGGATTAATGCCTTAGTTTCTTGTGAAACGTTGTGCAAAACTACTCTGGCTCTATGGTAACCTTTGTGAGGAAAAATACTGTTGTTTCCTTTGTGCTCTGCCAAAATTTTATATACACTGCTAATTGATGCTCCTGAAAACAAACTAATACATTTTGCATATATTATACATACATGCATTAATAAATAATAAAAATAATTGAAAATAAGTTTTGAAAATCAAAATGTGAGCAATAGAAGTAGTTATCATATTAATGGGTAAGATATTTAACAGAAAACAACTATTATTTAGAATAGTACATCAAACTACAAAACATTTTAAACTATAGTTCAAAGCTAAATCCTCACATGATGCTCTTGAAACAAACCCCGTTCTCTCTGAGTTTCAGTTGGATAGCGCTCTCTAGAAGCTATATAAATATTTATAATAGTTTCTATTTCAGAAACCGACAAAGCTCTTTTTGCCCGTTTTCTTGGTAATTGGCCCTCGTCTAATAGGTCACTCATGTCAAAATATCCTGTTGAAAGTTGTCTCACAAAAATGGATGAAGCACACACAAATTCAACCTCACGCCACAGACCTTCGGAAATTTTTCTTCAGAAGTGCTATTGTGAACTTGGCGGCTTATCTACCGTAAACGGACCAACAAGAACGAGGCGCGTGCCGGGTAGATGATTTATTACTCCGTACGTTCGTTGGATAGATTATAATGTGGCTGCATGTCACAACAGTCTAAAGTAGATTTGATATATTAAAGGTCGATTTATAAACTGTGAGGTTGCCGCATCGTTACCCTAACGCTGCCGCTGGCAGTTGAAATCAATTTATAAGCGCTAACGTTACGGCGCGTGACGCATAACCTAACATGAAATTCTTCATTCTTTCTCGCATATTTGAAGACCAAACTTGTTTGCAGATCAGATGCAGTCTTCATTCATATTATTATTTAAATAAACTAAATGAAATATAGCAAACAATCTTAAAGGAAGTCACAGACCGAAAAACATGCGGCACAACTAGCTGATCTCTCGCAACAAACACGTGATTTGCAGGCTCCCTTTTCGATCTCATTGGCTGAATCGGAAACGGCAACGGCAGTAGGTTGAAACTTCGTCAAGTCTAGCTTCAGCCTTGCGGACGAACGTTGCGGAATTCCTGTTTATCAACAGTTTAACGTCAAGTGCAGGATTGAAGTTCTGCGTTACGGCAACGGTACGGCAGTGGTATTTGAAACTGAGAAAAAAATTCTCTTTCATTGCAAAATATCCTGTTTATAACCTTAGACACGATCGTCAACCTAACTAGCGCCATCCACTTCTACGTTTCCAGATTACTCCCCATTCGGAAACGTTGTCTGTGAACGAACATCTCCAATAGGTACTTTTTAAATCGAATACGTCTGGATTCAAGATGCTGATACTAATTTTTCGTATCAAGCGATAGCATAATGTTTTTCGCTAAGTATGGATACTTGGCGACACAAACGCTACTGATGAACTTTGAAAAACAATTTTGTACATGTTGAGTCCTTTATATGTTTGCATGTACCAGTCAATATTACGGCGTGTTTCTAACATGCAGAATGTGCCCCTCAACTTTTATTACATTTTGTAACACCCTAAATAGGTAGAAATTATTGGTTCACGATTATAGACTTATTAGCTTCGCTCGCGGTACAAATCTCGAATCAGTTCCGAATTAAGTAGGATCAATTACATGCACATGTGCAATTCTGGGGCGTGGTAACCGTAAGCTTTTAAATATAAAATTTTATAAAACACGAAATGGTAGAAGGAATCGTTACCAATCGTGGATGAAAATTGACATGACATTGTCCCCAGTACTACTAACCTTAGGTAGTTCAAAAATCGAAATAACATGATGTCTCTAACCTCCTTATAGTAGTCGCGGTGCCCCGTATTTGGGCTTCTGCCCACGCGGCTGCCCGATATAAAAAAGTACACAAAAAATCGGAGAGTTTTCAGTAGTGAAAAATATTGAGATACATAAAGTCTATTTCACGAGTATCCATTACATTTTGACATCTAGTGAGGTGGACAGCTGATCATTAAGTGACGTCTTTGTATAAGTCTGTAACGTTGCCAGTAATGAATCGGGTGTAAATCTGGTAATACTCAGGACTGTATTTAGAGCTGTCGTTCCCATATCTAGATACTTTTAGTGACTGGGAATTTTGACAAAAAAATGTGGAGGTACACATAGAAAAAATGTTTATCGAAAAATTATTATAGTACATCTGCGTTAACCCTTCCAGTTGCTGTAATTTTACCTGTAAAAATAATATAGACACCTATTACATAATTCCAATACACGTTAAGTAATCGCAGATCTTCTCATAAAAATTAATAATTTAAATTAATAACTTGTTTAAAACATCACTATGGAAAAAAGAACTTACACGTTACATGAACCTTCGTTATTCTTTTGGCCATCTGAAATTGAAAAATTGGATTTGATATTTTTTAATATCTTACGCTGTTTGTAAAAAACTTTTACATTTCTTATTTCCCTCCTACAAGCGCTATCAGCTTCCTCTTTCATTTCCTCTGAATTTTTGAAGTGTTCTCAACAGCTGACCCAAGCCTGTATTCACGAGCACTGCATTGTTCCAGTTGAATAGATTTCATGACTTCCTGCAATAGTTGTACATTTCACTTACATTTTTCTAACTTGTTAGAAATACCTGAGTAATGTTTAGACCCAAAACAACTTCCATGGAGTAATTTCATCGGTGAGGACTTTAATGCGAGATTTTCTACTTTCTTCCTACATACTTATTTGAAAATGTTCGAAATACACTGGAGCTGTAGCAATGAGATTACAAGAACTTTTGGAAATCATGAATTTTACTGATGTGCGAACTGAACCACGGCCGATCCAAGAACTGTGATAATCAGTTCTGGATTAGTTTAGAACCAGCAGAACTGTTAACGCGATCCATAAACAAATTATTCTCTGACAGTTCTGGCTTTACCGCAAACGCTGCTTCATAACTGTTCGGAACTGGTACCGTGATTGAAGCTTTCGAGACTGCTACCGCGAAAGAAAAATTGGAGCAAAACTACTGGTGGATCAATTGTTTCCGTTATGATTTCAGTGATTTGGACAGTCGTTTCTCGTTGGTTGGAACAACGAGTTCATTGAGGATAACAGTGATAAAGGAGCAAGACGGTGGTACTTATCAGTGTCGCGCAGAAAATAGGGAAGATAGCTTAGATGCTTCAGCTTTAATACAAGTTCAAGTGAGTATATGTGCATTTTTCCAACACTGCTTTTGTAAATGAATCAGTCAGCGCAAAACCCACTCAAGTCTATTTTTTACCAACGTGTTTTTTTTTACTGAAGACGCTTCATTAAAGGGCGATGCGTATTCGGGGTATACATCTCGTAAGTTACTACATTCATTCACTTTCAAATAACCCCACATAATATACGTTTAGTTCAAAAACATCGTAAAGTCAGGGACTACATAAAGCTCATAAAAGTACCGTAAAACTGGTTTATTTGTCAGTGATACATTTGTTATTGTCCCCTGAAAGATTCACTTTACTGGACGAGGATTTTGCACCGACCGATTCGAATAAAAATATGCTTTTATTACTTACAACGTCTAATTCAACACTGGCTTTCCGTTGAAATAAACTAACTGATTGTATGTTTGTAGGTGCCTCCAAGATTTTTGAAAAAACCCCAAGATAAAAATGAATTTCCCACTAAAGATGTAGAATTAGAATGTATTGTCTATGGTGTGCCAGAGCCTAAAATACAGTGGTACAAAGATGGAGAATTGGTTAAATATTCAGAGTATTATAAACTAGTTAACGGGTACGGATTTTCACGCATATTTTTCAAATATTAATACAAAAATATTGATTGAAACATTTTGAACATATATTTTTTAGATATAACCTGAAAATAATGGGGTTGATGTCTACCGATTCTGGAATATTCCAATGTTTTGCCACCAATGAAGCTGGTAATATACAGGCATCTGCAAGTTTAAAAGTCATCACAGGTAAGAAGCATTGAAAGGCTTGTAGCATTTCCTAGCTTCGATAGATTTTTAAATCAGTTCACATTATTGTTTGATATTATCGTAGTCTTGTAAATAGAGCAGATAATGTGTATATATGTATACATAAGACAGTTATTTTAGTACTTGTTGTTTTTTATCATTTTGCATCTTAGTAGTTGAATTCATTTTTCATTTTGAAGAAAGTTTTGTAAGTTCATAGTGTGTTACTTATTTTTGCACTGTTTTTTTTTCATCTATGGTTTGAATCATATTATATTTTGGTAGTGCGGAATTTTATTATTAGTTTTTAGTGTTGGCAGAAGAGGCCGGTTTTTTTATACAGAATGGATTTTAAATTAAGTTACACAATGAGACATGCTTCAAAGAGGGGGAATAATTGAGGTTTTGTCCTTTTCTCAAAACGCTTTTTAAAAATAAAGTTACAAATTAATCGCATTATTGTTCAGATTCAAAAAATGTATCATGACCATATAGATGACACTTGTGCCTCTGATAGGGGGTAATTTTGCCCTGTTTTCGATTGTTGTCCCGCCTAGATCGTGCTGATGATTGCCAACATTTATTGATTAAATTAACTAAGAAAGGTTAAAAGTTAGTCTGAGGCCTCTGTACTTAAACACGTCGTCCATTTTTTTATTCCCACTGAAGTTCTCATTACAACCTTTACAGGGTGGCTTTTTATTATGGGCTTGGCTGATAACCCCTTAATCATTCATAGTTTCTAAAAAAAGTTAACCACAGAAATTGTAGTCAACAATATGCTCATTACTTGGAAACATTTTTTATTTCTTCAGGGTGATTCATAACTATTTTTTTTTTTAATGGGATGATCTACATTTGATAGCAGTTTTGGATAGGACCTTTCAAACAAAGCAATTTGATATAATATACTATAGGATTTTATTTTCAAATTATTGAGATATTGGACAATCTATTAAAAAAGTCAACTTGCACCTCTGCAACTGTTACAGGTAGAGTACTGAATTTTTTGACAGAAAAATTTTATGACTCTGTATTTTCTTCCTATCTACTTATTGTTTCAGTATTTTTGATACGTTATACAGGGTGGTCAAGAACTCAAAATAAAATTTTCAAATCTAACACCCTGTATATTTTCACACTCATTGATTCCCTTTTTCAGAAGCTTTTTTATATTAGATATGGGGGTATGTACCACAGGTACAGCTAACCCACCACTTTATCAGATATCAAGGTAAATTACATTACCTTCTAAAATAAAAAATAGCGTTTAGTTGATATCGGCAGATCGTTAAAATGTTTGTATTTTCATTATGAATCAAATCTTCGAACCTCATACATTAAAGTCGAAAAGTCAGAAAGGTTTCCCCCTCTATTTTAAGTAACTTAAAAACCAGTCGTAAAACCCCTCATAAACACCATATGAGAAAAAAGCCTGTGAAGCAAAGAACCAAAAAGTATGAAAATATACCTTGTTCCATTTGAAATTTTTTAGTTATCATTTATTTTGCGTTCATCCATATAAACTATCAAAAAAAACTGAAAAACTAAGTAGAAGTGTAGGATCATGAAATGTTTCTGATGAAAAACTCAGTTCTCTAGCTATAACAGTTGCGACTTTTTAAAGTTGAGTGTTTTTTTCTATGGATTGTCCAATATCGCAGTAATTTGCAAATAAACCCAATAGTATTTTATCTCAAATTGCTGGGTTGTAAATGGCCTATCCGAACATTCGATACAATATCGAGCTTTCAATTAAAAAATATATTTGTGTGACTACATAGTTATGAATCACCCTGTAACAATGAAAATATTTTCCAAGACAGCAGCATCCAGTTTGTTACAATTTTTGTATACAGCTTTTTTCAGATGCCATGCATAGTAACTGAGTTATCGACCGAGTTCACACAAAAAACTCACCCTGTATTCACTTTCCATTCGCATAGCTCAACTGCCAACACGGTTTTATTAAGTTTACCATTATTCATTTATTTTGCTTCCCCCTACCCTACCTATTTTCCCGTCCCTTCTATCCTCTCAATTACTTTGGTTTTGCATGCCGATTGGTCCCAACCATCTGTCATCACCCACGGATGCATGCCCTATGGATCAGATATGCCTAAACGCCGCCCCCAACCGAAAGTGGGCGGAGCGAAGAAGGCTCGCGGAGGCGGAGCCGGTGGAGGTGGCGGGCTTTCGCGCACCGCCTTCACCGCGCTGCGCTCAAGCGACGCAGGGGCAGCGGAACAGGCCGCTTTCGCCAGGTCGGCGTTGAGCGCTGTTGTTGCATCGTCTGCGCCATCTACCGACAGTGCTGGTAAGTTGCTTGTAATAAGAAGGTACAATTCACACCCTCCAAATCTACGTGTCATTTTATGGCACTTTATTAAGTTGTGTGAACCGTGGTAATTTTACAGTACTGAGTACCGACAGTCATGACAAGTTGCTTATTTTTCCGATATTGACGTGAAACCAAGTCGAAAATTTCAAAACCTTGAATTGTTTATAGGAATAGTTGAGCAATATTTGTGTCCAAACCGAAAAAGAAAAGAATAGGTTCAAAGCCTTAATACTTCTTCACATATAGTGAAATTAGTGAGGTATAATAGGCTGACTTTTTCATTCAGATTTTTTTTAAATTTGCAGCGGAGCTTCTTTGACAAGTTATCGACGGTTGTTTTGTTGATGAGCGGGTGTTAGGGCCGTTCCTTCAGTTTGAAATATGTAACTGTAATGATTGTATAAGAATCCATGGTTGACCGTCGATGATTGATTTTAGCTGGTATTGGAGTTGGAGGCGTACGACCAAAAGGTGCGCCAGGTCCACCCCGCGATTTAAGGGCGCCAGTTGTGAAGGGGAGGTTTGTCACTCTGAGTTGGAAACCTCCTGAAGATGAAGCTGAAGGAATCCTTGGTTATTCGATATACTATAGACAAGAAGGAAGCGACAGGCAAGTAATAAAATAGAAAACCTGTATTTTTTATATTATTCAATTTCTTTCATAACGCATGCACAGTCGGTGCAGGTTTTACACACACGGAAAGTTGCCAGAGTTAGAGATTACCGTCTAAAAGTAAAAGTTTTATGAGATAACTACATTCTACAACCAGGTGGTGCTTAAAGTTCGTTAGTACTTTCCAAAATATTCATTTCAGAACAGATGGACAAATCAACCGAATCAAAAGACATTTAATTTATTTGCGATATATTCGACAAGGACAAGGACAAAATTATGGAAACACAAAAATGTGATGCTAATCTAATTTGCTGTTCCCGCTGATACTTCTCCCGCCATTATTCGTTCAAAATAATACTGAAAATAAGTTAATCGAGAATAAACGTAAAAAATTAATTGATTGAAATATAATTACAATTTTATATTGTCGCCCTCAAAATAACTTTCTCCTGAAAGCCACGCTCCTCATAGCAGTACTGGAACTCGGATACTGGAATAGCCTTTAGCTGATCGTTTGCAGCCGTTTGAATGTTTTCCGCTGTCCCTAAATGAGTTCCCTTGAGGTGATTTTTCCACTTCGAGAAGAGAACAAAGTCATATGGACTCAAATCTAGTGGAGCCACAGGAATGTTTTTACTGGTCAAAAACTCGTTTATTGACTGTGCTGTTTGACAAGGAGCATTATCGCAGTTGTTTTTGACCTAATGAACGGTGGTCTGAGTGAAATTTAATCCTTCCCCGATCATTCTGACTGTCAGCCGTCGATCTGCTCGCACAAGATCTCGGATTTTCTCGATATTTTCATCGGTTCTTGAAGATGAAGGCCTTCAGTTTCGTGGTTCATCGACTCTCTCTTTCTGAAAATGCCTTAAACCACCGAAAAACCTTGGCTCTTGACAAAACACTATCTCCGTAGGCCTGTAGGTCACGAGTTTTGGTTGCATTGTGTCCAAGTTTGAAGCAAAACCTGATAGCACACCGTTGCTTGATATTGATTTCACTTATTTTTACATTTTTGGAACACAATAGACAATTTCACAAAAAATCCGACCCCCGATTTCTCGAGCGAGTTCAAACTTGTACTGACGGCTGATCACATGTTCCCTTGTCTCCCCTCCAAGCCCGGCGCCTCCACTGTTGCCGGATCGAATGCTACGTTGCCAGTCTCGACACTTAATTTACAGACCTCATATGTTCTAAGATGCCCAATAATGCAGTTTGCTATTTAAATCTGATAAAGTAGAGGTTGTATCAGCAAAATCAATAATAGTATTCAATAATGATATTTTACAGCTATTATTGTACATTTTTATATCTTAAATAAAGATTCATTAACGCGAAGGTTATGGCTGACGTTGGCTATTCGTGCTTTCTCAAAACACATGCACCCTCAAAATTGTGTATTGTCCTCAAACCTAACCATGTGGTTTGTAGAAGCTGGAAGTTTATGGCAAACGGCAAGGGTATCTGTTATTGCATTTGCAATTACCGCATACGTAATCGTTAACGTTATCAGATAATCCATTAACTCCTTATGACTTAAATTTCAACGTTAACGTTTTTGTATGTGATATGAATGATTGCCAAAAGTCTCTGTTGTCTTTTCCAGGGAGCGGTACCAAAACACGACGAGATCCAAACACTCCGAGATAAACATCGCGGGTTTACAACCCGGCCGCGTTTACCACTTCCGCGTGGTAGCTATTGGTGCCAACGGCGTCGCCGGGTCCTCGTCGGACACGTTGACGGTGACCACGCAACCGGAAGAACACGTGGCTGGGGCACCGGCAGCGTTTGTCGCATACGCCACCAGCCCTAGGTCCATGAGGGCCGAATGGAGGACGCCAGAAGTTACCAATGGCCACATTATGCACTATACTGTTTATTATATGGAAGTGAGTGGTTTGTTCCTTACAGGGTGTTTTTAAACTATTGTTCAAAAACTCAAGAGGTGATTCTTTGGACTATTTTGTCTTCTGAAGGTTTTCGAAATATCGCATCGTTTCGGAGACACAGACCTCTTGTTACGGGTTTAATTTCAAATGATACTCTTGCCTCAGAATTCAAGATTTATTAGCTGAAAATTGTACACTGTGAGCGGTTACCAAGATTAGATTCACAATCTTAAGTCCTAGGTGCTATCGCGGTCCGTGGGATCAGCCCTAAACTTTGTCCAAACCTTGTAGGAATTGCCGTGACCCTGCAATAATCGTAAACACTAAACAAGGGTAGACATATTTCATCTGAGAATTGTTTACGTCTTCGTTTCTTTCTTAACCTCACTGTTACATTTTGACAAGTGTTCGGTCCTTTCAGTCCGGGAACAGTCCGCTGTTGTTCCATTGCTCCATTGCTCCTCTCGAACTTTGTGTTCCGTGTCCAAGTTGAAGAGACTTCACTTTTTGGTCGTAGCTCTGTTGAGAAGCACGCATTTTGCGGATCTTTACGCCAAATGAAATCTAAGCGTGCTTCCTTTTTATGTCTCATATAATCCTACAAGGAAGTGGGAGACGGGAGTCTTCGACGCTTTTACGGCGTTCTAGCCGACACTTTTAGGCCACACTCCAACAGAGGTAAGCAATTCGGCTTGCGTTAAAATGGCACCCGGCGCCACATTGGATTTTTGTTTCAGGCCTTTTTCATCTTCTTCCAACTTTTTCACCTTCTTCCAACTTTTCGTTTTCTTTACCTTACGTTTTCTCCACCAAACTACTGCTGATACCGTCAGATGAAGCCCTCACGACTTTTCCACGCCCTGCCCTGTAATGAGAGTTCCAAGCAGCCCCTGAGGAAGGGAGCTGATTCAGCTGTTGCCAATGTCCACAGATGCCATGTGCTGAAACCCCGTCGAACTGCATCTATATACTTAAGCAGCTAATTTCACTTAATATGAATTATTTATCCTAACTTCACAGCTGGTGTGATCCTGAGGTATGCATACCCCCGGAAACTTGGTAAGTCACTAATGTTCGTTTTCATTTGTTGTTAGGTGATCGATTAACCATTGCAAAGTGAAATTTTGAGCTTACTGTGATCATTTTGAATACTTGAAAATCCGGTCATAGCACCCTTCAAGTAGTTTGTTGCAAACCTTGTCATAGCACCCTTCAGGTAGTTTGTTGCAAACTTTGTAATAGCAGCCTTCAGGTGATTTATTAAAAATAGTTAAATAGATTTTGGGCAAGCTCTGGAAATTGGCAATCTTTTCATTTCCCCCAGCACCCTAATCCTCCAAACCAACAACCACTTCCAACCCCAGAAGTAACATTCATCGTGCAGGGAAGTGCATCTACAACCACCCCCCTGGCACGAGGGTAACACTCTAAAGAACACCACTAGAAATTCTCGTTTTACAGCATTTATAAAGGGATAACGTTTTCGCACAACTGTGGCTCTATTTCGTCAATAACGCGCCGTAACTCTTTGAGGCGTTCAACTGTTTGTGGCTTGTTTGCATACACCTTTCCCTCCATAGCTCCAAAGGCAGAAGTCCATTGTCGTTAGATCGCACTATCTTGGTGGCCAATTTTGATCGCCAAACCGAGAGATGACATGGTCTGGAAACTTGGACCGCAGTAATACCATTGTTTCGCGTGCTGTGTGGTCTTGTTGGACAATTATATCCTACACATCAATGCGATCCAACTGAGGACACAAAAACGCGATACCCCACATCATTAACAGTTACCAAAGTTCCAGTCCAAACACTCCACAATGTGCACCAAACGGTAACTCGCGGCGGATGCATTGATTGTTCCATTATTACACGAGGGTTTTTAGAACCCAAAACGCGGCAGTTCTGCTTATTGACGTACCCGTTCAGTTAAAAATGTGCCTCATCAGAGAAAATGATTTTCTTCGAGAAATCGGCATCAATTTGGTGGTGCTCCAGCGCCCAATCAACGGATTCACGGCGCTACGCATGGTCCGTTAGCTTGAGTTCATGCGTCAGTTGAACGTTTTACGCATGCAAGCACAGATCTTTTGTCAAAACTCGTTGCCGAGTGGGTCTGGTAATCCTTGGCCACGATGCCGAATAGAAGTGCCTGGATTCTCGGCCGCACTGAGACTAAATTTTCGAGGGACCGACCAGAACGGCGACGAACAGTGGTCTTCACATAAAGCAACGTGAATTTTTTACTCGAATTATGTAATTAAACGGCGAACTGTCGACTCGTTTGGTGCATTATTGCGAGCGAAAATTATACGTAATTTGCGAACTGTTTCTGCGTTATTTTCTTCATTTTTTCACTATTTGATTTCCAGTCATTTTTAATTTTGCCACGGTTTTTCCAAATATTCGACACAGTGGATCTTTTATAGCCATACGAGCACATATATTTGCTTGAGATGAACCCTGCTCAATCTCACTAATTATTGTGAACTTTTCATGTAAAGTGAATGCACGTTTCGCACTTTTCGACATGTTTATAACTCTAATAAATACAGTATAACACTGGTGGCCAAGATTGCATCAGCTAAATCTGCTTCGGGGGACTACCAAAATAGCTCGCATATAATGGATTGAAATAGTCCGCTATAAGCGAGGGTCTATTTTAAGCGAGTCTATAATATCCGAGGATTTTACATGCACTTATTTATAGGACCTTAAATTGTGTCCATTATATACGGGTTCCCATTATAAGCAAGATCATTATAAGTGGATTCCACTGTATTTGCTTGATTTCGATAAAATGATTCGTTTTTGAGAAGAAAAGTCTTCAGGTTGAATAGGTACTGTTTGCTTTCAGTCACTGACCATAACCAACCATATATACTTGTTTAACGCTGATTAGCAATCATCAGTGCAGTATGGGTAAAGTTTTTGAGACAGTCTTTCTATACTGTACTGTATTTTCTAAATGGCGGAACTATTATATCATTTTATCTAAATCACATATATTTCTGTCAGCTGAAGGATTAGGCTTTCTAAACCTAACATTTCGAGCCATTATTTCATGAGTTGTGCAAAATAGCAGCATTGTATTGGGGCTAGTCCTATTACGCGAAGCCCCACCTATTTACTAAGCTGTCAAAATTTGATTATTCATAAGTTTTCAATAAAAACTGATTTTCAATGCTGTCTTTCAAGGGCATGTATCCTTGGAGCGAAGCGGTACTTAAAAAAGATAAGACATTCCAACAAATCACCCTTTCAATTTTTATTCTCTGTTTTGAAACACCACATTTTTTTTTTCTTTTCATAATGTGGATTCGGGTCTTCTCACTTTTTCTCCACTCTAATTTTTCATTTTCTATATTTTCAGACTACCTCATCTGTAGAACATAACATAGATACCACGGAGCATTATGCAGATATAACTGGTTTGATGCCGTATACAGAATACAGCATATGGATGGTAGCTGTCAACGAAAATGGAGCGGGAGCTGCCACAGAGGAAAAACTGGTACGAACATACAGTACAACACCATCTGATCCGCCTGGTAACATCACTGCAGAACCTATGAGTACGGTAAGATGAAATTTGTTTAAATATTATCATTGATTAACATATTCTACCTGACGATAGCCAACCTAACGCTATATTCCCGCGTCCAAAGAATTGAAATTAAAATAAGCATTGTAATCGCGAAAAATTTCGAAAACGAAAAACGCTCAAAATTGTAACTGTTTCTTCTATCATTAAGAAGCTTCTAATCCGGGTAACAACCGGAAAATTAAATGATAAATGTCCGATGTATAATGTGCTCATAGGCGAAGTAACTTGCAACCGTTGGCGTTGCGTGCACGACGCGATGCTACATAGTCGTAGAGTCCACTGCCGTAGCAAACCCCTGACTACTGTACTGCGGCGATGTCGATACGGACACATCACTACAAGGGAGGATTTGTGTATTTTAGGAATGTTTGAATATTAGGAATACGTACCACTTTAGCGTAGTGCGAGGCTTTTGTAAATGATGACTTAATTCCTTTTATATCTACACATATCTTTTTCTGAATTTTATAATCCTTAAATGTACCCACCCAGTTCACCTAACATTTGTGTTATTCAGTATATGATGGTTCTCTGAATATTTCGTTAAGTAGATTGACTCATTACTTATTACACATTAATATACAACACACGCGAACTGACAAACCGATATAAATGAGAAACGCGGACTTGTGTGATGCCGATAGAACAGAAGACTTATAAACTGAAGTTTCGAATATTAACGTGAGTTCAATACTTACATCGCTTATGTAAGTCTACGGAAGAATTGTTTAATTTCGACCAAAAATCCGATTATTGGGGTGTTGGATGAAAATATTGGGTAAATGATAAGGATTATCTCACGGCCTTACTGGAAATCAGAACTGTAAACGCCTTTCTCGAGCGTGAAATAGTACTTTGCAAATCGTTCTTTCTATTTCTAGAGTGTTGGAGTCCGATGGGAACCCCCGCCTCCAGATTCCCAAAACGGCCCGATACTCGGCTACAAAATCAAAGTGCGCAAACCTGGTGGAGGTAGTTCCAAAGGTGGCAGTACCACCTATACGGCCAAGCCAAATGACAAGCACTTCGTCATTCCGGACTTGGAGCGCGGAGCGCAGTACCAGGTGAGGATATGGGCGATGAATGTGAATGGTACCGGCCCTGGCTCGGAGTGGATCGACGTGGAGACACTCAAGACTGACGTCATCGAAGATAGAGTGCCTGATAAACCTACCAACCTTAGAGGTAAGTTATAGACCAGAAGATTATTACGTAAATTGCGAATTGTAAAAACAATACCGCACAAAATATACGGGATATGGGGTGCAGTGGGATTTACTGATTTTGTAGCTCGTTGTATGTTTCCTGATTAAAGGTCCTCATGTACACAACGTTAATAGACAGTTTTTAAGCTATTGAAAGTCAAAGTTGAGGTTGACGGTTTTGAAGATATTGAAAAAATGCTTTTTATTTTTAAACTATCACTCCCTTAAATGCGGTCCTGTGTATGATGTTTCATTTTTGGTCCCAGCTTGTGACTCACCCTGTATAATATTGTATTTCTAAAACATATTTCTAGAACCATAAACAAAAACTTTTTTTATTCTAGTCCGTCCAACCTACGATAAGTTATATATAATGTGGTCACCTCCTGAGAACCAAAGTATCAAGATACGAAACTACATGCTAGGATGGGGCAAAGGCGTACCTGACATGTACACCACCCAGTTAGAGGAAAAAGAACGTACTTTTATTATTGAAAAATTAGGTGAGTTTTACGGAAAAAATTATATTGAGATTTATTTTGAAAAATTTTCAAACTGATACGTTTCACTTTTAATATTCCCCTGAAGGTAAAATGTTGGATCGACCTGAATACACTCGTGAAGTATCAGTAGAATCTTGAAGACACTTGCGGTAAACTAACGTAAAATCGATACCTTTGTTATTGCTATAAGAAGGTGCCAATTTCGCGTTTTCAAATCCGATTGTAAACAAGCTAGGTTAACCTAAACACAAAGCGGCTCCTGATTTGAATAGTAATGCCAACGTACCACAAAACATTGATTGACTTGCGACGTAGGGTTCAGGGTCGAGCTTGGCCCACACCATAGATCTTAATATCACTGTTACTTTAAGGCTTTTTTTATGTATGTCTTACTAGGAAAACTTGCTTATTGTTGCGTGACCTATACGCTCTGTGAAAGAAAATCACAACATTGAAGACACCCTTTATTTCGATTGTTAAGGAGAAGTGCGGCGTCTACATAATCATCTATTTTCAGATCCGAACTCAGAATATGTGATAAGCCTCCGTGCTAGTAATCAAATGGGGGCAGGGCCACCTATCTATACAACCATTCGTACTCAAGATGAACCGCCCCCTGAGCCTCAAGCCGCACTTTATCCTCCAATGGGGCTAAAGGCTCAGGTTGTCGGCACCACGTCAGTCGTTTTGTACTGGACTGATCCAACGTTGAAACAAAGTCAGGTAGGTTTCACTGTGGTTTGTAAAGGGCAAAAACATTATCCATCATGATGAAGTGCATGGCGCACAGTGATGGTGTAATATTTGAGTCTCGCACTTCAGGCAGCCAAGACTATTGGATATACGTTTATATATCAGTCGCATAGGAGAGGATGTCCTCACTAGAAAAAAAGTTCCATTCTCCACTTTTATTTCCGACATTTGAACTTATGTTTAAAGAAGATTTTGTTTCCATTTTCAGTTTGTGAGAGATAACAGATATTACGTTGTTAAATACGTGGATGAAAAAACGAAGAAAGCCAAATATCAAAATGCAACGGACCTGAATGCCCTAGTCGATGATTTGAAACCAAACACTTTGTACGAGTTTTCTGTCAAAACTATAAAAGGTAAGTACCAAGAATGAGGTGCACATTGTACATTTAGGATCTTCATGTTTTAGTTACATCCAAGTTTCATGCTTACAAAACTTTATGTACACAAACCACAAAATTTATCTGCCAGACGCCATAGTAAAAAGCTACAACTTTATATCTACTCTTTACCAGTGCACCATAATGTATGGATTTCCTAAATAATTTTAGTAATAATAACCGTTTTAGGGCGAAGAGAAAGTTCGTGGAGTATGGTAGTTCAGAACCGCACTTGGGAGTTAGCTCCAAACTTGCCACCACGTGATGTTTCTATACACTATAAGGACAAAGACTCTCAATTTGTTGAGTTGACGTGGCAACCACCTAAAGCTGGAAGAGTAACTGGATATGTGATTCTTTATACTAACAATAGGTACATATTTATTTTGCAATATATGTTTATACAAAAATATACTCGTATAGTGGAAACATTTTTACGAATATATATGCCTTTAAAACTTAAATGATACAGAAATGTTGTCGATGTTCGTCTGCTTCTGCTATCTGGGCTCAGCGCCAGCCATGAAGCTCTGCTTGATTGTTCTGCTTATACTGCGGCGGTGCTTCCGTGGGCGCGGCTGCGTCTGACGATAGGAGAAGGGACAAGTTGCCAGATGGACGGAAACTACTACCCCAGGCGATCCTAGGCTTTTCTGGTTTTACGCGGTGCTGTTAGTCTAATCATAGACGAAAATACCCCTGGTTTGCGAAATAATTGTAAAGTCTGGTTTTATTGCTGCAAGTTGTTCGAGGGGGTATTCAAAACATGGGCGCATAAAATGGGTATACCAAGTTTTGTGAGAACACTTTTTATTCGACAACAAAGAATGAGAAAAGGTGTTTTTTGGGATTCAATCGAAAGTGCTGGCAGGAACGAAAAAACTCTTCATATAAGATTTTTAGGTATTTACGATACCTATAAAATGAGATCACACGTGAAAAGATCCGACTAATAGCAAAAAAGTTATGGCCGAAAATCAAGGCAAACTGCAGGTTTTTTTTCACTTGTTGGTAATGCAACGATGGTTTCTCGCAGATATTTGAAATTCTTCAAATTCGTAGGATTCGCACCTCTAAATAATCACAACAAAATTAGAATAGATTGGTCAAGTAGTTTTTGAGAATATCTAATTGTTTATCCCAAAACACCCGGTTTTCGGGCCATCACTACTAGTTTATCGAGCAATATACAGGGTTAGTTCAAAGGACATTTTGTAGAAAAATACTCCAGTTTACCTTGGCGATATGAATTGCAAATCATTCCAGAAGATAAATGTTATTTTTATGCAAAAAAGATGGGTAACGTTTTTTCTTCTAAACAAATTCAAACATTTCGTATTTGTGAGTATTTCGCAACAAAAGATTTATGTTTTAAAATTTGTATAGTACCGTATGTTTTCGAATATTCTATTACTCACAAGTACAACATGTTTGAATTTGTTTAGAAGAAAAAACGTAACTTTCGTTTTTTGCATACAAATAACATTTATCTTTCGGAATGGTTTGTGCTTCATATCGGCAAGGTAAACACGTGTATTTTGCTATTAAATTCTCTTTGAACGAACCCTGTATACAGGGTGTCCGCAAAGTTGGGGTTTTCCTTTTCAGAAACAACTACCCTTGAAATAACAAAGGTAATGTGTAGTGAAACGAGGGCGACCATGTAAAAAAAAATAAAGGAAAAAGTACTCGCTCTCCAGTTGACGAGAAGGGCTAAGTACGTCTCTGCCCGAAATCATACCGCTCCAACAGAAAATGAAATCAGCTGATGCGCTACCGAGCAGACGTAAACAGTCTAGGTATTGCATCCCGTCCAATCGATTTGGAAGAATAAATGGTCCAATGAGCCTACCGTTCACCATGCCAGCCCAAACATTCACCGAAAATGTTTGTTGAAAATGTGCCCGACGGACAGCGTGCGGATTTTCTACTGACCAAACATGAGTGTTGCGAAAGTTATTCACCCCATTACGCGTGAACGTAGATTCGTCTGTCACCAATATGCACTTCAAAAAGTCCGGATTATTGTCATGTTGATGCAACAGCCACTCACAAAACCGCACTCTTACTGGAAAATCGTCAGGTTGAAGGGCTTGTACACGTTGGACGTGAAACGGATACAGCGCCTCTTCACGCAGCGTTTGCCACACTTTAGTTTTTGATACTTGCACTTCGCTACCCACGTCTCTAGTGCTTGTTGAGAGATTCTCGTCTACGCGATTACCTCTACACGCGTGACCGTAACCGTCGGTTGAAGGTTGCATACTGACCTGACACACTGACCCCGACCCAGTTCTGTCGTTGAGCCAGTGACATTGTACCACTCCGTGATGTCGCGGCTACAGGACGGTATTCAGATATTTTTTATGTTGCAGAGCCCTTTATCTCGGTTCCCTTAAGACATTGGTGTATATGATACTAAGAAAAATTGCTTATGTTTTCAAGATCTACACGTCGTGTAAAGGAAAACCCCAACTTTGCGGACACCCTGTATAATAAACTAGTAGTGATGGCCGGAAAACAGGTGTTTAGACATTCTGAAAAAACTACTTGACCAATATAATCAAATTTTGTTGTTATTTAAGTATGAATCCTACGGATTTGAAGAAATTCAAGTAGTTGCGTGAAATTATCGTCGCATCACCAACAAGTGTCAAAACCTGCATTTTGCCTCGTTTTTTGGCCATAACATTCTTGCTATTAGTCGGATCTTAAGCAACTTGCACCAATAAAACCAGACTTTACAATTATTTCAGTGAAATTTGCTGATATGATTAGACTATGTGTAATAATGCAGTAATGAAGAAAATAAAAACAAATGAACTGTCACCTTCTGAGACAGATAAACAAAATATATTGTCATTGCATTTGATCAAATCCACCGTTGTGTCTTAAACGTCATATGGTAAACAGTAATTAAACCATTTGTTTTTTGATTCAGCGGCCTGACAATCAAGTCCTTTCATTTTTGTATATTTTCAACTTCGAATGAGAATGAAATGAGAACTTAACTTTTTCAGATCGTTACCAGAGCCCGAATGGAATGTGTCTGCAGTAAAAGGAGATGTTCACTCAATGATCGTTTATGACTTAAAACCGTTCACGCAGTACTATTTCAAAGTTCAAGCAAGAAATAGCAGAGGTTTAGGCCCTTATTCTACCGTAGTTAGTTTCAGAACTGGACAATGTAAGTGCAGATGTTTAAATTTCCAGCAATGTTGTAATATTCTGCTTTGCTATATATATTTTTGTTTTTATTTTTACTGGTCGATATTTATAACTTTTTTTGGTTTTTTATTTAGCTGTTGCCACGCATGCTTCTGTCCAGGGCCAGCAGTTAGGTAATTATTTTCTGTTACTGTTTTGTAGTTATGTTTTTATCATTATGATTTAGCGCTTATTAGGGGATGAAGTCCGAGAATTCCGGGATTAGCTGTCCAAGGAATCGGAAGTCCCGGAATTTTCGGTACTTCATTAAAGGTAGATACGGATTTTGGGTATACACCTCGTAAGTCACTACACTCCTTTCCCTTCTAAAAACACCACCTATTACACGTTTAGAGCAAAAAATCCGGGACATACGTCGTTGATACACTTCAGTGGGTCATTTCAAAAACACTACTAATATTCCTGTATTGTTTTATTTCCAACCTTCATCTCACTAACTACGAAAATAAGATTACAGCCTTATCAGCTCTACTTGAAATCACGCTTAAGAGTTTTCTTGTTTCCTGCCGAGCCCATTGACTCAATCCCCTCATTTGTATGACTGAGCAGGTTCTTCAAATATTCGCTAAATATTTTAAATAGCTTTGCGTATAGTTAGTATAAAGATGGAGTTATACTCGCACCTATATTGCCCTGGTTGGTACCAAAAGCAGCTATTAGCTGATACACCCGCTAGGTAAAATAAAGGCATATAGTCAACGCCAAACAAAGTGGCGTGCACGTCATCAAGGTGGGTGTGTTGAAAAATTTACATTGTTGCCAAACTTTTTGTAAAATAATAAAATTTATTATTTACATATCTAGGTTTATAAGCAATATTAACCTCAAATGAGAACAAAAATAATAGTATAATAAAATTATAGATCTGTACTTGCATAATCATTAAGTATGACAATTATTGATCAGATGACACTATGAAACTACCATATTTAATTGATAGCTTAAAGGTACTGAATAAAAATCCAAATGGGGTCCTCCAAATTTTATGCATGGTATTTATTTTACAGAATTCATACAGAAAAATGCATTCTAAAATTAGGTAAGCTACTGGTGTAAGCTTTTTCTGTACAATAAAGTTAGTCGGAGTTTCTTTCTTCAGCGCTGTCTGAATCTGAATCTTCATCACTCTCAAAGTTGATTATTAAAGGTTCGATGTCTGGTCGATCAAAAATTCGTTCTCTTTCATACCATTTAAAAATTTCTTGCTCAGTATGTCGAACACTATTTTTCCACATGTCTGGGGTAACCGTTTGTAGAGCCTCGTTCCACATATCCAAACAGTCTTTTTCACTGTTACCATCTCTACCAATATGTCTGTTATAGTAACCTTTTGCTATGCCCCAAATTAACTCAATAGGGTTAAATATACAATGGTAAGGAGGCAGACGAAGAACTTTGTGCCCATGTTGTTCCGCCAATTCATCAATCACGTATATTTTAGGTGGTTTGTTTCTAAAAAAGCAGTTATTTTAAGAATAGGAATAAACAAAAGAAATATAAACTGTCGACCAAAATATATATAATTAAGAAGCATTATGTACCGAGCAACAATACTCAATAGCTCTGTTTTAAACATTGTGTTTAAAAATGGTATGTTTTGATTTGTCAACCAGTCTTGGATATTTTTTTTTGTCCATGCATTGTTGGGCACTTTGTTCAATATCATGCTGTGATAAGGGGCGTTATCCAGTATAATCATAGATGGACTCTCCAATTTTTCTAATAACTGATGTTGAAACCATTTCAAAAAATTGTCCTGGTTCATCTCTCCATGGTAATCGCTCAATTTTGTTTTCGAAGAAAATATCGCTTCACTACCCTCAATAAACCCATTTTCATTTCCAGCATGTAATATAATGTATCTAAAATATATTAGTTTTAAATTTTATAGTGCAAATTGTGTAAAAGTACATACCTTTTACCATCTGTTTTAATAGCTTTCACGCTTTTTTGGTTTCCATTTTGCCAAGAGCGACCTATGGTCCCATTTTGAAATATCCAAGTTTCATCGAGGAAGACAAACTGGTATAAGGCCTCAACCTTGGCTTGATTGTATTGCCTTAGAAATTCCACCCTTTTCAAAGCTATACTTGGTAGTTCCATGAGCCCTCGTCGCGGATTGTCCTTAAGCCACTTAAATCCAAGATCTCTAAGCAACCGCCTTAAAGACGTGGCACTACCATCAAATAATGCCCTATCTCTTAATCGAGACCATAAAGTTTGTATCGTAACTTGTTCTTCTGAAACCATGTGTAATATGACATTATAATTTAGTTAACAAATTAATGCAAATTTCTGATAAGTTATTATAATAAGATCTTACTTTTGTGATACATATTATAGATCACTTCTCGAATGGCACTTGTATCCAATGTCGCTGTGTTGGTTACACGTTTAATATAACTCCGCTTTTTCTTGGGCGATTCGAAATTTGCATCACTTTTCACACCCTCGGAAATATGACTAACTGTCCTTAAACTAATTTTTAAAGCAGCAGCAACACGCTACAAAAAATGAAATAAAATTTCACTATTATTAATATACATTACATATAATTATTAGTAACCTACCTCTTGAACAGCATTTAAAGGCAACAAAGGCCCGTTGTTGTCCCTTTCTTGCTCAAAGTAGTGCATTAACGAGGCCACGAGTTCCTTACACCGACTATTTAACTGTTTGGGCATCTTTACATACCAAAATTGCCTTTATCTACTCGTAAAATGAATAATTTTGTTTTGAAACAAACAGTTGTTGATTTACAGTATGCGGGGCCAAAGGATTTATAAAGATTTGAAATGCCACAAATTGATTCAGTGTCAAAATTAATACAAATGTCAGTTCCCAGTTTAAATAAGTTTCAAGGTGACAATGTGTCAACGCTGCGAAATCGGTTTAGTGCGTTTACATGTCGATAAGTGATTGGAGCGTTTGCAAAACATTTTATTTCGCATAATGCGTCTAAATTTATCAGAAAGCAACTTATGTGATATTTTAATAACAATGTTTATATGACTATTAACCATAATAAGAGAGTAATGACCATTTTACAATTTATATATCACATTAATATGAAACTGCAATAGAGCAATTGTTTGTGATAGAAACCTAGGCATTAGGTCGGGGAATTTTTATCGTGATGACGTGCACGCCACTTTGTTTGGCGTTGACTATATTATTATATTGCTATCTCATTTTTTTTGTGGGAAAATACATTTTGAAGCCTAGTAGTCAAATAAACACGTAGGTTCTTCTACAATTGTCAATTATTGAAGATAGTTGAACGAATGTCTATATACTTTTTTCACGATGGTCGATTCCTGGTTTGGATGTAAAGCGGGAATTACGACTTTCACAGGTGTTCGCTGTGGTTTCCCCTATGTACTTTAAAAATATTAAAACATGCGAAATTATAACGTGTGACATGCTAATAAATCAATATACAAGGTGTTCCTTAATGATATGCGAATATTTAAGGCGGTGAATCTACATGAAAAATTAATGTTAGTTTGCTTTATAAACTATGGTCCAAAAATGTTTCCTTACAAAAACTCGGGGTGTTGAAGTTTTAGGAAAAAATGGAAATTAATTAATATTTTCAGAACCGCTTCAGATATTTCACTGATATTTAGTACGTAGTGAAAGTTAATAAAGTTGCATATTTTTCAATGCAAAAATATTTTTTTGCTTCAACAGTGGCGTGCGTACGGGTATTGACTTCGATATTTTTTAAGAAAAAAATTGGTACGCCAATGATTTTTTGCCAATTAAAAATTATTTTTGAATTCCCCGTTCAATTTAAAACAAATGATCTCTCTTGAATTGTTTTCCTTCGATGCGCCATTTTTGAGTAAAAAAATAAAAACAGTTCTATTGTCCGAGAAAATTAATGTAATAATTGAAGAATGCAATTTAGCAATAAATATCTAGTTGCTCTGGAATATGTCACTAGCTTTTGACATCTGACACGTCTCTGTTATTCAAATCTGTTCGCTGTGACATTTTTTTCATTATTTAGTTTTTACAATCTTTTTAATAATAGTGAATTGTATATGGCCTTGCCGACCGTAGTGGTGAGCAAGCTAGACGGATTTATCACCAGAGATATCCCGATCGTGCTTGGCCAGATAGTCGAACCTTCTAATATTCATCGTCGTCTTGTTGAAACTGGTGCTGTCCGAAAAGGAACATCTAAAGATAGACCTCTAAGTGTGAGAACACCTGAAATTGAGGAAGCAGTGCTGCATGAAGTCGAAGAACATCCTGAAACGAGTACGAGGAAGATCGCTAGACACTTAAATATTTGCCATCAAATTGTTTGGAGAATTTTAGTGGATTTTTTATTATATCCTTACCATATTTAAAGAGTACATGCATTACTTCCGATTGATTTTCCAAGGCGTGTGACCTTTTGTCAGTGGTACCTTCAAAAAATTACCCAAAATTCGCAATTTGAATCAATGATTCTGTTCACGGACGAAGCTAATTTTTCTTGAAATGCCATTCAGAATTTCCACAATAATCATTTGTGGACAGAAGAAAATCCCTATGCCGTAACCGAAACCCTTTTCCAATACCGATTTTCGGTTAACGTATGGGCAGGAATTATTGGCAACCACTTTATTGGCCGATTCTTCTTGTCGGGACGACTTGACGGACAGTACCTCAATTTTCTTCAACAACAGTTGCCTTTGCTGCCTTCCACTACGTACTAAATATCAATGGAATATCTGAAGCGGTTCTAAAAATATTGAATAATTTCCAGTTTTTCCTAAAACTTCAACACCCAGAGTTTTTGTAAAGAAACATTTTTGGACCATAGTTTATAAAACAAACTAACATTAATTTTTCATGTAGATTCACACCCTTAAATATTTGCATATCATTAGGGAACACCCTGTATAAGTGTAATTTTCAATTAGCAATGAAAATTAAGTTATTTACCACTACCCCATTTCTTGCGAAAACAATGTAAGTCCATTACAATTTTTTCATAATTATTATTATTAGTACGCTGTGGTTATTCGAATGTTTTTACGACGCAAAAAAGTACTTTAAAACTGGTCTATTTGTGAGTGACACTGTTTTTACTGCATCTTGAAAAATTCACTGCACTGACCGATTCCCTTCCACAACATATATGACAGCAACCGCATCGTAACGTAGCATATCCAGATGCATTTATTTGAATTTGAGACCTAATAGAACCACAGATTAATAGCATAAATCCTACGTATTTCCAGACTCTTCTGGGATGTTTTCAAACTCGATGCTGCTATACACGACTATAGCCGGTTGCGCACTGGTACTGTTCACTGTGATTGGAGTTGGCGCGTTCATCTGTTGTCGGAAGCGCAACGTGGCAGGGGCGCTGTCATCGCCGGAACGTACCAAGAAAGGATATCAGAAGGGCGCACAGGCCGTCAAGCCGCCTGATTTGTGGATACATCATGACCAGATGGAGCTTAAGCAGATGGAAAAGAGGCATTCGTCGTGTGGGGCGTACGACGGAGCGAGCAGTAGTGGTAAGATGCTTTATCTTTGGGAGATCTTTACGTGAGAGGGAAAATCGCTTGCAGCTAGTTACTATTTTTACTATATACTTTTATATATATATATATACTTTTGATGATATGATCTTCGAATACGAATACAGGTTGTAAACGCTATTGAGGGGGTTAAAAGAAGCAAAAAGTTTCATATAACATGGGAGTCAAAACGGCATTTTTTTAGAGAAAAGCGACTTTAAAGTAAAATAAAATCTGCCAACGCCGCAATGCCAGACGCAAATTACGACGGAACGCAGTGTAAATAAAGATGGAGTTTGTTATTTTTGGCTCTTAGGTATTATTTCATTATTTGATAATGTACTCGTAAAATGAAAACAAAACGGACTTTCCACTAACTGTCTCAGCGCTTCACCTGGTGTATGAAAGTTTATTGAACGTATTAAAAAAATCCACTCATAAATAGGGAACACAATTTTGATACATACATTGTTTTTCTTTTTAAAACCCACATTGCACTTTTTTTATATTTAAAGAAGGTGTTCAAAATGTCGTCCTCCACTTTCCACACAAGCTTCATTACGACGAACCCAGTTTCTGCTTACTCTAGGTCCTCGAAGTTATCCATTTATTATTTCAGCCGCATAAAATTTTGTTTCGCGAAGTTGTGCTTCAGTTTTTATTGGACCAGCCCCATAAGCCATGCCTTTAAATTCTCCCCATTACCAGAAATTCATCGGATTGAGGTCAGGAGATCTTGCTGGCCATTTTCGAGGATCAGAAGCATTTCGACCGATCCAGCGATTTGGATAATGTGCATTCAAATACTGAATGACGCCTATAAAAATGTGTGGTGGTGCCCCGTCATGAAGAAACCACAAATTCTGTCTCCGTTGTAATGGCATGTTGTCTAAGGTCTGTTCCAAAAGTACTGGTAGGTTATTGGTTAGAAAGCTAAGGTATCCTTCTCCTGACAACTTTGGGGGCAACTCGAAAGGGCCAATTACCTGATCGTCAAGAATACCCGCCCGAATATTTATTTAAAAACGTTGTTGGAAATGACCTTCACGAATGGTACGAGGATTTTCTTAGGCCCACGTGTGAGTATCATGGAAATTTAATATCCCGTCTCGCGTAAAAGTACATTCGTCCGTCGCTAGAATGTTTTTAAAAAATCCTGATTTTCAATGTTTTTGTGCAAAAACCACTGACAGAATGTTAGTCTGTGAGGATAGTCTTCTGATAACCAGGCCTGCACTTGTTGTACATGGAAGGGATAAAGCAAATTTTCCCGTAGGATTCTATGGACTATGTATGTATGCGATAGTCCTACGCGGCGGCCTAATTCCCGAGTGCTGATATCTGCATTGATTTCAACGATATTTAAAATTTGTTCCTCCTGCTCAACAGTAAACCTGTCTTTCACGAGTGTGAATATTAGTGGGCTGAACACTTCCTGTATCTCGAAGTTTTTGGTACACTTGCACAAATGTCCTTCTGTCTGGGTGTACCGGTTGGCGAAATCTGTCGCGATAAATTTGAGCTGCAAGATTTGAATAAACTTGAAGCAAACTAACAACATTCGGGCGAACTCTTAATTCGAGAACATTGTAAATAAACACGACGACGTACGCGAACAAAAGCAAAACAACATACTAACCGTTTGCGATCGATTGCCGGTTCGAAAAAAGTGAGGAAAGGCCGACGCGCTGTTGTCATGTGTGTTTTAAATATTTAATTTAATGAAATTTACTTGCTGACTACAAAATTTAGCTTAACTTAGAAAAACTTAATGCCATTTATTTGTTAATTACCCAATCTAAAAACGTTTTAGATTAGATTATAAAAATTAGTAAGATTGTTGTAGATATAAAGCACTTAAAGTTGTAAACTATAAAGCCATTTAGACAAAAATCTATTGACTTTTGGACCATGGGTCATATCAACGTTTTGACTTTTTTTGACCTCCCCTATTACACATTTCAATAATGACTACCATAACGTTTACAGCCTGTACATTAGTAGCTAGACTGAGGGGTTTACTAATATTTTAGCTTTCCATTTGGTACATTTTGTAGAGGCAATTAATTAATTTACTTATACATAATTTTCCAACAGACTAATACAATTACATGGCAATATAATGGTAACTTAATAGTAATAATTCACATAAAACGAACATAAAAAAATTAGCTATTGTAATATCCCCTGAACTGAATGTCAGAACTGTCTGGTATGGAATTATAATGATTGCATTTAGAATATAGCGGTGAATAACATAATGCAAAAGCTTATGGAGTAATGTCAGGAAAACAATGGCACGTCTCAATTGAAGACTGACCCCCCTTTCTGGATATACAAGGACAACAGGTAAACAGGACTTTTGAAAGATACCCGATACAAGTAGCGCCAAGTATTATCGGAGACTAGCATTGGATAGGTACATCTTTCATTGATGCCCTGTCAAAATTTTATGACAATCAAACCACTTCACACGTGCTCAAAGTGACAGTACCTTTTTAGCATCGGTCGAAAAATGAGCATCGAATAAAGAGCCAATACAGCAGACGCTCGATAATGTAAACTAATTTAATCCAAGTGTGGTTCACATTATCGAAATGTTTACATTAGCGAACGTGATTTATATAATATTTGATTCATTAAAAGAAACGTTTATTTTTTTTATAAAAAAATAAACAAATATTCTAACAGCGATAAGTATTTTTTTTAATTAGAAGAAAAATAATTCACAATTTTTGTCTGCGTAAATTTGCGCTTAGCATTGTCTTCCAATGCCTGCGCCCGTAATTTACGAAGAACTAAAATATCCGTGTATGAAACTTCTTTTCTTTCAGCCCAATCTAAAGCTTGGTTAAAAACTTGTATAGCTTGCGCGTCAGTCACTACACTTCTGACTTCAACGGGATCGTTCTCATCATCCTCACTGTCCATATCCTCCTCCTTATCAGCATAATTCGTCTGCTTATCTTCGTTCCATAAATTAATATCAGCAGGAGTACAAACAACATCCAATGACACACTAATAACATTATCATTATTGGATCGTAAACGTTCTCTAATTACGCCTAAGGGGACATCGTCTTCTTCATCATCTTCATTATTGGTACAAAAGAGATTGTTCCAACATTTTTGAATAGTTTGCTGGTTAAGTTCATTCCATGCCATATGTAAATCTAAAACAACTTCTCGTAATGTTACTTTTTTTTAAGTCTCAGATAAGTTTTCAGGATTCTTTGATAAGACAGACGAAAGTAGAAACTTCCTATAGTATAGTTTGATGAGTCTTATTATATTCTCGTCCATCGGTTGAATTAACGGGGTTACGTTGGGCGGCATGTACATGACGAAAATTAACCCATCCCTGCTCCTCAGTTGTTGCTCGGGAGGATGACTTGGTGCATTATCCAATAGTAACAACGCTTTTATTGGAAGCTTCTGTTGTTTTAGGAAACCTTTTACCTACAAATTGAAAACACATCTTCAAATTATGAATAGAGCATTTGTGATAATTGATTGTCATAACTGAGGGACAAAGCACCTGTGGAACCATTTCAGGAATATACTGCTAGTCATCCAAGCGGTTTTTGAACAGCCACTTTCATCTGCGTTGTAAATTTGTTCCATTCTTCAATCTAGCTCGGTAATTGTTTTCATCAATTTTTCTTTGAATGGTTGCACTAATTGTGGTTGTACTGATAATTTTTCACCAGATATAGACAGCAGTCGAATTCCATATCTTGTTTTGAATCGTTGTAGCCAGCCATCACTAGCTACGAAATTTTCAGATTCTTTCAGTTTTTCATTTAACAGTCTCGCTCTCTGTTTAAGTACTTCGCCACTAACTGGGTCATGATTTTCCCGTTGTTTTAAAAACCACTTATACAGGGAATTTTCCATTTTAGGTGCATTCGCTTTTTTTAAAGATTTTCTTTTTCCCGGACCTCCAAATGTATTGCACGTTCTTTGTAAAATTTGAGTTTTCATACGCTTTATTTTACAGATTGTTGCTTTCGATACTCCATATTTTTTTGCTAACTGTGTCACTCCCGCACCTAGTGCAACTTCGTCTATGATTTTCACTTTCTCACTCAACTTTAAACAGTTTCTTTTATAGGATGTGGATGCCATAGTCGTAAAATATATTAACGCGTGCAATGTATTCACTTAAGTTCAAAAATGAAATACATACGTACGTATAAACGTATCCTAAACGATCATACGACTGACCGAGTTTGTCGTATTTTATCGCAGAGGTGAATCCCCTACACTCTACATCATAAATCGGGGACTCCCCGACGCCCGACATAAATCATCGAGGCTTCAGCATTTTACCGTCGCGCTGTTTCCGTGCGCCGAGAGTTGTTTACGTTATCGAGCGTACACATTGTTTACGTTATCGCGTGTTCCGTTTGATCCTATAGAACGAAGTTTGTGTTTACATTAGCGCAAGTTTTCATTATCCCGTGTTTACGTTATCGAGCGTCTGCCGTATTAAGTTATATGCTAAACTTGGTAAAACATTTACCGAAACGCCTCAGATGTTGATGCAAGTGTATGGTAATGATTGTTTATCTCGTAGCCGAGTCCACGTGTGGTTTACACGGTTCGTGAGTCGCTCGAAGACAACGAAGTTGACCAGCCAAAATTTATGATTACGCCAGAAACCGTCGAAAAAGTGCGTGAATTTATCAAAAATGCTCCAAAACCTTCACTGAGATGCATAGAAATGAAATTAATTTTGACCAAGTATTTGGGCATGAGAAAGGTGTGTTCACGGTTTGTTCCGCACAAGCTCACGGATGACCAAAAAGTGCTTCGAATTTAACATTCGAGGGACTTCATTAAAGAGGCCAAAAAGAGAAAAACTGTCTGTACAACATTGCGACTGGTGACGAAATGTTTCGATACGAACCCGAAATCAAGTGATGCGTGCAACCTGTAGAAAAATGTTACACCAAGATCTCTAGTCTCTGTTGTGTTGTTCTCTCCAAAACCGCATTATTTATGGAATAATCAAAGATTCGTATACGGTGCATGTATTGCACATAAAAAAAGAGAAGGGAAAAAGAAAAAAATCAAGTACGATTTTCGTAGTCTGGAATTAAATTTATAGATAAAGTTAGAATAATAAGCTGCTGCGCTGTATAGGTGTATATGTTACTCAATACATATTGCACTCTTTGCTGCCTGAAAAAAGGTATATTCTTAAATTCACCGGTTGAGCTACCGGTACAACCGGTTAGCCAAGTTTGCGTCCTTTAATTTCCGCTGGAACGACCGGTTGTTCATCAAACTTGTACTCTATATTGATGGTGGATATGCCACCGGTGCCAACAGCATCCACCGACGTTTGGGCTTGGTTGATCCACGATATTCTAACCTCTACATTTTATCAGTTTTTGACAACTACAGTTTTGTGTGAAAAAATGGAAGAAGAAAAGATTGAAGTTAGCAGCATAGGAGTCGCGTGAAATTTAATGTTTTTTTTTTTTCAACAAAAGTATATAGACAAATTAATATTGTGCTGTATTTCTTTTTTAACTTTGCTTTATTAATACACCAACCTGTATAGATAATTCGTTATAGCATAATACTCACTTATACATAAATAAATTCATTAGACTCCCTTCAATAAAAAATTAATTGAAAAATACTTGAACTATGAAGCACAAAAATATACAGACAAAGCAAAACAATTATAGAAAAAAGAAGCAAAGTTCATTGAATTATAGAAAACCAACCATGTTTGTGTTAATATTTTGTAGCATAACCATTATTATCAATCTCCGCCTGGCATCGTCTCGGCATAGATTGTAGTAGTTTCTTGATATAAGATTCATCAATCTGTCTCCACTTTTGCTCTAAAGCGGCAAAAAGTTCATCCTTGTTTGAATAATTTTTATCTCGTATTTGCTTATCTAAGTATTCCCAGAGATTTTCAAGGCGGTTTATATCGGGAGACTGTGAAGGCCATTTGAGAACTGGTATTTTTTCATCCAGAAATAATTTCTTTGCGAGATTTGAAGTGTGCTTCGGGTCATTATCTTGCTGTAGGATTGATCTTAAGGGCTTATTGTCTTCCATATAGGGTAACATGACATGCTTTAGTATATCTGTGTATACAAACTTATCCATAATGCCATCTATTCTAAGTAAAGGTCCCATCCCAAACCCCGAAAAGCACCCCCAAACCATAACAGACCCGCCTTCATGTTTGACAGTGGGCAAAGTGTACTTGGGGTTCAATCTTTGTCCACTAGGACGTCTAACGTAATGAACATCATCTGATCCAAACATATTGAACTTGGATTCGTCACTGAAACATACCCTCTTCCAGAGCAAATTGTAATCGGTCCTTACGGTTTTTCCTCGAGATTAGCGGCTTCTTACTCGGGCGACGTGCAAATAACTTCAAATCATTTAATCTTCTACTTACAGTTTTCGTAGAAACACTGGCAATTCCTTTTGTCTCGATTTCGGCTTTTATTTGTCTTGGAGTTTTAAACGGATCTTTGGACGAAATTACTTTTATTAATCTAACTGATCTAGCATTTAGTTTTCTAGGCCGACGACTTCTCTTAGAGGCTTCCAAGATACCTTTTTGTTTATATTTGTTCAATATTGCCCAAACTGCTTTACGCTTCAGCTTCAGATTTTTGGATGTCGACTTGACGTTGACCATCTTTGTATAACTCAATGATCTTAGTTTTCACATCGAAATAAATTTCTGGACCACGCGGCATGGTCTTAAAATTACTCAACTTATTCCACAATACTTGATAAACACAAACTAATCCTCTTCTGACACAAAATTATACTCAACTAATGTTGAAAAGAATTTGTCTACATATTTTTGCCCCTCATAAAAAAGTGCTTATAATCAGACTTGTATTGTGTTCATTGCAGATAATGTAAAAACAAGGAATTTAGTTTTTCTACTAATAACGCATTTTTTATGGAGCAATGAAGTATGAATTTGTTTTCTAAAGTTATTTAGGTAAATATTCATATTTGTCTATATACAGTAATGGACAAAAGTGGAGACAGATTGATGAATCTTATATCCAGAAACTTCTACAATCTATGCCGAGACGATGCCAGGCGGTGATTGATAATATTGGTTATGCTACAAAATATTAACACATGGTTGGTTTTCTATAATTCAATGAACTTTGCTTCTCTTTTCTATAATTGTTTTGCTTTGTCTATATATTTATGTCCTTCATAGTTCCAGTTTTTTTCAATTAATTTTTTATTGAAGGGAGTCTAATGATTTTGTTTATGTATAAGTGAGTATTATGCTATAACGAATTATGTATACAGGTTGGTGAATTAATAAAACAAGTTAAAAAAGAAATGCAGCACAATATTAATTTGTGTATATACTTTTGTCCATTACTGAACTTTTGTCCATTACTGTATATTGTTTTTCAAGTGTCACACGATTCATGTAGCAAAAGAACTGTATACAGGAATAGAAAACGAGTATTTGCAAATATCTCGTGAATTTGGGAAGTAAAACATCTTATACAAAACTATACTTTGACATTTTTTAAATTTAATTTTCATCCGATTTTTTTGAGCCCCTTCTAAAAGGGACCGATGATAAACCGTTTGGCAAAGACAAACATATACGAAAAATTAATAGGCATTTGTGATCTTTTACCCAAAATTTGATATTTTCAAAAACGGTTAGAGTTAGCTTTAGGATGTTATACATGGAATGTATTTAGAATCTTGCGAAGACTTCAAAAATTGAACAATATACAGGGTATCCTATTCACAATAAGCAACCACCATTTCAAAATTTCATAATTACCTAATGACAACTTTTCAAGTAATCGTTCGCTGCGGTGTATATAAAAAAAGAATAAAACAACGCTGCTTTTAGTTTGCTATATAATGTATTGTGTGTGGATGTTTTCAATCGACCTTAATGTTTAGGAGCCATGACTTTACCAAGAAGCGTTGGAGGAAACGACTATGATGCACATGACAACCACATGAATTCATTGGATAAAAGGAGCTACATCTCCAGCCATGGAGGTAAGAAATATACCTTTATCGACGCATTAATTTATCATCACACGCTGCGTAGACCGTTTAAAGTCGATTTTATGCCAATGCACACATGTTTTGTTGGTGTTTGTATATTTTGGTCCTTTTGTACAAAAATGGCAAATTGAAAGTTCGCGAGATAAAATTTCAGTATAACATCGGGATACTTGCGGAATATATCCATGCTGCAAAAGGTAGATCGCCTACTCTATAACTTTTGTGAAACTTTGTCAGGCGAACTTTTGATTTTCCATGTGTTTGTACTCATACACACATTGCTTTTGCTGCATATTGTAGGTGATAAAAGCAAACGGTCCACGAAACCGAAGCCGATCACCTTGCCAGTTGATTCAAAACCTCCCAGAGAACGTGAGTAAAATGTATTTGTATGCTTTTGCATGTGCAGTAAGCTAGTAGATATCAGCTAGTTGATTACACAGCTTATTTAGACTGGTATTATACTAAATGGAGATTATCCCTAGTTTAGATCCAGGCTAAACAGTGGCGACACCACTTATGTTTGCCAGATGGTTATGCTCACTATTTTGTGAGAAATAATCAAGAAATTATTAGCATATTTTACTCTATACGTTATGGTAGTAATTATTGAAATGGGTAATAGGGGCGGTCAAAACAAGACAAAAAGTTCATATGACCCATGGTCCAAAAGTCAATAGATTTTTGTCTAAATGGCTTTATAGTTTACAACTTTAAGTGCTTTATATCGACAACAATCTTACTAATTTTTATAATCTAATCTAAAACGTTTTTAAATTGGGTAATTAACAAATAAATGGCATTAAGTTTTTCTAAGTTAAGCCAAAATTTGTAGTCAGCAAGTAAGTTTCATTAAATTAAATATTTAAAACACACATGACAACAGCGCGTCGGCCTTTCATCGCTTTTTTCGAACCGGCAATCGATCGCAAACGGTAACAGTGGTTAGTATGATGTTTTGTTTTTGTTCGCGTACGTCGTCGTGTTTATTTACAATGTTCTCGAATTAAGAGTTCGCCGAAATGTTGTTAGTTTACGGTGAAGCTCGTCAGAATTCAAATCTTGCAGCTCAAATTTATCGCGACAGATTTCGCCAACGGGTACACCCAGACAGAAGGACATTTGTGCAAGTGTACGAAAGACTTCGACATACAGGAAGTGTTCAGCCTACTAATATTCGCACTCGTGAAAGACAGGTTACTGTAGATCAGGAGGAACAAATTTTAAATATCGTGGAAATCAATGCAGATATCAGCATTCGGGAATTAGGGCGCCGCGTAGGACTATCGCATACCATAGTCCATAGAATCCTACGGGAAAATTTGCTTTATCCCTACCATGTACAACGAGTGCTGGCCTTGTTACCAGAAGACTATCCTCGCAGACTAACATTATGTCAGTGGTTTTTGCACAAAAACATTGAACATCCGGATTTTTTAAAAACATTCTAGCGACGGACGAATGTACTTTTACGCGAGACGGGATATTAAATTTCCATGATACTCACACGTGGGCCTAAGAAAATCCTCATACCATTCGTGAAGGTCATTTCCAACAACGTTTTAAAATAAATATTTGGGCGGGTATTCTTGACGATCAGGTAATTGGCCCTTTTGAGTTACCCCCAAAGTTGTCAGGAGAAGGATACCTTAGCTTTCTAGCCAATAACCTACCAGAACTTTTGGAACAGACCTTAGACAACATGCCATTAGAACGGAGGCAGAATTTGTGGTTTCTTCGTGACGGGGCACCACCATACATTTTTAGAGGCGTCATTCAGTATTTGAATGAACATTATCCAAATCGCTGGATCGGTCGAAATGCTCCTAATCCTCGAAAATGGCTAGCAAGATCTCCTGACCTCAATCCGCAGGATTTTTGGTATTGGGGAGAACTCAAAGGGATGGTCTAATAACAACTGAAGCACAACTTCGTGAAAAAATGTTTAATGCGGCTAAAACAATAAATGGACAACTTCGAAGACCTAGAGTAATAAGAAACTGGGTTCGTCGTAATGAAGCTTGTGTGGAAAGTGGAGGACGACATTTTGAACACCTTCTTTGAATACAAAAAATTGTAGTGTGAGTTTTAAAAAGAAAAACAATGTATGTATCAAAATTGTGTTCCCTATTTATAAGTGGATTTTTTTAATACGTTCAATAAACTTTCACACACCAGGTGAAGCGCTGAGACAGTTAGTGGTAAGTCCGTTTTTTTAATTGTTTTTCATTTTACGAGTACATTATCAAATAATGAAATAATACCTAGGAGCCAAAAATAACAAACTCCATCTTTATTTACACTGCGTTCCGTCGTAATTTGCGTCTGGCATTGCGGCGTTGTCAGATTTTATTTTACATTAAAGTCACTTTTCTCTAAAAAAAAGCCGTTTTGGCCACCATGTTATATGAAACTTTTTACTTATTTTAACTCCCTCTATCACCCATTTAAATAATGACTATTATAACGTTTACACTCTGTATATAGGGTATTTGGAAGCGAAAACGGAATTTGCACCGTTGTCAGATGGTCGATATTTAGAATAGGGGAGAGACTAGCGTTAACGTTATCGAATGGGTGGGGACTATGGGGTATGGACTAATTGCATGGGCCTGTTTGGATAACATAATCTATTTATTATTATTTTTTTTTGTTATACATCTTTGTAGCTAGGTCAGAGGAATTAACTTGTGCGGAACATCATTTATGAACTCATGATAACTTCGCGTGGGAAGTGAAGAGTCAGCCTACTTGACTCCATTTTTTCCATTGAATTTAAATAATGGTGCTAATAAAGGTAGCAAATGTGAAATATGTGTGACATTTGCAGATCTGATTGATTTTTTTTTGCATATCCTTATATCTTATGTACCTGCCATTCAAGTGTTACAGAGAATCATTATTGACAACTGGCATTATAGTTTAACACATTTGATAATTTCATAACAAAAGTTCATATGTAGTTTATTACAAATGAAAAATTTTCGAAGTTTTATAAATTGACATTTATTTAGAGCCTAGTGTGATCCAAAACTGTGATTCTAGATCGACCATCCAGTAGAAGTAGACGTTTTGACAGTTAGTCGGTTCACATTTGATGGCGCATCGTTGTCAAAATATTTATTCATGTTCATGTGAATTTGCAGCTTTTGCTGTGCCTTTTGCTCTATCATCACTCTTTTCTACAGAAACTGTTGTGACATCATATACATATACTCGTATATTCCCCCTCAACGGCCATTTGCCAAAATGTGTCGCGCAACATACTGTGTTTATTGGCATCACATACATACACAGTTTGGATTTAAGGTTGTTTTATGTTTACTGGTTAAATTTCACACGTTGTAATATAAAATATATTCTACTAGGTTATGTTGCTTACTTTTTCCTCTTTTCAGCAGCTATCCATTTGTTTCTTTGCTCTAATTTCCATGTTGCGGTAGAAAACGTATAACATTTGCACTTTCGGTTTTTTTTTCATTGTTTTAAAGTTTACAACGTAGCATGTATTGTGACATATTTCGAAAATTCTCATGTTTCTATCTAACAAGTTTCGTGTGTTGACACATGTCAATTCCAAGTTATTTCACATCTCGGCCAATAATACTAAATAAAATTGAATATACGCAGTCAAATGCTCAGTCTCAGTACGTTAAAATGGCTTATTGTTAAAAAAAATCATTAAATACTTAGTCATGATTTTTATTTTTGAAAAAACTAACTTCTGTAAATGAAGACTAACATTTTTATGATACCAAGCATGATTTCCATTTAAACGCAAAAAAGTGTAGTATATGTACTACATCCGTTTTTCATCAAGAAATAATGGATTTCAATAAATTCGATTCGGACATAAAACGACAAAATAGCAAGCAATATTTTAATCAAAACTGAAAAACCCTATGTTAAAACTGTAAATATGACGATGCACCATATGGTTTGAATCAACGAGTTAGAGAGAATAGATGAAGAGCCAAGCCAAGTCATGTGTTTACATTGCATTGTTTGTGGCCAAAATTGCATAGTTATAGTGGCTAGTTTTAACTCATTTGACTATCATGCCTACCAAAGTGACAGCGTTGTAAATTGTGTAAGAAGTACCATGTCTTGAAATCGTCTAACACCACAATTATCTGCAAACACTCGGACTTTCAAAAAATAACACCAAAAATATGAATTTAATTACAGAACTGTCAAAAAATTAACTTATGTCAAGACCACTTGTAGTATGCACTTTCATCTTCGCTACAGACTATGAGAATTTGGAGACAAACAAATCCTCGAAGGCTCCTTCTACCTAGGCTGAATTCGTTGGTTTGAATTTATTATTATTGTTATGTATTTCTTCCAATTGTTTATATATCCCCCATGTTTGTCTGGCCAGTTAAACCACATGTTTGAATATTCTTCTTTATTGTAGACTTTTCGGTCCCAACGCAACGGTCACCTTTTTCAATACAATTAAGACTTTTAAATACATTCCAAAATATATTTCTTGGTGGATTTACGGTTTTTTTGCTGAAATGTGGTTATGTATACGAATTTAAAAGACCATAGTTCATTCGAAATTTCATATTCCGAGTCCCGAGTTTCACATCTCTGTCACATCGACCGCCGCGGATTTGACGGTCTCCTCCACCCACTTCGCACATAGAGAATGTATGTATAATTTGATTGTTGCAGCGATAGTGACGCCCATAAATCCATCAACAATAAGCCAGTCGAGTACGGATTCGACGCCTTCGAATAGACCATCGTACCCAAGGACGCAGTACTCCATGCCAAAAGCGCATGTCTCGCTCGACTCTAATGGCAGTGTACAGCACCAAGCTACCGAGAATTTATATTCTACACAACCTGTCCATGGCTCCTTCGAGGGTAGTAGTATAGCAAGGTAGGTCTGACCATTGATTAACGTATTCTACCTGAAGATAGCTAACTTAATGCATCCAAAAAATTATTTGAGATAAAATTCAATACCGCAGCGTTATTTATGCAAATTTGTCACAGCTGTTTCCTTATTTACTATACAGGGTGACAGGAAAATAGATGCGGAGCCGGTGGGGGGAGATAGTACAAGCCAATCTGAGTCGATGTTAGTATAGGAACTAGTGTCCAAAAATTAGCCGTTTTCGAATTATACTAATTTTTAAGATTCTATAAAATTAACGTCCTTACCTACCTTAACCAAGTCATAAAACTTGAAAATTGGGTGTTTCCTTTGATTTTTTTTTGTTTTACAATCAAAATATTCTAAAATACAAAAATTGATACTCAAATGTACATTATTGACGTTATCTCATGCAGTAAGCTTCAAAATAGTTCAATTTTTGTTAAAAAAAATGAGATAATCCAAGCCGTCGAGCCACAGCGCGAGTAGAGAGAGTAGGGTCTCTTTGGAAAATATTCAATATTTCTTCTTCTTCTTCTTCTTCTTCCACATCATGTCGAGGTCTACCTGCATCACCTGAAATAAAATGAAAAAACAAAGTTTTTTGGAAGAAATTGTTACCTAATAAACATAGCGGTAAGACTATGAGCTAGAGTTGGCAAAATATTATTTAGAAAAAACGATACACAACGTGTGGATGTTTCCACCTTCAGAGCCATGTAGATGCTCCTGTTAAAATTAAATGAATAAACTCTTAATTAAGAAATTCAATCAACTGTATCAAAACAACTATGTTACAGTATCATAAGTTCAGCCCACAGACCTCCAAGGCTCTACATAGGCCTTACTGAATGACTGATTATGATAAATTAATAATTATCAATGATGCAAACTTACCTTGATACCTTACGACGTTTGCCTAAATACGCGGGCGTCAGATAGGCGACGATTAGGAAACATTTCCCCATACTCACGACGAGCTTCTTCAGCATTGCCTCTGGCATCTCCATAGTAGAAAAGGATATCGGCATATTCTTCGAAACTGAACGGCCGCCTCCTTTGTTCATCGATAGGTAGATCAACGAACAATCAAGTCACACAGCAGCCAAGTCGTAAGGAATTACAGAAAACAGGGTACAGTCTAGGTCGTCAGGAAAAGAATCACACACGGAAGTCCAACAAGAGCCAAGTCGTTAGAAATATCAAAACAGTGAGCAAACAAACACATCCGAACGCAATAAATCGCAAGAGCAGATTGAAGCGTGGGAGGGAAGGGGGTGACTAGTCTTACTTATCACACTATTCCGGTGGCAAAGTCCGATGTTCGCGGCTCTACCTGTTTCTTCCACTCATATCTTTGTCATTTCTAAACCGGTTTGTGACTTTGATACCTCATTTGGAAGGTCATGAAACGTAAAATTGTTTTGCGCGAAAAATTTGTAGGTGATTGTTTCTAGTAAATTGCGTTTTTGAGATGAACGAAGATTTTTTTTTAACAAAAATTGAACTATTTTGAAGCTTACTGCATGAGATAACGTCAATAATGTACATTTGAGTATCAATTTTCGTATTTTAGAATATTTTTATTGTAAAACCAAAAAAAATCAAATGAAACACCCAATTTTCAAGTTTAACGTATAAAGGACGTTAATTTTATAGAATCTTAAAAATTATGTTAGTATAATTCGAAAACGGCTAAGTTTCGGACAGTAGTTCCTATAGTATTATATTATTCAATTCAATCTGTAACAGAGCTGATGTATGTCATGACAGTCTTAATAAAATATTAAACATTTAAATGGAGCAATTGAGATAAAATCGTTTTGTTGATGGTGTCAGTTATTGTTATTCTTCAATTGGAGCACTTTTATGTTTTTTTTTTCTTCTCTTTGTTTGTGGAAGTGTTTCATTATTCAAACACCTATGTATTATGTGTTCATTCAGATCACTAATGTTTTTCTATTTTCTGTTTTTTTATTATTATTTTCTGATTCATTGTCTATATATATATATATATGTGTATATATATGTATGTGTGTATATATATATGTATATATATGTGTGTATACATGTGTATATATGGTACCATTTTGTTTTGATTTCCTGTGATTGGGTGTATACCTGTTGGAAATAAATATATTATTATTATTATTATTATTATTATTATAGTAAAATCGACTCAGATTGGCTTGAACTATCTCCCTCCACCGGCTCCGCATCTATTTTCCCTATACTTTGGAGTGGTAGATTAGCATTCCATACATGGCGCTGACTTTATGGGCATATATACAGATATTGCAAAAGCTTTTACTTTTTGAATGCAATTCTCATAAGAAAGTACGTAACTTATAATGGATACAAGTTACAGCAGTATTTGGCCGCATCAGGGATGTCCCAAGGATCATAACTTGGGTCCTCTCATGTATCTACTGTTCATCAATGATCTCTGTGATAAACTTAAATGTGGTTCTTTGCTGTTCGCTGATGACTTGAAAGTATTTTGTCAAATTAACAACACTAATGATTTTTAAGATCTACAGTCTCAGCACGATAACCTTCAGCGATGGTGCAGTATGAATAGGCTTCAATTACATGCGTAAGCAGAATAAGACTGCATATAATTATATTTTAAGTGGTGTAATTCTTGAGCGATGTGATATCATTTACGACTTGAGAGTAACATTTGACATTAGGCTAGATCAGAAGTTTTTATCATCATATATCTCAAATAATTTCTAATGCAAGCAGGTATTTTGGTTTTATAGTTAAAAATTGTATACTTGTATTTGATATTGATGCCTCGAAAATTGTATACTTTGCCTATGTAAAATAAAACTGGAATATGCCCTTTCTACAAATGCTACATAAACAGGATTGATTATGTCCGGAACAGTTTTTTAAAGTATCTAGTCTTTAAAGCTGATGGATTTTATCCAAAGCGTGGATCTGACTACGGAGTTCTATTAAATGGATTTGGGCTAGTCTCACTGAAAAATCGAAAACAGAAGATAGTCTCTACTAGTTAAGTAACAAAAAAGAAAGATATGCTTGAAATTTATTATTATTTACAACTCGACAATCAGCGTCGTCAGTCGTATCTACGCAACCCTACAATAAGGTTGCCTACGCCAACGACGGACATGCGTTGTATGTCTCTTAAAACTTATTCGGCCTAATCTGATTGATCAGAATCAACCGAACTTCTTTCGCCTACTAGCTAAGTGGATTTTTTGTCGTTGCAGCCAACCTCCGCCAGTGGTGCATGTGCCTCCTGGCATGCAATACGCGCCCGCGATGGGCGTCATTGCGGAGAGTCAGGGCGGCAAAAGACTGCCCAACCAGGGGCATCCGCTGAAGAGCTTCACCGTGCCTGCGCCGCCACCCGTATCCGCACCAGGTACTCCACCACCCAAACATATAGGTGAATATATCTCATAAAGCATTCTATACGTTCACTAACACCCGTATGTTATGATCTAATTTTTCATCATATTAATTGTACAATAAATTGGATGAATGTGCACTATCATTATTGCGCACTTTTACAATCAATTTCTATCAGTACTTAACGGCGCATCCTAGTTGGTTCTGGCAACAAAAATAAATTACATTTACAAAACATAACGACATAATCATCATGGATATTTTTGTTGCATTTTTTTTCAGCTGAAAAAGTTTCAAGACATCGATTACGCGCAGGTAACAGTTGAATGAGAAGAATTAAGGTTTTGTAACCTCAACCTAATTTCTGTTGTTAACAGTACGTCATCGGTCAGCTACAGAACGCTGTTTATGCTTAAAGCAGTATTGCATTAACATGAAAATATTACTTGGATCTAAAATATAAAGGTCTTAATTAAAAATTTACTGCTCGTTCTACGTGATTAAACATTTTTCTTCAAATTTTGTGAACATTGATGACAGATCGTTCTTGGGGGCTTCATAGAAGATATTGTACAGTGAGGAAGTATAATTATTCGCACTGATTCACTTAGGTTTCACAGTATGGTTTTCACCTCTTTTTTTGTGGAAGTGATGCAATCTCATTTCTTAGCTCCTTCATATCCGCACTATAATTTTCTGCCATAAGAGGTTCAATAGTTACAAACACGTTTTTCTCATTGTTTCTTCGTTTGTTTTGCGACTCTTTTCACATCTCTTCTTCGTATTCTTTTATCCGTTCTTTTTATACTTTTGTGTTAGTTCGATTATTTCCTTATTTAATGCCTCTATCAAACTGCTTAAATTTAGTTTTCACAGTCTTTTTTTTCGGTAACCTCGTCCAGCATGTCCATAATCCTGCTTTGGAATATTTTTATGTATCCATCCTTCTCCATTACAATTATTCTCATTGTGTAGTTTTTCTGTTCATCGGCTAACTTATCATTTTCACATTTCTCAGAGCAATAGATCATATTTTTGTTTATTTCATTTAAGAACCCTTTTTCCACTCCAAACAGCTTCTGTGTTACATGGACGAACATTCAGCACATATTAGTCGCGGTAGCTCTTTGTTGCAGCATCGTTATTGGTTTTAACCATTCGATCAATTCATTCCTTTAATTTTGGACCTCAATTCCTTGATAAGTTATGGCAACAAAATATTCGAACCACAAGAACGATGTCATTTTTGCAGTTCTGTAGAATTCTCTTGTTGCTTCAACAGTCTGTTTTCTAAATTAAAAAAAACTGATGTCTTGGTGTTCAAGTTTTTTTTCACATGATGGTGTAATATTTCACTTATATAAAATTGTTACTTGTTTTCACCAAAAACATACTCAAAACAGCCGTATGTAAACGTTTCTGTGCAGATACATGATAAAAAAGCGGAATACGTGTTTTTCTATTTTCATTTTATTTGTGTATTGAAGATTTATTTAGCATTTAGCTACAATGTCAGTTTTGTATAATTATTCGTTGACACATTTTTTGAATTAGTTTTGTGTAATTTTGCATTCTTGTCTATTAAAATTACATCATTATTCATTTTGGGTATTAATAAAGTGATCATTATTCAATTAATTTCAAATACTCCCTTTTACAATTTTGCAGATGAAAATCGATACTGCCTCTAGTTTCTTAGTTCTGTGGCTTGGTCGAACAAGGGCCTATGTACAAATTCGCAGAAATTTAGCTAGAGGGCCTATCTTACTGATCGAATGACTCTCTTTCCAATGAAAATGGTCCCAAGAGAATAATTCTAGTAGATTTCGATAAAATCCATGTGACAAGGGCGCAAGTGTGTGGGCCTAACTACAAGATATAAAATGTAAAGTCCAATCTACCGTTTGCGCCTTTTTGAATGGTCCCATGTAACAAATATATTATTAATTTATAAGCATAAAACGGCCTAAGTGACTAATAGGCCCAGAAAATAGAGACCTATGAGACCTTGGGTCTTTAAAATATCCCCTTTCATTTAAATGCTTAGGGCCTAACTGCCACTTATTCAAAGTGCATTGAAATTTCTGGGCCTATGTCAATTTGGGACGTTTCATTATTCAAAAACACACATTTGAAAAGGGCCTCTGTGCAACAGAAAGACATAATAGCTTTCCGCTTTTGGTCGGATTTGCCACATAGGCCTTTTTGAGTTTAAACGTATTTATTGTGTGTATCTGATGTGTAACCTAGGCCTCGGCGCAATTGCCGGTAAAAACATAACCTCAAAATTTTATCTAACGAACAGGTGTGTGTGGCACGTTTTTTGTGACTGTTTTGTGATAAATTCTCAATTTTTGCTGCATTCTTTTTTGTTCAAGGTAAGTTTGAGTACTTGAAAGAATGTTTAAGATGTCGTAGAGTATATTATTATTGTAGAACATGCAAACATAAACCAAAAGTTAAAATGTCTTTGTACAATGAGAAACATCAGTCACGAAGCCAGAGGATGGTAGATATAGCTAAGAAAAATAAAACGGAAAATTCTAACATAAATGACGATGTAGCTACCACAACCGATGACAATAAGAAGATTATCATTTTGAAAAATGATGTTATTCAAGTAAGTTTTTTTCTTCGGAGCTGGTATACATAGCGTGTAAAATAGTACCTATTATTTTGGAGCTAAAATTGTAAAATATAGTGATTCTAGAAACCTCATTGTGGCTTGGTTAGCGAGCAAGTTGTTAACAATCAAGATCAAGACGAATACCAGTCTATTGATCAACAACCAATGGAACTTGTAAGAGACTTTGTTAGCGAGGAAGTTGTTAGTAATCAAGATCAAGACCAATACCAGTCTATTGATCAACAAACAATGAAAATTGTAAGTATCTTGATGAGGAAAGTGGAATTAGCTATGTTGTGTATATTAAGATCATCCATCATTAACCTTACAAAAGAGTAGCATTATAAGTTTGAAATTGAAAATACTATATATTCCAGGAACCACATTGTTCCTCTGTGAACCAGCAAGTTGTTACCGATCAAGATCAAGGAAAACTTCAATATATTGATCAACAAAATATGGAAATTGTAAGTTAATTGATTTGAAGGAAAATTTAAACTATAGATTTATATTTTGCAGGACGTAGGGGACAACAAAAGCGACATAACCGATCCTTTTGCTACTGATTCAGATAATTCTTACAGAACAGAAAGTGACAATGAAACCAGCGAGTCAGAGAGAGAAACACAAAAAAGGAAAAAAAAGTCAAGAAAAAGAGTCAGAAATGAGTTAGGGTGGCAAGTATCTAAAAGGAAGGTTGCAAGAGCAAATGGCCAAGAATATAAAACAAAAAAGAATAAAATTGTCCAGGCAAAAATCTTGAAAGAACCATGTAGATGCAAGAAAAAGTGCTATGAAAAATTTAGCCATGAGGAAAGGATAAGTATTTTTAAAGACTTTTATTCTTTGACATATAATGAACAAACTCAGATTTTGTCAAGTTCAGTTAGGGAATTTAAAAAGCGTCGATGCACTAAACTTGAAGAAGACAGCAGAAGATCATTTAGTCATACCTATCTACTGAACAAAGGAGGATTACCTATAGAAGTTTGTAAGGTGATGTTTATGAATACTCTGGATGTAAGTTTTAAAAGAGTAAGATATACGATTGAGAAGTGTAGGCTTTCTATAAGCGGAATATGTGGACCAGACCAAAGAGGGAAGCATGGCAACCACCATAAAATATCAGATGAAGATAAAAGTTTTGTAATCCAACATATCTCTAAATTTCCAGCTTACAAGAGTCATTATTCTCGATCGCATTCAGAGAAACGATACTTATCTCCCGATTTAAGCATTCAACAAATGTATAGGCTTTATATCGAATATTGTAAAGAAGCGGAAAAAACTCCGGTGTCTGACCACTATTACCGAAGTATTTTTGTGTCCAATTTCAACCTTTCGTTTCATCCACCTCATAACGATACCTGCAGCAAGTGCGATAAGTTAAACATCTTAATAAAATCTTCCGCTGATGAAGGACAAAAAATAGACTACGAACGAGAAAAAAAAGAACATTTAGATGCAGCAGAGAAGGCGTACAATGCAAAAAGGATTGACAAAGAAAAAAGTAAACAAGATGAAACTATAGTAACGGCAATGTTCGACTTACAAAAATGTTTACCGACTCCCCACCTAAAAAGTGGAATTGCCTTTTATAAAAGGCAGTTGTGGGTTTTCAACCTAACAATATACGAGGTTACAAAATCCAACGGAAATAGATCTTTTTGTTTCATGTGGGACGAAACCACTTCAAACCGTGGAGGACAGGAAATTGCATCCTGTCTCCTTAAGTACATAAGAAACTTGCCCCCAGAGGCAACCTGTCTAAATTTATATAGTGATTGCTGCTCAGGGCAAAATAAAAACATTCATGTTGTTACTCTACTGTCCAAGGTGTTTCAACTTTTGCCACCAAACCACATGCTAAAAGAAGTCCACCACAAATTCCTAATCTCCGGTCATACTCACTTGGAAGCAGACTCGATTCATGCTTCAATAGAAAAAGCTAAAAAGCACACAACAATGGATATAGAAATACCCAGAGACTGGTCCACTCTGGTTCGCAGCATTCAGCGAAAAGGAGGAATTAAAGTCATTGACATGTCTCAGGATGATTTTTACAATATAAGCGCTCTTCAGAAAGCGTATTTTGTGAATAGAAAGAAAAACGCGGACGGAGAGCAAATGTCTTTTTTGAAAGCAAACTATTTCCTCTACACGAAGGAAAACCCTGGAAAAATTTTCTACAAGGAAGGCTTATTGGCAAAAGAAGATTTCAAAGTCTGGGATATAACAAAGAAGAAAAAAGGACAGCCAGATGAGACACAACTCGTTTTGGAAAGGCTACATAATTCGTACCCGTTGCCTCTTCCAAAAAAAAATTGGACGACATTAATACGTTAATACAATATATACACCCAAATTGTCGGCTTTTTTATGCTAATCTCAAATCAGAAGAAACAGCTGCCGATGAAGATGTATGTCCGACAGCTATTTTACAATATGATGAATAAGCCTTTTTTCATTTTTTTGCCATTGTAAAAAAAAGTAAAGTTTTAGTTTATGTTAACATCTAGAAAACAGTTCTTGAGATTATTTCTATACTTTTATAAAATATATGACATTGCCAACTGTGTTTTATTGTTATTGACGCTAAAATAAATCATAATGAGGAAAACGTTTTATAGTCAAAAAAGGCCTAAGTTATACTCTTTCCTACAATGGGGCTTATATACCATTTTCTTGGGCCTACGTGCATATTAGATATAGGGTCTATGTGAGTTAGGCCGAAATTGTAGGGGCCTAACAAACAAAAATATGTGAATAAATGAATACTTCTACGAATTTTCAATATATTTTGGATCATAGCACATCCAGTTACATGCTACCCAAATTTCATTCAATTCGGATAAAGGATTTTTGCGTAAGAAACAATTTTGTTCCAATTCACAAATCCTAAATTATCTCCAAACTTGATTTTCGTAGATTGGCCCTTGTTTATCCAAGCCACAGAGTTATGATAATGACTATTTGTTTTTGTGAACTTTTTCAAATTTGGTGGTAATAAATGATTTTTTAATTTGAATATGAAAATGAGAATTAAATAACATATTTTTTTACATTCAACCACTGTAGTTCTTTTAATATGGACTTAATCTTAGCGTAATTGTTTCTATTTGAAATGATTCTTATAGTTTTATTTTGTAGAATTTGTAATTTTGAAAATATGTTTTGCTATAAACAAAATAGTTGAAAAATATAAAAAATGGGGAAGAATTATAGTGATATACACAATTTTTTGGAATATGTACTGGAGTTATAAGAAACTCTATAGAAGTATTTTTTCTTTTTTTATATTTTTGAAATAATGTGCTCATAACGCTCTTGAAACAGTATTTTACGATCCACGTAGGTATACATACCCAGATATTTGAATGATTCGACATCAATTTTTCAATCATTGATCATACACATTAAATACGGGACCTCAAGGACTCTTTGCCGAATCTTGGGACAATACCATGATCCAGTTCTCCACCTCTTCCAAGGTCTTGCATCTCTGATCTCACTGTACTATCCGCAGGCCGTATCATTAAAAAACTATTGTTTTTTCAGTGCGGCCATCCTTATCGCCCTACAAAAAGCTCCCGCTCATGTCGGCGACAGGCGCCAGCACAGGAACCCCCGGTTCGACGCCAACGTCAAGGATAAACCCCTCAAATCCCCCACCACATACCGCCGAGGAAACGCAGCGGTTAAGGCCTAGCCATTCTACAGAAGAACTGAACCAGGAGATGGCCAATCTGGAAGGGCTGATGCTCACTCTGAATGCCATCACTGCCAATGAGTTTGAATGTTGAGTGAGAAAAATAGAATGCGTATGTTAACTTTTGGGTTACGTGGATTGTAGGCAAATGGCCAGAGGGGTGTTCTCGTTGGGTCAATGTCGCATACCTGTCAACACCTGACTTAAAATCAAATAAATTAACAAAAGTGACAGCACAGTGACCAACGATGATAAGAATCACAAAAATAAAGTTCCAGTGTAGCATGCGAAATTCGAGAACACTCGTCCAGTCTATATCCAAGATCCATGGTTAGACTTCTAATTAGATTTCTGTTCGCAATGAAATTGTTTCACAAGTAGAACAAGACAAATGAATGATTGTATAGCATGGAACAGCATGTTCAGCCACTCAAAGGTAAGGCTGTTTGGTACCCAATATCTATTCTTATATTAAATATATTCCGTAATCGCATCATAACTCATTTTTTTTAAATATAATATGAAAGGGCTTAGTAGAAAAATACGGTGTATAGTTCTTTTCACCGTTTTTGGCTGATACGCCATTAATGCCATACAAAATAAATAAGCAAATCGACTAACTGAACCACGTGCGGAGCTGAAACTCCATAGGAAAATTGCACAGTAGGCAAACCAATCTTGAACGCAGCTGCTTTTGCACACATGAATCGGTTAAGAAAGGAGCATTGCTTTCATGCACTTTCTCAAAATGCTTCAACAATTGAAGGGCTTGGAGCAAAAAAAGGTGTAAGTGCATCTGCGTTACTTACTGAGAAAAATGCTTCTAAAGATTTTTGCTATTTTAAAATTCTGCAAATAACATAAATGTATCTAGACAAATGGAATAGAATCCTAAATATCATTGAAATGTTTGGTGAACCAGCAAAGTATAAAAAAAAATTTGTTTCATAGAAAAAAGTGATTTTGAAGCACTTGTACCGGCTTTGCACCAAGATACCAATTCAATCTTAATCGACTCACAATAAGACAAAAAAGTGATGCGAGTTTTATTTACTGATTTAAACAATACTTGTCAATCATAGTTTTTAATCATTCGTCGTAGTCGGATAACAGCTCCTCGTCATCTTCATCTTCCTCTTCAACGATGAATACGGGCTCTGCGCGAGAACTAGGACCAGATTTCATGGCTGGTACAGGCATATTTTTTTTTGTTGGTCCTTTTTTTTAAATCTTCATGTTTCATGTTTTTATAGAACTCATGATAAACTGGAGGTATATAATCCAAAAGGGTCTGCAGATGTTTCCATTTTTCTGTTTTTATCGGAACTGAGGTACCGTGAAGTGGTGTGAATGAGTTTTGTAGCGAGTAACGAGTCTGATGGTCGCCCAGAGGCACGCGACCCAGAAACACATTTTATGAATGGATATGAAGCATCTAAGACTGGTTTGAATTCAAACGAAAATGCCTCATTGCTTTTATCATATTTAAAATACGCAATTTCTTTGAATTTTATCGGCTTTCCGTCTACATCTTTCTTAGGATCTTTCACTATTTGATTCAGTTTTTCAAAAGAGAAAAACATTTATCTGGTCATGTTGTGAATCATAATTTTTTTGTTTGAAGCTGCAATTACTTCCCTCCAGTGGCTTGGAATAAAAACTTGAGGAATCTTTTTTTTATTCTTCTCTATAAGTGCGAAATCTCGGTCACATTCCATATAAGTGTGACCTGGTTCCAGGAATTTGTGGTGAATTTCTTTAATATGGGTGGCCTTTATTGCAAACATAAACAGTTTGCAAATATTCTTATTTTTATTTTGCCCGCCACATGAGTCACTGTAGGCTATTATTTTTGTGATATTTGATGGAAGTGACTTGAAAAAATGCAGCAAGCATGATCCTATTTCTTGGGAACCTCTACCAGAACAGTTTCATCCCATGTGTACATGCGAGCTTCTCCAGTACCCAGATTATGTATGCAGAAGTTGTAAGTCCAGAGCTGTCGAAGGTAGAAAACTTTTGAAGTAGTGAGCAAAGGCGTTGGTAATGTCTGTTGAAGAACAAAGCAAATTGCGATGGTATCGTCTAAGGCTTTACTATTTTCAGCGTCCATCTTTTTCATTTCACATGCTTTTTGAGCTTTCCTCTGATGCAACTCTAAGCTCACTTTGGAAATACTCACCTCGTTTTCATTATTTGAGTTTTTGATGATATTGTTCAGCTTGTCGCATTTTGAGCATGTATCACTATGGGGCTTATGAAATTGATGGTTAAATTCTGTGTTGAATGTGTGACGGTAGTAAGATAACTTGACGAGTGGCTTCTGATTGACATTGCAGTATTCTTTATACAAAAAAAACATCTTTGTTATATTAAGATCTGATGACAGGTAACGAGTGTTAACATTGTCTTTCCGGGAATAATGACTTTTATATTTAGGAAACATTTTTATGTGTTGATTAACCACATTTCGAATGTTTTCATTCATTTTGTTTGCACTTGAAGTTTTTCCTCTCTGATCTGTTCCACATATACCGAATCTGTCTACTTTCTCGCATACTGTAGTGAATCGTCTATTGCTTATATCAAGCGTTTTGAGGAAAAATGCTTTGCAAACTCGCATATTTGAGACCATAATTTTGGTAGAAAACCTACGGTTACATTCTGCTCTTTGGCTTCGTCTAACAACTTCGCATTTTTGTATGCAAGAAGCTAAAAATGCTGTTTGCAGGTCATATGTAGGTATGTTATAAAATTTATCAAAAAAGGTTTGCCTTTCTGCCTCGGACATTTTGCTACAGCTATACCTGCATGTATGGACGAAAGGTCTAAGGTTCCTCTCTGCACGAATTTTCCCTTTGTGCCCTTCATACATCTTTCCTGCTGTTCTGAGTCTCTTTTTTTCATTCCTTTTCCACAAAGCGATGTTTTTTCTACGCTTTTTTGTTTTTCTTGGTGTAACGTGCTCAGTCTCATCATTCTCACTTGAATCAGAGTGATCATCAGGAACATAATCATCGCCTTCATCAGTATCATAGGGATCTGGTTCAGAGTCGTTGTTTTCTAAAAAATTAAAATAATAATGCAAAAAACTTATTTATCCGTTTTTCCACTCTTACCTTTGTCCATGGTCGCAGCCATCTCAAAAAAGACTATAAACAACCCACAAACCAAAGCACACTACTTCAAAAACTTTGTCCTTTGAAGAAATACGCCAAAACACTCAAAACTGTTGCACACCAAAAAAACTACTACATGTTTACCAGTCACAAGAAATCATAATAACTCAGCGCAGAAACGATACAAGTGAACTTATACCTATTCTGCCCTCTAGACTAATGTCGAATTACTAAGTGAGTATATTTGATTACCCACAGATGGCCCTAGTAGTGGCAAACGGTAGTTATACCAGTTTTGCACTGATAAAATACACTCTCAAGTTTCACTTTACATACATAAACACAAAAATTAAAAATCTCACTTATACCCTTTTTGCTCTAACCCCTTCAATTATTTGTACAAAGGGTACTATAAAAGTTTTGCAATTCAGCTTTATTTATTGACTTCGTTCAAAGTAATTTCCACCACATTCAATATACTTCTCCATCAGCCAAAACCAGTCCTTAAACCAGCTCTGGCAAGTTTGTCCCGGGAGTGCGGCACATTCGTTGTCCCAACGCTAGAAAACCGTTTTCCTATTAGCTTCATTTTCACATGCGGAAACAGTGCAATGTCGCAGGAAGTAAGATCTGGACTGTAAGGAAGGTGCTCACTAAGTTTCAGTCCAGTAGTGGTCAAATACTCGGTGCAGACGCGGTGAGCTGGAGCGTTGTCATGGTAGATGATCAAGTATCCATTCTTGACTTGGCTGGTATTTTCAGGTGCTGCCGTTTTATATTGCGTAAAAGGTTATCTCACACCCATGTCAAGCGGGTTGTTACTCTGACAGTGTCAAGCATAGGTTAGGATTACTCATACGTTGCAGTGTAACCAAGTCTACCTATTGTTCGGCAGAACAACCGAATTTAGTTCTATTCTGCCGACCTACCGATTTTAATGCGAAATCTACGGAAAGAATTCTTATTTCTGAATATAATTCAACGAAGCAGAAGAATAAAGCACTTTGCCACCCCTCTACTCAATTTGGCGCAACCCTGCCCAAGTTTTGAATAGCAGCAGTTGTGCTACCCCCCACCCCTTCCGCTTTTCAATCTACCGAAAAAAACTCGCAAAAATCTACCGAAAACAGATCGGCTGGTACGTTGCCGAGAACATGTTCGAGGAAGAGAAGCTAAATAACGTATGTCGGAGCTTACACAAACGTTCGTGCCTAAGAGGCAGATTGCATACGTATGTGTGAGAAAGATGAATATATAAAACTGATAGCGGTTGTTTTAGTGTGACCTGCCAAAAATCGTGAAACATTATTTCAAAGAAATGGCTGTTTGCTGTGGAAGACATGTTGATGTATATTAAAAAATAAATGAGTTATTATTGGATTGCGGATGTTTTACACAGAAATAGATAGCAATGTTGTAGTAATGTTCAGGAACGACCAGACCATATGTGTAGTTTGGTGACACAAAATTGTAGTTTTACCATCTATGCAAGCCAGCTGGAGTTTGTCACTAATTACTCTGGTTCTTACAAAACAATACGAAAAATAATTGTTGGATATTATTATGATAATAATCGTCTTTATTGTACAAAGTATAAAGCAAAGGGCGAGGTTTATCATATACTATTCTTGGACGAACCGTTTCTCGTACTGAGGGCCGGTTTATCAAAGCACAGTTAAAAGTGCCTGTTAAGTAACCTCAAGTTAGGCTAAACTGGCAGTTATGTTATGAAGCGTGTTTATCAATCAATCAATAGCTGTCAGTTTTATAACTTTTGGTTTGCCTTCGTTTCTACAAGGTTGGTAGAACTGAACTGAGCGGAAATGAATTTTTATTCGTTGAATTTAAATTTCCCACAAAAAATGTCAGACAATGACAAATGACGCAAATGTCAAAAATTTAACCTATTCGATATATTTGTGTGAAAGTGTATCACTATCACGCAATGACGTCTTTGCTATCACGTATCTTGAAGTTTTCTTTATTCGTGTGGCATTGTTTTACGAAATTAGTACGGATTGTTTGGAAAAATGGAAAGCGAAGAAAACAGTGGAAAGGGAAAACAAAAAAGAGGAGCGAACTTCAGCCTCAGCGACCGCAAAAACTTGTTGAAACTGTCCAACAAATTTAAGGCAGTGATAGAAAATAAAAAAACGGATGGAGTTACTTGGAGACAGAAGGAAGAAGCGTGGATAAAAATTGAAAGAGAATTCAACTCATTTACAACTGGAGTGGTGAGTATATACATATACTTTTCAATTGCTATAGTATGTGATAAATTAATTGATTTCCAATATACAGTTTTGGCAACATTTCCCAACTCTGTTAAATAAGATATAAACTGTAGTGAAAAGAGTATGAATGCAATATTAGTTTTTGTTCCGTAATTGTTCATATATGAATAAATTTTTAGCCACGAACAGCAAAACAGCTAAAAACAAAGTATGAGGCCATTAAGAAGGAGCTGAAAAAAAAATATAGCAGCCATAAGTGCTATATGCTTGGAACAGGTGGTGGTGCTTCAAAAGAAGAACCCAAACCTGAGACTGAAGAAGAGAAGGAACTATTACAAACTATCATAGTTTCTGTTGAGGGTCTTCAGTCTCAATATGATTCAGATGCCATAGCAGGAAAGTTCTGTTTTTTTATTTTTACCTTTGGATCATGCTTAATTTGATTTTGATTACAGGTGTAAGAGGAGTTGAAATTGAGGAGATTGAAAACAGCAGTGTGATAGTAGAAACGCATGAAGATATTGAGTGGAACACACCCAGTACTTCCTACCTTCAAACACACATTCATCCAGCTTTGAAAGTATCAAGGCCGAATGTGCTACAGGTGGACGTAAGTGGAGAAGATATGGAAGTAACCGACCATAATACTGACAGTATCAGTGTAGCAGAGACTCCCAGCTCTAAAAGTATCTGTGAAATATTTCTTATAAATATAGGTATATAGATATCTCATATTTATGTTACTATACAAAAATTTTATTTTAGAGCCATGGTCATGTCGGCGAAGACCAGTAATTAAGAAAAAGAAAAGCATGTCTTCTGCTTCTTCGAAATTTGAAGAACTGGCTATGAAGAAGTTAGAGCTGGTGAATTTGCAAATGTCGATTGCAGAAGAAATAAAAAAGCAAAATGCTGCAGAGCATAAAATAAAAATGGAAAACCTGAAACTGAAGCAAGACATTTTGAAAATGGAACTGCAGATTAGAACAAATGATAAATTATAAAATATGTGTAATATATATAAATATAACACATAATTTTGAAATTAAAGATTGCTATTTTTTATTTGTATTTAATTCATAAATAGTACAAGTAAAGAATTAATTTAAAAGCCCTGGAAAATATTCACTTAATAACAGTTCCCTGGCATTCATGAAGTTATTTTCAGGAGGATCAACACTGATATCTTCTTCATAATTGATTATGTTTTCATCCAAGTTTGGAATATCAGGGGGCTGCTCTTCATTTTGGTCAATTGCTATATTATGCAGCACAGCTGTGGCAACGATCACTGTAAGGGTTGTCTGTAATTTTAGTCTCAACCCTGTTGAGAGAACTGGAAATCGTCGTTTCCACAAACCGTATTGCCTTTCCACAGGATTTCTGGTTCTTGTAACTGAAAAAATAAATGAAAAACAAACTCATTAACTTTAATTCTCCTTGTATAGAAAAAATAATGCAGTGTAGTATCTGTACAATGAAAAAATATGGTTCATGCTTTTAGTGAATTAAATTATTTTATGAGTAAAATAAAAAACAGCTCCATATAATGTAATGATTATAAGAGATAGAAACATACCAGCTTCATTATAAAGTTGTTGGACTTGTGTTCTTGCTTCCAAAAGTGGTGTTATTACATGCATTGAATTTGCATAACCACTGTCTGCTACTAAAAGGCTATTGCCAAATTCATTTCTTTCCAATCTACTTTTTATTGATGAATTATCAAAAATTATCTGGTCATGTTGACTTCCAGGCCAGCGTGCAGTAATGTCTAATATTTTTAGATTGGGGGCTGAAATGGTTTGTACATTGATGGAGAAATAGCCTTTTCGATTGCGAAATAGTTCTGCATTATTTCCTCCTGTAAGGGTAAAGTTTTATAAGTACAAGTTCTATAGATACAAATAGATACCATACCAGGTGACTGAATTTTTATGTGTGTGCAGTCAAGGGATCCAATCACTCTAGGCACATGTGCTTTCTCATAAAAGCTACTTTTGGCTTTCCTTATTTCCTCATCATTACTTGGCATTTTTATAAATCTACCTGAGAAGGTAGCTATTGCCTCAGACACCTTCTTCACTATTTTTGAGGCAGAGCTCTTACTAACTTTGATGAAATCACCAACAGTTAGTAGGAAGTTTCCCGTAGCATAGAAGCGTAGAGTCAGTAATAACTGATTGATGGGTGAAATAGAATGATTTCTGAAATAAATATACAATTAATAGTTACCACAGGGAGTCATTTGTCATAGAATTGTTCATGATAAGTTAAATAAAATTCAATGAAATCCACATATCTATTTCCATATTGTTTAAATATTACAGAAAAAATATTCGCAGAAAATAAAAAGTACCTATAGGTATTAACATCAGCAGCGTTCTAAAAACGTGAAATAACCTACCTGTCGGTAACAGATTCGAGTTCTTCCTCGATGAGAGATAAAATATATAAAACCGTAATTTTTTTCAAGCGGAACCTCACAAAAAAATCTATGTCGTCCAATGAATGGAAGAAGTCTTCTCTTTCTCGTACAATATAGGGCCTCCTTTCATATTCTAAAAACTCTACTATTTCCGCATCATCATCATCATCGAACATAGCATCAATATCACCCAACATATTTCAAAGTTTTCACTTGATTTTCAAACAATAATTCTTTACAAAAACCTTGTTTTTGCTTACGTTTTGACACAGACTTTTTGAGGTTAAAATGACAAGAATGACATATCAAAACAAGAAGAAGTCTGCAATCTGCGCATGCTTCAGATCCTAACTGCTAGTTATCGCTCGTAACTGGAACATCCAAGTTGCGGTCAGGTTTCACACGGGTTTAACTGTTGGTTAATATTTAACTGCCGGTGGATAAACATTTTGACCGTCAGATTATTTTTAACTACTAGTTGATTTATTTAACCATGCATTGATAAACCGGCCCTTAAAAGACAATATTTTAATGACACTTGGTAAGACTACCTGATTACAATTTAAAATGTTATGTATCTGTTCATGGTACAATAATGTTTCTGTCCTCATCAGATTGATGGTGACGTAGAATCTTCTAGTAAAGATTATAAACAGAGAGAGTTGAAGGATAAAGAAACACATTTCATGCCATGACGTCATAATTTAAGAAGATAGCTTGTAAAAATTTTTTATTCATGGAGCTATCCTGCTCGAATTAAGGTGTGTAATATGTTCTTTGTCCTGTAACTTCTTTTTTGTAACAATTTTCATCTCTATTTATTACAAAATTCGTATATTTATTTATATTTATATGCTTTAGTCATGTCCTGTGTCCATGTTTAATATAATCAAATCCATATATTGACTTTGTGGTTTAAATAGCTACATTAAGACAATCCCGCAATAGCTTTTTGATTGAAATTGTGATTAATGCTGCCGATTTCAAAATATCACATCAGGTCAGGAGAAAATTCCAAAATCATGCATCTTAGGCATTATAATAGAATCTGAAAAGGACATTATAAATTGATATTGCAGCTTACCGAATCTCGGAATCATGACTTGACTAAGATGCAAAAAACTGGTTGACTAAAATTATTTTTTCATGTGGTTATCATGTCTAAATTGCCAAACACGTATTGATTATCCAATTGTTTTAATACTACATCGACAAGCATTTGATTTTTAAAACTGGACCAAACTGTTGAGTGAAATTATTTACTAGTGCAGATGCTGAGAGCTATTGAGAATATAAAATAGGAGTACCATATTTTATCAGTACTTATCTGAATATTTTTACATATTATTCGTAAAATTACTTGAGGAATCTCTCATGGAATATTAGGCAACACTCTTTAAATAAGAGTAAAGAGGTATTAAAAAATTATCACAGAGATATACTGAGGCCGTATTTTTGAAATCATTGATAAAAGTCGTATGCTCAAATTAACACCATTGTCATCACGACACTGAAAACGTGTTACACTAACAAAAGACGAGAAACTGTGGCAACTTCAATAAAATCTGTATAAAAAGCTTTATTTTCTTCCTACGTAATACACATATGACAAAACTAATGACAATGCGTATTTATAAAACAAAAACCAGTTCTAGCCCTTGGATAATGGGCGGCGTTATCCGACGCGTAAATGCTACAAACTAATAAATATTCATACAAGTTGATTTTGGAATAGGTCAGATTGAGGTAATGCAAAAGAGAAATCTCAAAAGAGGGTAAAAAAGGTCTGGTACGGATGGGATTTGGCCCGCCCACCAAAAAATGTAATAGAAACCCGTACGGGAAGGTACCTACGCCTTAGCACGTTACGCTACAGAGACATGTTCAAATTTGCGGAAGTGTCACCGTATTCCAAGGACCAAACTCTCGTGATTATTTATATGAAAAGTAAATATTTGTATTAATCGTTTATACACCGTCCATGTAGTGATACTCTACTACTTTTATCATAAATATATTATCTAAACTGTTTTGCATTCTATATGGTGGATTTCATCGATATTACCACAATCTCTTAGTCTATCCGCAAGTGTTACAACTTTGGGTGTCGCCATTACAATGGTGTTACTTTTCGTATAAGTTTTATCACCGATTTCAAAAATACGGGCCCTGGCTATTTACGGATTATTCTTTAGTGCCCAGCGTAATTTCAACATTCGTTGATGCAGTACTCATATATTTCATACTCAGCTTTTTCCATCACCTGCACTATCTGACCTAATATACCAGGCCTATATAATCTTACGTACCATACCGAGCCAATAATTATAATATGTAGTTAACGTAATGAAAACTTATTTATGTTATTTTGATAATACAAAAAAATGAGCACTTGTTCGGTGATACTTCGAATTAGAAACACATTTATTTCTACTTGATGAATATATTAATTTATGGTTAAATGAACTGTGGGAAATTAAGAATATAATTAATTGCTTTTGATGCATTGCATTAGGTGTTAATTAGAAAAATATGTAACTCAATTTGGGTGTTTTTTTTTTGAATAGACAAATACGGCCATGCTTTAGGGAAATGTGATATTTTTTATTAGGGTTAAGATAACTTATTTAACTCTATTGTTGAATTAGACTCAACACTCCACAATAAAATACTTTTTTATTAATCATTGATAGAATGGGTGGTCCTGTATGGAAAATTAACTATTCTTCAAAATGCTTGGCATCCAAAACGGCGTCAAAGTTTATTAGACCCAGGTTCCCGAATGATTGGGCTACCCCAATCATTGGTATGGTTCAATCAAGATTATATCAAAGTTCGTTAGCAAAGAACAACTTTGAACTTGCTTATCGGTAGCTTGCTTCAAATAAGTTTCATTCCAGCATAAAGGAAGGGCTTATGAGATCATTTTATCATATGAACAAAAAACCTTGTTAGAAATGGTAAAGTGTATTTATTCCGAAATTAAGTCACATGTCACATTTCTAACAGCTACAGGTACACTAACCACACGAGACACAACCATGAGACTATAACGCACATATAGAAAAGTTTTACTATACAGGGTGAGAACATTTAACCCTTCTGTTGCCACCCGGGTACCCATCAGCGTACATTTTGTTACGTAACTTTGTACCAAATAAATATTGGCCAATATCCTCTTGGATCCCCATGATTTGACTCATTTCCTAGTGAATTATCCATTAAACATATTTTTAAATTTTTTTTTACTTAGAATATTTTGCATTTGAAAAAAATTACACGTCTCAGCCACCCGGATAGCCCTAAACAACATACATAATGTTTGTGTATTATATCTTAAGAAAATTTTCATGGGGGAAATAAATATTAATAAAATAATAATAATTAAGTATATTTATTTTACATTGTTTATTTATTAAATAAAGTGCATGCAATAATAATAATAGTTATATTTTTCAGTGTTATTTTTACAAGAAAAAATGAAAGTTACTGGTTGCAATTTCCACATTTAGTGAGCTTAGCTGTGTGCTCATCACAAACGGGCTTTTTACACGCAACGCAACATTTTCTTGTCTTCCTTCTTTTACGAATTGGTTGTTCGTTGCAAATCTAGCAGGATCCAATAACAACTTTTCTGCCTGTAGCATCTCGAGGTTGACTGTCAGGATTATCATAGACCACGGTGGCTGGTTTTTCGACGAAGCTTTCAACAGCAATTTTTGTGGAGTGGTTTGGCATTATTTGCTGGTTTGAAGCTCGCTCTTCAATCATTGGCGTAGCCAATTCTTCTGAGAGCTGACGAAGAAAAAGTCTGCGACGATTACTTTTTTTTTGAAACATGCTATTATTTTCATAGTAAATAACATAAGCAGCAACTCCAGCAATATCCAGCATGTTGTAAAAAAAAGCTAATGGCCATCTGCATGTTCGCCATTGAGTAGAGTACCTCATACACATTTGATCCATAGTATGAACGCCGGCTTTGGTCATGTTAAAAAACAATATCATCTCTGGTTTTCGATGCAGCAGTTCAGAAATAATGGCATCGTAGTGCATTGTGCTAAGAAGGATAACGGCTTTATTTTTTTTTTTTGTACATATAGTGACTTTACCGTGAAAACCAAAAAGTGTCGACAGTAAACCTCTTGAATTTGACGGTTTCATTTCTTGAGGAATGTATGTTTTATTTTTTTCAATGTACCAGCAATAGTAAGCTTCCAAGAAAAAAGACTTTAATGTTGTGAAAAATCTATCCATAGTGATGTTTCGTCCTGATCCTTTGTAAGCTGCGACAAGCTCTTTCACAACTCGTTCTCCCTGGTTCACTTCTCGAGCATTACGTTGCTTTCCTGTATAGAGAATCCCTTTGAGCGGATAAGCATTTTGTGCATCGCACACCCAAAACACTTTCAAACCGTACTTTGTTCTTCCTCGAAAAGGGAAAAGTTGCTCGTCGATCGTCAAGTGTTCCGTAGGTCGATACATTGCAGCCAAGTTTGCATTCAGCATGTTCCATATATCGGTAATAGGGGCAGCTTTATCAGTAGGTGCGCGTTGACTCCGTGTTGTGTAATCGTCAAAGCGTATAAAACGCAAAATCGACTGAAGTCTTCTTCGACCCATGGTTGCACGATATAAAGAATTTGCATTTTTCTTCCACATTTCATCAACATGATCTGTATTACTATTATTAGCACCAGCACCTATCAGTATACCAAAAATGTTACCGTAACGTACACGTGGCTCTTTTTCAGGATTCTTCGAGTTGTAGTCACGATACACAGCTTCTGCATTTTTGTTTGTGCAACGAACTATTATATCAACCATTTCAACCGTGATAAACTTTTTGAATGTTCCAGAAATCGTTAACATTTCTGTACTCCTGTGTGGGCCAGATCTGTGTGAAATAATATTTCTAGCAGGCGTTTGGTGATTCGCTGGCGGAGTTTTATCTTTTGCTGTCTGAAACGCAATAAAATTTTACGTGAATCATTTTTTTTTCTCGCTCTATTCATGGTTTGAATATTTCAGTACATAAAATAATACAAAAGAAAAAATATCTGTCGATACAGCTGCATCATCGTCGCTTCCCTCCTCAGCATCATCTTCTCCATCCGCGTCGTCCTCATCTTCTTCTTCTTTTTCGCCTTGAATGGCATTATTATTTACACTTTGTTCGTCGTCAGCAAATTCTTCCATAAAATCTTCGGCATCTGACGCTTCCTCGTCAACCTGAGCACGGGCACTAGGAAACCAATCTTCATCTTCACTGTCCGATGGATCTAAATTATTACCGTCATCTTCTTCTCCTAACAACCTATTCAGATATTCAAATAAATATTTATTTTACAATAACACTACACGCAAAATAGTACATCAAACATTTTCTATAAGTATTTTATTTTTTTACACTACCTCAAAACTTCACTTCTGGATAACTCCTACGTCGTTTTGCAACATACTGTTAATTTAAGAAATATCATTTGTTGAATTGATATTACTTCTAATGAATAAAATATAAAACTTATACACAGATTTTACAAAATATATTGAAACGCACACGTCGAAATATCTGTAGTATACTAGCAGTAGACGTGCGTCGGTACGTCTTACTGCTTCTAGTGAACGATGCAAACTAAAATCTCCTGTCTATAACGTATACTTGCTACTGATTTCCAAATGTGTAGGGTCGTTAAAAAGTGTTCTGGATATTCTTCAGGTATAAAAGAATACAAAGGTTGTTGCACCCCTCACCTGTTTAGTACAGCACAGGTGTCCTTCTCAAAAGTGAGGAATTTAGTGTATAGCTGCGCGCGTTTTTATACCTGCTTTGGGATTATAAAGGACTCTACATATATAATTGTTATTGGAATGCATATAATTATTTAGTCCTATAGAGGACTTATATCCATAAATTCGTACGCGGGTACCCGGGTGGCAGATGCTGTAGAACTTTTTGGGTGGCAACAGAAGGGTTAAAAAATATCTAAAGCTATATTACTGGTTTGTTCAGTGGTGAATAGACCGTAGGTATCTACTACAAAGCCAGAATCGACATTTAGGCCCGTATCGTCAGTCGTCCCTACAATTGAGGAGCGCGTTTATGGCCTCCTTGATTGTCATACTCCTTTCCCTCCTTCGAAAATTTCTAGATTACATTTGTCCCGTGTCAGCGTCAGCGCTCTCCTATTGTGAAGATATAAGATATGTTTTCTTTTTAAATTGTAGGAAATTTCAGGCTGATAAAACATGATATAACTCAAAAGCAAGCACAATTTGATGCAAATAGATGTTTGTGAGATAACCTCAAAATAGAGCGCTGACAGGGAGAAGTAGAAAACCATGACAATCAAGGAGGTCATAAAGGCGCCCTACAATTGTAGGGACGACTGACGATACAGGCCTTAGCGACCACAGTGGTAACCCGGCTGTCGTATGCAAACTGGGATACAGTTCCAACAGACAGCTTGCTGTTTCCAGTCTCGCAGCGGTTGATTCAGGTTATAGATGGCACTTTGTGGTATCTTATTTCGATAGACCTTATATCATGGACAGATGATACTTGCTCAGCTTCCATACGTTGTCTTAGGGACTAGTAGTAGTCTTTGATTTGCTTATTTTTGATGACATGGGGATGGCGGTTCTGGATGGTGATTCCGACGGCAATCTTTAGTTTTTTACTTTTTGGATTTTTTTGCAAGAACCAATTTTGAGTTGCCGGAAGTGTAGTAGCAGTGGTATGGAGTTCAATGGAAATTGCTGGTTATCATGTTGCTGCAAACTATGTTGGGTCGGGTCCTTATTTTCTAGACATTGAATTAAGAACATGTGCGTGAAATGGGGTGGGGCTAAGGGATTTGGTTACTTTGCTGACAAGGGGAAGGGGGGTGGAGGTAATAATTGTAAAAAATCTGTTTACGTAGTACTTGAACGGCCCCCTATAGATCGTATTAATGAGATGCCAAATAGCATAAAATCTGTCCCTGGTTGTGGTCCAACGAATAAAAGTTATGTTAGAGATACAGTTTCATTCTCGAAATGGTCGATTCTGGTAATAGGTGGCACTTTGTGCTGTCTTATTATGAGTACTAAGGTTCACAAAGGGCAATTTAGTAGAGAAATCGCGTTAATAACGCTACGAAGAAATAATAAAAGTGTCTTAATTGATTACATACACTTTTATTATAATGTTGTTCACAATCGCTGAAAATGGAACAACATGTTTTCCAGTACAGTTATATGAACTTTTAATCCATCTTGATGCTGGCAATATTACATTTTACCAATGTCAATAGGTATTTTTGGCTGAGATATCAGCCAAAATTATGCGAGCTGAAATTAATCGCAGTTTGGTAAGCTAGTGATGAGCAAACAGTATTTGGATTGATAAAGTGTTGTTTAATCTTGATCTACGTTGTCATTCTATTCAATGTTTAATATTTCCAAGAAAAGACACTATTAAATCTACAGTATTTCTTTTGTTAGCACAGTTTTTGATATATTTATGATTCAGTCCCAAGTCTAACAGCATTTAACCTCTAGGGATTTTATTTACGATAGGCAAAAATGCAATGCTTTTCAACCTATATTAACCTGAGAATATCTTGAAAACCTGAGTAGATGCAAACATACAGGGCAAATTCATTTTCTGGAAACATATAATATATCAAAAAATGTTAAAAATGTCTAACTCATCTTTGAAACCTTCAATCCTTGGATCCGTCTGAAAAATATTCAAACTTATTTCCGGAAAGAAATGTTGTCCCTTTTCATCTACAATACAACTACAATGTAGTTTTTCAAACAGACAAGAAACGTGCGCCGCATTTTTGCTGTATGCTCAATAAATACCCTAATATCCGAATAGAAAACTGTTATTGAGTAATTGTAAACCATTTGTACATACCGAAGGCTGTAAATAAATTTCTATATAAGAATATTTTGTATTGTGAAATATGCTACTGTTTGTATGAAAACAATTTTGTTAATTTGTTACTTCATTGTTTACTTCCACTGATCTATTGTTTTTACTGATAAACACTTGCCATAATATGCCAATCAAGTTGACTTTTATATTCCAAGAATATTTTCCTTGTTTAGTTCCTTGAGTATCAATCATCAGTGGAAATAAATTATGAATTTTTTGTAGATTTTTTATAAACGATTTGATATAACAGTATTTTCTAACGTAACTTTGTACAGAAATTAAATTTTATGGTATGCTATTTAGTTTGGATAGGTATATTTATTTTTGAACTTATTTCTACATGTGATGTGTGAGATTTTTATTTAATATAAGTATTATACATAAAAAGGATTTAACAAAATTAGTATCATCCGTTTTTGTATCTGGAATTTGAATAGGGGAATTTGTTTTTATACCATAACCTTGTACTGTTATGCATACATGACTGAAATTATTGTAAAATTTACTGTTTTTATTTTCTGAAGAAAAATAAATAATTTATCGATATATAAAATGCTTTTCATGGAAGCAAAATGTCAGCAAATAAGGACCTACCAATCAGAATCATATGGAGATAAAAAAAATCAATTGGTTCCTATAAAAAAAATTATCTAGGGCAGAAAGAAGACCGTTATGTCGTCAAGGGCGTGGATTGAGGTACAATCAAATTTTTATACCGGCAAAAATAAAATAAAGATGTTTTAACATAAGAAAAATAAATTGATCGTACTCGGTATGCTGAGTGACCAAATAAGGTAAACACCTACGTATGTTTATTAGAATTCAAGAATTTTTTACGTATCGATTTATCTTTGTATGGACAACAAGTGATAAAATGGTTAGGCTTTTCTGTTGCGTGAAGCCGGTCTATCGATAAGAGAAGTTTCTAGGAGGTCCAACAGATTCTTACACAGTATGAACGAGCATGAACTCACGAAGGCCGAGGACAGCGAGAGAGGGGTTCCGGACGTCCCAGAGGGACCACAGAGCGACAGGACCGCCGGTTAAGACTTCCGGCTCTGAGAGACAGATTCAGTAGAACTCGAGTCATCGCTAATCAGTGGTTTGAAGAGTCTGGAAGAATGGTTGGTATGCGTACGATATATCACCGAATACGATAGTTTTTTTTAATGCCCACATTAGAGAAAGAATTATATGGGACCGGGAACGGAATCGGGTGGTCTAAAGTGACGAATCCCGCTTCTGTCTGGGGATGCACGATAGTCGGGCAAGAGTGAGTGAAAGACGTGACCCACAATTTGACAGAGAGCGTCTCACGTTCACCACACCGTGAGAGTTATGGTATGGGGTGCTATTGCTTATGGTAGCAGATCACCACTAATTTTCATCAGAGGCAATATGACGGTGTGATAGTGGAGCCTCATCTTATCTCATACCTAAAAACGATCGAAAACATTTTTCAGCAAGACAATGCCAGACCGCATCTCGATATCGACCACCTTATCAGCACGATCCCCAGGCGTGTCAATGAGTGTATAAGAAATCGTGGATCATCAACACATTATTGAACCAGCTAGTAAGGGACACCGAACATATGTGCCAAAAATTATTAAAATCGGATAAACATACTTAGGTAATTACCTTTTTTGTCACCGACAATTGCGCCATTGCCTAGCAATGCAATTGGACCTGCTCCCGTATCGCCAAATTTTGTTCAACACAGCATAAATTGAACACCGCGGGCGCTAAAGTTACTTTTCCGCTCTAGGACATATCACAGGCAGTCTCGGGACCCTAAAGCGCCTTACACACCAAAGCCGAGCCGGGCAGGGCAAAGCGATGCGATGCCGAGCCGAGCGAAATCTGCCTGCGTTCGCACTGAAGCCGATTCGCCCTCAGTAGGTTTTCTAGCCTTGTAGTGAGATGTGCTTCCACTCAATTCAAGTTGGACCAGTCTCATTGTCAGTTGAAATTATTCAGTGCGATAATGTCAGCCACTTTGATTATGAGATAGTTCCGCACTTGATGATGAACGTGTGGGAGAAAGAAGGCGATACTGGACTCACAATATCAATAAAGATCCGGAGACAAGCAGCGGACAGTTCGTAACTCTATACCAGAAACTTCGAGAAGGTTTTGGAAATATTTTAGAATGAGTACCGATACATTTGATTATACGTTATACTGGAATCCATTTGTCCACAAATCCACAAAAGAAACATGAACTACAGAAGAGCTATTCCATGTGAAGAAAGGCTGATGGTGACTATTCGGTAAGTAACCAAGATTCTAAATATATTGTTAATAATTTTTACCTTCATTCTTTCTTTATTTACAAGTGTAAAAGGGTGTAAAAACAACATAGTAATACGTTTTAAAAAATTGTATTGATAAGAATTCAGTACAATTCGGATATACTACAAATATATTTAATCTATACGTATATTCTATCATCGGTGAAGCTAGAAAATAAAGTTGAAGCGTCCCCTGGATTGGTCAGTGTAGACGTTGGCAATACGTAGCCAGTATAATTTATAGGTTGCAGCCTGGCATTATTGGGTTTTTGGTTTTTATCAATTTCTTGCATTACAATTTCCATAAGTTTGTATCTCAGGAACATTTGTGAATCTGGGAGTCTGTTTTTGGGGTATTTGAGGGTCATCAGAAAATGATAAGTTGTATCTTTCTCATATTCTTTTTTTGCCATTTATTTCATGATGTCCAGGTTTTCTTAGAGACATGAGTTGGCGAAGTGACAATATGTAGAACAAAAACCACTTGACATGTTTTAACTTATTGGAACCCCGAACTAGACTGGAAGGACGCCGAATCCGCTAAGCCAAAAACGCTCGAATTGGCGGTACATAGCAGTGCTCAAATCGGCTCGGCCTCGCCCGGTCTCGCTCGGCGCGGCCCGGCGTTCTATTTGGAAGCTCCCATTCCAATCCTGCATATTTAGCGTTTAAGCGATTTCCGTCCGGCTTGGCTGGGCTTTCTGGAGAAACCCCACTTAGGCTGGGCGCATACATTCGTTTGCCGAATCAGGAATTCCAATTCGGAATTCCGTGAGCCTAGCGCAAACGTTCAATTTTTTGGAGTGAATATTATACTACCAGTACGTTCAGTGGCGTCTCTGTGAATGCTTAGCCATGGAGATCGACGATTTAATTGCGATTGCACTTCTATTATTATCAAAAAAAAGAACGTCGGTATTGGGTGCATCCGTTAAACAGTCGAAGAATCTACGAGAGTCCATTTTATCCAAAAAGAGCAAAGTTACGAGCACATCCAGATAAATTCATTGATTTCTACAGGATGTCCATACAATCTTTAGATGAACTTCATAATGGCATAAGTGATAAATTAAGGAAGCAAGATACCTAGATGAGATTACATCTGGATACACAACTAGAGTAGCCGAAGCATAAGAGACGAGTTTGTTCAGTACTTCATGACGCCGGCATACCTGTATAATTGAAGGATTACCAATTTACAACAATAAAGGTACTAGTAGGCAATAGTCTTTGTAATAAAAGTGAAAGAAAAGTAATTTTACTCTTGTTTTCTCTTTCCACTTTTGTGCACGAGTTGCAATCCTGTAACCTCTTTGAAAACTTGCTCCCACGCCGAATCTTTGACATCTCTATTGTAATAGTCCTTGTCATGAATATCCCACAAGCAGGAGTGCTTTTCAACAGCCAATGTTAGTTCTTCTGCTTCACTCATTGTCCTGATGCATTAGAGCTCTTGATGCAACGACGTCACGTTCAATACGCACGTCACTGCGCGGTTCTGGATGGAAATTTCCGACTGTGTGCGGCGGTACATTACATACGTCGGCACTCATTTTGTTGCCCTTTGTGCAGGTTTTATTCGGGAGGATGTGCGTCGGGGGGCGATTGGTTTGGTGGGCGCCTCAGTAACATCCTGACGATGCCAAACACCCCGTTGCTACTGCGTTACACCTCAGCCCTGCACAGTATAGGTTTCTGACGGATCGCAGGCAGTAACACATCAAGCAGAAAACGTAACGTTCTAGATTCTAGAAGAAGATATGTTTTATAGGAAACCAACTAACGGAGAAAAACTACAGAGGTTTTTGCTGATCGTCAACACCATACTGAATCGCTGAGAAAGAAAGATATAATCAAATTATACAATCAATAAACTATTAAATTTGCCAAAAGAAAATCATTGAAAAGGGTTCGGCCTAGGAATAGGCACTCTATTATCAATGAAGAGAAATTTAAATTACGGATAAGTGATAATAACAAAAAAGGTTACGTGATTTTGGCACGTGACATCCCATGCCAGTGCTGCGGTTCGCGTGACGTCACTAGGTTTTATCTGTTCCGTTTTCACGAATGCTCTCTTCTGAAACGTAAGTACTAATAGTCCGGGAGCTAGTAACGTCGGGAAAACAACAATTTCAGGTCAGCTGATTTTTTGATATGTTATCCTTCTTCCTCTTTTGGGTAGAGCCTAGGCTATCTGGCTGGCGGTAGCGGTTGCGTTCATTAGTGCGCATCCTACCTGTACAGGTAATAATCCAAGGTTTTGAAAGTATTTCAAGAAGCTAAATTTTTAATTTCTTATCTTTAGATAGGTTTACCAAACACTATTTTTTTATTGCCAGACACTTTTATCATTGCCAATGATATGCCATACGCGATCTTTTTTTTTTTTTTTTTAAATTTCAAATCATTATAGTACGTCTGTCATTTTAATATTACATTATTTGAATATATAAAAACCTAAAATTAATTTGCCAAACATTAATTCGATTGCTAAACCTTGAAAAAGAACGACAAACCTGAGAAATCCACACAGCGTCGTGCTAGTAGTTAGAGAGAGATAGTTGTAAGATGTACTGCCGAGAAGAAGACGGAAAATCATTACAAAACTACAAATCTTGATGGAAAAAATGAAATATGAAGAAAATTATATTAGAATATATTCTAGTCAAAAACGAAAAAATTAAAATGCATTATTGAAGGTTTAAAAATTAAATTTTTTATTTATAATGCTCAGGTAACACACATAAATAACAAATTAAAAATATTAAGAATTCTTCTTTAGTTTTTAAATATTTCATTCCATAATCGTATTACAAACGAAGGATGCATCTTCACAACCGTCATCATCGTCGCTCTCATTGCTAGAAGTATTGAAATCATCGTCTTGGTCATTGTCATCATTTCTTAAAACTCTCTCATCTGTAACAAAAAAAAGTTAATATAGTACAGTTTTTGTCGTTTCTTATATGATATTTTACTGATTATTGATAGATATTCTATTGCATACTTACTTTGAATAATAATATCAGCAATTGATGATGGTAACTGCTCTCCCAGGAACCAGACAAAATCATATTTATTATCTTTGATGGTCCAACCGGAAGCAACTGGAGATAAAGAAGTTGGATGTTTCAAGTGAGCATTCCTCCAAAGTTTAGTCACGTAGCGCACTCTCAATAAATGCTGTTGCAATTCCGCTTTACAGGGTGGCAAACTCGATGAGTCAAAGTTTCGAAATTTCTTCTCAAAATTTTCATCGGATTTTTTTGATTGAAAAGTATTTGAGAATAAATGAAATCGAACACTATTCACATCTGAAGAATTTTTAACTCCATACATTTGACAAACAAACTTCTCAAGGATTACAAAAGTACTGTCAAGTAAATCTTCGTTATCCGTAGTTATGTTTCCAAACGCTGATTGATATTCTTTAGATTGTTCCAAAATTTTAAAAGGTCTAACTTTACCTTTTCTAAAGAATGCTGGCGTGTAATCGCACCCCGTGATTGCGTGGAAGCATGGTAAAGCTTTTGATAGAGAATCACCAAGGATTCGGTATAATTCATTAACGTTTACGTATCGCTGATGATTGCCTACACCGATGTTAATCCAAATCTTCAAAAATGCATTGAGGTGATCCATATTACCCAGTAATATAATTAAAATATCGGAGTCAGAACAGCGTATAACAACGTCGGCATCGAAATCAATTTGACATAAATATGATAAATAATGCGAGAATCAGCTTCTTCGTGTTCTTCACATGATAGAGATTCTTCGATACTCCGTACAACTTTGTTATTCAAGACTTTATACGAATAACATTTGTTGAAACTTACATAAATAATTTTATTACCAATAAAAGGTACCATGTCTTCACTATCCCAGTGATCAATAAAAAAGTTAACTAGAGCTATTTTAAATTCCATGTTTTTAAGTTCTGCTCCGAAATTGTGTGGCCGAATTTGATTAGGACCGATAGATACTGGAATGGTTGACTCTTCTCGACGTGAACGTTCAAAATCCTTAATTGATGGTGAAAAGTATTGGTCAAAAATCACATCGATCCGAACTGATTTCATTTGGGAGATCGCAGAAAGAAACTTTTTAGCGATTCCATCAAAAGTTTGTGGTATCTCTTTCATGAGATGCAACATAAAAAAACCATCAACGATACTAATGTCAAAAGATGACGGCTGTTGATCGATCGCAGTTTCCAATTTCTTCTCCATCAATTTTGTTAATTGTGCTTTGTCGGTTTTACAAATTGAACCATCTGGATGACACATAGACGTTGGCATCGGAGTAAGTGGGAATGACAAAACTTTTTCAATGTCAACCTTGTGAGTAAGGGAAATTCCCAACATTCGACCAAATAAATCTCTTTGCATGCACAGTTCAACAACTTTATTCCCGAGAGCTAACTTCTTTTTCTTTGGAGCTTCAGTAAAATTTAAAACTCGATTTTTTTTAATGGGCTTATCAAATCTACTCTCATCCTCGGCACATTCATTGATAAACTGGTTTCGTAGACCTTCACCATTTTCTTCGATGCTGATTAAGTAGTCAGCAACCTCAGGAGACACAGGCTTTGAAGTAGCAATATTGTACAGATTTTCGCTATCTAAACTAGGATCAAATGGGTTGCAATTTTTCTCGAGAACTTCAACAAAATCGGCTAATTGTTTACCATAGATTTTCATTCGATTAGGTTGTAAATCTGCAGTTACATCTTGTAAGTACCTTAAACCACAAATATCCAAAACGTGAGAGATTAAAGCAGCTCTGATACTGTGACTTTTAGACCAACGTTGACGCGCTGCTATAGAATTAGTGAAATGTGAAATTCCACTGAGTCGTTTAGCTGCGTCAGCATTTATTGTTTGTTCGAGAGTGAGATCTATTGGTACTCTTGAGAATGGTTTATCAGTTCTTTTGACTCCGAAAAATCCTTTATTGAAATCATCCTCTAGACCTGGATGTGTATCAGCGACGTTATTCAAGTTATCTACATATTTTACACAGTATCGAGCGTAGTTAGGTTGATTTACAATGAAAAACAAGTTGGCCATTTTAGGAATCACGGCTTTAAACATTTCGAAGTCACCCATACGTATGCTTCTCGACAAGTTTACGTAATAACGAATTAACTGGATGTAGATCATATAAAACTGCGCTGTTTTTCCATGATTACCTTGCCTTGTTTCTGCAATATATTGTTGATAAGACGTGAGCAGTTGTGATAAAATTTCATTTGGTAATAAATCTCGAAGCGTTGATGATTGCGATATTTTTTTGTCCTGGTATTCTAAAAGATCTTCATAAATTTGTCCCTTTACAAAATTGTGTTCAACACGTTCGGTTTTCAAAAATTGATCAAAATGTGAAATTTGTAAACCTAATGCCATTAATGGATGCAAGCGCTTGCAACGATTGAAGTGTTTACCTTCAATTATTCCATTCACTGACCCCGAAGCGATAATTTTACTCTCAATCATCATGTGAGATAGTCCGCATTCATCGATGAAAGTACCAACTGCTTTAAAAAAGGCCATCATCAAATGAAAGGAGCCAAGATGTATGAAAAGATTGCTAAATTTTAGACCTTCTGTTGCTTGAATTTTTAAAGCTATTTTAGCAATTGCTAAATCATATGAGACTTGCACATAAGCTTGACCACACTCTTTACCAACACTTTGTGCTTGTTCCATTGTGTATGCTACCACTGAGACATTTGTAGGTGATAAATTGATTGGCGTTAAGTAAGATACTTTTTGTTTTAGACTGTTGTCTTCTAAAATTCGACAGTTAAATCCTGTCCATGACGGTGTATTTGGCACGTGAAAAACATGTGACAGCAAATGCAATAGATCAACTGTTTGTAGTAAAGAGGAACTTTCAGGTAGAGATGGTTGATCAATTTGGACTGGTGTTAAGCGACCGATCATCTTTAATCGCTTGCTGTAAGGAGTAATATCTGGAATGATTTCTGTTAAGGTTCGTCTTCTCTTCGACGGTGGTGGTGGTGGCAACATATCTTCTGTATTTGTATCATTATCTTCATTTAATTCACTATGGGAATTACCATCTATGTTTTGATAAATAATTCCCACAGTATCATGTAAGGTTTCTTTTCCATTTATTGTGTAAACGTATCTATCAAAATTGTCGAAAGCTACACCAGTGCATAGTGAAGGATTTAGAATAATGTCTGGAGGACAAACTTGAGTTTGATGAACGGATGATATAGTTGCTTCGGTTTCCAATTCTTCTAAAGTGGTATAATTACAACAATGTCCAAATCCATTCAGAATATTTATTATTTTTTTACTACTTGTCAGACTTTTAATAGTCATACCAAGAGTGATGTGTTTTGATGGTTTAACCGTACCATTACTTACACAAAAAATTGCATCAGCAGCCATTGAAGAACTTAATCGATTACAATTTAAACCATCTCTGCGTCGAATATCTTTACCACCAATCAAAATTTTGAAGAATCGATCCAATTTATCAGGGGTCACACATTCGCCAGAAATTAAGTCGCTTGTTTTAATTTTGGACGGCATTTTCGATTTTTCGATGTTTAAAATCGTATTTCGCAAGATTAAGGCCACTTTATCGATGAGATTGTCTTCTTCAAGTTTTGTCAAATCATCTTCTAATAGAGTGCATTCCTTATGAATGATAATTTTGTTTTTTTGTTTCGATATAATTTTAATAGATTTTTTGAAATATTTTTGTATTTTTTCTTCAAGGTAATGATTATTTATTAAATTAATATCTGACTCAGGATGACGGTTTTGTTCATATTCCAATTCATTATTGTATATATCGGAAAGAGATGACAACAATACACATTTTCTTTCTGTTAAAACGTCTTTCTCGATAATCGACACAATATGACTAAAAATATCTTTGTGGATACTACGATTTTTATGCCAAGATGAATATGGAACATCAGAAATTAATTTGTTATAATCATTTAAAAAAGCTAATTCACAGGAATGGTGATAAAAAATAGTTCTATTTGTAGATTTGAAATTGTTAATTTTCTGTAACAACTGTTCATTACTGAGTTTTTCCATCCACATAATAATTTTATCATAAAGTTTTGCATCATTTGAGTGGTGAAGACTTTGTTGTTTACCCTTATTCTGCTTACGATCTTTATCACAAAAATAACAGACATTTTTTAGTTGTCGACCTGTTCCAATATCTTCTGCAGTAGTGTCAAAAGTTTCGTTGTTAGCTGTATTTTCATTAATACTTGAATCACAAGTTGAGCTGGAAGCTGGATCCGGAACTGAAACATCTCCTAACATTCTCTGACTATCTAAACTCAGAGTTGCATCTTCTGATAATGTCTCGCTATTCAAATTTGGTTGAGAATGAGCTGATATGCTCGAACAATTTGAACTTTGATCAATGTCTTCCAAAATATTTGAACTTGAACGAACAACTGCACATGCGGTTTCACTGTTTAAGCTTGTAGGTGAACTGGAGTCACTGGCTAAATTTAATTCTGATGATAAGTTACGGTATTTTGCCATTAACGCTGTAAAACTAGCATAACATTGTCTATGATATCCATCTGTCTCATTTATTTCGGTCGGCAACTTAGTGTCATGATACTTTAATTTATATTTCACACGTACACTCAAAACTTCCTGGCATTTCTTTAGTTTTTCACTCACGAAAAGTATTAGTTTATCATTTTTGCCCTTACAAAAAACACATCGCATTTTATCACTGGCCATTATAAAAAATTCATAAACAAACAGTGAGACACAACATAAACACAAACGTGGGCCTTTAGACTGACGCCATCTTGAAAATTTGGCGGCTGCGCCAACGTCACTGTCTGTCTCTCTCTAACTACTATCACGACGCTGTGTGGATTTCTTAATAGTCCAGGAAAGATAGCTCAAAAACTGCCCAAAGCTGGAAAAAAATCGCTCACACTTTTTCTCAACGGTTTTCGACTCATTAGACTTCCCTTTACAACATATCAAAGTTCCCCAAAAATCCCCGCATTGGCATTTTCGTCGTACCCTGTGAAACATTTACTTAATTTTATGTATTTAAGTGAAAATTGAGAATACGTTCCGGTCGCTCGGACGGGTTTCAAATTGCAAGTAATGCTAGTTTATATCAGAATTAGGATAAAAAAAGACAAATAGCCCAGAAAATCATTCAATTTTGGCCAATTTTGGTATAAAAAGGCCAAAACAAGTCAAATTTTAACCGAAAACTATCAAAATATAAAAGAACCCGTGATGAATGTTTGATGGTGGTGGTGGCAAGACTGTGTGTGTGTGTGCGTGTGTGTGTGTGTGTAGGTGCGTACGTGTGTGTGTGTGTGTAGGTGTGCGTGTGTGTGTGTGCGAGAGCGCCCGCGTGTCAGTTTGTGTGAGCGGGCATGCGTGCCCACAGTGCAGGGACGACCAACGCGACAGGTACGGTAAGATTCGCGTTGTGCGTGTCCATAATGTAGTTACACCGTCGTTACAACAGAATACTGCCAATGTAGACGACCCACCTGCTTAAGTGACGGTAAGATTTTTAAAAGTGTACATATTTTCATTTACCTAACCATGAAATCGCATTAAATCCTTTTATCGTTACAGGTGAACATACCAAATGTCAGGACTGAGAAAATGTTTTCTTTTTCAAAATTATTATTGAATTGTTTCCAAATGAATAAATAAATTTATTGTCTTTTGTCTAGACAAAAAAATACGCGTAACTTTCCAGAAACGTGCTGCGCGCGAGCGTACCCTCTATCCTCCTCGACCCCTCCCCCCACGCGCATACACACATACACACACACACACACACACACTCACACACATAGGGTCGTGCCACCACCACCAAACATCCATCACGGAATCTCTTCTATTTGGATAGTTTTCGGTTAAAATTTGACTTGTTTTGGCCTTTTTATCCCAAAATCAGCCAAAATTAAATGGTTTTCTGGGTTTTTTATCTTTTTTTATCCTAATTCTGATATAAACTAGCATTACTTGCAATTTGATACCCGTCCGAGCAACTGGAACATATTTTCAACTTTTTCTTAAATACATAAAATTAAGAAGATGTTTCAAGGTTTAGCAATCGAATTAATGTTTGGCAAATTAATTTTAGGTTTTTATATATTCAAATAATGTAATATTAAAATGACAGACGTACTATAATGATTTGAAATTTAAAAAAAAAAAAAAAGATCGCGTATGGCATATCATTGGCAATGATAAAAGTGTCTGGCAATAAAAAAATAGTGTTTGGTAAACCTATCTAAAGATAAGAAATTAAAAATTTAGCTTCTTGAAATACTTTCAAAACCTTGGATTATTACCTGTACAGGTAGGATGCGCACCAATGAACGCAACCGCTACCGCCAGCCAGATAGCCTAGGCTCTACCCAAAAGAGGAAGAAGGACAACATATTAAAAAATAAGCTGACCTGAAATTCTTTCTCGAAAACGTTGCTAGCTCCTATACTATAAGTACGGAATGTGTTCCGTTCGAAAAAAAAAACGAACGTGTGCGGCAGTCAATGTATTTTATTAGCATTTGATGGATTCGGGTCTCCGAATTCGGAAAACGAATGTATGCGCCCAGCCTAGCACACCGTCGGGTCGTAGGCGGTCTTGATCTCTTCTACCGCTACACCAACGGCCTTTGCTCCTCAGTGCTCTCCTGCATGATACCGCCGCGCGATGTGCCTACCAGACAGACTTTGGCCTCCCATTCTAACCACGTCGAACTTCGTAGCTCCTTTGTCCGGAAGGTACCGAGAGTATGGAACAATCTACAAGATGAGACTTTTTCCAGTTCTACTAACCTTAAGCATTTAGGCTCCTGCCTGCGCGGCTGCTTCGGTTTAAAAAAAAGAAACCCTGGACTGAAAAGAGGCTCTTGATTGAAAATCAATTCATGAACCAGCCGATGGTAGGTAAAATACATTTTAGTTGCTTTTTTTCGAGCTTACGGGGATTCTGGGCATGATGACAAACGTTTTTCTGCCAGTGACCCATCTATTTGTTGTCCACGGCCGTAAACCTTGAAGAGGTCTTTGCTGCTCGCCTCGCTCGTCTTACCTCTATCTAGATTCAGACAACTTTATACTTGTGCTGCCATCTGTTTTTTCTTAGAAATAAGTACCATTACAGTTTTCTGTACTGCTTACGTTGCTACCATCTATTGCGTTCAAAGTAAATCAGTTGTATTCATCAGCATCTTCATCAAAGCTTTCTACAATCAATGGTGTTCAGGCCAAAATAATAGCTTTTAAAACAGTTTTCTTCCTTCTTATGTCAATTTTTTCTGACAAGTCGTCGAACACGCTGCGCTGTTGGAATAGTGCTCCCTCCTCCCTCACCCTTCCGGAAAAAAATCATTTTGTACTTGGCAGTAGGTATGTCAGAGTGTGGTGCAGTGATTTTCTGGAATTAATAGCAATTCTCCTTTATTGTTTTAGTAAGACCAAGTAAAACTGGAGATTCATCGAAGATCCGGGTTTTCTTAGGACGGTTTACTGTTTTTACAGTACAGTGAGTACATTTTCCTACATTAATTGTAGACTTTTAGCAGGTCAACATGCTCAGTATGTGACACGTCGACTACTTAAAGCCTGATAATACGAAATTATTCGCGTTAAATTTTTCAATTAAACATAGCTACTGTTTGAATTTAGAGGTCCTGTACTTCCTGAAGCAAATTTATTACCTAGATTTGTCTATTTCGTCCGTAACTTACGGACCATCCATATGTTTACTAGCTGTGTATGTCCGCGTGTCGCTTTTTTATATATTTAACAGTATTTCGCAAAGAATGTTGTCTCTAAACTGCCCAAATTCGAATTTACAATCTTTCAATCAAACGAAAATTTAGTGTGGCATTTAATGCTACATCTTTATCAGACTTGTAGAAATAGACAGTCCTATAACCTGTATTTTTTTACCTTTTCATCAACCTACATCACAAATGGATCATAAAGAATTAATTTCAACAAAACTAGAATTTAAAGGTGTTTTCATTTCAATAGTTTTATTTCGAACAACTTCCATTATCTATACAGTTTTTGAGATCATGACATCGCAATTCGTGGTATCTTCAGTCATCTTCAGTTTGACCTGAAACATCCACATTGTCTACAGAATAGTCTGAGCACCCCCCCAATCTTTATTCTCCCCAAATAGCAATGCAAGGCTACAGATTTCACTGTCTGGGGCCCCTTCATCCTAAGGCCAAGAGCCTCATGTGGACCCAGGAGCCCTTACATAGCCTAAGACAGTCATGTATGTGTGTATCATATACGAGTTCCAACTAAAAAAAAGCAATCAGATTAGAAGTTTTACAAATTCAACCTACTTGACAGTTTTATTTCATCCCCTACCCATTTATAATTTTTGTCTTTAAAAAAATGTTATGGGCCTCACTAACAGAAAAAAATCATAACTGAGCAAGTCTCTATCATTTTTGGTCTTTTTGACATCACTTGGCTGCCTCTTGACTAACATTCAAAAATTGCTAATCATTTTCAACATTGCCATATTCAGTTACCTAGTGTCAAAATTTGAACAAAGTCTAAATGACAATTTCTGACTTGTAGAGGGACCAAGTATTACCAGAAAGTATGAAATAATCGACAATACAATGTTTTTGTAGGGTAGTTTTTAAAAGTCACTACTGCACTGTATGGTTGCCACTTGTTTTCAATTCAATTTGGGAACTTAATACAAAATTATGTTACGTGTTACATTGTTATGCTTTTAGCTTATATATAACCAATAACAGATAAAAATATTGCTTCAGTAGACATTCAAAATTTATATATATCGTAGGCAAAATTCACACAAGCAGTATTTACTACGATCCATCAGTATTTATCATGGAATGTGATATTTATTGACAATGTTCCCTGGACATCAGTAATTATTGAAATATAAGGTTATGTAAAAATCCACTGACACTGACAAAATGATGAGTATATACAAATAGTGATGATATGGACTACAGTAAATACTGATTATGTTATATTCGCAGTAGAAAAAGTGGAAAACTAGGACAAGCATAGGACATGTATCATAAAACCTTCCTACAACTTATTATGTGATACACAATGCTTGGTTTTGGGGGCTGGATTTTTAATTTGGCTGGCTGATTGGGTCATCAACTTTCGTAACAGTTGACTTCACTGATTAGTCTTCTTTGGCATTTATTAGAAATGTTTGTGTGGTCCAGGCTTGTTATCAGTGGTTGATTTAGAGAGGAGTACCCCCTCTCTTAACATCCAAGTCTGCCATGTTTTTCAAGATAATGGTATATATTGCTGTATCTTGGGGTAAAGATTACCTTAAAAATTACCTTGTTAGACCTGAATTGTTACATATGCACCCCTTCTCTAGACGTATCCCACCCCCATTCTTCCATTGCCATGAGGAAAATATCTTTTTACAAATAAAACCATTATTTTAGTAATGCTGCTTCAAACAATTAAAAATGATATTAGTTTGTTACAAAACTTGTCTATTATTGTTGCTGATAGTGCTAACCTTCAATTATTTTTATGATATAAAGTATTCTGAAAGAACGAACTGATAACTGTGCTGAGGGATAACTTCGAGTGTATAACTAGATTAGAAATATGTAAATATAAAGCACTGGCAGATGTATCTTCCATAATACCAACATTATCAGAAGCATGACTATTGACATGGTAGTGTGTTTAAAAATATTTCATTTGCACTTGTACAGATCTGCCTGATTTATTTCTCCTCTAAATTTTTATCATCATTCAGATATCTAGCATCATACAAAAGATAAGCCGTCTCTACAACTTATGAGGAACAAATATCTATCTATATTTTTTTTATCATAATCCATTGTTTGACAAAACTTTGATGTCGAATCAGATAATTGAGATTATTTTGCCAAAACATTGGTATTACTGTAATTAATACAGATGAAACACTCTGACAATTGGGCATTTCTAAGTTTAACGTTAATTCGTCTGTTATCTTTGGTTGCTGTATAGATCTTAAAGTACCACTTGAATGTTGAAGTGTTCAGGGTAGAGTACTCTCATGGCTGGCCAACTCTGTTTTAATGAATTTGAGAATCCGTTCAGCAGCGAGTATTGCCAAAAAATTAATAAACCGTCACACTAATGTAAATTGGAATTTCATGTAGATTTCAAAGAATGTTACTATCACAGCAAGGGTACTTACTTTTGAAAATTAGTCCAGTGCACTACTGCAATGGTGAGAGTGCTATTTCGAAAAATACTCGAGAAAACAAATTCAGAACACTGAATCTTGATTTTTGAGGCTATGTACCAGTTTTCCAAAGACTTTGGAATGTTCAAAAACATTGAGTAGTCACAAGAATTTGGCCTGTTGATTTTGACGCGGCGCAAACGAGTTTGAGTAGGGTTGTAGCCAATTGTCACGGAAATATTGCAATTACAAAAAATTTTGAGATGGGACATTGCAACTTTTTAATTTTTATGAAGTTTTGACACAACACTACTAAATAAAAAATGTCACGCACCTAGAGTTTTAAATGGTTTTCTATCATTGCATGGGAAATGGGAACTATCGGGTAAATCTAGTCGATTCCATAGTAATCGCGAATATTTGGGAAAATGAGAATTATGTTTCTTGGGCGTTATTTGACATGTACACCACGAAAAACCATGTAAGTAATTTCCGTCTGTCTGTCTGTCTGTCGTTCTGCCCGCTAATCTTATAACCGCCTATAACTTGAGAAGTACCACTCCGATTTCGATGAAATTTTTACACAATGTTACTTCTATGCCAATGTCGCAAAAAAGCATGGAAAGTACAGAGCCAATCTAATCGAACGTTTTTTTTATCACATTCTGAAACCCTTGGAAGTACGATTCAAAATTCGGCTATAACCTAATTCCTACATAGAATCAAATAAAGAAACTGAAAATGAGATTTATTGCGTTCTATGTTACAGTGTTGCTGTAACGACTTGGCGCGACTCAGGACACTCAACCTAACATAATGCAGCAACCAGAGGAAATGGTAGTAGGGGGATTGGCGTCGACTGTGTACGAGGAGGGCTCCTTTGACGGCGCTGGTGGATCTGGTGGTGGCGTCGGAGGCCCCATGATGATGCAGCAACAGCAGCAGCCGCCTCCGGTACGCACTTACGATGACCTGTTTCCGGCGCTACCGGACGCGTCACTGGCACGCACCGCCAACCGGAACCCGATGGGCGCTTGGGTAAACAAGATGAGAGTGGGGTCCTCAAAGATCACGCATGTCTTCAGGTGAGTTAAGACATTTATTATATCGTCGGACATCTGACAATACCTGCTTTCTGACATTTTTGCCCAATTTTTGAATTATTCAGCCAAAACAATACCTACCACTGTCAACAAGTCTGTCAATGAGCGGCAATTCCAGCTATATGACAATTACGCGTGCTATTTTTCTTAACTTTGCAATGAAACACGACGTTGTGATTTCTCAGAAATATCTCACCAAAGGACAGACCCAAATGGAATGTGACTCTGTACACAGTCGCATCTAAAGAAAACTGAGAAATAGAGTTATTGAATTGCCAAATGACTATGTTAAGGCGTCAAAAGAAACTAGGACAAAACCAGAGCCATATGAGGTGATCCAATTGAGTTACGACTTCTTCAAGGACTACTCTCGAACATAGGTGCAGGGATACTCAACAATTAGACCAGGCAGGGACAATGTAGTCACGGACATCAAAGTACTATGTTATAATCCCAATGGAAAAATTGAAGTGAAACTAGACTTCAGTGTAGAGCCTCAGTAGTTGCCTATGATACCAAAACAGCTACCTGTCATTTCAGATTATGTGTTATATCTAAGAACTGTCACATGTTTTACGACAACTTGCCATATGTCAAGGAAAGAAGCTGAATCATTTAAGGTGTGACTGAGAATGCTATTATCTTTTTGATTTGTAAAAACATTAAACTTTTAATTTGATATAATGAATAACAGTTTTTCTAACACGAATCTCACTAAATCCATCTATCCATCATAGTACAATATCTGTTAACGGGGCTCCTACAATCACGAGTACCATCTGCTGAGGTAACGGGGGGGTGAAAAGGAAACAAGGGTGAGCAGGTCTTAGACGGTTGTCGGCGCTACTTTAAAAGAGGAAAGGATGACTGCGGGTGCGTACCGAGGTAAATTTTTATAATAACAGAGTCGGATTTCGATTAGCGATCTAGCCTGTAAATCGTTCCCTATTTTGGTACTCAGCAAGTGATCATTTAGTATTATTCTCCACTTGTTACTGTTCGTCGATATTGTGTTGTTGAATTGTTGTGCTGTACTCTTGTTGGTGTGATTGTTCTTGAGTGCCTTTTTCATCAAGGTTGATAATGGACAATAAAAGGTCATATGGGACAATTTTAATTACGAATGCAGTGAGTTTAATTCATGATGAGGACAACAATAGTGTGGAGCAGTTCAACTCTATAATCGCAAAATACATTGGGGTAAGCGAATAAATTATTGCAAGAAGAGGTCTTATCATGGAAAATGTGCTGCATCTGTAGTGAGCCACAATACCCAGCGGCCTGTACATCCGGTCTAAATACGTTTGCGTTCTAAGCTTAGTTCAACCTCGTTTATCGCTAAGATGGAGCAAAGACTCAAACGCAAGAATCTTGAAAAGAAACTCAGACCAAAAAAAGCTGATATAAAAATAACTAACAATTCGGATAGCAATTCCAAAGAAAATGAATAGTTTTATGGCGAATTCAATCAATAACCTGACATTAACTACATTGATTTGGAGGTTGCTAAGCAAAAAGTTTTAGGGAAACTTAAAAAAAGTGACGAGACAGATCGAACAAGTCACCAAATCACAGGACTGTACTTTGTCGCGCCTTCATCGGAGGATAAGGTTGACAGCGTCTCGATTTGGTGAAGTTTGTAGAAGAATGCAGACAACAAGCTGTAAAGTTCTAGTAAACTCCATCATATACCCAACAGAGTTTTCTAGTAAGGCAATAAAAAAGGCAATACAAAAATCACTGGACACGGCAGTTCAGTCTTGTGGTTTGTTTATTGATCGTAAACATCCATTTCCGGCAGCATCCCTCCATCTACCTATTACAATAGACAAGAAATGTACTTAATCCAGGTATAAGCCTACCTGTTTATTGCTTTGCAAAAACTACCTAACTGTTTCCTCTTATTTTGACGGCATAAGATATTTTTATGACCCTTATTCAATTGTCACCATGTACCACATGACCCTTGTAAACATAATTGTGCTTACTGATATGAATAAACGAATTTTAATTTGAGATCTTGAATTTATTTTAGGAGATATATCAAATTATTTGAATACATTTTTTCTTAGTCGGAACGCACCGTCGCGTCGCTTGGACTGGCAGGACGAAACAGTAGACGAATTTCTCCCAAAAACCGATTTGCACTTCACAGCTTACGTTTCATTTTTATTATTTCCATATGAAACTCTTGCAGCGTGCTAAAAACAAAGTCCACAGGGTGCTAACGATCCACTTTTTCGATTTTATCCACTAGGATCTTTTTAAAATATCAAGAAGTAAATAGTAAGCATTTCAACCCACCATAAGTCTTGCGTAAAGACAAAATTTTGTAAAAAACTCTGATAGCACCTTAGGCAATTATGTCCTGCTTATATCCAGAAAAACATCACAAACTGCAGAACACAAATTGAAGGTAACTGCGAAATGGGTACATTTGACGGGTCATGAAATTCAAATGAAAATGCAGGTATAAAATCTACCAAATTATCGTTCTCAAAAACATATTTCCTTGACATATCGATAATTTTAAAGTTCCACGCTAAATTCCCCTATACTTGACTGGAGTGATATCCGAATTTATTCTTCCCTACTGTCGGTAGTTGCAGATCTGTTGGCTCTTGGTGTTAAACCTATAGAGCAGATACCGATTTTTTTCAAATCGTGAGCACATTAGTTGGATTTTCGTTACTTAAATTTCCTGTAATCACTGGGATCAAAAGCTTCTGAATGATATAACGTGTTTCACTGATTTCAACCCCCCCCCCCCTTTTTAAGCAGTACAATTTTTTTATGTCAATGATTAGGAACCCCTGAAACGTCAAAAACGGAGTTTCAGCAATTGTTACTTTTTCTTTTTTGCCTATAGCACCGTTGCCAGTGGAGTAGAACTACAAAGCTTTGGCAGTGTGGAAAGTTCATAAAAATCCGAGCGGTAATTTCCAAGTTGATGATAAGTGATACAGTTTTTCGTGATGTAGATGCCATATGACTTAAAAAAACATAACATCTCATTTTAGGAATTTTTCGCGATTACAATACATCCTCGCCAATGGCTTGACAAGTAAAACGGCTTTAAAATCGATGATATCTACGAGATATTATATGAAATTGGGCCACCAAATTATCTGAATACGTCCTTTCTTAGTCCGTACATTGCGCCGCAATGCTTGTGTTGGCAGCATGAAACGGTAGACAAAATTCGTCCAAAATACGATTTATAGAGGTTTGCGCGCTTCGGAATTGACGCTTTATTTTTTGATATTTTTGGATGAAATTTTCACAGAGTGCTGAAAACAAAACCCCACAGGGTGCTATAGAGCCACTTTTTAATTTTTTTCACTAGGTTCTTTTTAAAAAAATCGCAAAGTTGAACAGAGAAAGTGCGCACTTCAACCCAACATAAAACTTGTGCAAAAACAAAATTTCAAAAAGTGCTCCTATAGCACCCTGGGCAATTATCTTCTCAACATACTGTATGAATTTCATTCAAAAATATTGAAAAATGGAGTGTCAGTTTTGAAGCAGCTGAACCCTTGTAAATGGCTTGAAACTCACTGCGTCGGAGCCGCCTTAACAGCAAAGAAAGTTAGCAGAAATATCAGCTAGCTGCACTAATTTTGTCAATTAGAGCTTCATTTAGATAAAAACGCATTCAATATTTGTTAAACGTCATTTATTTTTGGTGACCAAAGTTGTAGAGTCTTAAGGCGGGTAGTATAAAATTGATAAGTTTTTTTTTCGTTCCTTACAAAATTACGGTTCCTGCATATAGTAGGTATTGTCAGATGTCCGACGATATGCAGGTGTAGGTCAGGTTTTTCTGAGTGGGTCAATCACGATCCTCCACTGCGATTCACTGGTCTGTTGTTGCTGACACCTATGTATATTTACCTCAATAGCCCCAACTTTTTGAGGAATTGAATCAGCTTATTTGGAGAAACATAATGTCAGGTCTTCCACTTTAGTCAATAGGAGGTCTGTAAATTAAGTGATGAGACTGTATTTTTTTTATTTTTTAAATATAATTACGACTCTATTTTGTCACCAAATAACTTCCTTCTGAAGCCACACAGCTGGTTCTTCCACTTCTCATAGCAGTGCTGGAACTCCGATACTAGCTTTCAGCTGTTACAACCATTTGAATGTTTTCGACTATCCCAAAATGAGTCCCCTTAAGGTGATTTTTCAACTTCAGGAAGAGAAGAAAGTCACAAGCACTCAAATCACGCGATTAAGGAGCCACAGGATTTTTTTTACTGGCTAAAAACTGGTTTATTGCTGTATGATAAGGAGTATTATCGTGATGTAACACACAGTTGTTTTTGAACGGTGGTGTGAGTAAAATTTAACTATTTCCCGATCATTATCACTCAAGCTATATACTTTAAAAAAAATATTAAACCAACAAAATTAAATTTGGATATCCCTCTCCTAGATGAAAATTTTGAATTCGTTGGTATTCATTTTCGAATTAATAATAAAACTTGGTTATTAATTAATATTTACTGACCTCCTTCCGGTAACATTGCTGCTTTTTTGGATACATTTGGGGACATGCTCGGTGTAGTTGCTGTTGGCTATGACTGTCTGGTCGTCACAGGAGATTTTAACATTGATTATCTGAGTGAATCTAATCACACCAGGCGTTTTAAAAATATATTGCAGTCATTCAATCTCTCTCAAAAAATACCTGAGCCAACTAGATATGATATGTTGACATCACACTCTGCTTTGATTGATATGATTATTGTAAGTGAAAATTTGTTAACAGTTAAATCAAGAACTATACCAATAGACGAGAATATAACAGACTATAATTTAGTTTATTCGGTCTTTAACATTCCAAAAATAAACATTTCTCCAAAATACGTTACTTATCGCGATTATAATAATATCCGTGAACAGTCATTTCTTATGATGGTATGCAGCTTCCGTGGAATATTATTTACTATTGTACCAAAGTAGATGAAAAGGTGAAATTATTTAATAAATATATTTTAACAATCATTGATAAACATGCTCCTCTAAAAACAAGAAAAATTAAGATAGAAATGCCGTTTTTCCCTGGATAACCAAAAACATAAAACTGTTGATAAAAATTAGAGATAAAGCACATAAAAAATACTTAAGAACCAAAAGAGATCAGCACCTTATATATTATAGACAACTAAGAAATTTCACTAAGCATGCTATTATCCGCGAAAAAAACAAGACGATTTTTGGAAAGCCGCGCGAAGGCTTAATCTGACCAACCAGAGGACTCATACTGAACTTCCTGATAATCTCTTAAATCCATCTGCGATACATGATTTTTTTCAGATGACTGATAACATGCGAGACACTGCATCATTAAACTTAATCAGTTTTTATGAAAATAATCAAGCTGTAAATAATAATTTGGAATTTCATTTGATAGATCGGAGCAGACTAATACAAATTGTTAATTCCATTTCATCAGGTGCGCTTGGAGAGGATGGCATATCCATCAAAGACATAAAATTGTGCCTTCCTTTCTGCGCAAATGCATTGATTAATATTATTAACACAAACATGCCTTTTGGAAAATACCCTAAATCTGTAAGTGATGAATATAACTCAATATACCATTTAAACATACAAGGAGTCCTGAATAATATAGATGAAGTTCAACAGTTTCTAAGATGGAGAAAACCACTTGTATTATGTCTTACCGAAACACATGCTACAGAAGACATCACTGATGGTGAATTACAAATTACTAATTATAAAACCTACAGATGCAACTCCAACTCCAGACATACTGGAGGTGTAGTGATTTATGTTTACCACAAAATACAGATCACATTATTCGATTGTACCACTTTAGACTATGCATACTGGTACGCACATATACAGTTCAAATTATTTGGGAAACGTTATGATCTTTGTACTTTTTACCGTTCACCAAACAGTGATGCAGATACATTTTTAACGTTTTTTGAAGAAAAATGCGAAGAAATGTGGAATTTTAGAAACAATATAATACTTTTAGGTGATTTTAATTTAAATTATTATGGTAAAAGCATGAAAACAAGAAAATTGAAAGAAACCATAAACAACTATGGGTTCAAGCAAAAAATTGAAGAGATTACCAGAATAACATCATTATCAGAGACTTTGTTAGATCTTGTTATTGTAAATTTCGAATGTGCAGGGATTAAAGCTGTACATACACCTAAAGTTAGCGATCACAGTTGGACAATGCTGCCCTTGGTAGGGCATTTTTCTGATACAAAAATTAAAAAAATCGTAAATACTATTAAGTACGAAAAACTTGAACGAGAACTTGCTGGCTGCTATTGGAATTTTGGTGAGAATATGGAAAAAATATATGGCAACATAATAGGAAATATAAAAACTTGTTTAGATCTTGCAACTGATAAAAAAGTGATTTGCTCGACAAAAAATACACCCTGGTATAACAAGAATATTAAGGTAGCTCAAAATTTGAGAGACAAACAATACAATAAATGTATATTCACAAAATCAAATTATGATTGGGAGGTATATAAAACTCTTAGGAATAAATGTGTATATGTAATTAGAGAAGAAAAAAGAAAATTATACGATAAACAAATCGATAATAACAAGTGCGACAGTGTAAAGATGTGGAAGACTTTAAAAAGACTGATCAATTCGAAGCCGCATGATTGTGTAAATCAAGTTCAATTCGAAAACGGTACCGAAACAAATTCTTTGGTGATTGCAAACAAACTAAATGAATATTTTGTGGAAAGTATTGTTGATATTGTAGGTACTGCCAATGCTGCACCTGACTATATGAAAATCAGTTTCCAGGGGGAAATGTTGCATACACTTTCAAAATTTCACAGCGTATCATTGAATTATCTAAGAAAAAAAGTAAACAGTTTAAAATCAAATAACAACTGTGCCGAAATGACTACTAAAAACGTGCTGAAAAACTGTTTCGAAATTTTGGGATATCCTGTATTAAATTGGATCAATTGTTCACTGAGAAGCAGTTCTTTCCCTGAAAATTTGAAATGCTCTACAATAACACCAGTTCCCAAAATAAAAAATTCTAAAAGATGCAGCGATATGAGACCAGTAAATGTGTTACCAGGCATTGAAAAATTATTAGAGTCCATAGTGCATGACCAATTAATGCAGTTTATAGAAGAAAACAAAATTTTTGTGGAGGCACAAGCAGGCTTTCGCAATAAATATTCCACAGAAACAGCTTTCCAGTTGGTAACTGAGAATTGGAGAAGAGCCATAGACTCAGAAGAAGTTGTCATAGCAGTATTTTTGGATTTGAAGAGGGCATTTGAAACGATTGATAGAGATATTTTGTTAGGTAAATTGAAGGCATATGGTATAACAGGAAGCGTTTTAGATTGGTTTAGAAATTATTTGTCTAAAAGGATGCAAGTTACAAAAGTTTATGACACTATTTCATCAAAAATTGAAAATACGTTGGGTGTTCCACAGGGCAGTATCCTGGGACCACTTCTTTTTATTTTATACATAAATGATTTACCTGCCATAGTCAAAAAATGCAAAATTAAAATTTTCGCCGATGACACTATGATTTATATAAGTACTAAAATATAGCAGAAAAATTATCTATAATACCATCATTCTTCCAAATTTCTTGTACTGTTCGACTATTCTATATTTAGCAAATAATTCCATTTTTGAAACACTGCAAATTTTACAAAGTGCATGAGAATAATACTAAATAAAGATAAATATACTCCAATTAGGCAAATGCTTAGCAAATTAAAATGGCTCAATGTAAAAAATTTTAACAAATATCTTGTAATGATATTCATTTATAAAGTAAAAAATAATATATTTCCATCAAGTCTAACTAATTTAACATCATCAAATGTCGACCATCATTTACATAATACCAAAAATAAAGATGACTTCCATTTAATGACCAAAAAGTATAACATATGCTACAAATCTGTATTCCATCAAGGGTTGATTGAATATAATAAATTATACTCGGAGATAAAAGACCAGAAAACTTTGACAAAATTTAAAGTAAAATTGAGAAATCACTTGTTAAATCTACAATTATAGGTTGCCCAGCATTTACATCATACACCATATGGCTTGAATTTACTAGTTCTAAGTTGTTTACAATTGTTCTGTTTATGTAGCCAAATGTGCTAAATAAATCTTTCTACTACTACTTCTGTTTGGAAAAAGGCTATTGTGAAACCCATATCAAAGGTTGGCGAGCCTAAAGAACTTCAAGACCTTAGACCAATTAGTATTTTGTCCTCTGTGTCAAGCTATTTTGGATTCTCACCTACTGCAATAAGTTTTTTAAAAAGTTACCTAAGTACTCGATCAAGCTGTGTTATGATTTCTCAAGGATCCGTTTGCCTCAAATCTGAATTTAAACCTGTAAAGCAAGGTGTCCCTCAAGGATCAATCCTTTCGCCCTTGCTGTTTAGTATTTATGTGGCAGATATGTCTGAAGCTGTTGCTTATGCAAGGCTTCATCATTACGCCGATGACTCACAACTTTGTATTGCTATTAATAACGACAATTTAGATACAACCGAAAATCACATGAAAAATATAGTTTATGGGAGGTCGTTGGCGTACACTACTAAAAATGCGATACAAAAATTCCAGAACGCCTGCATGCGATTTTCATTCAACATACCTTATCGTAACCACATAACACCTTACCTAAACAATTTGTCTATACTAAATATGCTAAATCGCAGGAAACATCATTTATTTAATTTCATCTATAGAATAATAAAATCAGGAAAACCTCCGTATTTGAAAAATGAGCTTTTAACTTTTAATCATTATTACGGGACAAGACATAACCAGAATTTTTTTATTACTCCTCGACGTAGGTCTGCAGCATTTCAACGTTCTTTTTCATTTCTTGCATTTAAAATGTGGAACAGTCTAAATAATGATGTAAAGGTAATGTCACAAAGAGTGTTCTCAAGGTTTATAATGGCCATGCTTCTTCAGGATCAATAATACAATAATGATTGTGATTGTGCACGGATACTTGTTGTCAAGTTTATTATTTCAAATTTATCTTTTTATTAAGATGGAGAAGCGAGCGTGTGATGATAGATGTTGTATATGTGTGTAAATGAATTTCGGAGTTGTTAACTGTATGAGGGTTCGTCGGTGTGGCTTCGCGTCTGTTGCTTTCTGCCGCTTTTCGCCCCCTCTCCGGTGCTCCCCACCCGTCGGAATGTTGACTTTTTAAGTGAGTAAATACATTTTTTTTTCTTCTGCGATATCAATGGTTCATGCTCGTAATAAATGAAGTCATTAAATTCCAAAATATTGTTTATATATTATAATATGTGTATGTGTAAATTAGTGTAACACAGGGCATTTTCACACCCACCCTACTTATGTAAGGCTTGGTGTTAATGGTCATTTGATCGAGGATTTGTCCTTTTTGCCAAAAATATTAAGTGTGTGTATTTTCTATAATACGGTAAATATAATGTTTTTTTTTTGTTTTTGTTTTTTGGCAAATACATGTATTTTGAATTTGAATTTTGAAAACCTGATGGCATACCATTGCTCAAAATTGATGTCACTCACTTTTAGAACACAATAGACAAAACTGTTTCACAAAAATAAATCGCTACGGACAACCAAATGACTAGAGCGAGTTGAAACTTGTACTGAAGGCGGATCACATGTTCCCCTGTCCCCCCTCCAAGCCCGGCGCCTGCAGTGTTGCCAGATCGGACGCTACCTTGCCAGTCTCAACTTATTTTACAGACCTTGTACTACTACAAGTTGGTGTATTGTATCTGGCTCTGACAATAGCAGGGTATGTACACAAAATGTGCTTAACTGCTACATCTTTCCAAGCACAATTTGTGCTTAGCATTTTCAGCTATAGGCAACCTGTTTGTGTGGTAATACATTCCGCATGGCCGATTTACAGTCCCATTAAACATTAAAGCTGTAAGACCCTTTAGCCGCAGGAGTGAGTCTGTTGAATTGTTTTTAAAATTGGTTTTGCTGCTTTAGTATGGATTAACCCTGGTAATTCTTAATAGTGTTGATTGATCTTCCCATTCATCTTCGCAGAAATTATATGTTTAACTGTAATGTATGCGGTCCAGATGGCTCGGGACCTACCAAGAGTGTACTCGCCTGACATTTATCGGCCGATCCCTAAGTTTTACTACACTAATTTTTACTACCCTAATTTTTACTATTTCATGTCTTCATATGCATTCCTTATTTGGCGTTCTCGGAAATGCTTTCAGTTTTTCCATGCAGATTGTCACCCGGTTATAGAACAACTAACGGTAAAAATTAATCACGGATGCCTTGCCGGTCGATCGGAAATTCTTCAGCTTCTGTTTAAACGAGTGTAGTTCTTTACATTTTATCAGTACTTATAATATGATGGGCTAATCATTATGGAAAAATCTGGAATAGATAAAGAGAGTTAAATAGCAGGCATGTTGATAATGAATTTTAATATTTGTGTATTCTAATGAGGAATTCGTTTGAACGTCGTTATGCTTATAGTTCCGACGTGTTTAAACAAAATAAAGTCGCCTAGTTTGCACTTTCTTATCGCTACTTATTATTTGTAGTTAGAAACGGATCTTGAATAGTTTCATTTGAAATAGGTAGTAACTCGAAAGCATGCTACAATTCTACTTTAGCAGAATAGTTTTTAAAATTTGCGTAGAATATTGGGGATTCCTAGAATTTGGTCCCGTTTTCAAACAGTTTTTGGCGCTGACTATATTTTCATATAAATTTGATTCTTGTCGACGATTCCCTTTTCGCTGTGGTGGGTCCGTGACAGGAGGCACGTAGGGGGACTTGATAAAATTGCTGATACGTAACTTGCCGCGTGTGCGTTATGGCTGGCGCGAACCAGTAGCCGCATACCCCCAGAATTCCATCCAGATTTCTAAAAAAAAAAAATACTATCAAGTCTCAGTTTATGTTTTTAACTTTGTACTGACATTGAGACAGCTCGAATTATTTGTCTTGGAATCAACCGAGTAATTAATTCTTATCGGATTGCTTAAATCGGTTACAAATTTTGATCAGGAAATGATGGGTCATCAAACATTCATGTCTGATAAATATCAACTGCAAAGCTCCACCTCCTCTACGTTTTAACGTAGGTGCTCAATAAAAGCATTTTTACAATTGGACTTTGATTAGACATAATTGGTCTATAATTAAATGCCATGAAATTTCGTTACCTAATAATAAATTAGAGATTTCGGTAGTCGTGCAGTAAACTGTTAGCGTGTGCTGCCATTCAGTACTGAATCTTTGTATATCTACCAAAATAACGATATCTAATCTTTTGGGACTTATGTACTTGGCGCACAGTTTATATATTTGACTAGAGTGACTGCTGAAACTTGGTGTGGTTTTCATGTTCATAGGATTCCATGGTCTGGCCGAATCAAAACCATACAATATGTTGAGATTTCAGTTTATTGTAGGATGTTTGGACCACCACTGTGGTCTTTCTCATGTAATTATAATTTTATTTCAAATTGTACAATGACGTTACAGAAATTGTATAGCCAATACAAAATGAAAGGTTGCGTCAATACCACTTAAGGCGGCTCCGACGCAGTGAGTTTCAGGCCATTTACAAGGGTTTAGCTGCTTCGGAATTGACGCTCCATTTTTCTATATATTTGAATAAAATTTATACAGTATGTTCAGAAGACAATTGTCCAGGGTGCTATAGAGCCACTTTTCTAAAATAAAAAATTGTTCAGGAGTTATGGTGGGTGGAAGTGCAGATAATTGTTGTTCGACTTCTCGATTTTTTTAAAAATAACCCAGGGGAAAAAACGAAAAAGTGGCTCTATAGCACCCTGTGGAGTCTTGTTTTTAGTGCACTGTGAAAATTTCATTGAAAAATATTCAAAAATGAAGCGTCAATTTTGAAGCGCGAAAACCTCTGCAAATAGGCTTTTACACGAATTTTATCCACTATCTCGTGCTGCCAGTCGAAGCAACGCGGCGGTGTGTAAGGACTAAGAAAGGACGTATTCAGATAATTTGTTGTCCCAAGTTAAACAGTAGCAGTTTTAACGTCGGTCGTTCGAGATAAACATCGGACCATTAAGTGATATTTTTAATAGACTTCAATGAAAGAGGGGAAATTTTTAATCGATTTTGATCATTTCTTTTTATACAATAGGCCATGCTTCAGAGGTGATACCACAAAAAATCATTTTTGTTCAATCACTCCAATATGGATATCAAATGGAAGCACTTGTACAAAACAGTAATACGAAAACAGTTTCAAATCAAGATGGCGGCCGTTACAAAATGGCGGATAACATACTTGCTAATATCTCAAATAAGAGTCGTCGCCTTGGATCAGATAAGTATACATCCCCACATAACTCAGTACTGCCACTCTCTTCATCCGATAGTATTTCATTACACAATTGTTCAAGCCTTTTTTGCTCCGCTTCGTAATGCGACATCACAAATTTGGTATTCAATAATTTATAAACAGTAAAGCAATTTGGACAAGATGACGTACAATACCAACAACGCTTCAATAATAAATGACACAAAACAGTGCTCAACGCGCGACATGATGCAAGTCTTGACTTGCAAAAAACGCGACGCGACTTATGTGCCACGCGACCCGACTGGTCTGTGGGCCACGCGACATACAATTAGTACCTCAAAAATGATAGGATTTGAGAAAAAAGTCAAGTCAAAATATTAAACCGAAACTTAAAACAAGCTAATTTGACAATAATAACAGTTTGGCCCAGTGGACTGGATTTTCAGATTCTACTGTGGCGCTTAACGTGTCAATGTGACATTTCAATATTCGCCATCTAACAGACTAGATAAAGCTAGCCGATGCTACGTGCTATTGAACCTGACGATTGACTTTTATTTAAATAAACAATATATACATAATATACAATAAATAGTGAACATCTGGTACTAGTACCAAAATGGAAGAGATTAGCATAACATCTCGCACATCGCTGCTAAAGCGAGATCTGCACACCGCATTTGCCGACACGAAGGGGTTAGTAACGGCGTACAATGTAATATGCTAATCTCTTCCATTTTGGTACCCGAGTACAGCAAAAATAGCCAATTCTCAAGAACTCTTTTTCTTGCTCAAACGGTTCTCTTGTGCCTTCAAGATCACATCGGGTTCGCGGATTGGCATATTTCTGCTTTTTCTGGGATCGACCAGTTCTGGGAGCAAGCAGTTCATGTAGAAGAATTTCAATTTCTCTTCCATTTCATTTTTCCAGAAAACGTCATCCTTTCGAATGACGTCTATTTTCAAACCATACGGGGTCCAAACACCAAGCACACAGTACTCTCTTTGTGCAACGTGTAGCTGCCCTTGAATTTGGTAATACCACTTATGTTTTTTATTTATTTCATCGTTTATCCAAAACGTAATTTTTTTGTTCAGAATGCCCTCTTCAGGGGTCATTTCTCTAGCCGACCATGGACATTTAATTTCTAGCAGACCTTTTTCGCCTATCAAACCATCTGGCGATGCTGCCAGAAATGGATGGGTCCTATCAATAAACAACCCGCAAGATTGTACTTCTGATTGCGAATATGATTTCTCTATTTCTGATTTTGCCACGCTTTCATGCTTTTTTCCATAGTCACATGCATTGCTAAAGAATTCGGTTGGGTATATTATGGCGTTTACTAGAGCTCTGCAACTTGTTGTATCTCTTCTTCTACAAACCTCACCAAACCGAGACGCAGTCAACCTCATTCTTCGATGAAGACGCCACAAATTGCAATCCTGAGATTTTGTGGCTTGCTCGATCTGGGAAATTTTGGAGTCGGTTTTTGCAAGTTTTTTCAAGAATTCTACCTTGGCAGCCACTATATCGTCGTTGCTCATGTCAGGCTTCTCACAGAATTCCCCATAGGATGCGTTCTCTTTAGTATCACTATCTCTGATTTTAATTTTCCTTGGTTTCAGCTTCCTTTTCAGATTTTTGTGCGCTCTCCTTTCTTCAACTTTAGCAATCAAAGAGGTTGGACTGAAACTAGGGAGTAGCCGCTTTTGGATCACACAAACAGGTCGCTGTGTATTGTGGCTCACTACGGCTGCAGCACATCTTCCTTGGTAGGATCTCTTCTTGCAATAATTAATCCGTTTACCCCCAATGAATTTAGCTATGATTGAGTTAAACTGCTCTACAATACTATTATCGACGTCATGAAGTAAACTTACTGCATTTTTAATCAGAATTGCCAGAAATGATATCAGCCTCTGGTGCAAATCTAAAAAAAAAAAGGTATACACACCTGAATTTGAAGATCCATGCCATCTGTCTCTGTTAGAGAATGCATATGCGAAACCTTGCTGTCATTTTTAAGCTAAAATAACATATAAAATATAGTTATAATAGTAACTACGTATAGTCTAATTTATTGGCAAAATGAATGCTAAAATTCATAATTGTTTTGGTACCTACTTTTCTATCTGGAAAACGTTTTTTTTTCCTGTGCGTATTTAAATGCGGCTTCTTCGAGACGCCACGTTTATTTCTCTTATTGTTCATTTTTGATACCTTGATAAGAAAGACACTCAACAATAACAGCACAACAATAACAACACAACAATAACAACACGATAATACAACAATACAATAACGGTAATAAGAGTAATAAGGGCTGAGTATACTATGCGCCAAAATAGGGAAACAGTCGTACGCTAGATCGTATATCCAAATCAAATCCGACTCTGTGCAATATGCAAATTCAACCAGGCACGCGAACAGCACACCTCTGCGTATTACTATCCTTTTCTAACGTAGAGCGCTTGCCTTGTCACAACGCCGTCCTACTAGCCTTTCCCTATCACCCCCCCGATTCCCCTCAGAAACTCTGCTTGACTGTGAGAGCGCCGTTAACTAAAGTAGTTTACCTCTGACCTATTTCTTTCTTGTATAATGGTTACGTATCTTAAAACAGCTACAACCTGAAATGTTTTATGCTTTAATTTCATTTGGGGAGTTATACAAAATTTTAAACACATGCAAATATGGGTTTTTTCAGTGGAAGATAACCTATGTATTGGATAATTAACCTTGACTGTTCGAGTATTTTAACAGTTTGCACCTCAAGCTCAAATAAATGTTTATTTAAAAAAATATATATACAGTAATGGACAAAAGTATATAGACAAAATAATATTGTGCTGTATTTCTTTTTTAATTTGTTTTATTAATACACAACCTGTATTCATAATTCGTTATAGCATAATACTTACTTATACATAAATAAACTCATTAGACTCCCTTCAATAAAAAATTAATTGAAAAAACTGGAACTATGAAGGGCAAAAATATATAGACAAAGCAAAACAATTATAGAAAAAAGAAGCAAAGTTCATTGAATTATAGAAAACCAACCATGTTTGTGTTAATATTTTGTAGCATAACCATTATTATCAATCACCGCCTGGCATCGTCTCGGCATAGATTGTAGAAGTTTCTTGATGTAAGATTCATCAATCTGTCTCCATGTTTGCTCTAAAGCGGCAAAAAGTTCATCATTGTTTGAATAATTTTTATCTTGTATTAGCTTATCTAAGTATTCCCATAGATTTTAAATGGGGTTTAAATCGAGAGACTGTGAAGGCCATTTGGGAACTGGTATTTTTTCATCCAGAAAGAATTTCTTTGCGACATTTGAAGTGTGCTTCGGGTCATTATCTCGCTGGAAGATTGATCTTAAGGGCATATTGTCTTCCACATAGGGTAACATGACATGCTTTAGTATGTCTGTGTATACAAACTTACGCATAATACCATCTATTCTATGTAAAGGCCCCATCCCAAACCACGAAAAGCACCCCCAAACCATAACAGACCCGCCTCCATGTTTGACAGTGAGCAAAGTGTACTTGGGGTTCAATCTTTGTCCACTAGGACGTCTAACGTAATGAACATCATCTGATCCAAACATATTGAACTTGGATTCATCACTGAAACATACCCTCTTACTGTCACAGATGCTCCAATCAAGATGTAACCGTGCACATTGTAATCGGTCTTTACGGTATTTCCTCGAGATTAGCGGCTTCTTACTCGGGCGACGTGCAAATAACTTCAAATCATTTAATCTTCTACTTATAGTTTTCGTAGAAACACTGGCAATTCCTTTTGTCTCGATTTCGGCTTTTATTTGTCTTGGGATCTTTGGACGAAATTACTTTTATTAAACTAACTGATCTAGCATTTAGTTTTCTAGGCCAACCACTTCTCTTAGAGGCTTCCAAGATACGTTTTTGTTTATATTTGTTCAATATTGCCCAAACTGCTTTACGCTTCAGCTTCAAATTTTGGGCAATGTCGACTTGACGTTCACTATCTTTGTATAACTCAATGATCTTAGTTTTCACATCGAAAGAAATTTCTGGACCACGCAGCATGGTCTTAAAATCACTCAACTTATTCCACAATACTTGATGATCACAAAAAAATCCTCTTCTGACACGAAACTGTACTAAACTAATGTTGAAAAGAATTTGTCTACATATTTTTGTCCCTCATAAAAAAGTGCTTATATTCAGACTTGTATTGTGTTCATTGCAGATAATGTAAAAACAGGAAATTTAGTTTTTCTACTAATAACGAATTTGTTTATGGATGAATTCGTTTTCTAAAGGTATTTAGGTAAATATTCATATTTGTCTATATACTTTTGTCCATCACTGTATATGACACTCAGATGGCATATAAAGGTATATATAGTTTCATTGAAATTTAGTCCCTTTATCAGACATACTGCTCTGTTTTGAACAACCAAAATTATTTGAGTAAACCTATTGTGCCCCCAAAAAATAATCGCGTACTTTAAAATTAGCATAATACAATATTTTCATACTCGAATTATTTAGCTATCTTGCTGTTACCCTAAAACTATAACAAATGGAACTAAGCCTCTTCAGCAGTTCGAATACATGTGTTGCCCAATCTGTAAATTCATCATTATAGATGCCTAAGAACTTTACACTTTCACTCAACTGCAGTCGATGATCATCTATATTGATACAGTTCTGAATAAAGTTGAATCAGTTTTGGATTTATTCAACACCAGTTTGTTCTCAGAAAACCATGTATTCACACTTCTGCATAAGATGTTCCCATTAGTAGTTAGGACCTCTACACTTGTCCCACCCAGCACTAAATTTGTGCCATCAGCATAGTAGATAATTTTATGGTTGTTCTCATTAGCATTAGTAACAAAAAAGATCATTTTAAAAAAACGACAAACAAAATGGGCACAAGTACTACACTGTGCTAAACCGGTTGAAATCAACTCGATGTTTGACTTAACAACTCAATGTTTGACTTGTAAGTTTACCTTCCTTAGCAGTTTCAACCCCCTATTGTCTTGTATAGGGGTATGACTTGAACAGCTCAAGTGCAGTTCCTCTAACACCATATCTTTGTAGTGATATTTTGTTTCTTTTTCCATTTTTCAAATACCTATACAGTATGTTATGACAAAGATCTGAACAGTCCTGTAACATGCTGTGGTTGCGCGAGACCATCATTGTATCCTTAAGATGGCACCGCGCAAAATCAGCAAAGCCCAGTACCAGAAAACAAAATATATTGTCACAGATGTCAATTGTAATTGGAAAAAAGACCACAGTGATGGTAGAAACGTCGTAAACTATACTGAAATCTAAATATACTATATATGTAGCTTTCATTCGGCGAGACAATGTTTAATTTGAGATTTAGTATATTTTCTTGCCATTTCCTGACTTTCTTGTCATTTTAGTTTTTATTTCACCTGCATCGACTGATCTAAGCAGACATCTAAATCCATGGTATTTGCTTTAAAAATCGGTGCTATATAAAAATGCAAGCTAGAGTGAAAAGTTGTTTTGTACGCCTGAGCAATTTTTCTCATTCACTTGTAACACTTACAAATATCAAAGACATGCCAGTGTATAATATTTAGAAGAAAGTATTTAATTATTTATTTCAAGATTTACCTTTAGGATTTTTAACCTTTTGCCGTTATGTTAGTGGTATAATGAATCGAAAAGAATGCATTTTTTATATTAAAAATGATTGTCCAGTATACAGAACGATTAAAAAAATGTTAGCAATATTTTTAGGATGTAAAGTACTTCCAAAATACACGGAAATATTTCATAAACTGCCCCCAGTATGACTTAAAATCTCAGTCCAGGTTGTATGAACAGCATAACAAATATAATTGATTATTGGGTTGTTAACATGTTCTTTAAGAAGATGTCCAAATGCTGTATTTGGACGTTCGCATACAAGTTCCATCGTAGCAGCCATGTTGCCAAGTGGGATCGCTACTTTTTATTTTTTCAAGTAGGTCTTAAATAGTGAATATTTGTTCTATTCTATTTCAAAAAAATTGATTCCGCCTTACTTTAAGTTCGACGTTGGAAATTATATATATTCGATCTCACTACAACTTTGTTTGAAGAATATTCATACAATATAATGTGTTATGATATTTTTGGATGCATTTTCTGCTTTAAAATATTGCCATTGTTTTTTGTTTCTTTTGTATTCAGCATTGAATTTTTGATAAAATGCATATTAATTTTCTTGCAGGGTGCCATTCGCAGAACGCAAAGTCGACGGCCAACGATTCGGTGAAGGAGAACCAAACCACATTTGCGCGGATATCATGCGTAAAACAGGGGCCCATATCGAAATATCACAAGGAAAGGATCAATCGATAACATTCTTAGTCACAGGCATTACTACAGAAGTATCAGAGGCGAGGAAGAGAATTTTGCAACGGTTCCAAACACAGGTCAGTATGATAAGTAATGAATCTAGTATCGGGGGTCACAAGCCCTTTGTAGATGATGATTAGAAAGTAAATGAACACTGGATACCTATCACAAGCCCTCAACTGCACTCTCACTGCGATGTATTAGGGTAAAAAAATGTGAACTTTTGTAATTCCTTACCTCCGTGGGTTAAGATTTTTTTTAAATATGAACGTGTATTCTACATGTTAAGATCTACAACATATCAATTAAAAAATAGCCACATGCCATACGGGTTTTCATGGTTATTTTTAATAATATTACTTATTAGACAACTTCTTATCTTATAACGATCATTTTTTACTTGATATTATTTTCGTTGGTGTGCACTATATAAGAAAACATAGTGTACATTAATACGAGGTCTGTAAATGAAGTGCTGAGACTGATTATTTTTTTACCAACCTGAGCAATTTATTTCAGGTGAGGGAGGATTCTGATATTAACAATGAATACAGCATGACAACTAAATTAATTTATTCATCTAAATCAGTCGGAATTTTTTTACTTTTAACGTAGCATATTCAAATTTGTGATTTTCAGGCTAATAAACAACTATCGATTCCGAAAGAGCACCATAGATGGATCTTGGGCAAGAAAGGAGCACGTTTGAGAGAATTGGAGAAAACCACAGCAACGAACATATCTGTCCCGTCGATGGAAGACCCATCCGACATAATCACCATTTCCGGTACGAAAGAGTGCATCGAAAGAGCAGAACACGAAATAAGGTAATATTTGTTTGTTTGTTGAAGATTTATTTAGCAATAATGCTACAATGTCAATTTTGTATAAAATCATTCTTTTACACATTTTACTTCCCACGCCTACTGGTGGGGAGAGTATTGTAAACGCGAAAATTTTAGAAAATGATATATTAAGTTTGTTTTTGAAAGTTATATGACACGTACATAACGAAAAAGCATGTCACTCATGTCTGTCGGTCTGTCCGCTAATCTTATAACCGCATATAACTTCAGAAGTACCACTCGAAATTCGATGAAGTTTTCAAACAAATGTTACTCAAGGACGCAAAAGCTTTGTAGTTTTTGAGAATCGGTCCAGTGCCAGCAGTGGAGGCCTAAAACGTAAAAAGGAAAAATCAAAACTTCGTTTTTTGACGTTTCAGAGGATCCTGATCATTTTTGAATAAAATCTTACAGGTTAAAAAACTTGGGGTGGTGGTTGTAGGAGGTTTATCTTAAATTTTTGATACTGGTACATTTATACGTACCTATTAGACATATTTCTCACATCATATATTTTTCCGTACATTAGCCCTGAAAACTATTCTTAGGAGACGGATCGTGTGCCTATCGGCCGCGGCCCTGTTGGCGTCGTGCGCCGACCCGTGATGAGTGTTCTGGTATGGAATCATAAGTATTTATTACCGCGCTACCTAGTTTGTGGTGAAAATATTCTTTTATGCACTGATAAGAGCGTTGCGAAGTGCAGAGTCAACCACTTGACGCCATTTTCTGAATCAATTGTCTCTAATTTTTGTCTACTAAAATTACATCACCATGCATTTTGGGGATTCATGAATAATTTCATCTTAAAAATTTTCAAATTGGAACACTGTTTATATCATTATTCATTTTATTAAATTCAAATACTCCCTTTTAGAATTATAATTTTGCAGGGTGAAAATCTATATTGCCTCTAGTTTTATAGTTATGAAAATGATAATATTTATTTCTTTTACATTCAACTACTGCAGTTCTTCAAACAAAGACTTAAATTTAGCATATTTGTTTTATTTAAAATGATTCTCATAGCTTTATTTTGTAGAATTTATAATTTTGAAAGTATGTTTTCATTTGATGTAAACAAAATAGATGAACATTACAAAATATGGGAAAAAATTATGGTGTTATAAACATATTTTTTTTTGGGATACATACTAAGATTATGGTAAATAAACTCGATACTACAGGTAAATTATCCTTAAGTCATCCTTACTAAAGAATTTTTTTAAAAATATACTAAGTGACATATAAATCCGAACACCCAGTTTAAATGGTTTTATTTTGATAAAATTTTGTATAAGTACTTGATGAAGCATAATAAGTAAATGATAAAAATTTCAAAATGATTGCAATGCTTTAAAGCACTTTGACCTTTAATAATGTGTGGATGCACCCTGATGTGCTACGCATTCTCCAACGCGCCTAGGCATGCTTCTGATCAGGTGGTCAATGTCCTTCTGTGGTATCTCATTCCAGGCAACCACCAACTCCTCTCGAAGTGTTTCTAGAGTCTGAGGAGGACGTTGCAAATTGAGCAATCTCCTACCCATCATATCCCACACGTGCTCAATTGGGGATAAGTCGGGAGATCTTGGTGGCCATGGTAACAATGTGACATCATTATGTTGAAAGAAGTCTATTGTGTCTCTTGCAACATGTGGTCGGGCATTATGTTGTTGGAAAGTTGGATCTGCCAGGGTGTCAAGATAGGGTAAAAGATGTGGTTCTAGAACTTCGTGGATATAACGCTGCGCGTTCATGTTACCTCTGATGAAGATTAAAGGTGACCTGGAACCATAAGCTATAGCACCCCAAACCATAACTCCAACAGTGTGATGAACATGTCTTTCAACAAAAAACTGTGGATTCCTTCTTTCACCACGTCGCCTTCTAATCCTGGCACGACCATCGTGCATGCCTAAACAAAATCGAGACTCGTCACTAAAGACAATACTGTTCCATTCCTGATCCCAGAGTGACCGTTGTCTGCACCACTCAAGGCGATTACGTCGGTGTTCTCGAGTTAAAGGAAGGACCCAGTGTGGCCGGTATGGAAACAAGCCAAAACTTCTCATTCGTCGGTAAACACTTCGCATGCCAATAGGTCTTCCGTGTTCTGCAAACCATTCATTTGCAATGGACCTGGTAGTGGAGAAACGGTCCCTTAAGGCCAATAATCTCAGGCGGCGATCTTCACGGTCTGTTGTTCTACGGCGGCGTCCAGTGCCCCTTGCTCTATGCGTACGGCCTTCGCGAAGCCATGCCTGACAACACCTAACCACAGTGTCTACACTTCTTTGCACTCTAACTGCAATTGCCCGAAAAGAAAGTCCAGCTTCCCGAAGTCCCACTATACGGCCCCTATCAAACTCACTCAGTTGACGAAATCGTACAGGTCTCCGTACTCTAGGCATCGTAACCGATCGTAAAGGATGTCAAGAACAAAAATCCGCCAACGTTGATTCTTTACTGCGGCTGAAATATTCATTTTTAGAGCGTTAGTGAATTAAAAAAAAGCAGTATAAAAACCGGAATGTCCAACTGATAAGGCTGAAAATTTTTTCACTTGTTATTTACAGTAAGATAAATACATTCACCAACTTTTATTAAAATAAAACCATTCAAACTGGGTGTTCGGATTTATATGTCACTTAGTATATCAATCAGTATCATTAACATTCTTGGTTTCAAAAATAATTTTTATGTCTTCTCACACAGTTACGGACTACTTTGCTGTTGATTGTAGGTTCTTTTACTTGGTGAAACTCTTCCATCATATGATCGAATACTAGGGATGTCTTTTAAGTTTTGCATATGGAAATAAAACAACACGGTAGGTAGTTTTAAATGACTATTGTTTTTCGAAGTATTCTCCACGAAGATTAATACACATCTGCATGCGCTCGAACCAATATGTCACATGTCTATCTTCAATGATGAGTTTGCGCACAGCATCGACATTTTCTTGGGTGACTGCCGTTTTTGGTGCACCCACCCAGGGATCGTCGCTAAGACTCACCCGTCCACGTTTGAATTCTCCATACCAACGGGAAATTGTCGACTGATCTGGCGCTTCGTTGCCGAAAACAGACAGTAACTCAGCAAGGCATTCTTGTTGCGATAATTGTCTCTGAAAGTTGCCACGCCTTTTTTTTTGTTAATTAATAAAACACAACGATAAATGCTATCCAACGGTTGGTCCAAGCAAAACAGTTGTCTAGTGGCGTGCAAATTTAGGCCCTAGCTCAATAAAGCGGAGAGTAGGGGCGTGTTAAGAGCGCCAGTGACTTAGGACGGATTAAGCCACAACTCCCCGAGATGTTAGTCTGAACTTGTTTTGCTTGACCACCACACAAAAGGAGAATCTAAAAGAGATGACGAAATTTAAGTAACAGTTTACACAGAGAGAGCCAAATAAACAAGATATCAAATGGATCACAATATATTGATTAAAAAGAACAAAACGCACATATGCTCCACCACTGGAGTGCGAGAAAGGATATTAAAAAAAAAGTGTCTCAAAATAAAATTAGTTGGAGTTTACCATGGTATACGCATTACATATATGTTTTACGCCTAAACTACACTTATCTGGGCGGAGGTCTCCTCTCAGTTATGGCTAGGCGCAGCCGAGATGTATCCCAGGTCAAAAAGAACAAAAAAAAGGAAGCCAGTAGTAGGCACGTCACTGGGCAGGGGCTGCTTGCCTCGGTCCCAAAAATTATGATGGTAACAGGAAAAAAAACCCTAGAGAGAGAAAGACTTTAAAAATCTACTCTACTCTCTGTCTGAGATAAAACTACTCATTAAAAACAATCGCACTTGAAGCGAAACCATGTACATTTTTTTCGTATAAGAAAAGTAAAGCAAAGGTGAAAAAAAAGATAAATATGTACTAAACTAATATATCCTTGTTATAACAGCTCAAAAATCAAAATCATGATCAATGTAATAGAAGGTGCCATGTAGGCATTGCCCCCATATTTGAATACGTAGAATGTCTAATAAAATCCAGAAGTGTCTAAGAATTTCAATAAGCAATAATAAATGTATAAAGATCTATGAAATTGTTAATTAGAATGATATTTTGCCTGTTCACGTCAGGGTTTTTTCAAGGGGATGGCTTCCAATTTGCAAAACTGCAACGATGCAATTAACTGAGGGAGAAAAGACGAGGATTTTCTTTTGTTTCTATTGACAAAAAGAAAGCAGATATTGAATGAACGTTATCAGGACACGCATTAAGGCACGCTGTCCGAAGGTATATAAAAAAGAACTTACCGCTGAGGGTCAAAATCTCATAAAAAATGGAAGACTTAGCACCCAAAATAACTAAACTTAAGTCACACACCAAAAGGAAAAGGGTGCTAGTCTATGAATGGGTGCTTGGGGCCTTATATCCCAGAGTCTGGAAAACGACAAAGAGACCAATGAACCACGACCTCAACGGAAGCTGAAAAGCGAATCACCGAATACGTAACGTTCTAGATCAAGGAATCTTGAGTGGCCTTGAAGAAGATATGTTTTATAGGAAGCCAACTAACGGAGAAAAACTGCAGAGTTTTTTGCTGATCGTCAACACCATACTGAATCGTTGAGAAAGAAATATATAGATATAATACGAGTGAAATTACACAATCAATAAACTATTAAATTTGCAAAAAGAAAATCATTGAAAGGGGGTTTGGCATTGGAATGGGCACTTTATTATCAATGAAGAGAAATTCAAATTACTGATAAGTGATAAATAGAAAAAAAAAGGTTACGTGATTTTGGCACGTGACAAAGTTATAATAAATTATGGCGCGAAAATGTTCTCGATTGAGTTCCATTTTTCTAATGACTTGGTGACACTTAAACATTCACTGTAGTGAGAACACTGCACGTATTGTTCTGAAACTTAAAAACTTAAGAATTTAAGTTTACTAAAGAGTGAGGTTAAAATTCAGTACTGGCGTTCGATCCGCGCGGCCTACTTTGTTTCTATATGCAAAACTTAAAAGACATCCCTCGTAGTACAATTTTCTGTACAGTTACCATAGTAAAACACAGGAGCAATCGGGTATTTTCGTTACAACAAATTATTTTTCAGGGTACTTTCCGACGAGCAGTCGAAAAAGGCCTCAGAAAGACTGACCATCCCGAAGCACTTCCATCCATTTATTGTCGGAGCTTTCAGCAGCAACGTGAACGCTTTGATGGAGGAAACCAAAACCAAAATCAACGTACCACCACCTTCTGTTATGAAGGATGAAATCGTCATTGCTGGAGAAAAGGTGAGTAGTGAAATAATGCAAAGAATTAAAATCGATTTTAGCGGGTTACAGTGAAACTACTGATATCACTGCCGTACCAGACAGTAGGTATATCAAGGGAAGACACTTGTGGCATATTTTTATAATCCGTCGGACATTGACCTTGGGTGTTTTTTTGCGTTAGAGTGCAGGAACCAACCGCAAATTTTTGGTCGCACCATGCTGTTTAGCATCAAAATTCTTAAGATTTGACTAGTTTTTATCATCTCATATCAGTACGCGATGATGTAATCTAAAATCTGCGTTCTCGTCTTGGACTATCACTGGCTCGACATTCTGCCAAGAATATGCGCTTTTCGGTTACAGGTGACCCTGAATGGACCGAGGCGGTGTTGCCAAACTGTCATAAAACGTTTATAAGACGCTACATTTATACTGAGCTGAATGGAATTCACTTCTTGTCACGGTTTTTGGTGGTTACATATGGCCAGGCTGTCTAAATAACTGACGAATACTTCAACGATTGGTCAAATAAGCAGTTTGAGATTAGAAAACATTTTAATTGCAAGTTGACGTTCCTTTTGTGTTACTAAACTGAATCGCGTAATATTCCACGTAAGGCCACATAATTGGTAACCCAGAAGCTACACTCAGGCAAGTTCTCCAGTGCAATTTCCAGCCTCCGTCTCATAAGCGATCGGCTTCGGCGGGTGACGCGCACCGCCGTTTACAGTGTCAATGGGCGGTAAATCGACGCGTACTCCGTACGGGTTCGGACTTATCGGTCATTTATAACAATTAATTTTCTTTAGCCTTGAACGGTCGTATTTATTCATTTATTTCGACGTTAAACCATTTTACAATAGAAAAATTAAGATAACATGTCAATGTTTAAAAATCACAAATTAAAAATATACTTGCCCACCCTGCTAGTAAAAATAATATATCCCTAAAACATACATATTACCATTTACACGATGAGATTAGCCGATTCAGTGTCTTGTCTTGATTTGACATTGAAATGGCCTTGAAGGTCTAGGTCATGGTCAAGGTGATGTACAGACGTAAAATTTGCTCGTTTTTTTCAATGTGAAAAAGGGAGCTTCCATTTGAACATATTCACTTGACCTTGAATGTCGTAGTCAAGGTCATTGTCACCATCGTTTTGCCTTCTCGGCATCCTACAACTTTTGTATTAAGCTTTTTTTTCTATATTGCACAGTTTTCGAAATATTCAGGAGGGGAGATTAAAATGGGGCACTGTATCTAGCATTGATTTCACTTTTTGCACAGGATGGGGTTGCTGCAGCAAAGGCGAAAATTGAAGAAATCTACAAACGCATGGAGAAAAAAACAGAGACAGTATCTGTGGAGGTGCCTAAATGTCAGCACAAGTATGTAATTGGACCTAAAGGGGCTACTATCGCAGAGATATTGCAAACGACAGGCGTTAGCGTTGAGATGCCTCAAAGTGATTCTGCTACAGGTAATGTATTTTTTCTAAATTTTAGGTAGAGAAAAAGTATATGATATTACATTCTAGATTAACCAAAATGAAAACATATTTTTTTCACATTAGATAGGGAAAAGTATATGACACATTAGATTAAATGAAATGGAAATAGATCATATGTAAGTGAGACCTAATCTGGTTACTAAGCTGTCAAAATTTCATTGAATTATACAGTTCCTGTTAAAAAATATTTAAGAGAAACGCATGTCTTTTCTTTGGGAATATGTATCTCCCTAAGGGTGCACCATAGTTTTGTAGATACACGGCATACTTTTTTCTTCTATATGCATCCGAGAGACTGACATGTTTTTGTGATACAACCTGTATATTGTTCATATAATTGAATCGCTCATTTCAAAATCTATTCAAATCCAGGTGTTCCAAAATGATTTTTTGCTCAAACCACTTCATTAGAGGTACATATGTACTCTGCGTATACTCTTTGTATTTCACTGCATTCCTTCACCTTAAAATAATACCACATAGTACACGTTCAGTGCAATAACGATGATAGTCCGGGACTTATTTTTTATGCACTAATCGACAGCGGGTACTTGAAGTGGTCAATTCAAAAACAGTAGCAGTAAAAATAAGGTACAGGCCTTATTAGTTTTGCCGGAAGTCACTTGCTCAATAGTTTTCTTGTTTATGATCAAAACAATCGACTATTTCAAATAGCTGTTTGTATAGATACAACGATGGAATTATACGCACAACACCTATATTCCAATCTCAGTTATTTTATTGAAAAAATTCGCCTTTCTCATGTCTTCGCTTTGCATGGGTTTCTTCTATATACCTTACAAATACTAAACATGTAAAATTAATATATGTGGCATGTTATTTAAATATAATTTCCAATAAAAAATAAGATCATTATGATGATTTTGCTTGTTATATATCACTGACCCTATTTAACAGTTTTTCAGGCTCTTCTATTATTATTACAAGCTTTTATTTAACTTGACCTGTTTGTTATTGTAACACCTAGAACTTATCCAGTGGTTTCATGTCGATAATCCCATATCTGTGTGTTATTATTGATACAACTGTGGTTATTCAAAATTTCAATCTTTTGTAACAAAATACTTTATTGAGATAGATAGATAGATGTATATTAGGGTATATTGTCTGAAGAATACAATCATTATTAATGACAAAGCTAAATTAGAACTAAAGTGTAACATAATTACATATGTGGATATTAGGTAAGTGAACTGTAGGACTCCCACAGTAATATGGTTAAGTTTATGGCGGAATATCATTAAATTGTAATTTTTTTTTTGATAGGATCAGCATTGACTTAGGTACTACTAATTTAAGTTCTTGTTTCCGTCTAATATTGTAACCTAAATTTAATGTTTCAAGATAGATTTATTTTTAAAAATAAGAGTTGCTGTTTCCAAAATGCATAATGATACTACAGTCATTATTTCAAGATTCACAAATAAAGGCCTGCATTAATTATATAACTAATAGTTCGTTTTTGTAGAATAAGCTCTTTTTTTTTGAAACAATTTTGGGAAAAGACCTACCAAAAAGGAATGCTATATCTCAATATACTTTCAAATAACGCAAAGGAAATCTTCACTAGTTGAGTAAGCAATTTGCCTACATGATTAGTAAAATCTTAGTGTATGATCAGTGGTTAGTCCCAAAAATTTGATGATGTCTGTTTGGGGAAAAATTGATTATTTAGATTTATAAAATCAAGGGAGCATTTAAAAGTCATAAATTTTGCCTTATTTGCATTAAAAGTCAAGCAATTGTTGTCACACCATTTTTTGATTGATTGTACATCACTATCAATTTTTGTCTTGATTTCATTTATATCTATGTCTTGCCAGTGTTGTGTTATCATCAGCGAAAACTACGAATTTACCATTTATGCTTAAGTTTATTAAATTAAATAAGTAATTTAATACTGGTTTATTTGTTAGTCTCTCAGTGTCAGTGTTTTTATTGTCCCCTGACAAATGCAAATTATGTGACTTACGAGGTTTTCACATTGACCGGTTTAATTTGAAATTGTGAAATTTTTGGCATTTTTTTTCCTCATATTTCTGTACGTCGGAGCCAGACAAGGCTAAATCAAAAAAAAGTAGATGATGTTTTGAGATAATTGTGTTTGAAATGTTTTTTTTTGTACTTTATGCGACAACATAATTTATAAAGGAGTATCTCCCTATTATTTCAGGTAGGTGGTCGCTGCAAGTAGCAAATGAAAATTCACAATACTATCATGAACTTAACGTACAAAACTCAATTTAGGCAAAAATGGACTTAATTTAGTTTAGCTCTGCGGTACAGATTTAAATCCTTCAAAAGCAATGTTCCTAATTTTAGCCAGTGTGTTAGCAATGCCTTTTATTCGCTCACTTTCTACGCCTACTGGCAAAGAAGAGTTCTAATCCCTAAACGTTTCAAAAATGAGATATGTTTTTTGGATCTTATATGACATGTACCTGTCTGCTAATTCTTGGTACGACTATACAGGTATGTCTATAACTTGGATAGTACTGTTCAGAGTTGGATGGAATTTTTACACAAGGTTACTACTATGCTACGGACGGCAAATCTTTGTAGTTCTCGTTAATCAGCCCAGAATCAGGACAGACTGAAAACGAAAAAAAAAAAAAAAATAACAAAAATCGCTCAACCTCCATTTTTGACGTTCCTGAAGCTCCTGATCATTTTTAGAAAGAAAATGTGACTTGGTTCGTTTAATTTCCCTGTTATACATGTTCGTACCTTGTGTCACGTGCCAAATTCACGTAACCTTTTTTACTATTTATCACTTATCCGTAATTTGAATTTCTCGTCATTGATAATAGAGTGCCCATTCCTAGGCCACACCCTTGTCACTGATTTTTTTTTTGCAAATTTAATAGTTTAGTGATTGTGTAATTTCACTCGTATTATATCTTTCTTTCTCAGCGATTCAGTATGGTGTTGACGATCAGCAAATAAACTCTGTAGTTTTTCTCCGTTAGCTGGTTTGCTATAAAACATATATTCTTCAAGGCCACTCAAGATTCCTTCCTCTAGAACGTTACGTATTCTGCGTGATTAGCTTTTCAGTTTCCGTTGAGGTCGTGGTGCAGGGGTCGTTTTGTCGTTTTCCGGACTCTGGGATATTAGGCCCCAAGCGCCCATTCATGGACTAGCACACTTTTCTTTTTGTTGTGTAACTTAAGTTTAGTTATTTTGGCTTGGGTGCTACGTCTTCCATTTTTTTATGGGATTTTGACCCTCAGCGAAACAGAAGAAAATCATCATCTTTTCTCCTCCAGTCAGATGCATTGTTGCAGTTTTGCAAATTGGAAGCCATCCCCTTGAAAAAACCCTGATGTGAACAGGTTTTTTTTTGTGTTATCACCATAATTTTTGGGACCGAGACAAGCAGCCCCTGCCCAGTGACGTGCCCACTACTGGCCACTTTTTAACCAGATTTGAGGACATTCCGGCCGCGCCTGACAAAGAAGACCTACAGATATGTTCAATATTTAGGCGCAAAATATCTGTAAATACTTCGGGCGTATACCATGGTAGACGTTTCGCGAGGTTATCTCAAAAAATAATTTCGTCAGGTCGTATTTAAGATTTGTAACATACTTTCTCTTTTTCATTACTCGCATTCCAGTGGTGGAGCACATGTGCGTTTGGTATTTTTTTTTTAATCAATATATTGTGATCCATTTGATATCTTGTTTATTCGGCTCTCTCTTCGTGTACTGTTACTTAAATTTCGTCACCTCTGTTAGATTCTCCTTTTGTGTGGTGTTCAAGCAAAACAAGTTCCTACTAACATCTGTTTTGCTTGGACCAACCGTTAGATAGTATTTATCATTGTGTTTTATTAATTAACCAAAAAAAGGCGTGGCAAATTTTGTGGCGCCCAACGTTTAGGGCCTATCATTTTGAACAGTACACAGAGCCAAATAATTTGTTGAATCTTTTGAACAGACTTTTAAAAATTTGTGGAAACTTTTGGACAGGCTTTATTACCTTATTGTTGATTGTATTACTTGATATTGTGGTATTATTGATTATTGCATTTTTCTTGTTGGTCTAAGATTAGTTTGTTTGTTGGTAAGATGCATTTTAAAACGGAAGTTGGTCACCTTAAGAAAGAGATGTTACTTCATTAGATTTTAGTCCGTGGTGTTGCTGTTGACGAAAGTCATACAGTTGACAAATTGAGAGCTACCTTAAACTCCCTGTTAAAGTTTGAAAAAGCTGGGACTTTTAAATTTCCACCATATAACCTTAATTTTGAGGTTTAAAAGGTGCAGATTCGGTCATTCCTGGATGAGGTTAACGATACTATCGGTACAATTTCAGGGGAAGGCGCACAAAACAGATTTCTTACCGCTCAATCTAGGTCGGCCCACCTCCTCAACCGGGTTAATCGAATCCCTGAATCCTTAGCATAGAGGATGAAACTAAAAGAACTGAACTCTTAATCGATGTTTTGGCAGCATTAGATTCTTTAGAGACGGCGTCTAGGAAAGATCCTCAATTAAATACACTTTTAAAAATTCTGATGAAAATTTGGTTTGCCAGAGAACTCCTATCCATAACTCAACTGTACAGAATGTTTCATCTAGACCTCCCATTGTCCAAACTGTTCCACCGAAGTCTCAAAACATAGAAAAATGTAACATAAAATTTTCCGGCGAAGTAAAACAACTTTCTGTCCATAACTTTTTAGAAAGGGTTAATGACCTACGGTCAGCTCGCAACGTAACTGAAAAACAGTTATTTGACTCGGCTATAGATCTTTTCACTGGGAAAGCGTTAAACTGGTTCAGGGCAAATCGAAATCGAGTAAAAAAAAACGTCATTTTGAACCTCCTGATTTTAGTGCTAGACTTTTCAAAGAAAGCTTAGAAAGAACACAAGATACATCGGAGGGTATTATTGACTATCTGTCCTGTATGCAGGGACTATTTAGGCGTTATGGTGATCTAACGGAAGAGCTTCTGTTAGATATTGTATGTAGGAATTTGTCACCATTTTATACTACCCAACTCCCAGTTTTTTGTACCTTGGAAGAACTTGAGGTCGAATGTCTTAAGCTTGAGGTTAAGAAATATAGAGTTGAGAATTATGTAACTCCATCTCGAAAGCGTCACAGTCAGAGCGTCTAACTTGTGGTGAATATAATTCCTTATGAACTGATGGCGTTACGTTGGAAGTGCATAGTCAACCTACTTGACAGCTTTTTTTATTTTGTATAGGAATTCAATAGACAAAGTTTTCTCCAATTCTAGGAACAATAACTCTACGAGGGCCGCAGGATAAGCTTGGGTTGGCGTTGGGTGTCGTCTATGGTAAAGCGAACTCGGTTCGGTCCAGCGATGTGGATGCACCGTCGTGGCTGCACAAATACATCATAGGAAAGGGAGGTGCAAAAATTAGGGAAATCACTGCGAACTTACCAAAGGTAAGCAAATAGGAAACAATGAAATTGCATGTCTGCACTTACTTGAAAAATATATTTTCGCATTCCAATGCTAGTGATTCGTCAACAAACGGCATTTTACTGTTAAGCTGATCGCACAATAGTTATGTTGAAATCACTGATTCATGACGTGTGCAGTCTTTTGAACTCTATTTGCGAGTCATGTGCATTCCAAGCCTAGTTAGGCTGAATGATGATTTTTAAGTTTAAGTCCAAATGCTTGTCTCTTCACTTATAATCTTTTTGTTAATTTTAAGCATGCTCAGAAATAAGTAAAGACTAGTGATCCAGTTTTGAAAAACCATCATACCCTTTTGTTAGCTGCACCGTAGATCTAAGCAGGATTTTTAAGTTTAATTTACATCCTGTATAAGAAACGGTGCCACATTGAATACAGGTTAGAGTGAAAAGCTTCCTTGTTGATTTGCTGGTTTTCTCATGAACTTGTAACATTTTTCTAATCTTTTTACGTGTGACTACTTCGTAGTTTAATTTGTATAAAAATCAATCATTTTTAGATTCTCCAACATCGTTATATTTTCAACTCTCTTTTCAGGTACATGTTGAATTCTCGGAAAGAGCAGATAAGATCAAGATCGAAGGACCCCCAGAAGAAGTAGAAAAAGCTCAAGAACAACTTGAAGAAATAGCCAATAACCTTATTGCAAACATGACCTTCGCAGAGATGCATGTGGATCCAAAATTGTTTAAACATATCATTGGCAAAAGCGGGGCCAATAGTAAGTTCAATTTAATAAATTTGACTTTGACATAATATTTCCAGGTATTAGGCACTGTTCTCATCAAAAGCAACCCGTCGGCAACTGAACTTGCGTAAAAATCACTGACAACGTACTTATTACTAAGCATGCGGAATATGAATATGTACCCTTTTTTATTCTTAAAAACCTTGGCTGCAAGATTTCAATCTCCTCAGCTAGATTAATTGATATCTGGTAAATAAAGTCATAGTGGCAGTGAATCCGGATCAGTGGTTAAACATGCATTTTTGCCCGCAGCTAGATGAGTCGGACTCGGGGAACATTTAGTACCAACAAGAACTTGCAACGGGACACACTTCAAAAGCATCCATGGCGGTTTTGGGGGAATACTTTCCGTAGTGCCTCATCTCAATTATAGGCGATTTGGAGTGGCCGGCCCCGCTCTCCTGATTCCTTGTGATTTTTTCTATGAGGTTTTTTGACATACCATGTTTATGTGAATTTTCCAAATATCCTACAAGGTTTGACAACTAACATCTACGAAGAAATTGCCTACATAACGCCTGCTGTGTTGTCAAGAGTCATGACAAACGCTAGAAATCGTTTTACTCAGCGTATGGAGAATGGGGGACGTCACCTATCTGATTTGATCTTCAAAACTACATGAAACAAAACTTTAGGCATACGCCTACATTATAAAAAACAAATAAAAATATTCTGATCCAGACAGTGGGTTTTATTAAGTTTTGAAAAACGGAAATTATGATGCCGCACCCTGTATCTGCCACCACTAGCCAGGTTGAGATTACAGTTGCTTTTGGTGAGAACAGTTGCTTAGACTATGGCACGCTTTGCTATATTGAAGAATACATCATTTTACTCCAGCGTTTTTGGCAGCTAACTATAAGTGAATTTACTTTGTTAAAGTCGAAGTACAGATCTCAAAGTTGATATTTGACTCCTCAGTGACTTCATCTGTTCGTTTGTTGTACCTTTCGTTCCGCTGGCGCTTATGATGGGTTCTTTTTTTAGTCAACAAATTGAAGGACGACTTCGATGTGGTGATCAACATCGACGAGAATGGATTCGTGCGTATCGAAGGATCCAGGGACAATGTAGTAAGAACACAAAGTGAATTGGAACAGCATGTAGCCAAGCTGGAGAATGAAAAAGAAAGGGACGTAATTATAGAGCAGAGGCATTACAGAAGCATCATCGGTGCGAAAGGGGAGAATATCAAGGAAATCAGGGATAGATTTAACCAGGTATTTACACAAAAAATAGAGTTTCTGATGCTTTTATTTTGCTGCGCCTTGTTATTCTAAGTTTTCGCAATAGCCATTATCAAAGTAAGAAGCTCCTTTAATATGAAGAATAAGCAAGAGCTTCTATAAGGTTATTAATCCCTCATCAGCTCTGTTGCCAGAATTCGTAAAACTGGGAAAGTTTAAAATAATTTCAAGTTATTGAAATGTAATAGAAATATGATAAAAATGGCCGCCAGAATTAGCCAGTGTTCTAAATGAATTAGATTGTTATGATTTTTATCATTATGCAATGTGTAGCACTTTATTCTAGTTCTCATTGTTTTGTGGTCACTAACTTGTCGATGTGTGGTTCTATGAGTTTAAATCTATTTAAATATCATGCAAACTTATCATGAACAAATTTTACAAGGTTTTGAAAGCAATCTGTCGTGATTGTTAGTAATGAGTAATGACAAGTTATCACGGTTCGCTGCAGTGGTTATAAAAACTCTTTTTCTTCCAAACGTCGTTATTTGCTATCACTGTCAAAAGTAACGTAACGAACGGTTTAATGATTCATTATTTTTATTGCACTAAAGACTCTGGATCGTCGCTAGTTGTTAAGGCAACTCAGGGTTGTTTTCCAGTACTTTTGATTTGAGAACGCAAAACACTTGTTATGATGGAGATGATTGGCAGAGCGAGATATTTAAAAAATGAACGGTTAGTGCAGGCACTGCAGGCCTCTCCAACTCAGGTGCTACCAGTGCAGCGCCGAGCACCGCTCGCATCACAGTGCTGCGGGGTGACTCCGTGAAGGTGGGGGAGGGATTAGGCAGCGGCATACGCATCGCGAGGAAGGTGTTGTGCTAACCGTTGCACCCTGCGAATAGAAATGACTCGGGAGCTGGTGGCATTGAGTATTCCTTCCTCGCGGATTCGACTAAATTTAGTAATAATATGTAGTACCTGTCGTACCGACTTAAAGATACATCGTGACAAGAGAATTTCACCGGATCCAATGAAGCCTACAATGTTTGATGGAAATTTTAGGCTCAATTGGAAAAACATGGTATGACAAACTGATTTCCGCCAGAAGTGTCTGTCGTACCGACTGAAAGCTATAGCAGGCAATGCAAATAGATAAAAATAATACATCCTATTTGTATGCTTCATGCTTGCATTTAAAAGCTCATTTGAGTCTGTCAGTTTGACACCAGGCTTTTAGATGTTTGAAAGTATATGTAAAATGAATATGAAACGTCATGACCGTTGATATACGAATAGGTTATGGTAAAATCCTATCGTCACGTTGTATCTTCAAGTCGATATGACAGGTACTTCCATCGGCATACCAAGCCCTTTTTGTTCATTTACTTAAAAACTACATATTATTACTAAGTTTAGTCGAATCCGCGATAAGGTTTAATTTCGCCGGCTCCCAGCCTCAACGGAAAATGAGTGGAGTGACATTCGTATTGACACTTGAATTGGTCTGATCGAGTCAACGCGCGGGTGATGATCTTTGACAGCGTTTCGATTCAACAAGTTTTCTGATATTTGGTACAAAGGCTTGAGCAGTGGAAATTCTGAGTATCGCCTCTAAGGACACATCAGACAGAGACCTCTTTTTAGTTTTGTTCAAATTCATTAAAGAAAACATCTGCTCGCAGAAGTACGTTGTACCGAACATGGAGCAAGTTTCCAAGGCCAGTGCAAGAATTTTGGGAAAATCTTGCTGCTTAACACCTTGATAAAACGAAATTAAATTACTATTGTAGTGGTAGTATCTATCGTTAAGGATCGTATCGCATTGAAGCTTAATCAGCTCCATTTGGAACTGCGGCGGTTCTGTTTCGAAAAGCACTAAGATAGCGTCGTAAAAATCTCATTTGCATAAACATCTCAACGTCGTCAATGATTTAAAAAATAAATCTTTAGCACTTTTGCGCAGCTTAACCAGCGCGTAACACAATAAGAGGATATGTCACCGTAAGTTGCTTCCAATTCTTTTAAAAGTACTTCAAACTGCCGTGGTTGAGACCTTGCTTTCTGCAGAAATTGATACATGTTATTCCTACATCCATAATAGATTTGAAATTACGGAAGGTTTTTGCACATAGTTCCTGATGTAATATGCAGTGTACCAATGATATTGGAGGTAGCCCAGCGTCGCGTACTATTATTTTCATTCGCCCAGTAAAACCTTGTACTTCCGATAACATTGCTGGCGCTCCATCAATAACAGCACTACGCAAACTTTTGAGTAGTATACTCATGTCATTCATATCTTCTCCGGCCATTGTATCTTTGAGCGGGATAACGTCCAGTAGTTCGTCGGTGATCGTAAAGACTATTTCGACACCTCTAACGAAAACAGCTAATTATGCTGTGTCAGAAATGACTTTACTTTCATCGAGAGCTATAGAATACTGCACAAAATGGGCACATTTTTCCGCAGTTGTTCTTTTAAATCTGCACCAAGTTCAAGTATCCGACGAGAAATTGTTTGCTCGGACATACTAATTGTCTCAAAGTTGCTTACAGGAGATGGGCACAATATTTCTGCACACTCCACTAAGCATTCTTTGACAAGTGCACCGTCAGTAAACGGTCTTCCCACTTTTTGCGATTTTCAAAGCAACAATATAACTTGCATTACGACACCATTAATAATAATCAACTACAACCAAATTAATAATTACCTCTTCAGAACAGAAGGGCTGGCCTCAATACCGTGTGACAAATTAAACATTTTGCTTTTCCATCAGTGTTTACAAAAAATAGGATTCTTCCATGCAGGATTGAATCATATAAAAAAAGATGCACGTTAAGACGCTAAAAAACCTGTCCACTTTGTCTTGTCCTATTAATAAATGGCCCGCGCCCGAGAGGCTAATATGTTTCTCTCTGTCGCGACGGCTGTGCGGTCGAGGTGGAGGGGGAACGGCACCGGTGCCGCTGGGTTCAGCACCGGAGCGCACCAGCACCAAGTGCTCGAGTTGGAGAGGCCTTGGTTAGTGTGTCAAGCTGCTTTCTGTCACGTAGCATTTGACACTAATTTAATACTATTTTTATTTCAGGTGCAAATTTTCTTCCCGAGCAGCGGTGAAAGCGAAATCGTGAAAGTACGAGGCCCCAAAGAAGACGTCGACAAATGCGTGCGACACCTTGAGAAACTAGTCAAGGAACTGAACGAGAACTCCTTCCAAAAAGAGCTCACCATTTTCAAACAGTTCCACAAATTCATCATAGGCAAGGGTGGCGCCAACATCAGGAAGATACGGGAAGAAACGAACACCAAAATCGACTTGCCTGCCGAAGGTGATAAGAACGATAGGATTAAGATAACGGGGAAAAGAGAAAATGTCGAGGACGCTTGCGAGAAAATCAGGCAGATTCAGCAGGAGCTTGAAAGTATAGTGACGGAGGAGATCACTATCCCGCCCAAGTTTTACAATTCACTCATTGGTGCAAAGGGTATGTAACGATATTCATTATCTATGGAGCGAAATCGTAGTGTTCTTTCACGCAAGACTTCCTTACTGTTGGACGATGCTTTATTAATCTTGACTATAGTAATATATAAGAGTGGCAAGAAAGCTTTCGAATCTTTGTCTACTTCTGCTTAAAGAATGCGAGACCCTATTCATTTAGTTGCTGTTTATATGGGGTGTCCTGAAAATTGGGACTTTCGTTTTCAAAAACAGCTTTGTAAAAATAAAAAGCTAATGAGTAGTGAAACAACAACAAAATGAAAAAGTACCGTTCATCGAAATAAAATGTCAAGCTCAGTTCTGTCATAAGTATTGTTCAAATTTTTCTGCGATAGATTCAAGGTTTGATTTATTTTGCGGAGCCTAATAACTCGGTTATCTTGAAACTTTGGTGCATATGTTACTAGAAAAAACGTCTCATATGCTGTGAAAAAGAAAGTCACAACATTGAGGGCGCATTGTAGAGTGTAAGATTCCCGGGCTTCCAGACATCACTTATTTTCTTAAAGACAAAATTCAGTAGTAGTGTTTATATGTATTTTCAACGCCTGCGTGTTTTCTAACTTGGGTAGTGGTCGGATTAAAGATTCCAGGTGAGAAATGTGATGGAAAATAAGAGACATTTTACTTATTTTTCGTGACTGATCTTTATATATAGCTTGTAAAACATTACAAAGTAATATTTAGCACTGCCAGACAACTCCTGTGTCGGTAACTTCAGCCAGACTATTGAATGCAGCCAGGAAAAGTAATTGAACTTTACTCTGTCACACTTGATTTTTATATGTTACTCGTATTTAGGGGACTATGAAGAAGTCCGACTTCTTTGATATTTGGAAACTCTCGTGTCTTCAAACGGTAAGACATAAACAGTCCTTACCATTTGGGGATCCAAGGAAAAACTATGTATTCGGCCTTAATGCGGGATTTTAGCAAATAGCGTTTGATCGCCGTTCATCTACAGTTGACTGACGTTTTTGATCTCTATTATTTTGATTTTTTTTTTTACAGGAAAACTGATCCGATCAGTCAGCGAAGATTGCGGCGGTGTGACAATCAAATTTCCCAGCGCCGACAGTAAAAGTGACAAGATTACGATAAGCGGACCTCAGGAAGATGTGGATAAGGCCAAACAGCAACTTTTGGATCTGGCTAATGAAAGGCAACAAGCCAGCTTCACAGCAGAGGTGAGTTCGACAAAGGGTTCAATTTATCCCAGAAATGACTCATTTCATCAACATCAGCTAAGAGCAGATTTTATTCAGTTGAATTCCCACATTGTACCTATCTGAAAATATCATCGTCGGGAGATTATACAGGGTGTTCTGAAAGTTGTGGCTTTCCCTTTGAGAGAGTCAATTCTTGCAAGGAGGGAGTAGAATAACCGAGGGAACGTGGGCGTGGCTCTTTTACCTTTTGGGAAATTGTAATCTTCTAAATGCAGGCGTACTTCAAGGATCAGTAATGGGTCGGATTCTATTCTTAATGGATATCAACGATTTAATAAATTTAAACATAAATGGCAAATTCATAATTTTTGCTGACGCCAGTATAATACTTTGGCAAGAAAGAGATAAAAATGAAATTAAAACAAAAATTGACAATGATACACAAGCGATCAGAAAATGGTGTCACTTATCTTTTAATGTAAAGAAGACATAATTTATGAGTTTTAAATGCTTAATGTTACAACACAGGAAAAAACACAGCCTTACGCAGTTTGTTTGCATTATTTGAAAGTAGTATGCCCTGTGACATGTTTTTGTGAGTTCTTCATAACTCCGAGTGATTAGCCACGTATTCCCTGTATAGGTAGATGGATTTATTGAATTTTTTTTTCAGGTGCGCGCTAAAGCTCAACATCACAAGTTCCTAATAGGTAGAAGCGGTGCCAATATAAAGAAGATTCGTGATTCGACGGGTGCTAGGATAGTCTTTCCGTCTAATACCGATGAGGATCGCGAAGTTATAACGATCATAGGCAAAAAAGAAGCCGTCGAGGAGGCCAAAGATGCGCTGATGGCGATGATCAAGGACATCGACAATATCGTAGAAGATGAGATGCAAGTGGAGCCGCGCCATCATAAACATTTCGTCGCGAGGCGAGGAGAGGTAACGTAAAATTTAAAAAAAAAACATTGTAAGAAGCTCACGAAAAATTGACAGTTGATTACTGGTAATAAAGACCCGAATTTTAGTGACTCTAAGGGGCAAGTATTCCAATGAAATGAGATGATACAATACAATTCCCTGGAACAACTGTTTACTAAACATACTCGCTCATTCGAAAAATCGTATACAGGCTACTGTCCTCGCACGGTGGTACCGTGGTGTGTGCTTAAGACGCGGCGTGGTGCAACTAGAAAGCGATTGGAGATATCAGTCCAGTTGTTTCACCTGAACGGCGCCAGATGGGACACCAGGGAAGCTTGAAAGAACAAGCGGACAGTGGTGTAGGCAGGGTTGAATGTGTCTCTAACAGATTACCCACCGCATTCGCCAATCCTGGCCTCTAGTTATTTCATTATCTGAAATTAAAACAACAGTTACTAGGAGGAATTTTTAAGCATCAAGTGATATCTATGGTATAGGCGCATTTTCAGCAGATGGACATTTTTTCCTGGGGTTATTGAAATGCAGGAACACTAACTAAACAAGAACATTGATTATAGTAAGAATTGAATAAAACAATAAAACAAAAAATAAGCTTAATTGCAGGTGAGTAAGGGGCGGAACATAGAGATCAACCCTGGTATATGTTATGGTAACATCCAAAATTTCAATATTGTGTGCGATTGCACTACTTTCTCATCAGTTGGCATGGAAAGAAAAAGGAAATGCAATGTTCAAAAGTATTTTGCCATAGATATTGCTTAGAAATGTCGAACAGAACCTTCTAAAGTAGTTTTTTCTTTTTTCAGGTGTTACACCGAATTACCGACGAATGTGGCGGTGTGATGATATCCTTCCCACGCTCCGGGGTTGCAAGCGACAAAGTAGTGTTGAAAGGACCTAGAGAATGCATTGAAGCCGCCAAGCAGAGGATCAGGGAGATTATCACTGATCTGGAGTCCATGGTGACCATTGAGTGCATCATACCGCAGAAGCACCATAGGAATGTCATGGGAGCCAAAGGACACAAGGTGAGTTGATATTTTCGTTCAACAAGTTAGATTTTAATAATAATCAACGACATTTATTTGAGACGCAGTTTAGCTACAAGCTATTCCTCCACTTAACCCTTGAAAACAAACAATTTAAAAAAAAATTACAAATTAAATACAGCATACACATGTGTGTACAAAAAAAAACTATAAAAGATTGAGATAATATGCAGAAATATGAGGAAATATAGATAATCTATATACTGGGAGCTGATTCAGATTTGAGCGTCAAAGATAATTTGTTATTTGCTTTTTCAAATTATTATAAACAAGATTTTTTAGCAGTTGATGGCAATTCAATAAATAGATTGATCGGATAATAGATAGAGCATCTATGAAATAAAGAAGTTTTGCGAAGAGGCATAGTTAAAGTGTCAGTGAATCGAATATTTCGTGAATGGATTTACTCACGAGATATCAATTTATTAATAAATAAAGCTTATACAACTTTGCAACATTCAACCAGTTCAGCTGTTCGAAGTATGAACTAATATGATTATATTTTCTTAAATTGTAAATCAATCTATGACATGCATTTTTTGTACATGTTTATCTAAAACTGAATCTAGAAACGGATAGCATACTAAGGGCCGATTTCACCAACATTATTATTATGGACCAATAGGAAAATACCTTATCGAAATGCAATTTGACGGAAGCTGTCAAAGGTCTCAGAATATCAGTGATTTCTATTAAAATGTTGAATAAAATCGTGAAAATTCGACTGTATTATAAACAAGACCACTTTTTGATTCCAACATGATGCTTTTGTGCAGAGAAAACACGACAACTTTCATGTATTTTGATTTATGTTATAGGTGTACATTTGACCATCCGTTATCCCCTCAGCGAATAGGAATGGGAGGAATAGGTCGATTTTCTAGCTGTTAAATTTGGCAGCAGATTTGGTCGTTTGTTAATTCATGGCAATCTCGAAATTTGTTAAGTTCAATATACTGTGTGTATATCTGATCATTATAGCTACACATACCTGTTGAATTGTGCGGATTTGCAAGAAAATAGAATATAAAATGTATTCCAACCAATTCCTCATCTCTCTTTACATCATAATAGTAATCATTTGTTATAAATTCATGGGTTAATCAATTTCTTCAAAGCAATCACAACAGTATGTCGTCCCCATCCTAAAACACCGATATGTGTAAAACATGTTAATCCCTACATCTCCGAGGTGCATAATGCAAATACTGTAGACATAGACCTAAAATTATTAGTAATTACTGAAAAATAATGTCGGGCTCATGCACGACTTAACGTAACCGAATTTAAGGATCAGCTGTTTGTACACCAGTGTCCTCCACATGTTACGCCGGCAGATGGTAACTAGCTAGTGATTTCCAGCGGTGGTCAAACGTTTTGGTGACGTCACAGCCGTTTTTTGACATGATTCGGGTAGTTTCGGAACTCGTCTTACCCTTGGATAGCCCTTTCTATACTGTTCTATGCTCGTATTGACTTAATTATAATAATTCTGTGGTGTCTCGTGTTACAAGACGATTTACGGTCAAAGCCAGGCGGTGAATCATCTGTTGTTTTTGTTTGAGTTGACGAATTTGCGGTATAGATTTGTTTTGGTGTTCGTCTTCGGGTGTGTTTTTCTGCCTTGGACTTGTTTTTTGTGCGATTAATGGAGGATGGCCATGCCTAGAGCAAAAAAAACGAAAGCCGCGCTGGTATCAACTTCTGACCGTGGTGAAGAGGTACCTGCAGTAGGCACCTGAACCCAATCGGACATCGCCAGAGGAGCGCCTAATGATGACCTCGTGTACACGTTAAATCTGCACGAACCCCTAAATACGTGGTTATGTTGAATGTACCATCACCGATGGTGCGACTGATTATACACTGAAATTAAAAAAAAACTGCAACTGCAATTGTATGTATGAATGTTGAAACTGTTGAACAATTTCGGACCAGTGGGGTTAAAATATCGTTGAGGAACTAGAAAGAAGTGTATGAATGTGTTGAAATGCAACACCTAACAAAAATTTGAGTGAAAAGGCTTTTTCATGTTTGGAAGTGCAAGTTTGCAAATATAGGATAAACTATAAGCACACAGTAGGTGATATAATCACATATGGATTACAAAAGTTGCAGTAAACATGGAAAAACCATCAGCTAATCTGAAAAAATAGATTTTACTCAGACATCAAGCATTTTTAAAAATTTTGGCTCAGTTTTACATAATTTCATAATATTTAATAAACTGAAAAGATTTCAATGGCAAGCTGTCACTTCATATTTTACAGTGTTTTGTTTTGAATACTTTGATGCAATTTGCTGCCAAAAATTTGACAGAGGGATCTTGAGGCTGATTGGGTATATTTAACGGACTGTTTGGTACTCGTACCCTATTGGTGCAGAATAATGGTTTGTTAAATTGTGAAATCCACCCTAAATCACAGATTTTTGATATTATTAAAGATTCACGTAGATTTTTTTTTATTCAAAATCATCATGCCGTAAAACAGTAAAACAATTTTGAATTACATTATTTACATGAGAAATAAATTTGAGATCTTCATCTATAAACAAACCCAAGTTTTTAACTGATTCTTATATTGGAATACAATGGCCGTTTAAAGTAATGCTCAAATTATTTTAAATAATGGACCTTAGATTTTTAGGAGGAAAAATAAGTTTGGATTTAGAGGGATTGAACCGAAGACTATATTCTGTTGCATAATTTGCAATAGAATTTAGGTCCACTATTATTTGTGCTTCCAAAATTTCTAAAATTTCGTGATTGGAACGGTGATATAATTGTGAGTGGTCAACAAAAAACTGAATACTACAAAATTTCACAACCCTATTTATATTTGCTATATACAGAATTGTATTGTGACTTTCCGTTCAGTGGTTGTCATTTAGATTAACTCGGAAGTTCTCATCGTATCTTCGGTGAGACTGCAAAACCGCGCAACAGCTGTCTGCAATACCGCGTATCTAGAAAAGTCGCAAAATACATATTTGGTGCCAGTGGGTGTTGACACATTTAAACGATAATTGCATATGCATACAAGTATACCCATATATAACCAACGCTTGAACAGGGACGTCAGTGTGCAGACAGTTAGACTAAAAAATGAATAGTTAGCTGGAGTTGAAAGAAAACGGATTTGAATACATAATAATATATACTAAATATTATACAAAAATTTATTGCACAGACATTTTACCTCTAAAACCGGAAGTACATATATTTGAAAATGAAAATCGTTTTAGATCTGAGACTGTGGAACTCCCACTGTCGTCAAGATTTATGATTGAACGGGCAACGTATCAATGATACCGTGTTATTCTTTGTATAGCATCATGAAAAATATTTTAAGGTCAATGGTAATGAGTCAGTCCCGAAACAGTTTTATTTTGTTTTTTGGCCATTTCATCAATTATGTTCAGGTTATATTTATTTTTATGCGTCTTGTCAATTTGTAACAATTATGCTTTAATCGTTGTATCATCATAATCAATTTTTTTATTTTTAAGCCATCCCTGAATTTCTGATTTTTTTTTTGACTTTGTTGGAATTTTCTCGTGTGTAATGAAGCATTATCTAATACTATAACCGGATTATCTTCAAGCTTCGGTAGAGAAAAATAATTCATTTTGGTCACAACAACACAACAAAATGATTGCATGATTTAAAATAAAATATAATTTTAGTTGAAATTCGTCGTCTTAAAAGTATTGAAAAATATGTAGGTCTCAGCTTTGCAAACAATGTCCTGAACACTTGAGTCACTCCTTCCTTGCATTTCGTATTTATAAATGTTGATAATTATTTGTTTTTCGCTAACGCTAAAATGAAGCCTGTTAGCTCTTTTTTTAGACAGTGTGCAGCTAATATCAACAACTTCATCAGCTGTATCCGTATCAGACATTTTGAGTTCTACGAAATTAAACTGATAAATCTAATAAGCACATGGTAATATCAGTATAAATCTGATGCCAACTCTGTACTTTACAGCCAGCCATCGGGACAGCCGGCATGCACGGTCGTATCGTCTCCCACTCCACTCTCTGGTTTGTCATTGGTTTTGTATAAGGGCTCGACCTATTCTGCCCAATAACAGTTATGCTCCCTCTCTCTTGAAATATATTAGTGTACTGATCACGTAATAATCACTGTTTTGGTTTAGTCTCTTTCTTCGATACATACATGATAGTAGGTGTCTCAGAAATGTTGTTCCTCCTAAACAAGACCATAAAGTGATCAGAGGCTTGCGAAACGGTGAAAAATAAATTTTAGAATTCCTCTTCTGTGCCTTTCCACAGAGACGTCACAAAATATATTGCCCTTTTTTTAATCTTCCTGCATACGAATTGCAGTTATTTCCATTATACAATAGACAAGATGGAAGCCTAGTAAATAGATTCGTTACTTTCTTCCCAATTATATCCAATATCCTTGATGACAATAATATTGAGAAATCCCTAAAAGAATGCTTATCAACGGTCTTAAGGTGGCCAGAAAGCTCGTACGTACAAAAGAAAAATGATACAACCAATATGCCGGTTTATGATCATTAAAGCTTTTGACCATCTCGACTTTCTGAATACGGTCCTGCGTTTCACGTGAGCTTCACCCGATTGATTATTGTCAACATTATAGACTTCAATACAAAAATGCTACTTCTTGATTAGCTGTTCAATAGACGTCAAAATGTAAAGTACCGTGAAAAATCCGATAACTTGTGCCGAGCGTCATGTTCTTTATGAACTGTTTACAGTGCGGCGTGGAAAATGCACAGCCAACCTACTTGACGCAATTTTTAGTATTCAGACTATAATACTTGGATCATGATATGTTGTGGCTTACGCCGGCTCCACACGTTGACCCCGACGTTGGCCCCAACGCCACTCGCTCAACCTGTGTATCTAGAAAATAGCGTTGGCCCCAACGTTGGAGCGACCGTTGGTAGTTGGCTGTCGATTGTCGGTTTTATCAAAGGAATCTGCGCCAACGTTGGCAATCCGTCCACATATTGGCTCACTGGCTCAGTCTTGTTGTAATAAGCGTCGAGTGCGTATGTGGAGATATGTCATCAACAACATCGCTACCCGCTTGGACAAACGAAAAAGTTGTAGAATTTTTAGAGTTATACCAGGCGCATCCAATAATATGGAACGCCTCTCGCAAGGACCATAAAAATAGAAATTTAGTAGCCGATGCATGGCGCAATATTCAACAGAATATGAAAATGATTTATTCTATTAAGGAATTAAAAAAGAAACCGAAATTGCTCTAAGCGCTTTTACAGTACTGATGAGTGCGTATAATTTATATTTGTTATTGAAAAAAAAGAAAAAGCCACGTCAAAGGAGATGGTGGATGACAACGCATCATAAAACTCGGTACCAGTAAGTACAGACCATACATTCCATTCTAGCAGCTTTTTACAAGGCAATTTAATTCAATAACAAATATAAATTATACGCACTCATCAGTACTGTAAACGCGCTTAGAGCAATTTCGGTTTCGGTGTCGGACATCTTCACATTGGCTCTGACAGAAAGGAACTAGTATAATAACCAACGTGTGGACGCTTCACCAACTTAACCGACCTTCGTTGGGGCCAACGTGTGGAGCCGGCGTTAAAAGAATTATGTCAAGTAGATTGACTCGCTACTTCAAGCAATGTAATGTTTATATGATGAAAATCCATTTCCGTCTGACTGTCGTGACTATTGGTGTTTCTTTCTCTCGTAATGTCGGAAACGGCTGCATCGATTTATTGTGGGGTCCTGGTAGATAACGCTACTTCACTTTTGGAAATACAGCAGACGCTCGATAATCTAAACTAATTTAATCCAAGTGTGGTTCACATTATCGAAATGTTTACATTAGCGAACGTGATTTATATAATATTTGATTTATTAAAAGAAACGTTTAATACATACTATTTATAACAAAATAAACAAATATTCTAACAGCGATAAGTATTTTTTTAATTAGAAGAAAAATAATTAACAATCTTTGTCTGCGTAAATTTGCGCTTAGCATTGACTTGAAAAGCCTGCGCCCGTAATTTACGAAGAACTAAAATATCCGTGTATGAAACTTCTTTTCTTTCAGCCCAATCTAAAGCTTGGTTAAAAACTTGTATAGCTTGCGCGTCAGTCGCTACACTTCTGACTTCAATGGGATCGTTCTCATCATCCTCACTGTCCATAGCCTCCTCCTTATCAGCATCATTCGTCTGGTTATCGTCGTTCCATAAATTAATATCAGCAGGAGTACAAACAATGTTGGGATTCATTGTTTTCAATAAATCAACAACATCCAATGACACACTAATAACATTATCATTATTGGATCGCAAACGTTCTCTAATTATGCTTAAGGGGACATCATCTTCTTCATCATCTTCATTATTGGTACAAAAGGGATTTTTCCAACATTTTTTAATAGTTTGCTGGTTAAGTTCATTCCAGGCCATATGTAAATCTAAAAACAGCTTCTCGTAATGTTACTTTTTTTAAAGCCTTAGATAAGTTTTCAGAATTCTTTTATAAGACAGACGAAAGTAGAAACTTCCTATAGTATAGTTTGGTGAGTCTTATTATATTCTGGTCCATCGGTTGAATTAACGGTGTTACGTTGGGCGGCATGTACATGACGAAAATTAACCCATCCCTGCTCCTCAGTTGTTGCTCGGGAGGATAACTTGGTGCAATATCCAATAGTAACAACGCTTTTATTGGAAGCTTCTGTTGTTTTAGGAAACCTTTTACCTACAAATTGAAAACAAATCTTCAAATTATGAATAGAGCATTTGTGATAATTGATTGTCAGACCTGAGGGACAAAGCACCTGTGGAACCATTTCATGAATATACTGCTAGTCATCCAAGCGGTTTTTGAACAGTCATAATCAACAGGGATATTAACATTTTTAAATGAGCGCGGATTTTTTGCTTTCCCAATTACCAGTGGCTTTATTTTGTGTGAACCACTAGCATTAGTGCAGGCTAGAAACGTTATTCTTTGTTTCGCCGGCTTTCTTCCCGGGTCAGATTTTTCAAATGATGCAGCATAGGTTTTCTCTGGTAACATTTTCCAATAAAGGCCACTTTCATCTGCGTTGTAAATTTGTTCCATTCTTAAATCTAGCTCGGTAATTGTTTTCATCAATTTTTCTTTGAATGGTTGCACTAATTGTGGTTGTGCTGATAATTTTTCACCAGTTATAGACAGCAGTCGAATTCCATATCTTGTTTTGAATCGTTGTAGCCAGCCATCGCTAGCTACGAAATTTTCAGTTTCTTTCAGTTTTTCATTTAACAGTCTCGCTCTCTGTTTAAGTACTTCGCCACTAACTGGGACATGATTTTCCCGTTGTTTTAAAAACCACTTATACAGGGAATTTTCCATTTTAGGTGCCTTTGCATTTTTTAAAGTTTTTCTTTTTCCCGGACCTCCAAATGTATTGCACGTTCTTTGTAAAATTTGAGTTTTCATACGCTTAATTTTACAGATTGTTGCTTTCTATACTCCATATTTTTTTGCTGTGTCACTCCCGCACCTAGTGCAACTTCGTCTATGATTTTCACTTTCTCATTCAACTTTAAACACTTTCTTTTATAGGATGTGGATGCCATAGTCGTAAAATACATTAACGCGTGCAATGTATTTACTTAAGTTCAAAAATGAAATACATACGTACGTGTAAACGTATCCTAAACGATCATACGACTGACTGAGTTTGTCGTATTTTATCGCAGAGGTGAATCCCCTACACTCTACATCATAAATCGGGGACTCCCCGACGCCCGACATAAATCATCGAGGCTTCAGCATTTTACCGTCGCGCTGTTTCCGTGCGCCGAGAGTTGTTTACGTTATCGCGCGTTCCGTTTGATCCTATAGAACGAAGTTTTCATTATCCCGTCTTTACGTTATCGAGCGTCTGCTGTAGTTTGTCGAGATAAAAAAAACTCTGTGAAGTGTGGGAATTGTTTCTTTACATGCAAGGTATATCGCCAGCCTCTTTTTTACTTGTAAATTCCATAGAAATTCGAAGTCCAGCTGTTTGGTGAGATTTTCTATTGGCTCCATTTTCAATGTTTATACATATTTCCCACTGATACAAAAATCGTATTTCAGGTGCAACGCATAGTCGCCGATTGTGACGTCCAGATCAAGTTCCCCGACAAGAATTATCAAGAGGAGTACACAAACTACGAGCAGGTGAACGGTGACGTCGCAACCCAGCAAGAGCCCGTCCAGTATTGTGACGTCATCCGCATCACCGGCAAGGATGCCAACTGCCAGGCTGCAAAAGCGGCGTTGCTCGATTTGGTGCCCGTCACTATCAGCGTGGACGTGCCTTTCAACCTCCATAGGTCCATTATAGGGCAGAAGGGACGCGACGTAAAGGATCTTATGGATCGGTTCGATGTGCACATCGTGCTGTCCGCGCAGAACGCGCCTGAGGATGTTATCAAGATCACCGGTGCCAAGTCGAATGTGGAGGGAGCGCGTGAGGCCCTCCTGGAAAGGTAAGGGACACTTTGTCATATTTCCACACAGAGAAAAGCTTTTTAATTGCCAGAAATCTAACTCGTGGTCATTTCAATATGTATTATAGGGTGATTCAGATAATTAGCATTATTTATAGGGCATACAGTAGATCAAAAAAATAACACGAGAAGTTCATCTAAACTTGGGCAATAATGGGTTGTCTAATAGCGACGCAGGAAAGTAAACGTCAATTTGACATAGACGCCATCTTTATTTTCTGTCACCGACATGTCATTTTGTGAGTTGAATGTTTACCATTGATCGCTATGGAGTCGTATTCGATTGAAGACCGCATTAAAGTTATTCAAGAGCACTACAAAAATAGTGCAAAAATAAAAAACACGTTTCGCGCGCTTCGCGAACATTTCGGTCGCAACAACCGCCCAAACGAAACAACCATCGGTCGTCTGGTGCGTAAATTCGAGGCAACAGGTACTGTGGCAAATCTGCCAGGCTCTGGCCAGCCAAGGAGCGTTCGCACACCGGAAAATATTGCTGTTGTGAAGGAGAGTGTGAGAGACGATCCGAAACAATCAAGAACGCGTCGATCCCAAGAATTGGGCATTTCGAGAACCAGTTTGCTCCGCATTCTCCACAAGGATTTGAATGTACACGCCTACAAGATCCAATTGACGCAAGAGCTGCGTCGGGCCGACCATTTTTCGCGCCGAACGTTCTCAGATTGGCTCCTTGGACACCGCCAAATTGATGCCAATTTTTCATCAAAAATCATGTTCAGCGACGAAGCGCATTTCACTTTGAATGGGACGGTAAACAAGCAAAATTGCCGCATCTGGGCGAACGAAAATCCCCGTGAGTATCAATGTTTCCCTATTGACATACATTTTGTTTTATTAGTGTTTAATTTAAGTTTATTTACATTTAACCAATTCATAATTTATTCAATATAACTATTTAACAAATCTAAAGCAGTGTCCAAATACTTATGTGCTATATACAGGGTGTTTCAGTTTATTGTTGCATAACTTTAAGATTCGATAGAACTTTTAAAATTAATGCATAAAGTCTTTATAAACATGGGTCGAAAAATGCGTGGCTTCCGAAATACAGCGTGTTTAAATTTACTTTCTAAAATAGTTTTTTTTTAAATATTTCGAACAATATTTGATGTATAACAGTGAAAATTGGTATACAAGGGTTTTTTGGTACGACAAAACGAACCATGAGCATAATTTTACTGTAGCCGCTAGAGGGCGCTCTTTACTGTACCTGTAGTGTATTAAAATGACCGAAATTTTTTGCTTTTTGAATAAAAAAACTGATTCTTCGCACTTTTCAACATAAAAAAGCTCTCCTGTAAGTTTTCGTTATAGTTAGCCGTTTTTGAGATAATTCGATTTTTAAGGTTCGATGCATTTTTAATTATTTATGGGAAAATAATATTGTTTTTACATTTTCGATTTGGGCATTACAAGTAATTAAGATGATTTAAACACAGCAATAATTCCTAACTCCAAATAAACACAAAAAAAAACAGAATATTAATTTGTTTAATTTTCCAATATTATTTTTAACAAATTAAATTAATTATTTGCAACTAAAATGCTATTGGATAGTTAGGACAAACATACAAAATCTAAAGTAGTTGCTCGAAATGTAAACCCAATTCGTCAATACACAATTCACACGGATGATCGAACGTGGTATAGCATTATTCAAATAAGCCCTTATTTCATCACATGCATTCCTGATTCTGTCTATTAGCATATCTCTTGTGGTTACGGGAGTCTGGTACACTTTTTCTTTTAGAAATCCCCACACACAGAAATCTAATGGATTTAGGTCAGGGGATCGTGGAGGCCAGGCGACTGGTCCTCCACGGCCGATCCATCTTTCTGGATAATTTTCGTCCAGCCAGTTTCTAACTATTCTCGAATAATGAGCGGGACAACCATCAAGCTGGAACCAGGCCAATCTTCTTAAATCTAACATAACATCATCCAACATATTTGCATGTTCAGCCTTTAAAAATTCCAAGAAGGTCGCAGCATTTAACCTTGCAGGCAAAAGGTAGGGTCCAAATAGTCGATTACGGTAGATACCAATCCACACGTTCACACTAAATTCATGCTGAAAATTTCTTTCCCGAACTGCATGCGGATTTTCATGCGACCAAATATGTTGATTATGAAAATTTACCACTCCACGTCTAGTGAAGCATGACTCATCGGTCCATAAAACGTTACTTAAAAACTCCCTATTATTATCAGTTCTATCAAGAATCCACTGACAAAATGTGATTCTTCGTTCTCCGTCCCCTGGCTGTAGTCCTGCACAGGTTGCAAATGGTAAGGACGTCTATGGTCATTTCTAAGAACACGGTGAACATGACTTGCTGAAATTCCCAAGGCACCAGAAACTCTCCTAACACTTGTGGTCGGATCTCTATCAAACTCACGCAGAATCATACGGGTAAATCTGCGCTGACGAACATTTATGTTTTGATCCCTTTGGAGATTTCCAAAACCATTTTCAATTATTTGGCGATGCACTCTTACAAATACTGAGCGAGTTGGATAACGTCTGTTTGGAAATCTTCGTGCGTTTTCTCTGGCTGCTTCTGCTAAAACAGGTAAAAGAAACTAAATTTCGTGCATTCACAATTGCAAAAAAACGTTTCAGGTTTCAACAGACAACAAAACTAACTGTCAACTAATTGACGTTTAACCTTATTCTGCTTTCAATTTCAAAAATATTTGCAGGCACAGACTACTTCTAAAAATTATCGAGATACTGACTTTTTAACGTTATTTTATCATAGTTAATTAAACATGCATCGAACCTTAAACATCGAAATATCTCAAAAACGGCTAACTATAACGAAAACTCACAGGAGAGCTTTTTTATGTTGAAAAGTGCGAAGAATCAGTTTTTTTATTCAAAAAGCAAAAAATTGCACTAAGAAAAATTTTTCGGTCATTTTAATACACTACAGGTACAGTAGAGAGCACCCTCTAGCGGCTACAGTAAAACTATGCCCACGGTTCGTTTTGTCGTACCAAAAAACCCTTCTATACCAATGTTCACTGTTATACATCAAATATTGTTCGAAATATTTAAAAAAACTATTTTAGAAAGTAAATTTAAACACCCTGTATTTCGGAAGCCACGCATTTTTCGACCCATCAATCAATTTAATGAAACTTACTGTCTTACTGACTACAAATTTTGGCGTAACTTAGAAAAATTTAATGCCATTTATTTGTAAATTACCCAATTTAAAAACGTTTTAGGTTAGATTATAAAAATTAGTAATATTGTGGTGACTGTGGTCGATATAAAGCACTTGAAGTTGTAAACTATAAAGCCATTTAGACAAAAACCTATTGACTTTTGGACCATGGGTCATATGAACTTTTTGACTTGTTTTGACCCCCCTATTACCCATTTCAATAATGACTACCATAACGTTTACACCCTGCATAAATAATAAATAGTAACGGCCGTAATTTACTCCCCTGTGGCACCCCTACTGATATATTTAGAACAAATCACATAATATTTCCAACTTTAGTTTTTTGACTTCTATTTACTAAATAAAATACTAAAAATAAATGTGTAATACTGTTCCCTTAAAGCCACAGTGACGCAATATCATCAACAATTTTTCCCTATCTATAGTCTCAAATGCCCTTTTGAAGTCTAAAAATATTGTTACAATATATTCTTTCTCATCTATACTTCTTCTCAAGTCTTCCACCACCATTTGGGTTGCCGTTTCTGTGGAACATTTTTTTCTAAATCCAGCTGGATTTTTTATCAAAATTTTGGTTTCTTCAATGAATTCTATGATTTGTTCATGCATGCATGCATATTTGTATACAGCTGAGAATTTTGAACTTTTGGCACAGGAGTAATGGTGGAACACTTTAATTTTGATGGGAATTCACCATGTACTAAACAATGATTCACCAATAATAATAATTTCTCCAATTATATTGAAACAATCATACTTCATTTATGTATTTTGGTGCAATGTTCTTTTTACCTAAACTATATGTTGCAAATAAACATGAGTATTATCATTATATCAGCTGAACAGCAATTGTCATCTTTGTCTATTTATAACCTTCTACTCGTATATGACCTTTAACACAACTTCAACGCCCTCTGCTACTATTCAGATATCGGTAAATTAGGTCGATACCGCCGATACACATATAAGTATCGGTCGATCCCTAGAACTCATTAATTTTGAAATTAGTATAGATTCATTTCCATATGCAAATATCGATAGTTACCTAAATAATAAAACATATTTATCTATATCTATTAAAGGGTTGCCGAGCTCGAGGCAGAAATATCGAGAACGCACACGTTAGAATTAGAAGTCAACCCTGAATTCCATCCGAAGATCATCGGCAAGAGAGGAGCCGTCATCACGAAAATCCGAAAAGATAGAGAAGTCCAAATCAATTTTCCGAAGAAAGGTGATCCAAACGAACACATCATAACCATAACCGGATATGAAGAAAATGTCCAAGGTGCCAAAGATGATATCATGAAGATTGTCAACGAACTGATGGAACTCGTCAGAGAAGAGGTCTTGATCGACGCGCGAGTCCATTCGCGTCTGATCGGTTTCCGTGGTCGCAACATCAAGAAAATTATGGAAGACTACTGTGTTGATATCAAATTCCCTAGATCGGACGAACCTGATCCTAACCTAGTTGTTATTTCCGGCCAAGAAGAGAACGTTAGTGACGCCCGTGATCATTTGCTCAATTTAGAAGAAGAATATGTAAGTATTTTCTTTCAGACTCGCCCCGAAGTTTCTCACATACATGTAACACTTCAGCCGTAGATTAATAGTATTTGAATGCAATATTGGTTTAGATATGGTAGATATGAAATGTATCAGGAAGCTGCAAAACCGTCGAGACCTCTATGACTATTTACCCTACAATGTTTCTATTAGTTACAAAAATAATACGGTATTTATTGTTTTCAATACTACCCTTGAATAATATGATTTTTTTTAGCATTATGTTGTTCTTTATTCCTTGACTTGAGACCAACTATGAGAAGATTACTCTTTTAGACACTTGAAGTTTCATAATGTGAAGAAAAAATAAAGTTGATGATCGAGGATAAGAGACGAAACTTCATAATCCCCCATGTTTGTCTGGCCAATCAAACCACATAATATGTTTAAAATTTCTCTTTATTGAACGACGTTTCGATCCCAAAGGTGACTTTGAAGTACAATTTACGAACCGTCATATTGAAGATTTAATTATACCTTCTTGTAGGGAAGATATACAGGGTGGCGCATCGAAAACGAAACAGAGGCATTTACTGGCAGCTCAGTTTTTTTTGAAAAACGCTCAGGCCCGTCGATTTTGTTTTCGAGGGGGACACAAGTTTGGCAAAAAATCACGTTAGCACGTGCAGGCCCCTAAGTGGGGGTGACAGCACCCCCAAAATCTTAAATGGAAAGGGGGGTCGAGTGATACCTTATTTTAAAGGTCTTTCAATTCCCTTTATAATGATATAAAATTAATGTTCTTCAGTTCAGTAGTTTTCAAGATTTATTGATTTAAAGCTTTAATAAAACTAATACATCATTAGTGGAGATCAATACATTTGGCAGCAAAGTGATTTAAAAATGAAGAATGAACTGACCCGTTAGGCAAGTAAATGTTGTAAATGGCCAACATGACTATCCATGTAATAATAAAGATTTTGCTCAAAACGTTGCCGCACATTTTGCAATATTTGAGGAGTAATTTGAAGGCACTCATTCACAATTCTTTGTCGCAGGTCTTCTAATGATGTTGGCTGAGTAGCATAGATTTCCATACAATTTCCTATAAAAATCGTGGATCTTCCCGGTGTTTCTGCAATATTGTTTGACAAAACTCATTTCTGAGAAGATAGATAAGATGGGTTGTAGACAGTGCCGGATGCTCCGCTGTTCGATTTTGGTTCGCCTGCGCGCATGACGTCACGCGGAGAGTGATTATCGTTTGGGTTGATATGGATAAACGTGCATATTTTCACCTACAGGCCAAACGGCTGGACGGATTCTCACATATGAGGTGTCATTGGATTCGTCTTAGCGGTGCGAGTGACACTAGCTACATTGAAATTTTATAAAAAACAAAATGGTGGATTTTAATAAAAGATTTCAACCTTGTAATTCCTACTTCATAGGCTACAGATCAAACGGCTTGATAGATTTTCACATATGAGATGTCGTTGGACTCGTCTTAGCGGTGCGAGTGACACAATCTACATTAAAATTTTATACAAAACAAAATGGCAGATTTGAATAAAAGATTTCAACCTTGTAATTCCTATCTCAGAGGCTATAGCTTAAACGGCTTTCTAGCTCCACAATAGAGCGTGTATCGTCACTTTACTGTGAAAACAAGATTTTTTTTCTGCGTTACCTATATTTTAGTATGTTCTGTGGAGCAGGATTAACATGCTCATGACGTTAATACTGCACTACATTTATTCATCCTTATTTCACAGAACATCCTAAGTACTAACTACATGCAAGTGTGAAAATGTACGCAACTCGAAAAGTAGAAAAATGCTGTTATCATCTTTTTGCAGTAATCTGGCGGTATAACAATAAATGGAAATGACTTAGTCTAAGCCACAATTTTTCTCCACTTCCTTTCACGATTTTTCTAGTCTTTCAAACTGACATTCAGTTCTTTGATCCGGAAAAACATCCTTGACCTGAAAAATAAATAAAAAGCTTTTTCAGGGCAGTCAATGTTGCTGCTGTTCAACAGAAGTTCGCTTATAAAATTTTGCTTTTCTGTCACCATTCCATCCCCATTGAATGTAGTTAACACCTTATTAAGCTTCTCAATTTGATTCATGAAAGCTGTGGAAGGTTTTGATAATCCACTCTCACTAAGATGGTCTATCCAGGGGTAAGTTTCATTTAGACTGGGTGTCGGAATTACATCCCACAACAGCACACCGCATTTTTAACAATTTATCAACCACATAGGCTATATAAAGTATGTATAACTAATAGAACAGGTCACAAAACCCCCCAAATACACCAACAAATCACACTATATAGTATTAACCACAATACCCGTTAACTACAGTAACGTTACGACAATCCTGCCGCTGGTAACCACGAGCCGACAACTCTCCGGGTGACGTCACGAAGCTCCGCCCACATTCGCAATATCCTATCTCCAGTGTATGTGTATCGTGGGTTGTAGAGATTATACCCGCTGTTCGTGGTACGGATGGAGCTAGTCCTTTCGCGTGATTCGGTGGGCTGTACTTTTGGGCACTCCCGTACTTGCTTCTATTTGACGTACTCAGGTACTCGGGTCTTCTTCGACAATCTCGTATGGAAAGAAAATTCTCCCTCCTTTGATTAGGGAATCGTCCCTCTGAGTGTAAACGGTGCACATTCACAAAAACTCGGTGATCGGGATGACGAGCAGTATTTGGGTAACTCTCACGACAAAGCCCAGCTGCAGCACTAAGATTGCATCTACATTCGCCATAAATGAGGTGCATGTTGGCGTATTCCTCTACGGTGTACACAGACATGGTGGCACTACACAATCGCGAATTAATAAAAGTGGCATTACTATCTGTCTTACTGCCACTACGTAGAATGATACTGTCCGTTACTACGTCTAAGAAAAACATTGAAATTTGCAGGCAAACATCATAACAGGCCCTATGATCTGAAAAGTAAACGACTTAGATTTTTTTTATATTATTCTGATAACTACGAGTATTATGACTTGGCCTATCCCCCGCTTCCGGCTTGACGTCGATTTCTGGGACACTCTGTATATTTTTATTAAAAATTCCATCTTAGAGCCAGGAAAATTACGTTTCTTCCTACTATCTCGGGAAATACTCGGAATTGCGAAACTTTGCAAGTGCCATTTGCTCAGTTACCCAAATGCGTAACTCTGTCCCCATTTAAATTTCTTTTTTTGCAGCTGCAAGACGTGGAAGAACTGCAGATCCGCGAGAAGACCCACACGCTGAACGTCCACTTGGAGGCGGTATCGAGCACATCCCCGTCTAACGGCTTTGTGGTGCCCGGTGGGCCCTGGGAGCAGCGCGGGTCCGGGGGCCACACGGCGCCTGCGCCTGACACCGCCAGCGTCACCGATTTCCCGGCTTTCGGCAGAGGCGGCCCCGGTTCTGGTGATCAACAGTCTGCTGCTGCTCCGATAGCGGGTGCCTGGGGCGCCAGGCGCTGAACGTTGCCCCCTAGTTGCCTGCACCGAAACGTCTTGGTATGATCTGATATTTGGTTTTGTGTTCGGTTGCTGGAGTTTTTTTCCTGAGGTATCATTCAATTTTTACATTTTTTGTGCCCATTTCAATATACCACTAAGCAATTTTGTGGTTTCTTTATCAAATATTAATCAACGAATGTGATGTCTAAAAATGTGGATATTTGAATTAATATTGACATTTGAGCTTGTTTTCCAGTAGCTATTGATTACAGACTTCGAAAGTGCACCGAATTCGAAATTTAATTTTTTTAATGGTCTGTAAAGGTAAAAGTGTGACGTCACTGACTCAAGGTCGCTGGTAGATATTGTTCATTCATTCTCTTTCTCTATTGATGCAAATGCAAAAAAAAGTTGACATTGCTGATTGCCTAGAAATGGGAAGCAGTGACGCCGCACCCAGGTTAGGTATATTTATTAGCAACTCAGGCCATTTCTTGTCAGGTATCAATACCTGTAAACATGCCAAATGTCAGTATTGATAACAGGCCTATAAAGCAGTCTTAGATCTATACGTCAGACCAGCAGGTCAAGTCTTGCAAAATAATAAAACGGGTAGGACTAATTTGACGTTGAAGCATATGCATATAATAGTGCCAATCCATTATTGCGATCATTGGTCATGTTTATAACGGGCCGCGATGAGCACGGAACGTTAAACAACTTTGTCGTTCTGTAGGCCTGCTACATACTCACTGGTTAAGCATAAGTCCCATGACTCGATATGAAATTCAATATGAATCCAACTGTATCCCCGGTAGACGGCGCTAGTGATATTGGAGGTAAAACGTATCGTTGAGGAAAATACTATCTGTCTCTATGGTTAACGACCACAAGGAGTCAGATACGATAACACAACATTTTGCACAAAGACTTACTTGCAAGTGAAACATATTAGCACGAGCGTCTGTGACCTTTCTAGCGCCATCTACTTCTAGCTTTCCAGATTACCCTTCATTGGCAAGTCGGCAAAAGTGAGGTTATGTAAAATGATAGCATATACCCTATCTGATGAGCATCCATCACGGTAGAATGACAGCTGATTATGTAGTAATATCTGAAAATCCGCCATATCCGCTCAGGACACATAATTCCGACGGATCCGTCTATGCCAGGTAGTAAGGTAATTGAATACAATATGCCCACCTTAAGCAATTTATTTTCATTTGTGCGTTAAGTTGAATAATAAGAAACGCCAATTATTGCATGATAGAGTTCAATATACTTAGAAGCTACAAAAAAATCGTTGTCACAAAAAATTTATTTGGAATATTTTTCACCGAATGTTTAAAAATATGTGTATATGAGCATATTACCAACACGGTGTTGGTAATACGGCCAAGTATGGAAATGCCTGAAATTATAAGAAAAGTGAAATAAGTACACGTTTATTTTAAACTTAGTATACATTATAAAAGAAAATAAAAAAACTGCATTTTATTCGCATAATGGGCAAATAAATCTTTCTTTCATTTCTTTGGTTAAACCTACGCAATCCTCATGAACACACTTCTGACAGACGAAACACAGGCGCATATCAGCGATTTCATTTAACTCACAAACTGCACAATACCAATCTTGCTCATTTACTTTGCTTGAGGTAATTTTTTTTCTCGTTTCTTTAGATTTTGCCGCTTTAGTTGTTAACGTAGCTTTAGGTATTATAGCTTCAGATCTTGACATGGCTTTAGGTATTGTTGTAGCTTTGAGTGCTGACTCAACATTAGATGTACCTGGATTGTTTTTGTTAAAAACTGCTCGTTTCACTACAAGAGCTCGACTGTTTATAGCCTTCTGCCTCATATTTTTTACTGATTTCACAACTTTATCCGGGGTTTCCAACATTTCTGTTATTGACTTGTGCAGAAGTTGATTAGATGAGAACATTTCGTCGTCTGAATCCGAGCTATCCATCAGAACTGGAGGCACGTTTTCTTCACCCGAGGTGTCGTTATGAGAAGAGCTACTTGGAGTTCTTGGCCTTTTTCGGATATTTGATGGCCCTGCTACAGGAGATGCTGCTATGGTGGGCTGGACGATGGGGTCCTCTAGTTCATCTCTTATTTGTGTAACTTCACTAGGAGCGTATGCCAATTCCCCTATTGCTTCGGGATTGAATGGAAAAATACCAGTTGCGGCGAAGCCTGCTTTTATATTTGCTGGCGTTGCACTTTTTTCCGACACTTTACTAAAAATTTCACCAAACCGCTGTTTTGTGAGGTTCCGATCTTTGTATCTTACCCAATACTGGAGTACTTGATCATCCCAGTGGTGTTCAAAAGAACGAAAGACCGCATTGTCCATTGGCTGTAACTCATGTGTAGTGTTGCTCGGTAAGCAATAAAGTACGATGTCATTTTTTTCTGCAACATCTACAATCGTATAGTCCAGGTGGCATTTAGCACCATCAAAAATCAATAGACATTTTCCTGGAGGCTTATGCTTAGCCAAATGCTCAATCCAGGTGCAAAATGTTACAATATTCATGCTGCCTTTAGGAGTCATAAGGACTAGTGTTCCTGGTGGTAATGGATCTTGCCATTCTGGTTTCATTCTTATACCTTTGAATAAGATTGCCGGTGGGATGGCATTACCCAAGGCATTGCCACAGGACACAATTGTTTTCTCCGTGTTCTGGAGCTACTAGGTGAACTCGTTTGGCCCCTTTTTTTGCCAACACACTTTGCTGATGGTGTAAGTTTAGCGTACATCCTTTTTCATCAATATTGAAAATTCTTTCTGGTCTCTCCATAATACCTAGTTCCAGAAGGATTTCTTTTAATTTTGTAAAGTGATCATTCACAATAAACCTGTTCAGTTTTTGGGCACGAGCAGGATTCATACTTTGTGCTTTTCATTTCCTTATTTCAGGATTTCTTTTCAAAAATCCAATAAGCCAATATCGACCAGCCATTCTAGACATGGTGGAAAATTCATTTTGTATACCATTTTCGGTGCAGAAATTGAAAACACACCTTCTAAGTGTCCTTGATGTTAACGGGTAGCCAACCTCCGCCAAACGGATTATTCTTCTAGATAGTTCGCCTTCTTGATCAGCAGTCAGTACTGGTTTGCGCCCCATTTTTGCCTTATCACTTCGGTTACAATCAATATATCTAGACAGAGTTCTTCTTGGTATTGAAAATGCCTTTGAAGCACCTTGACGAGACATTCGACCTTCCTGCACAGCTGCGACTGCATTTTTTAAGTCTTCTTTGCTCCACTTACTACGAATGCCCTGATTTCGCGCCTTACCAGTCATACCTGAAAGAATGTACACAATATTTTACTGATTAGCGAAGAGCTGACAATATGCCCATGCGCATATTGCTCACACCGCATGGTGGGCATATTGCTATACATGTAGTAAAATTAGGTTAGGTTATGTTTTTCTCGAACGTATGATCTTACGTCGACTGCTTGCACCCCAGTATAAAACTAAATATCCGTATATGGATCACACATTACTGCAAAGCTTTAAAACTTTTTTTCGCCTCTTTATAATAAAGGGTGTCTCATAAATATTTTCTTATTTTATGCCATAAATAAAAATACTTAGAATATTTTTACAAAGATAAATTTATTACCAAACGAAAGCCTAAACATTAATTTTATTTATGGAAAAGAGTATCGGATAAATGAGCACCGTTCATGTTTTCACACTCTCTTAATCTCGAACTGAAGTTTTCGATCACTCTCCGAAGCATTGCTCGAGGAATGGCGTTTATTTCATCTGTTATTTTTTGCTTCAACTCTCTCAAATCTTGTGGCGGTGGGGTGTATACCTTACTCTTCAGGTATCCCCATAAGAAAAAATCTGCTGGTGTCAAATCGGGACTTCTCGGTGGCCAGTTAATGTCTCCTCTGCGACTGATGACCCTCTCTGGGAATAACTGATGAAGAGCATCCAAGGATTCATTCGTGACATGAGAAGTCGCTCCATCTTGCTGGAAAAACGTGTTTCTATTGTATCCACCATGGTTCTGTATAGCTGGAGTTAAAAAAGTCCTAATCATGTGGCAGTAGCGCTCAGATGTTACAGTTTGAGCTTGGCCACGATTGTCTTCAAAAAAATACGGGCCAATGATTCCTTGCCCTGACATAGCAGCCCAGACGATAACTTTAGGCGAGTGTAATGGCGTCTCATGAAGATTTTGCGGGTTCTGCTCGGCCCAATATCGGCAGTTTTGTTTATTAACATGCCCGTTAATGTGAAAATTCGATTCATCAGAAAACCATATGTTGTTGTAACCGTTAAAATGCTCTCTCATTGTTCTACAGAACTCTAATCGATTAGCGGGATCTTGTGGTTTTAATTGTTGTGTAACAACAATCTTGTATGGGTGAAAATGCAAATCCTTGCGAATAATGCGATGAACAGTTGACTTATGCAAAGTTAGAGACGCTCCACGCAGTCTTAATGATTGCCGGGGATCCTCGTTAACGGACTGGCGCACACTTTCAATATTTTCGTTCGATCTTGCTGACCTTGGCCGTCCAGGCGGTTTACTAATACACGTGTTTCCAGTGCTCTCGAACTTTCTTACCCAATATTTAATTAAATTTGCGCTTGGGACATCTCTCATTCTTGCTATGTTATAATGATTTCTGTACAAACGACGTACAAGCACATAAGAATCCTTGTTTTTATAGAACTCGCGAACACAAAAAGCACGTTGCGGCCCTGTAAAACGCTCCATTGCAACTAAAATTTAACAATGTTGCCAAACGTTTGTCAACTGTCTCGTTTCTCCGGAGCATGCGTATTCCGCCAGAGGACTGATCTAAAAACGAAAATATTTCTGAGACACCCTTTATAAAACTTACCGTGCTAGTATTATAACGCTGTCTCAAAAAAACGATTGTTAGCGACACCATTCGATTCACGCTTGTAACTGACTGGATTGTTGACTCTAATATGGCGTTAGGATAACTGCAACCTATGGGTAGGGTATGTGCTGACATCTTTCGCAAAATAGCCAAACTATTGTACGTGAGCATATTGCCGACATGCGCATATTGTATTCACCTACCTTACTTGCTAAAAGCTCTTAAACTTTGCAGACTAACACAAAAATGTCACTAGCTGATCAGCTGTTCACCTTAGTAGACGTCAAAGCGTGATGGATACTTGTGAAATATACCCTAGGTTGTCGTGTTATACGGCCCTTAGAGTCAGTTCACACGTGCCGGGAAATTGCAACCGATAGTCAGCCGGCACCAGTACATCCTTTTACATTTCTGTTCTAAACTGCTATTAAGTGATGTGATGGAATAATTATTTCTAGCTGACATTAGAAATCGAAAATGGAATTGCAGACCGTCTTATTTTCCACTAAGGGTGGCGAGCACCAGCTAAGAGAACTTAAAACTAAATTAGTATGTTGCTGAAAGTGTATAAAATAAGAGAATTCGGGGCTTCTATATATGGATGTTAGGATGGTATTTTCTGAGGCTACATTGTTCTACTATAGATAGATAGATAATTTAATAATAATTAATAAGAAGTTGGACTAAATCATCTGCAAATAAATAAAATAATCCCGCAGAAAGGAGACCCTTGTGCGCGTGTAAAACATTTATAATTTGCATAAAGGACATACATGAAGTTACAGAATTTTAATAAAGGGTGAAGTTTAACTAAATTCGAGAATAAAATTGAGTAAACATTTTGGTCTAACCCTATATTTTTATTTTGAAATTTCAATAATTTGTTAAATGTCATTTCTGGGTATGTTTAAGATCCATAGTTTATTTATGAATAGAGTAACTAATTATGTCAGTAATATATACATTTATGGAACTATTTGGTGTTGCCAACTCCATACATTTCTATCAACATACTAATTTAGTTTTGAATAATCTTGGTTGGTGCTCGGTACTCTAAGAATCGTAATAATGATTTTTGAAAAATGCAAGGCGCGGGATGTATATCATACAAAGCTTAAACACCCAAAACAACATCGTCTGATACAGCACTTGCCCACAATAATAACGCTTCATACTCTTATCGTGCAACCCGACTGTAGCATCCATTTGCTTGCTGGTACATGATGCCAGACTGTTTGATAGAACTTGTTGTCAAATGCCCTTATAGTATAATTTATAATGTCTTTTGTCTATATTGATGTATATCTTGATAGTTATCTAGACGTTTCGGTCTTACCCGTGCTCGTTACCTCATGGCACGCAGCAAAATCAGGATTACTTTCAACGTATAATATTTTCAATTCCTGTTAGTGTTGTACTATTTAGCTAATCAAGTGATGATAAATGGATATTTTTAGAGAAAAATGTATATTTCAGCATCTTATAATAGTCGCATGATGAGTAATGTAAGATTATTTTTTTATGGAATTGTAATTTAATTGTGGTGTAGGTTAAGCTGAACAATCCATATTGACAGAAAGTGTAATTTATTAATATACTAGTTGCTACTTATATATATTTTTTTGCAATTCATTATACAGTAAGTTAACACGAGTATTATACCACTGGAGCACAGCCAGCAAGGAATATGAGCACAGCATATAGGTACAACAGTATACACCAACGACACTCCCAAAAACTTACGCTGATTTTTTGGGCGAGATGCTGCCTCATGCAATCGTATTGCATGGCTAACCCTGACTAGTTGATCGCGGAGCATACGTTTTAAATAGTAGAAAATGCAATTTACATGTTGTGTGTTGTCACTAGACGGTCAATAGCCAGTGTTTTCGTTTATATACCCTATGATGCCTCAGCTGTATAATACTCCAGGTAACATACTGTAGAACAGGGGTCTGTGATCTTCGGAGATTTGCTTTGAAATATGTGGCGTTTTATGGCCTAATTTTTTAAGACTATGGCATGTAGAGCTGAGCTGAGATAATATGTAGAAAGTCTCTGAAATCGGTTTTGTATTGGGTTGTCAAAAACCATAAAATTAGTTACAGAGCAAAACGCTATGCCCTCTCTTTGACAAAATACAGAATTTAAAGTTGCTTTCAAAGCTACTACGATCATTTTGACCTACCAGAAAAAATGAGACAAAAAACTTTTCAACTCTCATAAAGGTACAATTTTAATAAAAAAAAACATAATATAAATATGAAGTTCTTCACTTTTGTCAGATCAGTAGCAAATCGAAAAACTTTAAAATTTCAATTTCCCTCTGTTTAACGTTAAAAATAACAAAGTGATTGTGCTGTTGTAAAATCAACTTCACATTGGTAGCTTGGTCTAACTGAAATAAATTCTTTATATCAAGATGTTTGAACTACCAATTTTAAAAAATCCTCATCTCAATGTTGTACAGCTCTGCATTTGAAGCGTCTTGCCACATTTTTTAAATTCTATATAATTTCTGCTCAAGAAACACTACCGATGCTGCGTGGTTCGAGATGAACGAAGTCTCGGGAATTGTGAAGTGTCGAAGAGGTTACGTTAAAATACTAACCTTAGTTTTGTAAGTTGTAGTTATGGTTGCAACCTTATTCCCTCACTGTTTGCTGCATTAAATAGGCCTGGCGATGACACTGGACTCACGATTTTGTTCAACGGATGAGACAATAATTTTTTCATATTTAGGGTAATCAATTGTGGTAAAGCAATCGCTATTCTTTATGATTCCTTGTTTTTCGCTCTAGTCATTTTACGTGCGGCTACGAAGCTGATTGTATATTTGCATTTTTTTTCAGTGACTTATGTTGTTTAGGGCCTGTCAGTGTGAATATGATGTGAAAAGAAATATTTCTAAACACAAATCAGATGGGGATGTTAGAAGCTTTTGACCCATAATCAAAATATTTGTATATCTACTGTTGTAGTTATTATTTTTCTGGGAAAAGATGCAGTGAAATATTTTTGGGCCACCCCTTGCCGAGACTGTCCAGCAGAAAAATCTTCTGGTTTGTGGACAGCCTGGTGGCACTGTGCTTCTGTCGAGTCTGAATAATTTGCCAGTAAAATTAATATTCACATACTGGGTTGGCAGAGAATCATTGAGGACCCGTATTTACAGTGTATGAGAGATATAAATAGAAAAACACGCGAATGAATGGCCTCGACGACGCCAAGGAGAACGAGTCTGTGAACGTGTTTTGTCTCTTTATCTTGTTCGTTCAAAATTCGGAATTTTAATACTTCTATGCCGATCCTGTATATCAATCAGCTGTAACGTGTCGTCGAAACAGTATTTCCAATCACTTTTATTAATTTTGCAATTGGAAACAATGTTCATAGCTGTATGAGAAAATATAAATTTCCTCATCTGTTGAGCTGGTATATTCTGAACTAAGAATACGAAACCGTCGTATTCTTTTGACGATATTAAAACATTCATGTCTTCCCTACCGCATTTGGGCAGACGTCCGGCCTATAATTGGCACTAATAAATGTAGAGATGTTATGATATTTAATAATTTTATACATTTCTTTAAGTTAGCTGTATATGTTCTCAATCAGTTTCTATATGTATATTACGGTAGATGTAAGCCTCCTGTTATAACACGTTATGAAAAGATGCATACAACGTTATATCATATTCATTTGCGAGTTTTATAATTAAACTTTTCGTAAACATTGAAGATTCATTTTAGAGATTAAATAAAAAGCTGTTTATCATTGGCATTGCAATTGGAGCCTCTCAAATCTGGTTTGTCAATAAAATTTGGTTCAAGTTACTGACAAAGTTTCGTAAAGTCGGCCGAGTATATCGTGGTCGGAGAAAAAAATGGACTACCTCGATTATTATGTCATTTACTATTTGAGTCAAATGAACACTGGCATTGTTATGTGCAACACAAAGGATTTATTTTCAGGAATTGGATGAGTAGTCCATGTGGCCCAGCATTATTTTGATAGAGCCAAAATAAATGTTCAGTGATTACGGATAGCTTATTTTTTATTTTTGTTCGTGTCATAACTTCTCTGCCGTTCGAAACAAGGCAGTGTATCGTGCCTTCCTATCATTTTTTTATACGAGCATGTACTGAATTCTTGTTGCTAGCTAGCACTATATGTTAGGTCCACAAGCTTGTTTTTTGTAGTATGGGTTAATGGATTTTTTTTGAGTTGTATCTTTTTTTGTATTGTTACGATTTATTGTGGTACGATATAAATTATTATTTTAAATAACCTCGACTGATTGTGTTGAATGGAATTCAACGTTACTTAATGAAATTTGTTTGTAAAATTCATCTTTCAACTGTTATTTTTATGTATATATGATATATAATATATATATACTGAGTCCTTGCGGTCGATTTTGTTAGCCCAGGACGAACCTGAGGGAGAGAAAATATATTACATATAAAAAATTTTGCGTTGTTTTCTTGCCCGTACCAATATATAACTGATTTGAATTGCGCGCTATTTTTGATATACGCATTTCAGTAGGTGGCGCCGTAGTAGTTCTTTAAAGCACATGTGATCAATTCATCATGGAGCGCTACACGATCCCACTACGCGTCCGTACTGTTAAAACGTTTTACTCAAATAATGAGTCGATTGTTGCAGCGATTCGGAAGCTACAATATATCGGTCCAAATAATGTGCCCAGTGTCAACATCATTCGTCAGTTAGTGCGTAAATTTGAACAAACAGGTGAAGTTAAAGACTTGCCAAGGTAGGGCCGAGTTCGAAGTGTTCGTACTCCGGAAAATATCGAGAGAGTGTAGGGAGCGCCCTGAGACGTCTACCAGACATCGTTCTCAAGAACTGGGTATTCGTCGCACGTCATTATGGACTATTTTAATAAAACACTTCCATTTGCAGCTATACAAAATTCAGTTAACCCAAGAACGACTGCCTAGTGACCATGGAAGTCACCGACAATACAGTCATGCAATATTGCAGCTTAATACCCAAAAGAACGATTTTAACTACTGATAATGAGCGATGAAGCCCACTTCATTATGAACGGATTTGTTAATAAGCAGAATTGTCGTATCTGGCCATTAGAGAACCCTCGTGTCATCCATCAACGACCACTACATCCTCGTCGCGTCACAGTTTGGTGCAGTTTGTTATGGAGGTGTCATTGGACCTAAGTTCTTTCAAGACGCAGGTAATTCTCTTACTGTCACTGGCGAGCGCTACCCAGATATGGTGCAATACTTTCTGGCTCCTCAAATCCAACAGTTTAACCTGCAAAACATGTGGTTTCAGCAGCAACTTGTCACACAGCTATGCTGCGAACAATATTTCCGGGACGTTTAATTTCTCGATTTGGTGACGTCAACTTGCCACCAAGGTCACCGGATTTAACGGCTCCTAACTTTTTTATGGGGATTTTTGAAAAATAGGGTTTATGCCCACAAACCAAATACTGTAGAGCAGCTAAAGAACAATATTACGGAAGCGATTGAAAATATTCCTCCCGAAACCTACAAAAAATTTATTTATAGCTTTTATTGCCCAACAGATAATATTCCATTTATAGGCCAAAATCTTAAATTAGAAATATTATAAAAGCCTAACTTATAAAACTATCTAAGGCGCTCCCGCAAAACACATTTCAGCTCCGAAATGGAACATAAGAATATGTCACAAAACTTATAAATACTATTATAATTCAAACACATAACTCTTTCAGGTGATTTCAAAATCAAATTTGTGTTAGCACGACTTCTAAAGAAAGTAACATTACATCTTGAAACGGATCTTGGCGTTAAAAACTGTAGTTGTGATAACAATTCCGAAGAAACTACAGTTCCATGCAAGAGTTTAAACAAAAAAATAACAGAACTGTGCTTCTTTCTCACATTCAAAGGCGTCATTTTAAATCTGTCTAACAGAATTTGATAGTCCGATCCACGTTGAGGGTAGACTATCGCACTTAAAAGCTAGATATTTTAGAAACTTTTTTTGATCATAATCTATCCTGTTTGTATAACAGTTATAGTAGGGATTCCATATTAGGGATGCATACTCTAACTTGGATCTTTTAGTTTTTTTAGTACTCTCAAATCATTGATTAGCTTACAATTTCTGATGAGAAAACCTAAGACCCTATTAGCATTATTCACAATATTATCTATATGACAGTCAAAACTAAGCCTAGTGTCAAACATAACACCCAAATCACGAACAGTAACAACTCGAGTGACCTCAATTCCCCCAATACTGTATGCGTATTCTATTTTACGTAGCTTTCTGGATAAAGTAACTACCTTGCATTTAGCAATATTCAAATGTAACCTGTTTAGCATACACCAATCTTCCAAACGGCAAAGTTGCATTTGTAAAGTCTCTTTCACTATTAATATTAACATACAGTTTCAAATCATCAGCAAATAATAGTTTACCACAATCAATATATACTAAGTGACATATAAATCCGAACACACAGTTTAAATGGTTTTATTTTAATAAAATTTTGTATAAGTACTTAATGAAGCATAATAAGTAAATGATAAAAATTTCAAAATGATTGCACTGCTTTAAAGCCCTTTGACCTTTAATAATGTGTGGATGCTCCCTGATGTGCTACGCATTCTCCAACGCGCCTAGGCATGCTTCTGATCAGGTGGTCAATGTCCTCCTGTGGTATCTCATTCCAGGCAACCACCAACTCCTCTCGAAGTGACCTGGAACCATAAGCTATAGCACCCCAAACCATAACTCCAACAGTGTGATGAACATGTCTTTCAACAAAAAACTGTGGATTCCTCCTTTCACCACGTCGCCTTCTAACCCTGGCACGACCATCGTGCATGCCTAAACAAAATCGAGACTCGTCACTACAGACAATACTGTTCCATTCCTGATCCCAGAGTGACCGTTGTCTGCACCACTCAAGGCGATTACGTCGGTGTTCTCGAGTTAAAGGGAGGACCCAGTGTGGCCGGTATGAAAACAAGCCAAAACTTCTCATTCGTCGGTAAACACTTCGCATACCAATAGGTCTTCCGTGTTCTGCAAACCATTCATTTGCAATGGACCTGGTAGTGGAGAAACGGTCCCTTAAGGCCAATAATCTTGGGCGGCGATCTTCACGGTCTGTTGTTCTACGGCGGCATCCAGTGCCCCTTGCTCTTTGCGTACGGCCTTCTCGAAGCCATGCCTGACAACACCTAACCACAGTGTCTACACTTCTTTGCACTCTAACTGCAATTGCCCGAAAACTCACTAAGTTGACTAAATCGTACAGGTCTCCGTACTCTAGGCATCGTAACCGATCGTAAAGGATGTCAAGAACCAAAATCCGCCAACGTTGATTCTTTACTGCGGCTGAAATATTCATTTTTAGAGCGTTAGTGAATTAAAAAAAAGCAGTATGAAAACCGGAATGTCCAACTGATACGGCTGAAAATTTTTTCACTTGTTATTTACAGTAAGAATAATACATTCACCAACTTTTATTAAAATAAAACCATTTAAACTGGGTGTTCGGATTTATATAATCACATACATCATTCACAAAGATCAAAAATAATAAGGGGCCCAGGTTAGAGCCTTGTGGCACCCCAGATGACGAATTGTATCGAAACCATTGTAAGAAACGTACAGCTGTCGATTCCAAAAGTAAGACATTAATAGCGATATTGATTTGTCAGTAAAACCAAATGAACCCAGCTTAGCAACGAGCACCCCATGATCAACCTTATCGAAGGCTTTAGAAGAGTCAGTGTAAACTGCATCCAACTGTCACTGATTATCTAGGACATTCGAGGCTAACTGAGTGAATACTGCCAAATTGGTGAGAGTTGACTTACCACACATGAACCCATGCTGGAACTCGGATATTTGACACTATAGGTGGAAAGGTAGATGCGGTTGTAAAGAATTATTTCAAATAACTTGGCAAAATTATTCAATATTGAGATCGATCTATAGTTCTCAATTGAATCACGGCCACCCGCTTGGTAAATAGGACAAACCCTGGTTTCCTTCCATTTATCTAGGAATTTAGCTGTAGAGAATGTGATATTAAAAAGAATAACCAGAGCATCTACTATACCAAGCGCACAATCCTTGACCAGGAAAGAGGGGAGCTTATCTGGCCCTGAGGTCATCTTGGACTTTTTGCTGCATCACATATTCCATTTTCAGTTATACTTTCCTGAGTTAAGTTGACAATATATTGGATGTTAGAAGATAGGTTTTCACCGCAATAGGTACCAGATGGTAGGTAAACTGTCTTAAAGAATTCAGCGAAAGCATTTACAATTGACTGAGGATCACCTAAATCATTATTCAGATGGGTCATATGACTTGGAATTCGTGATGTTTTTGTTTTTTTTATATTCCAACTACCACGAAGGCCTAAGGCCTAAACACCCATTGGGTACCGTGGGGCTATAGTGGGATACAGGGGAAAGGGGGAACGCCACACGGACTCTGGCGAGGGAACACGTGTGCATGCAACATGCACACATTCTGGCTCCGCCTACGAGATCCGCCGGGTGGTACCTCCACGTTCGACAGTCAGAGACCGTCTACCACCTTCGGACAATCACAACATCCATAGCCAAGAGAAAAGTTTCTCCTGGGACGGGACTCGAACCCGCACAGCGCACGGCGACTGATCAGGAGACCGAAGAGTCTACTACTGCGGCCACCGCTGCTGCCTTTGATATATAAAATGATGGTGCCAAATAATGGTTCCTGATGATTAATATGAGGAAGCTTAATGATAAGAGCAGGATGATGGTTATCAGGTTGCACCAGAGGAATATGATCACACTCAGTAGTGCATACAACATTACTCAATACTAAATCTAAGCGCCTGTTGGATGTGTTCATTACATTATTATACTGTTTCAGATCTAGGAGAGATGGATGTAATCAAGAGGTCTCAAGTTTGCGCGGCTTCTAGAGGCGAACATTTGTCTGATATTGTTTTTCATAATTTCTATCCATCCTCCGTTAAAATTTTGGTCGATTCGGTTCAGGTAATTTCGGGATATTATTTATATCTTATTTCCAGAGAAGATACAAAAACAACATGTGTTACTGTGTACGATTATAATTCATCATGTATCTCCATTTTTGAAAAGCTTACATCATCTTTCTGGAACCATGTGTTATAGATCTGTAGTGGATCTGCATTCCAGTGTTTATGAAATGATAGTGGCTTTGGGACAGCTAGATAGTCCGACGTGTAATCCATTGGACGAGCCTGCAAAAAATACCAGCATATATGAACGTTATACAATACTTCAGTGTGGAGATTAGTGCATGTTTTTTGATGTTACATGGACGCTAAATGTACGATGCGTAGTTAGAGCGATTGCTATGAACATGGATAACAAAGACGCTGTGTCGCGGCATCCTGTAGCAGCGCGTAAAGCTGCCTATTCACAATCGCTCCATCATGCTAAATTTGATGCAATCATAACCAAGGAACTAGGGGCAAAAACACGAAAAAAAAATCGCTTAAACCCCGTTTTTTGCGTTTCAGACGTTCCTGAAAGTGTTTGTATGGATTGAAACTTGGATTATACGCGCTTGCAAATGTAACGTCTTTAGTATTAGTCAAAAACGTTCTATCAAAGAAGGTTCTGATCCCGGTAACAACGGGAAAATTAAATGCCTAAATTCAGATGTATAATGTGCTCATAACATAATTTGGCAATCGTTCGCGTTGCGTGCACGGCCCGTTGCTACATCGTCGTGGAGACCCCTGCCGACTGTGCAATAGGTAACAAGCTCCAACTGGTCTGCGGTGGTGTCGTTATACGTTTTAGCAATATTTGAGTATTATCATAAGTAGTGCATCTAATTTTATCGAAAATGGTGTTTGACAAGACTATTTCATGAGTAACAGATTGCTGATATCCTATGAGACCATAATTACGTGTTATCGAAGGTAATGTAATTTTTGGTGACAACAGCTGTCAAGTTTTGCCGCGGTTAAACTCAAAAAAACTGCTGACAGGTGCTATCATACAATTTTCCATCTAGAAACCATTTGTAATTTAAAATCGCGTGTATAAATTAAGACGAGGGTAATTTTTCTGCCTTCAATCCAGATTTCTGCTCTACTGAGCTGAGCAATATCAATACATCTAGGTAAGTACAGTTCATCTGATATAATGATAGACTTTAAAAGACAGAATAGTGCGGTTTGTCACCCTTACAGGAGATTGAAAGTAAGCATGCCATTTTCAAAGCAGCGTGTATATTTATAAAACTAACGAAAATAGTTTATTGAAGAACATTTCAATACATGTTTTTCCAGTAGAAAAATAAACTGATATTCTTTTGTATAAATATAAGCAACATCATTTTCATATTTCCTTTTTGTGATATTCATATACGCAAAATATTCGCATGAACTGAGAAAGCGGCTATTAAGAAACATACGAATATTAGCCAACGCCCTAATGTATGTAGGTTGCGTTCGACGGGAACGATTGATGTGAAACTGAGTTAGGTTGCTTTTTAAAAGATAATGGTCCGATAATAAACTATGATATCAGTACCTGGTGGAAGGCTGGGGAATGTACCATATCTATCCCTTCCTTGACCAAACAAGCTCCAAAAATCATATCATCGGGTGAATCTATTGAAGGACATGTACATCTTTCTGTAAGTATTTTTAAGGCGGGTATACTGAAAACTATGCCCGCCCCTCCAGTTAAGTAAGAGTAACCACCTCCCTAAAATAAAAGAAAAAATCAAATTCAGGATCTATGTCTTCAAAAATAATTTTAAAGAGTGGCTACTTAATGCCCCCAGCTCAAAAATCAATCAGTTATTAGACAGAAAAAATGCTTATTATAAATGTGAATAGAATGTACTTATAGCATTTACGAACATATATGTACATACATATGTCAAATTAATTCTAAAATATTTACATATTGTTGGCCCACGAACAGGGTTCCACATTTGTGGGTTTTACCGTTTATTTGCTACTTATTTTATTGTTACTTTGAGCAAATTAACATTATTATAATTTTTGACGTACAGTCAGTCAAAACAAACTTCGAAATTCGTAAATGCAGCACGCTGACTGACCGATCGGCAAGGATGACCGTAATAGCACGCCACCGATAAATAATAGAAAGGATAGGTCTGGAGCAGCACAGCTCAAACAAACCAGTCTTGTACACACATGCAGTGGTGGCACTAGACCATGTATAGACGTCGGCGACACCAGCAGCTTTGCATAGTCAAAAAAAATGTTATACCCTAATATATTAGTATATGCGTTTTATTGCATATCAGATGAAAAAAAATTAAATAAACAAACACACAAATCAAAGTAGACGAACTTTTCAGCTTTTAGCCTCACTGAATTGTTTCAAAACTAATCATCCGGCATTTTCCGCTTCATTTAATAGAATTGGTAGAGCAGATAGTATCTCTCTGGCCAGTGTCATTGATAAAGTCTGGTGAACTGGATTTTAAAAGCAGCAGTTCTTCGCAGTTCAAAAGGCTGTAAGTTGATGTTTTCACATTTCTAAAGTATTGTACCTAAGTCGTTACAATGCTTGACAAGGTCCTCGTTTGATATAGATTTCATGCGCACATATTCTCTTGAAATTATGACGAGATCACAGACACTTGAAATGGGGTCATACCATTGTTTCAAATAGAGTTGTCACTATTAAGGAATGAATCAACGGGCCACTTTAGGTCTATTTAATATCACCAACACGTAAAAAGAAGGTGGTAGACAAGGACCAGTCGACCGAGGCGGTACCACCCGCTAGCTTTTCCCAGGGTGTCTTATAAATGTCCGCATGTTTCCACACCTAAGCTATGCAGTCGGTTATCTTCCAAAACAAAGAAATTAATGATGATGGATCCCTCGAGCACTAAGAACTCCGGTCGTAAATAAAATTTGTTTTTCGAACATCTGCGGGATCAACAGCAACATTGATGTTGTTCATCACTACCTGCAATCCAATCGTCCCGCCGTGCTTTTCTTGGCGGAGACAAAAATCTCAGAGACTGCACCGATTAACCATCTCAACTTCCCAAACTACGAGGTGCACTCCTGTGGCTTTTGTCCGCAGCAGTTTTTCCTGCTCCAGGGATCTTTCTTTGGAATCAGACTGGAAGGACATTCTGTGGCTTCGCCTCAACTCCAAAACATCACCCAAATTTATTTGCTGCCTTTATCGCTCTCCCTCGAACCATAACTGGGATGACCTACTCGAATACCTTGCCGTCCAGATCGACTTCCTGAACATCAATCACCCCGCTTCAGAGGTAGTTCTTCTCGATGATTTCAATGCCCATAATGAGCTTTGGTTGGGGTCAAATAAGACCGATGCAGCAGGTCGTGCAGTCGAAGCGTTCGCTCTTACTCAAGGGCTGACCCAGCTGGTGACGAGCCCTACTTTCTTCCCCCGCGTCTCGTCACACGCCAGTAGCCTGCTGGATCTCTTTCTGACCACGCATCCTGATCCTTACAGCACTGCTGCCCTGTCCCCCCTGGGTAGTTAGGAGGTTAGGTTTCGGTCAGAAACCGCTGTGGCAGCAGAAACTCGTACAGGCCGCAAAATTTGGCATTACGGACATGCCGACTGGGAGGGGCTCAGAGACTTCTTCTCTAGCTTTCCTTGGAGAGATGTCTGTTTCACTGACGCGGATGCGTCGACTGTCTGTTCTTCGATAACCGAAATTATCCACGTCGGAATGGATGAATACATCCTTCACACAGTGAAAGTTCCTAAACCAGGGTCCAACGGCTGGTTCAACAAATCGTGTGACGCTGCTCGCCAGCAGAAGATCAAGGCACACAGAACCTACTTACAAAACCCCACTGTAGAGAACAGACAAGCCGACGTCGAGTCCAGAAACAAATATAACGAAGCGGTTCGCAATGCCAAAAACCAGCATAATATAAAAGTTAGGCACAGGGTAATGTCGCAGCGCAATGGCAGTCGGTCTTTCTGGACGCTGGCCAAGTAGATTGAAAAGAACTTCTCACACAGTAGCATTCCACCACTTACGTGTCAAGATGGAACTATTGTATTCGACTCAAAGGCCAAGGCGGAAGTGCTAGCCAAGATCTTTGCTGCCAACTCCACCATGGACGTCCCCACCAACGCCCAAGTGCCGTCAATTCAAAGGGTTCCCCACACTATGCAGGAGGTAATATTCAGGCATAAGACCATAAGACGAGTGCTCTTGTCGCTCGACATCAACAAAGCTTCTGGTCCGGACTTGATTCCTGCTGTTGTACTGAAGAGATGTGCAGCGGAGCTTGCTCCAGTTCTTTCGCGTCTCTTCCAGATATCTTATGAATCCGGCACCTTCCCAGAAAACTGGAAATTTGCTCATGTACAGCCCATCCCAAAAAAAGGATCTAAGACCGACCCTTACAACTACAGACCTATAGCTCTGCTTTCTGTTATAAGTGATGGAGAGGTGCATAAATCGCGAGCTTCTGGACTACCTCGAACGTCACAGCTTGATTAGTGACAGGCAGTACGGTTTCCGGCACCAACGATCCACAGGGGACCTCCTAACTTACGTCACGCAACTGTGGAGTAAAGTCATCCAGTCTCATGGTGAGGCTCATGTCGTTGCTCTTGACATCACGAAAGCGTTCGATCATCCGTGGCACGCTGCCAACTTCCATCCTATGGCCTCCCAGAAAAGCTTTGCAGATGGGTGGCTGACTTTATGTCTGGCCGCAAGATATCCGTCGTAATTGACGGATTCTCCTCTTCATCCCACAACGTCAACGCAGGTATTCCCCAGGGATCGGTCTTGGCTCCAACACTGTTTCTCTTACATATCAACGACCTCCTTTCCTGCACGATCAACCCAATTCACAGCTTCGCTGATGACAGCACTCTACATGCAGGAATTCAGAGTGACAAGCCGATCTCTGCCGCTGAGCTGGAAAAAAGAAGACTAGCGACGACTTCTTCTCTGACAAGAGACCTGGAGGCTATCACTGCTTGGGGACGCAACAATCTTGTACAGTTCAATGCTTCCAAAACACAGTACTGTACTTCGACGAACAAAAGGCGTCCTAGCGCTCATACAGTTTCGATGGACGGCCCAGTTCTACCAAAGAGCCATTCATTTCGGCTGGTCGAAGTCCAGATCACCGAGGACCTGATCTGGCACGAACACATCTCTTCAATAGCTGCAGCTGCTGGGAAAAAGCTAGGCTATTTGTTTAGGGCTAAGAAGTACTTTTCTCCGCATGATCTTCTCACTCTATACAAGGCCCAGATAAGGCCTAGCCTCGAGTATTGCTCACACATTTGGGGTGCTGCCGCCCCGACTACATTGTCAATACTCGATGCTGTCCAGAGGAGGGCGGTCCGATTGATCGATGACTCTTCTCTAACAGACAGTCTCGGGACTCTTTCGCACCGGAGGGCCGTCGGCGATCTAGCTCTCTTCCATGATGCCGCCGCGCGATGTGCCTGCCAGACAGACCCGCCTGACTTCGGCGTCCCATCCTAACCGTGTCAAACTTCGTACATCCAGAACTGGCAGATACGACCGCTGCTTCGTCCCGAGGGTGTCTAGATTGTGGAACAATCTACAAGAGGAAGCTTTTCCTAGTTCTACTAACCTTAGGCAGTTCAAAAATCGTATTAACAAAATTTCTTTGGGATTATCATAGCAGCCGCGGTGTTCCGGCATTTAGGCTTCTGCCTGCGCGGCTGTTTCGATATAAAAAAAAATCTCAGTTCATAGGAGTATGTTTCAGACTTTTAGGAACAAATCAGAGATTACAGTCACGACCGTCAATTCAATATACATAGATATGGGTATTTCCCAACAAATTTTGAAATTTCATTTTGCATTTCTTAAAGAAAATTAATGAAAATATATCCCTTTTGACAGAAATATAAAATTTTATTTTAGTGAGGTTTATTGAAAATGAAGGTCCTCCATATTTTTGTGTATAACATGTAGAAAAATGACTTTGAAAAAACTATGAAATGAGGGAATGACTGATAGGATGGGGGAATGATTTTTACAACAATTTGGTGCTGAATTTCAAAGAAAAACATAAGTTAATTTATTAATAGATGTATTGAGATTTGTATAATACTTTAGAGAGCTTAGATAGTCCTTCTTCCTGGGCACATCCTTGTATTTTCATCATTCTCTAAGAAATTAACAACATCACCCTTAACTTTCAGCATTATGGTGCTAACTTTGGTACAGTTCTTTTGTTCGATTTATATAGCAATTTGTATTTTTGCACTAATTGCAGCTTCAACATTTTGAAATATTTTTCTTTTCTCCATGTTTACTTCCAAGATCTTCATAGTTATTCTTGAGGTCCGTTGAAAGACCTTCTCCGAAAATCTTTTCTTACAACGTCAGGAACTTGTATATTCTTTAAAAGACAAAACGCTTTAGTTGCTGGAGAGTTTGGCTCAGTATTTTAAGTTTTCAATCCCAAACACCTCTTCTTATATTTTTCGCTAAGCTTGACTGCGTTCCTTACTTTATTTTACAAACTTTTAATCTTCGCGTACAGAATAGTTCGCCGCTTGCGCATTCTACGTCTATTGAGAGCAGACAAATTCTCTGCTCTGTGCTGTAAAGATGGTGCAGAACTTGGTGGGGGTGTTTCTTCAACTCTGTAAATTTGCTTGTAATGTAACTCGCTTTTCCCTATAAACTTTACTACTCTTCTTCCATTGTTTTCGTTTTTGGCTAGCTTCTCTTGCACTCATAGAACTTATTCACTTAACTTGACCTTTACCACTCTTCTCTAACTACTTTAATCTCCTTTTTCACGCAAAGCTTCTAAACACTCAGCATTACTTTTCATTTGTTCTCGTCTCCTTCTATCGTAATCCTTTTTTAATTTCTTTTCTTTTTCACTTAACTTCTTAATTTTCCCCATTCTTGATCTACGGATATCTGTTAAAATTGAAAACACATGGAGTTAAACAATAACACCCAAACCACAATTTTATATATGTAAAAATCATTCCCTCATATAATTGCCATTTCCTCACTTTGTAATATAGTGAGGGAATGACCGTGAGGGAATGACGGATTTGCATAAACGACACCGTAACCAACAGTACATCACCTCAAATTGATTTAGCATTTTGTGAAGGCATTGTACTCTCCAAAATAAGAAAAAATCTTCAAAACATTCGAACAGTATGATTACTTACCTTTTAATATAAACAGTGGCGTAATGACACAGAGAAATGTAATGTTCTAAATATTGAAATCCAATGCTTTTTTGCAGCAACTCTTCTCACTATTACGGAACTTCGCCATGTGGACAGTATTAGCAGTATTGCCACGTTTCAAATACATAACAGCTGCGATCAAAAATATCAAATGATGTGACCACAAATCAAATATTTATAATGGGTGAGGGAATGATTTCATTTCAAGGGACATAATGTTTAAATAGATTTTTTTATATACATATTTATTTTTTAGCAATGAAAGCTTGACTATACAATCCATACTTATTACCACATATTTTAGTGATATTCAATTTATAAGAATATGAACAGATTTGATTGTATATATTTTTTTATCATTAATTTCGGACCCAGGGACGAGATGAGGGAATGACTTTTACACTGAAAAATTAATCGTATTTTTTTGTGTCAATATATTACCTACATTTTGGCTTCTAAAATATCAGTTTAGATACTTATTGATATAATAAAAATGTTAAATTGATGATAAATCCATGCAACTTAGCATCAATGGCTCAGGACATGAATTTCGAAATTTGCTGAGAAATACCCATAGATGGGTTTGATCTAATGGCACTTCTTTTAGTGTCTATGGAAATTTCTTATGGGCATTTTTGTTTTGACATGTTCACAAAACATTAAACTTTGTACTTGACAAAAACTCTTCTCTTCTGAAAACAGTTATCATTAATAACCACACAAGCATAACCCTTACAGTATCTGGCCAAAATATCCTTATCTATTGGCCCATTAAGCTTTACAAAACTTTTTTAACGATATTTATCTCTACGATGTTTGCATACCTAAACAGAAATAAATGCGGAATCGGAGAGTCCCGAGTCACGCAAGTTGGTGGAACTATATTCTATTTCTTTGGAACCTAGGATTAGCCAAAAAATAAGGATGTTTTAATAACTTCCATGCACATAAATGCAGCCGACATCTATGATTTTTCGAGAGAGAAATTACGTATAGTCATTGATTAACATATTCATGTTAATCAGTGGTGTGAGACATTTCCGTAAACTCCGACATCGCGCGCTTAAGCTATGAATACGGCTCTGGCCAGTCTGACTCCCCCCATATCTCATCCTGCTTATATACGCACCTCGAACATTTAGTAAAAATTATTTTTAAACGATCAGAACTGCAAAAAGAGTGATAACATGTTACAGAGGAACTAACCATCAAGAGATTGTATCCATATTTCTGGCCTATAGCGACTGGTATACTTGAGTCATAGCAACACAACAGTGTATGAAGCCTAGAGACGCTGAAAATAAAAAATTATCAAATGCTACAAAAACTATCTGCACCGCTTTCTTAAGTACAAGTGGAATTCAATCACTCAACTACTAAAAAATATTTGTAATATGCAATATAAAAATGTTTCTGGTTCAAAATATGTTATTTTCCACAAAATATTCAGCACCTGAAAATCGTGTCGTCATCTGCTAAAACCAACCACTTCGCATTCAGTTCTCCATTCTTGATTTTCTTATTGACATAGTGTAATATAGATAAAGATTTTTGGCAGTGACCTCTTTCTGTATTTGGAATCTTTATATCTATGGTTGGTATATTGTAATCTAAAAAAAAATCTAATTTGTCTAGAATGGATTATACGAGGTTTGTCCGGGAAATACGTATAAAAGTGGAATAAAAACTTTTTTCACAATTTTTGAGGTATTTCAAAGTACTCCTGCCACAAGATGCACTTCTGCCAACACCGTTTCCACTGTTGATACGATCGCTGAAAGTCTTCAATTATGAGGCTCTTCAGATTTGCCGTATCGTTTCTGCCTTGACGGCTTCCACATACCTCAAGTGCCGCTCCCGAAGCACCATTTTGCATTTTTGGAGCAGGAAGAAGTCGCAAGGGGCTAAATCTGTTACGGTGATTAAGCTCACGCACAACGAGACGTGTGAACAGGCGCGTTGCCGTGATGAAGGATCCACCTGCCCCTTGTGCCAAATCCGGTCGAACTCGGGCCACACGAGCTCTAAGTCGACGAAAAACTTCAATGTAGAAATTTCCGTACACTGTCTGGCCGGGAGGGATAAATTCCTGGTGAACAATGCCCCGAGAATCAAAGAAAACGATCAACATTGTTTTCACATTGGACCTTGTTTTTTTTTCAACTTATTTGTTCTCGGTTCCCCAAGACTCGTCTCCAGAGATGACCCGGTTGAGAAAGTCCCCCCTTTCCTCTGCTTCCAACCAATCCTCACAGCAAGCAACCCTCCTTGCTTTCTGTTCTGGAGTCAAGAGCTTCGGAACGATTTTCGCGCAAAATTTTTTCATTTCAAGTTTTACTGCCAGAATTTCGTGGACGATTGATTTGCGGATTGACAGTTCCTCCGCTATCATTCTAACTGACAATCGGTCTTTAAGAACATAGCCCCGAATTTCGTTCAACATTTTCCTCAGAGCTCGATGAGGAAGGACGTCCTGAGCGTTGGTCATCTTCCACATCTCGGCCTTCCCGAAACCTTTCCAACACTTGTTGACGGTTGGTTCCTTCAGAAAATTGTCTCCAAACACTCAAAAATCTCTCGACCATTTTTACCTAGCTTTGCAAGAAACTTGATGTTGAGAGAGAGCTCCATGCCGGTAAATAATGGTTACTTGAAACAAGCACACGTAAATCATACTTACTCCGAGATCGCTCCGGCTCTAACTGAGCACAGAGGGAATTGGCCACCCCTCCACATCGCCTTGACATGACGCCCCGAATTTTGCATACGTATTTTCCGGACAAATCTCGCTTGGTATAATGTAAATTAATATTCTACACTACGCTAAATACTGTCGTTAAGATGCACAGAAATTCGTTAAAACCTACAAGATCATTTTTTTGGCTTTGAGTTGTGATGGGGTCTGGTGGGACCCTCCTGTAGGTCCAAGCATAAAACAGGATGAATTCGAAATATATGCACTAGGAAACAAGTATGAAAACATGTTAAACAAAACTGCTTTCTGAAAATTTTGGTGACTTGGTTTAAAAAAAGGATTACACATAATTCATTCATCTACAAGTGTCGGAAATAAAAAAATAGTTTAACTATACCTTTTGTATCACTGAAAAAATCTATTTTCGCAACATGAGGACGCCAAGTTTCATTTATGACTTTTACTCTATCTTCATGGTATTTCCCACACGTTTTTACAGCATAATATACACTATGTTTTGGCATTGGAATATCCTAGAATACATCTTTCAAAGCATACATTCAGACTTGAATCATGTTTTTAAGACTTTCCATATTGATGCTGTGATATAATTAACTTACACAGCATTGGTATTCTGTAGCAAATGTGGCACATAGGATGTTCTTCTGCACACAAAATGTTGGCTCATCTTTCAAAGGTACTTCCCCACCTATAAAGAGTGCTAATTCATGAGCAACATCTATGGTAAAACTGTTTAATTTCTCATGTTTCAGTTTGTTCATCAGTCTGGAAAAATAAGAGCTTTGTTGCAGTACTTTTGAAAATATTATTATAATAGAATAGAAAAAGAATAGGATTTGGTTAGAGTTGGGGAGGAATAATGATAGGCATAAGAAGAATATGGAAACATTGCAACTTACCTCTGAATTAGTGGTATTGACATTGCCACACCTGAGGCAATAACTGGGTATTTAAAAGATTTTGGATTCTCATGGAAGGCAAAATGGTGAATGATAGTTGCTTCATTATCATGCACTGAATGACCGATCCAAGTTTCCTTGAATAAAATGACATTTGACAGTAAGCATTTAAACATCAAAGGAATGTACCTATATAAACAGCCTCTCACAATAAGCAAATAATTTTATGGGAACTTGAAGGATAATATTAGAGAATACTATTTCTCAAAATTCTGACATGTAGATTTAACTGGATTTTCAACATGACAGCAGCATCCCTCCTTCAAAAACATTTGACTTACAATCAGATCTTTCCAACAATGAAGTTCTGGCTATGCAGTCACCTATACAAATGAATGATATTATGTTATCTAGCACTGCAGTTTGTTATAGTTATATATTATAAAGAACCGATTTAGTAACAGTTTTATGTTGTGATCTCATACCTGTTTATGATTATATTTCTCCAAAGCCATAACAAGCTTTCGAGTATCCACTGCAGTATAGTCTTCTAAGAAAATTATCCATTTGGCAGTATCACTGTGCAATTTATCTAAAATTGGTAAAAGAGGTAGTATGGTCCAGCTTGAAATACTGTTAAACTCCTCATGACACAAGTGTATCTCTGGTCTAGCCTAAAAAAATATTTAGTGGGTTCAGCGGACATCAAACAGTCTAGCAATGCAGAACTTCTATGCTGAATGCAGTAGCCATGGGATAACTTTGTCAGTTTGACAGCAGTTTTCACTTGGCTGTCAGATTTTAAAAGAACTGACAAAGCTATTCCATGGCAATTTGTATTGGCTGAACACACTCATTGAATGTATTCAATAAAATGTAAATATCATTCCTAAGTATTCAATATTTATTGGCTATATATTTTTTAAATATTATTGGTTACTACTTTAAAAAACAATTTTACAAAACCTCTTTTAAATACTTGTGGATTGAAGGCACCTTTGTTCAGTAAATTACATTTTTTATTTTTAAACTACATTTACAAAATGTTCCCCTCATATAAGGTATACCCTCCCCCACCCAATACTACCCCCAACTTCCAACTTTTAACCCCTCTAATTTTTTGTGAAACCTCAAAAAACGAGGTTTTTACGATTTCTATTTTTTTTTCCTTTTCTGCCCGATGTCCCACCGATTTTCAAAAACTGTAAATGAATGTTCTCCTGAAAACACCAACAGTGTAACTTGAACTAGGATGGTAAAAGAAAGTATCATAACTTACATGATAATGAGTTTTCATCTGGTTTATCAAATCTTCCTTCAAAATTTCAGCTCTCTGAGCATGAACCTTATCATTCTGACTCAATATTACAAAAACTATAGAGCTTACATCTAAAAATATAAATATATTTAAACAGAGCATACTGTCAATCTATTGTGTTGGAAAGCACTTACCCAAGGTGGTAGTTAATCCGATAAAACAGAATGTAATTAGTAAATACAACATGCTCCTGAGCTTTTTCATTCCAACCTATGGCTTTTCAATGCTTTATTCCACAAATTATTATTATGAAACGTTTTAGTAGGGTAGTTTCAAAATTATGAACTAGGTATACATAAAACTCAAACCTCTAAACCACATGTACTGTTTTTTATTTATTAGGCACCAATGAAGCTTATTTGTTATATTTATCTTGTTTTATCAACATTCCCCGGCAAACAAAAATAAAAACAATCTACAAAAACAAAATATGACATTTCTGTCAGGATAGTAAATACAGAACCAGGCAACCAGTTATACGACCATGTGCTTACTTGGTTTCATAACATGAGTAACCATCACGAATTTTAAACTTCAAAATTTGACGTAACATGTAACCTCTTATCTACCCCAAAATAATGTAACTTGTATATTTGCAGGATTATTGCTAATTAACCCCATTCGCGATGTACCTAACTAGATGACGAAATCTGTCTACATTTCACATAACTCTACTACCTCATACTTGGCATTTTTTAACAAAAAACGTAACCTCAACCTGCGATGCTAAAGTTTGTAGGGAGCTTTTGTAAGCTCTGCAACAAGTCGCGTTTTTCTCAATTTTCAAAGCGTGTCATATCAACGACACCTCCAAAATCTAATCCAGCAGGACAAGGCTTATCTGTGATTTTCGGAAAGTATTTACTATTAACTAATACCATAAGTTCTGGGGGCCTTTTATTATTGGGAGATGTCTGTCAACAAGAGATTGAGTACCAGAGGAACCAGTTGCCTGAACGGTACGACTATGGGCGGATGGGTAAGTAGAAACAATTCAATATTTACATATTAAGACTGTCGTGTACACCATCAATAACACCTAAATACGTGCTACAATCATCAACATTTTGAAGATCAAACAGAGCTGCAACACAGATTTTTTAGTCTTTTTTGGTACAGCATATATGATACAGTACAGCAGAAAAATTTCCTGAAAAATCATGCTGAATTTATGGTTGAATTATGATGACCTTGAGAGCCCGGCACATGCCGCGAGGTACTGCCACAGACAATTGTGTCGCGTGACTGATGCTGAGTAATTGTCCACAGTACAATCTACGAAAATTGAAATTTTGCCTTTTGTTACTTAAGGGGCAGGGGCTGTATAGGGATGACTGACGATGCTGATTGATCATATAAGCAATTTGAGATTAGAAAAAAATTTGTATTTCAAACATACCTTCCATGTTTATCACTAAACTAAATCCTGTAATATTCTATGTAAAGACAAAAAAGTTGAATAGCTATGTGTTGACATTCAGGTTTTGAGAATAATTTCTGTTTTCATAAAGTTATCAATGACACTTGTAGCTGGTGCTATGATAGAGAGCAAATAGGTACATCAACGATTGGTGAAATCAACATTTTGAGTTTCAAAAAAAGCATAGTGTCCTGGAAGTTAAATCTATGTGATAATTTACAGGTTTTGAGAATAATTCCTCTTTTTAAGTTTTAAGAGAAAATGTAATGAAATCTATGATGTGTGAAGTATGTCTAATCGGTGCATACAATTAGAGAGCTTGGGAGGGTACAAATATGCTAACATGTGTTGTGAAGGTTAGGTTCCGGTCAGAACCCGCTGTGGCGGCAGAAACTCGCCCAGGCCACAGTTACCCTTGGAGAGATGTTTGATTCGCTGACGCGAATGCGTCGGCTGTCTGCTCATCGATAACCGAAATTATACACGTTGGAATGGAGGAATATATCCCTCATACAGTGAAAGTGCTTAAACCAGGATTCAACGACTGGTTCAACAAATTGTTCGACACAGATAAGCCGACGTCGAGTTCGGAAACAAATATAACGAAGTGGTCTGCAATGCCAAAAACCAGCACAATATAAATGTTTAAAATAGGGTAATTTCGCAGCGCAATGGCAGTCGGTCTTTCTGGACAGATTGAAAGGAACTTTTCACAATCGTTCCATCCCTTACGTGTCATCATGGAACAATTGTAATCGGTTCCCTACACTATGCGGGAAGTAACATTCAGGCATAAGACCGTAAGACGGGTGCTCTTGTCGCTCGGCGTCAACAAACCTTCAGGTCCGGACTTGATTCCTGTCGTTGTATTGAAGAGGTATGCAGCGGAGATAGCTCCGGTTCTTTCGCGTCTCTTCCAGATATTTTGCGAATCCGGCACCTTTCCAGAGAACTGGAAAAAGCAATTTTTACCCTGCTTGGTAGGCTAACAAATAGCGAACTTTCTATTGTCGCATACTGTACATTCTCATTTCCAGCCAAAGTCAAAGTGCGTTGCCCAGTTGCTTTGCAAAGTAAGAGACATTCGCGCTATGCGACGCGCGAACCACTCATATCGTCAGGAATTGCTATATTCGATATGCTGTCTATTTGACGTCCACAATATACAGTTTTCACTTCTTCATTTCAGCTCGAATGTTCGTGGTAGGACTAGCCCTAGGACCTGTTCACCACTACTATTATCTATGGATAGCAAAAAAGTGGCCAGCAAGGACTGGCAAAATAGTATGCTGGAAAATATTTTTAGATCAAGTTGTGATGTCGCCTTTATGCATAGCAGGATTTTTCTATGGTATGGGAATGCTAGAAAGAAAAGACTTGAGGCAGAGCACAGAAGAATTGGTTAACAAGTTTAAAGAAGTTTATTTGGTAAGAAAATATATTGATAATTTTTGATACCTTAACAAAAATTATAATATTGTAACCAAGCTTGGTAATAAATTTCTGTTTATTCAAAATGAATTTGCAGTGAACAGCAAATAGACTTGTGTCACAGTTCCTCTATGTCATAAAGAAATATAGTGAAGTATCTTGAAAAACCTAAAGTTTACCTAAGAGCAAAAAATGATGTCTTGCTTCAATTTGTATTATTTAGTCTATTTGACAAAACAGTACATCAAAAGCTATTTGTCTATGTGCTAATTGGGATAATATTTACTTTAAAACTGGAAAAATAGATAAAAATACAAAATATTGTATAATCTATTTTATTTTTCAGATTGACTGGATTGTTTGGCCTCCAACACAATTTCTGAACTTCTACTACCTTCCAGTGAAGTATCAAGTGTTATACATCAATGCTGTAACAATGTTATACAATATATTTTTATCATACATCAAACATAGAGAAGTTGCTGCAGAATATCAACATCAAATTCATTTCAAGAGGCATGTGAAACCTGACTAGTCATATTTGTTTTTTATCTTCTGAACATGATGTAATAAATATTTTTGTTTTTTTTATTTTGTTTGACTTAATAATAGGCCTCCTACGAACAATTTTGTCTCTGCGAGAGTCAGTGTGGAATTTGACAGAAAATTTCAGCCACATGGCGTCTCACATTTTTTTCATAAAACAAGGACAGCATTTTCAAAGGACCGGCCAAGCTCAAATGAATACGGGGTAATGCGAATTGGTCTCTCTGGACGCTGGCCAAGCAGATTGAGTTGAACTTTTCAATACCTTCCACCGCTTACATACCAGGGACTCTAATATGGACGTCTCCTCCAGCGCCCAAGGCCCGGCGATTCCACTTACACATCTTCAGCCGAGTTCTTTCACCTCTCTTTCAGATATTTGACGAATACTCTCCCAAAGGATTTGATGTTTGTTCATATTCAGCTTGTCTCAAAAACAAGGCCCACAACCGATTATAATAAGGCTATGGGTCTACTTTCCATGGTCAGCAAGATGATGGAGAAGTGTATCAGTGGACCAACGATCAACGAAGGACTCTCTAACTTACATCATGCAACTGTGGAGAAATCTGATCTAGTCATATGCTTAGGCTCAGGTCAGTGCTCGTGACATCACGAAAACTTTCGATTAGCTCTGGCATTTTGTCTTCTTATGCAAAGTTCTGTGCTATTGCCTCCCAGGAGAACTTTTTATAGATGGGCGGCTGACTTTCCTTCCAGTCGAAAAATATCCTTTGTCAATGAGTCTTTCGTATCATTGCACAATTTTAACGTGTCCCCAGGGAGCGGTCTTGGCTCCAACACTGTTTCCATTATCCGAGTATTCAACGACTTCCTCTAATGTACCATCAATCCGATCCACATCTTTGCTGATAACAGCAGGCTACACACAAATATTCTGTGTGATAAGTTTGCAGTGATAAGCCGTTCTCTGCTGATTAGGCGAAGAGAAAAAGACTAGTAGCGTCGTCCTATATGACGATAAATTTGGAAGTTATTACCGCTTGGGGACACATCATTCTGGTACCGTTTAATGTTTCCAAAATACAGTCCTGTATTGTATTGTATGTTTTGTATTTTGATAGCTACACATCTCGTCAACTGCGACTGCTGCTGATGGATACCTACCTAGATAACGAAGTTACTATTTAATAGATAATTATAGTTTTATTAAATATTTGGATGGACCTACGTACTTCTGGATATTGGAATTAGAATGACGTCACGTTACTTGTTCTGTTTCTCTCATCAAGCTCTTTAATCTGATACTTATAGGTGCGCCATCTATTACTTTCTTTACCTATAAGTTTATGTGTCACCATGTGAGTCAAAAGTCATGTGATATGCATAAATAAACTGTCAAAGGTATGCCAATATGCCATTTATAGTCATGGATTCGTTTACAACACAACAACGCATTCTGGTTATCCAAACTTATTACGAAAACGGTCGAAATATAAAAAATACTTTTCGCAAACTTCGCACTAGTTTTAGCCGACATGGAAGCCCTACAGAGCCTGGAATTCGTTGGATTGTTAATCGTTTTGAGGAAAATGGTTCAGCTGAAGGTCGTAGACCATACCAACATGCTCGTCCAGCTCGTACTCTTGAAAACATGGCCGCAGTGAGTGAAAGTGTGCGGGATCCAACCACCTCGACTAGGCACCGTTCGCAACAATTGGGAATTAGTGAGACCACTTTACGCCGGATTTTACACATTCATTTACATCTCCATCCATACAAAATCCAACTAACATAAGGATCGAAGCCGACAGACCATCAACATGCGGCGTGTTTTTAACTGGATGCTGGAAAGAGAAGATGGATTTTCGGCCAAAGTTCTCTTTTCTGATGAGGCTCATTTTCACCTCAATCGGTAAGTAAATAAGCAAAATTGCTGACTCTGGGGGGCTGAAAATCCACACCAATATCATGAACAACCTCTCAATCCTGAACAAGTGACTGTTTGGTGCGTATTATGGGCTAGTGGCATCGTTGGACCATTCTTCTTTGAAGATGCCGAAGAAAAGGCCATTACCGTCAACGGGGAACGTTATCGGGGCACAATTCGATCGTATTGGTGCCGACGATCTTTGGTTTCATCAAGACGGAGCAACGGCTCACACATCTCGCCAAATAATCGCCTTATTGCACACTAAATTTCAAGACCGCATAATTTCACGAAATTCAGATGTCAGTTGGCCCCCGAGATCGTGCGATTTAACTCCTCTTGACTATTTTCTTTGGGGATTTTTGAAAGAAAATGTGTATGCGAATGGTCCCGGACAATTCAAGACCTACAGCACAATATTCGGACTGAAATTGTCGCCATAGACCTGATTATTCTGGGAAAAGTCATTGAAAATTTTGATGGCATAAACCAACCTTCATTTATCAATAAAAAAATTCGATTTCACCTCGTAAAAAGCTTGTTGATTTTTCAAATAGAAAAAAGTAATAGATGACGCACCCTGTATTATCTATGATAACTATAAACGTCATCTTGTGGCTGTCGCCATATTGGATTGAGAATGACCTCACTGTGCTTATCACGTTTCTCTCATCAAGTCCTTTCATGTAATGCCAATCTCATAGGGGTGACTATATGAAAAACGTAAATCGCCATATCGAATTTAGAATGACGTCATCAAGCTCTTTTATTTGATACCCATATCATAGAGGAAAATGGAAATGATGAATCGCCACTTTGTACCATTCGCTGTATTGGATGCAAAATGGCGGCAGTTAATTCATTTTATATTGTCACACTAAAGGGGTTGTATAAAATTTCAGCTCAACTGGTTCGAAATTTAGTTCCAACATTTGTCCCACACATAGGTGCACTAACAAACAAGTCAAGTTACATAAAAGCTTGTAAAAAAGCTTTTCAAATATCCAAAAGCTATTCTCCATAAGGTTTCTGGGAGGATTTTCCAAATACATGATTTTACGTGAACAATTGTCGTATCTGTTGGGAAGGGAATGATCTAGCATGTCCATTCAGATCTAAGAAATACCTAGATTTACTTTAGATTATGAAGCTTTTCCGATCATGCTATAAGCTTCATCAGTACAAAACTAGTGTCTTATTTATGCATTTCTTAACACATATAGCCGGCGCCAAAAAAATATTCGAGATGAAGTGAAATATCCTGGCGTCATCTATGAGAATTTGTCACAGCTATATGTTTCTCCTATCTGCAATAATTAGAAATCTACTTTGAAAAAGCTGATGTCTCATAGATGGCTCTGTAGCCAAGGAGGCGTGGCCGCTGGATACTTAAGCAGCGCTTCTGTGAGCAAATATGACATTATGACAATTGTCTAGCAAAATAATTCTCACAACAAAACAAGCAATATATACCATTTTCTTGAAAAACATGACTGATTTGGGCGTCCAGGGGAGACGCACCCTTGGCTCGCCCCTCTAAATGCGCCACTGACTTTGCATTCGGGACTGCTTCCGTATGGCAACTTGTCTATTCGAATACAGTTAACATCCGTCGATAATGAGATTTCTACAAATATTTTGCATACTCCAGTACCTGATCTATAAGCACATCTTCCTGCAACCTGCAACGAGACTGACCGGTATAACGATCCTTTTTTGTTTTTTCTTGTTTCTTCCAGCTCGATTGGCTTCCTTGATGGATGAACGTCGGCGTGCATCTCTTGTTTTTTAACCCACTCGCTCTGATGGATGACGAAGGGGCAGTATTTAAGATCTTTCGTGCTGAGAAGATGAGAACATATACAGGAACCAGTTGATAGGTACCTACCGCTAATGTCTTCGTGGCCAAGAAGAAGGTAGTCAGTGTCAGGTGGACTTTTTCGTGAGAATCGTGAGGTCAATGTAACTACCACTGGCGTATGCACAAGAAAAATTTGCATAGGGGACACAGATTTCCGAAGATGGAATCTGGAATTTCAGGTACAAGGAAACTTTCTAGATTTATGCGTTTTAAGCTAGTTCCAACAATGATTCTTATTTTATTAAGAAAGAAGTACAACCATCCAAACAAATTAGTGTCATGGTATTGCCGCGCGGTTACGTAACAAAATGATTGCCATTGCCATTGTCTGGAAAACTCTCTATTAGGGAGAATCTTTACGTATGTTATGCATTGACACAAGGTGAAACTCTGCAACCCCAACACCACATACGGAACATTTTTGCAGATCTTTACATAATATTAGATGCGATTCAGATTGAATACGAACAAAGTCAAAATAAAGTTTTTAGAGATCCAAAGATAGATGTTGTTGATCCGATATAGCACTAACTTTAGGAGAACTTGATAGAACTAGCGAAAGCCTGCTTTCCTGTCAGATAGTTCCACTATCTTGACACTCCATCAGCGGTGGTATTTTGCATCTGCATAGCCGGCTGGAACTACGGTGTTCAGCAACCGACTAATTCTCTATATGCAAAGCTCGACAGAGTTAGGAAAAGAAGCGAAAACGTAGTGGATCAGTTTTATGGACCTTGAATGAGCAAGCATCACAGAGAAACAAAGTTGGTCAATATAAGAGAGCTTCTCTTTAATGGTGAGATGGAGATGCCGCCATTCTGTTCGATAGCCCTCCTGTAAACAGTGTAGCTGGAAGAGCAGCACCTCAGATAGTGTCAATAGTATTTCAGGCTGGGTCTTATCTGGAACTTGTACAGACTGAGGCATGTACCAAATTATGTCCTCAATGATACGAGCTTCAATAAACTTGAACTTGAACCTCCATCAAAATCAGATGTGTATTTGCGTTATTAGTTAAGGAATGATGTCCATGCGAACTGTCCTTTCCGAGGTTTACTTTGGAATTACGAGTAACAGAATGGAATACCGTTGTGTAGGGTTACCAAACCGACGTCATTCAGTTTTTGTATTGAACTTCTAGTCTAGTCTGGTCTCTAGATCAGTGTTTTGTAAAACTAATGTCCCCTCGTACAGGACGTGATTCTTCACCATGCATATTGATCTTGGTCACCTAAGCCACATATAAAGCTCAAAATATAAAATATACACACGCCTTTTAACATCTAGAATGGAAATGATAACAACATTGATTCAGGTCTTGTTTTGATCGTGTTTTCCCAGTTCAACAAAACATTGAAAGAAGAAGGGAGCAAAACCAACTTACATGGCATTTGAAAGTTCTATGAAGGCTTTCGATCAAGTCATAAGAACAATTCCTGACCATCTTATAAAAAAAGTATTTACAGACGCACCGCAATAATTTTGGACAGCAGGGATTAAGACGACGATGTAGAACAGATTTACATATATCAAGGGGATCGTCAAGGCCGCAGTCTGTCTCCGATTTTATATTGATATAATTAGACGGACAGAGATCCCACCTAAAGGAATTCAAATACACCCTAGAAGATCAGAAGAAACTTTCCTGTCAGATGATTATTGCTTCCTCTAAAGAGAATGTCCAAATTGATATATGTATCTACTGAACAATGAGCCGTATTCATAAAAGAGAAGCATAGCCTCGGAAGCATAAAGTTAAAGTATAAGGTCTTGCTTAGGAGAAAAAGGTAGAAGTATAAGCATATCCTTGTTTTCATATTCATAATGATTACCTTATACTCGCGAGGATATCCTCCAAGAAAAAGTAAAAGGTTGACTTGTATTTGTATCTTGAGCGACATGTCCTGACTTGTTCCAGCTTGTAGTTGATGTGGGAGTTCGTTCACTCAGCATCACTGACAGTTGTACTCCAGAGCTTACACGGACCGTTCCGTATTTTTACTGGATACAGTTTTTTATCAAATTAATAAGCATATCATCCTCAAGTGATGAAGAAACTATAGAAAATAATGGCAACGACCTGCAGCTCATCGCAGATGAAATTGCCATTGCTCCCATTATTTTGCAAAAGACACAAGTTCCAAAAATAAAAATGAGAAAGGACGATGCCTTGAAGAAGATGTTGAAAAAATACGAATCAACATTCGGTAAACCATGAGATACTAAAGGCTTGTTAAAAAAATCAACAATATGAAATCGAGATTGAAGAAAAAACAGATCTAAAAAAAACTGGTAATAGAGCAATTAAATTGTTAGATTGGGAAAGAAAGTTGCTAAAAGCTATGGAAGGTGGCTGTAATCCTACAATTGGGAAAATTAGAGGTGCTATTCAGGTTGGTAGTGTTCAAGAAGAAGGAAGTGAACTATATACCGAGCGCAGTGAGCAAACAGTTAGTATTACAGCGCCAGCAATTCAGAAGACATTGCCACCAAAAAGAAAATTAGCAACAGAGAAATACGAAACTGAGGAAACCAATAGGTTAACTACAAAAGAACTGCAACATCTAGTGCTATGACAGCAATAACAAAGAAGTATTTTACAACAAGAGTATTATAAAACGAAATTAGAAATGATGCAGCGTCAGAAGCCACCTGTAACTTATGATGTTCACGAAAATAAAACTTATTATAACTTATAAATACACATTATTCAGTAAAACTATTTATTATAATACTCAAGTTTCTTCTTATTTATTGACCTAGTTGGCGGAGAGGAAGTACGTCATTCTCATGATTTTCTTCATCTTCATCTGGGTGTTGTTCAACTAACTCAAAGTCAGGATCGCCCAAGCTCTTCGCAACATTATGGAGTACAATATAAGCAATAATTATTTTCGGCACATTTTCCAACTTACGCGACAAACATACTGTAGGATAGGAAACCGGCGTTTCAGTTGGCCGAAACAGCGTTCAATTATAACTCTTTCTTGTTTTAAAAGCTTATTATAATTTATTTCTGCACCTGAAGTAGGATTTCTGAATGGAGTCATAAGGCATGGCTCAATACCATAACCGGCATCGCCAAGTAGTACAACATTTGCTTTATTTATTAGTTGTGATCTAGTCTGTGAATTGCTCCATATTCTGGAATCATGCACTGATCCATGCCAACTGACATCAACACTTGTGAACATCTCTCTGGCATCACAAGTGGCTTGCACATTTAAAGTAGGTTTCCTTTTTCGGTTGATATACTCATCTCCATGGCAATTTGGTTTTAGGATTCCTGTATATGTAGAATCAATTACACCAATTGCTGTCGGAGATTTATACATGCCTTGCCATATCCGCTTGGTCTCCATCAGTTCATGATTGGTAGTTGGAAACTTGATCCATTCGTTCGACTGTGCAACTATGCTATTCACACCTCTATCCACAGTCCGAGATACCGTTGCTTGACTAACACCAAGTTCCTGACCAATACCTTGTTGATATCCAAGGTCACCGAGATAGCGTATCTTCATTTTATGAATACATGAAAGTGCTCCTCCTCGAGTTTCCTCATTCTCAACTAAAAATCTGTCCGCAAGCCACTGTACATTTGCTTCGTCGAACCGATATAATTTTTTGAAGTCACGACCAACTGAAGGTAAACGAAGTTTGTACGTTTTAACATCCCTAACATCCACATCATCGTTTGACCATCTTTCGTTACAAAGATGAGTCTGCTAATGACCACACTCAGAATTTTTGAAGGATATGCTTCCTGTGCCAAGTATAAGGTGAAGATTATGAATATCCTTTTACTTATGTCACTGCTTCATTCAAAAAGCAAAAGCATTACTTCAAATTATTATAAATACCATCTGGAGGATTTCCTTCAAAATTTGCAAGTACATGGATATCCTTTGTTTTATGAATACGGCTCAATATCACTACGAAGTTTAACTGTGACATTTGACGCCCAAAACAAGTCATGGCTTCCATAAGAAATGAAGCAGTGAGAGCAAAAAGATGTGTAAAAAGCGCAACCCTAATCTGATATACTGAGTGACAAAAAAGGTAAACAAATACGTATGTTTATTAGAATTCAAGATTTTTTTACATATCTATCGATTTATCTTGCCATGAACAACAAGTGATAAAATGGTCAGGTTTTTCTGTTTTTGTGGTGGCTGCCTGTATTGTTTGGTGATAAAGAAGCATTCAGTTTTCGTACATTAACGGTGTCAGTTAAATGTTAAGTTTCGTGTAGGTTATTGAAAAGCCTTTTTGTGATTGCTCAAAATGCCTAGCGTGCGTAGAATTCACCGGGTGTCCCAGCTAAGTGACTTTGATAGGGGTCGAATTGTTGGGTTGCGTGAAGCCGGTCTATCGATAAGAGGAGTTTCTAGGAGGACCAACAGATGCGTATGAAGTATACTGCAGTATGAGCGAGCGTGAGCTCAGGAAGGCCAAGGACATCGAGACGTTCTAGACGTCCCAGGGGGAACACAGAGCGACAAGACCGCCAGTTAAGACTTGTGGCACCACTAATTTACATCAGAGGCAACTGATTTGGAATTTGGTAGTTATGGCCGAATATATGAATATTCGTGTAAAAAAAAGTATACGGTGTACGTAAAGAGTGCCGAAACAATGATTTCCGATGTGGAGTGGTTAGCGCATTATTTTTTGGCTGACAGCGGTGAAAAGCGAGGAGGAGCATTATCAGCTGTGAATAAGACGAAAATTTTTCTGCGTCAGTTGTCAGACCCTGGCTTTCAAAATGCCGTTGCTGAAGAGCTTGGTGGTTGTAAAACATATACTTCCGTCCTGAACGCCGTTTTGGAGAAGGCCAACATTTGGATTAAGTTCCCCAAAAGTGCTGAAGACTTTATGGATGCTAAACAACTGTGGTCGGAGAGATACCGTTTCTCAAATTCTATCGGCGCAATAGATTGTACGCATGTCAGGATTCCAAAGTTTGCTGAATTCGGTGACGAATATATAAACAGGAAATGATAGCCTAGCATCAACATACAGGCAACTTGCAATGCCAAACAAATATTTACAAGTGTAGACTGTCAATGGCCAGGCTCTGTACATGACAGCCGAATATTTAAAAATTCCAATATATTCAACATTCTTAAAAACAGCACCGAAGAATGTGTATTATTAGGGGATGATGGCTATTCTATATCCCCTTGGATTATGACTCCCTGGAGAAATCCAACAACCCCAGAACAGCAAAATTATAATAACGTTTTTTGTCGAGAACGAGTAATAATTGACCGATGCTTTGGGCAATTAAAAGCAAGATTTCCTGTCCTACAGTATAAAATCCGGAATAAATTAGAAAAAATGCCATCGACAATAATTTCCTGCGTTGTTCTTCATAACATAGCTAAATGTTTAAATGATGAAGATTTTGATTACGTGCATCATGAAGCTGATGCTGAAATTAACTTAGACACTGTCAATTTAACTACAAATTTAATTCGTCAATTAGGATAACAAAAAAGGCAAATAGTGACTGAAATTATCATGTAAGTAACGACTGGTACTTATATTACGTGTAGGTACACAATTAAAACAAATCAGAAATACTATACCGTTATTAAACAAATGGAAACAGAACAATATAATTCTTAGGTACCTATATTCAACTTAAATTCAGATTTTATTAGTTTTTGATACGCGATGTAAACCCAAATTAAAAATTAAATCCTAAATTAAATAATTAATAATAATTACAAGTTGTAATACATTTTTCCTCCGAAAAAGTACTGTTTGGCATAAAGTTACCATCACCTTGCTTCTGTCTCTTAATGATTTCTTCTTGTTGCATTCGACATAATTTCAACTGCTCTAATAGAACTAATCGCTGCAACTCAGCAGTTGATAATTTTTGGGTTTCTTCAATTTCTGGTAAATGTGACATCTTAATTTTCTTTGCAGGAATAGTAATTTCTTTTGCACTTGAGGGGGCCAGAGTGTCACTGATGGCCGAGGTGGAGGATTCAGCAAGTGTTATGCTTTCGTTGGCTCCAACAGAGACAGCACCTGAATGATTTATTTTGATGTTTAAAAAAACCTACGATACAAGAAAGTTTAATTTGCTTTACCTGGTATTTCTTTGAAGATGGGATTCTTATGCACTTCAAACATTTCCATTAACAACTTTTTCCAAGACTTATAGATTATAGCTTTATTGCCTGTCTTATTAATATCAAATTTCTTCTTTATTTCGGTCTTCATATTACTTATTTTTTTTGTTAACTGCTTTGTTGTAAGTGTCACGTTAAAAATATCTTTATATTGTACTAAAATTTTTAAAGCGGCCTCCTTTTCTATTTTAACTTGTGAAACTTGCGATTTATTATGAACGATTTTATGTTCTTTTAATTTATGCACAAATAACAACTGCTTATCCATTTCTTCCTCATCATGGGATTCGTCTCTTCCACTTGAATCAGCCATAATTTTCACTGCCTTTTTTTATTTTTTACTGAAAAATATGTTTCTAATCCCACCTACTAAGTTATGCCGAATGTAAGAAACTCGGAACTGAACTGAAATAAATGCGCGTATCGACTCCTAAACATACTTGCAAGTTTAAACTCGCTGAACACATACATATATAAGCAATTGCTTTTAAGATTTGGGAAATGCAGCATTTGCTTAAAAATATTATTCATTGCAAAATTTAGAAATTGCTTTTTCTTACAGCAATTGCTAGTTAAGCAATTGCTTTTGCTAAAAAGTAATTGCTTAGTTTTTATTCATTAGGCTCATTGAGTGTATAAGAAATCGTGGATCCTCAACACATTATTCAACCAGCTTCTGTGGTCACTTGACGAATCAAGCTGAAAATCTAATCATTTTACTGATACAGATCATACTAAATACGCCAAACATTATTAAAATCTGATAAACATACGTAGGTGTTCACCTTTTTTTGTATATGGATATTCAAATATCTCGATTGTGATGAAGAATATACGGAAATCATAACGGCAATGACAAAAAAACTGACGGCTTACACTGCGGCAAAATAAGAGTAAATCTAAACCAGTGCAGACCTGCAGACGAAATACTCAACTAAAATTTTACAGAGTAATAGCTGTGCTTACGCTGCTGTATGACTGTAGAGCCTGGATTACTGAAAACGCGACAAAAGTCGCTTAAATTTGGCCAAAATAACATTTTTGCACTCGGGAAGGTCATGTCCGCAATGTTGTCATCAAAGAGTAGCTACAGATTTTTGCAAATAATGACAAAATAAGAGACTCGACAGGAATGGCACGACCACGTCCAAAGAACTGAAAATGGACGTATTCCTAACATTTGGCTCTTTAAATATAAGCCAAAAGGACGAAGATGCGTATGTCGTCCGAGAATGAAGTGAACTGTTGAATAGGAACAGTCTTTGGCGTAATCCTTTAAGTTGATGATGATATTATGTACCAGATCACTGCCTATAACCTCCAGCACTTAAGTCAGATAGGTAATCACTACCAGTCTTCTTCTCCCCAGTTCAACAAATACATTCTCTCAATATGTCTCCTGACTTCATATTTGACCGAAGAATCGGCGATAGAAGATACCAATTCCAAGACATCATGACCATAAGCGATCTAAACAATGCCTCCAGATTCCTCTCTCCAACCGACTTCATAAAAAGTACAAATTGCTTGTCATTAAATGAACTGATAGATTTGTTACTGCTCCCGTGAGTCGAAATATGCGACCGGTCTGAAGTACATCTGGTACCAGAAGAAGCCACATTCACATACGTGGACGCGACGTGATTATCTGATCTCTTTTAGAACGATTCAAGTTTGTACCAGAAAAACTTATCGAGCTGTATAAGGAATGCATTATCACTAAAGACGGCCGCTGTATACGGTACTATAGCACTACCACTAACTCATTTGCGAAGCGGTACTTATGGTCAGTAGCGTGGAGATTAATTGCTATAGCAGGGGAGAGAAGAAAACCCCTATGGTGCGGTGTGCATAACAAATTGTGTTTCAATTTTCAATAGAAAAGGAGAGATATCTAACTCATTGGAAGGTGATTTTAATCCAATGAGATATGAGGTTCACAGCCAAATTAAGGGAATCCAAGAACATCCCAGGTAACTTCTGAAATGATGATGTTCTATCCTAGTGGGAGGAGATCCAATGCAATCGAAGATTTTCTATGCCATGTGGACGGATCAAAGGCAATTCAAATACACTTTCTAATCCAAGCGGATCCGCGATAACAATGTCCCCTAGACGCCCAAGTTTGCAATTTTCTTCAAGAAAATGGTATATGTATAGTCAACGCCAAACAAAGTGGCGTGCACGTCATCAAGGTGGGTGTGTTGAAAAATTTACATTGTTGCCAAACTTTTTGTAAAATAATAAAATTTATTATTTACATATCTAGGTTTATAAGCAATATTAACCTCAAATGAGAACAAAAATAATAGTATAATAAAATTATAGATCTGTACTTGCATAATCATTAAGTATGACAATTATTGATCAGATGACACTATGAAACTACCATATTTAATTGATGGCTTAAAGGTACTGAATAACAATCCAAATGGGGTCCTCCAAATTTTATGCATGGTATTTATTTTACAGAATTCATACAGAAAAATGCATTCTAAAATTAGGTAAGCTACTGGTGTAAGCTTTTTCTGTACAATAAAGTTAGTCGGAGTTTCTTTCTTCAGCGCTGTCTGAATCTGAATCTTCATCACTCTCAAAGTTGATTATTAAAGGTTCGATGTCTGGTCGATCAAAAATTCGTTCTCTTTCATACCATTTAAAAATTTCTTGCTCAGTATGTCGAACACTATTTTTCCACATGTCTGGGGTAACCGTTTGTAGAGCCTCGTTCCACATATCCAAACAGTCTTTTTCACTGTTACCATCTCTACCAATATGTCTGTTATAGTAACCTTTTGCTATGCCCCAAATTAACTCAATAGGGTTAAATATACAATGGTAAGGAGGCAGACGAAGAACTTTGTGCCCATGTTGTTCCGCCAATTCATCAATCACGTATATTTTAGGTGGTTTGTTTCTAAAAAAGCAGTTATTTTAAGAATAGGAATAAACAAAAGAAATATAAACTGTCGACCAAAATATATATAATTAAGAAGCATTATGTACCGAGCAACAATACTCAATAGCTCTGTTTTAAACATTGTGTTTAAAAATGGTATGTTTTGATTTGTCAACCAGTTTTGGATATTTTTTTTTGTCCATGCATTGTTGGGCACTTTGTTCAATATCATGCTGTGATAAGGGGCGTTATCCAGTATAATCATAGATGGACTCTCCAATTTTTCTAATAACTGATGTTGAAACCATTTCAAAAAATTGTCCTGGTTCATCTCTCCATGGTAATCGCTCAATTTTGTTTTTGAAGAAAATATCGCTTCACTACCCTCAATAAACCCATTTTCATTTCCAGCATGTAATATAATGTATCTAAAATATATTAGTTTTAAATTTTATAGTGCAAATTGTGTAAAAGTACATACCTTTTACCATCTGTTTTAATAGCTTTCACGCTTTTTTGGTTTCCATTTTGAAAAGAGCGACCTATGGTCCCATTTTGAAATATCCAAGTTTCATCGAGGAAGACAAACTGGTATAAGGCCTCAACCTTGGCTTGATTGTATTGCCTTAGAAATTCCACCCTTTTCAAAGCTATACTTGGTAGTTCCATGAGCCCTCGTCGCGGATTGTCCTTAAGCCACTTAAATCCAAGATCTCTAAGCAACCGCCTTAAAGACGTGGCACTACCATCAAATAATGCCCTATCTCTTAATCGAGACCATAAAGTTTGTATCGTAACTTGTTCTTCTGAAACCATGTGTAATATGACATTATAATTTAGTTAACAAATTAATGCAAATTTCTGATAAGTTATTATAATAAGATCTTACTTTTGTGATACATATTATAGATCACTTCTCGAATGGCACTTGTATCCAAAGTCGCTGTGTTGGTTACACGTTTAATATAACTCCGCTTTTTCTTGGGCGATTCTAAATTTGCATCACTTTTCACACCCTCGGAAATACGACTAACTGTCCTTAAACTAATTTTTAAAGCAGCAGCAACACGCTACAAAAAATGAAATAAAATTTCACTATTATTAATATACATTACATATAATTATTAGTAACCTACCTCTTGAACAGCATTTAAAGGCAACAAAGGCCCGTTGTTGTCCCTTTCTTGCTCAAAGTAGTGCATTAACGAGGCCACGAGTTCCTTACACCGACTATTTAACTGTTTGGGCATCTTTATATACCAAAATTGCCTTTATCTACTCGTAAAATGAATAATTTTGTTTTGAAACAAACAGTTGTTGATTTACAGTATGCGGGGCCAAAGGATTTATAAAGATTTGAAATGCCACAAATTGATTCAGTGTCAAAATTAATACAAATGTCAGTTCCCAGTTTAAATAAGTTTCAAGGTGACAATGTGTCAACGCTGCGAAATCGGTTTAGTGCGTTTACATGTCGATAAGTGATTGGAGCGTTTGCAAAACATTTTATTTCGCATAATGCGTCTAAATTTATCAGAAAGCAACTTATGTGATATTTTAATAACAATGTTTATATGACTATTAACCATAATAAGAGAGTAATGACCATTTTACAATTTATATATCACATTAATATGAAACTGCAATAGAGCAATTGTTTGTGATAGAAACCTAGGCATTAGGTCGGGGAATTTTTATCGTGATGACGTGCACGCCACTTTGTTTGGCGTTGACTATATGTAAGAATGACCTTGCTAGACCTCAATCGTTAGACGTGCGCCCCCTAGTATTATCCCACCTCCGCTCTTCAACTGTCACAAGAACATTTGCTCTGCGCTGCTTAAACGTTTAAGCATGTTTAGGCAGATACCCAAATCCCCTTTGGAGAGGCGTGGATCCAGGGGAGGCAATGCCTCCTTGCAGGAAAAAATGAGGAAAGGGGAAAGAAGGAGAGATCACATTGTTTGAGAGCAACTTAAAAAATGTGCATTCTGTACTTACAGTGCTGTTTATTGTTTTCCTTCTTAATTACATTGTAATAAGCGCAAACGGCTTAACAATACTCCCTGAAAGTAGGCAATCCGCACTACTTATGCCCCTTCTCCCCAAGACGTGGTCCAAGGAAATCCGAGGCAATCCAGTTAGGGTTACGAATTCTACTGATTTTTCAATATATCTTACGATTTTTCCTGGAGCGGATACAAAAAGTGCAAGGAAATCTAAGAAAATCTGAGGAGAGGTTACGAATTCTACTGATTTTTCAATATATCTTACGATTTTTCTTGGAGCGGATACAAAAAGTGCCAGGAAATCTAAGAGAATCTGAGGAGATCCAAGGATCTACGGGGAGATCCAAAAAACTATGCGGAGATCCTTTGATCCAGAAAAGTTTCAGTAGTTCGCCCTTCGAAGCTTCTCTTAAATGCACTTTGCCTAACAAAACAGTAATATATTTGGGTGTGCACCTTTTCATTTTGAAGGCAGAGATCGCAGGTATTCTCTCCAGAAGATTTCATAGCTGAATATTGAATGAATGAATAACGAAATTAGAGGCATACCGGCCATCATGAGGAGCTGGTGCACAGGCCGCATAAACGGGAACTTATGCACCCCTACATTCCCTAAGCCTCAAGCTCCGCCCTTCTAGCAAAGTTGAGTATAGCCCTCACTCGTAGCTCCTTAACAGTTTGGGGATCCAAAAAGAGAAATGAGAAACCACCAAGCCGCACACGCGTGAGTGATCACTGGTCTAATAACTGTCTTGTATAGCCTAACTTAATTTTGAGGTTGTACATAGCATAGGGTATAGTTGCCGAAATGTAATTTGGAATTTGGATTTTAACGCTTAATTGTACTTCTGCCAGGACATCCTCTTATCAAGAGTCACATCAAGATACTTGGCGGAATTTTGCCATGGTGCGCGAACTCCGTTCAGTGAAACCTCAGTCGGAGCGCCGCTACGTTTTTGTATGGAAAATAGCCTGCGTTTTCGAATGATTAATTTTGTTCAGCCATCCATCCGCCCATTCCAGTACCTCAATCCGTCGCAATTTGCAGCCCATCGTGAACCAGATTTCCATAATACCACCAGGGCAGGGTTATTAGCATAGAGGTATACTTCACAGTTGCCGGGGCAAGCGATGTCATAAATAACAACTGAATAAAGGATTGGTCCAAGAACCGAACCCTGAGGGACACTGGCTCTGATAGGCCGTGTTGTCGACAGAACATTATTAGCTTTGATCCAAAATTTCATACCTTCAAGGAAGGACCTCAAATGTCGAAGCAACAGTTAATTTGTGTTTTTGTAAATACTGTGACAAATAGTTCTGTTGGCGCCATCTGTTGGGCGAGTCTCCCACTCGCCAGAACTTAAAGGCCGATCTCTGCTTTTACGCGAATCATGACCGCACAAGCCGCTTGGCGGCGTCTGTGAGGACCGTGACAGTGGATCGCCTTCTAGATCGACGCAAAGTGACCTCCAATATTCTCGATGTCCCTTTGTGGTTCTCGAGGCAGCAATTGGGACTATATATATAATTCGGCGGCCGGTAGATGGAAGCAGAGGGTACAGATTACACCAGAGCAGAGTGGAGTGGAGTATAGTGCAGTCAATGGCGACATAAGAATTAGTCAGACATAAATAGTGGTGTGTATAAATGTTCGATCAAGTTAAATAAATTAGTGCATTTCTTTTTGTGGAATCCAGTGTTTTAATCCTCACCCAAAAGAATCCAGAAAAACGCTACAATACCTTTATATTTAAATTAAAGTAATTTCAACGGAGTACTAGGAAATAATTGATTCTCAAAGTGGGCAATAGACGGAATAAGTTTGAGAACCTCCGGCTTAGATCGAGCATACGCTCTGCAGACACCAATCTACGACAGGGTGGGGCAGAGTTCCCCGATTTGGAAAGCTAATAAAAACAGAACTAATGAAGATATAGAAAAAACACTTAATTTGTTAATGAGCATACATAATGCTATTTTAAGTCAATGGGTTTTGAAAATGACATCACTCAAGTGTGCGAGTCCATTTTTGATACACTGAGTGAGCCTCTCCTGATAATATTCCATCGCTCTGCGAATCATGTAGGGCAGAATGCTAGCAATTTTCTGGATTATGATCTCACCAAGAGTGTCGAGAGTTTTTGGCGATGTTGGTACACTTTCTCCTTAAGGCAACTCCAAAGAAAATAATCACATGGAGTGAGTACGGAGGACACCCGATGTCACCACGCAAAGAAACAACGTGCCCAAGTAACATTTCTCTCAGAATTACCATTGAACGACGAGGAGCTGTGTGGGCTGTTGCCCCATCTTGTTGATACCACACACGTGTTTTTGTCCATGTTCGTCCAAAAGAGCAGCCACTTTGGGCTCTAGAAAGCTCGCTAGCATCATACAATACCGATCTGCGTTTACTGTAACAGAAACACCGTTTTTTTTCAAAAAAATATGGACCACACACACCAATTCCAGAAATGGCACACCAGAGCTATGAAGTTACCACTCATGAAGTTTTGGCAATTTTTGTTAATCTCGAAACGTGGAAATGGGTCTCATCACTGAAGATCAAAACGTCCATACGACGAATGTTGCGAAGTTCTTGGCTCAAAATGGTACGAGCTTCACGGACGCTTTCACGCAACTGTGTAATGAAAACTTTATAGAAATGCATATGAAAAACCCGGTGCAGAATTGTCCGAACATTTCGATTTGATAATCACAAAGTATTTTTTTTAATTGACGCTCTCACAGCGGCTACATTTGCTGGCCCTGTCGTTGTTCGAGGTCGACCAGATTTTCTTTTTAATGCCGATCCTGTTTCTTGGAGGTTTGATACCCATTTAATAATATTGTCTTTCTATCGGGAAGCCATTTTATCGACGAACCACCATTTCGAATAAACTCTTCAACGAAGAAACGGTGGTGCAATCCTGACCAAGTCATGGTTTAGAGTAAACATCCCATGAATAGATACGTCGAAAGATAAATCCCCCACTGTCCTACCCCCCATAGCCGTGGCTAGACGGTTTCTAAATCAGGGAGGTCTCTCTGCCATAACCTATTCTTTACTATTTAGTTTAGAAATGCTACCGGAGATGTATTTTCCAAGAGCCTAAGTGGACTTTTGGTCCTTTGAGCCGGATAAAAAAAATCCGCGAACATTTTTTCCATACCCGGTATTCACACGGCGCATTCCATCTCCTCTCACCTGCCGCGTGTCGCGGCTACACGGAACCTGTCTCCCGCGCTGGCTGCATGTACGTTGCTGTAGGCAGCAGAAGAACGCGGCTCGAAGGACCATCGAATCGCAGCTGGTTCATAGTTTATAGCGCGCTAATCAGTCGATTCGGTACCATCAACGAGCGAGTTCCGCGACCATCGTACCGCTTCCCGTTCAGGAACGTCGCCGTTATCATCTGATAACAGTTCATGTGTGATATGTGCAAATTGAGTGGATAATTTTGTGCGAAGATGTTTAAGAAACATAGACAGAAGCAGAATGGAGAGACGGCTGTGGATAATCACAACTATGTAAGTGCTTACAAGCCGTAGTTTGGAACGTTAGAGCTTCAAGCAAAGCTACTGTTTGCTAGGAACCACCCATTTAAATACTCGTTTAACTCGTATCAGGAATGTTAAGAACAAGATACATTTCCTAGTCACATTCCAAGGAATAATACTGAACGTCCACCTTATTTTGAAGAGTAGATATTATACAAGGCTATGTAGAGAAAAGTACTTCTTAGCCCTAAGGCAATACTGTGTTTTGGAAGCATTAAACTGTACAAGATTGTTGCGTTCCCAAACAATGAATCGCTGCTAGTCTTACTTTCTCCAGCTCACCGGCAGAGATCGGCTTGTCACTCTGAATACATGCATGTAGAGTGATGTCATCAGCAAAGCTGTGGATTATATTGATCGTATAGGAAAGGAGATCGTTGATATGTAAGAGGAACAATATCGGAGGCAAGACCGATCCCTGTGGAACACCCGCGTTGATGTTGTGGGATGAAGAGAAAAACCCTGTCAGTTACAACGGATAGCTGAAAAGTTTCTCTGGGAGGCCACATGATGGAAGTTCGGATAGGAGCATGCTACAGCTGATCGCACGCTTTTGTGATATCAAGAGCAACGACATGAGCCTCACCATAAGACTGGATGAACTTACTCTACGATTGCATGACGTAAGCTAGGAGGTCCCCTGTAGATCGCTGGTGCCGGAAATCATACTGCCTGTAGCTAATCAAACCTTGACCTTCGGTATACTCCAGAAGCTCCCGATTTAAGCACCTTACTTATGTAACAGAAAGCAGAGCTACAGGCGTGTAGTTGTAAGGGTCGGTCTTAGATCCTTTTTTGGGATGGGTTGGACATAAACAAATTTCCAGTGTACTGGGAAGGTGTCGGATACGTAAGATATCTGGAAGAGACTCAAAAGAACTGAAGCAAGCTCCGCTGCACACCTCTTCGATATGACGGCACCTTTATTGATGTCGAGCGACAAGAGCACCCGTCTTACGGTTTTATGCCTGGAATACGTTAAAACAAAGCAAACTTACTCTCAATTAGGAACTATCGGCAGCTCGTATTGGACTTGGCAACAGAAATGGAGCCCGTCCCTGTGATATGTGAGCAAGTTTGAAGATGAAGACGTAAATAGATTGCATTTTTTCGATGTCTAAACAAAGCTTTCGAAAGTCTTGCCAGCTTTGTTTTGAAGCAGCTTATGGTCCATAGCCCATGTTTGTAGCAGTGATTCCACGTATCTCCATCAGAGTTTTCATGTACTCACAACTTCCGACCCAGCAGCTAAGGGCTGGTGTACTGTCATGACAAAGTCGCAACATTCATGTCAGTATTTTTAATGTTTATGCCTGGTTGTACGTATATTTTGGAGTGTGTGATTGAGAACTGTAAGTTTTTGAAGTTAATTTGATTGTTGGTCATCTGGGGATCGCCATCCAGCCGGGGCTCTGACCACGTGTCACTTCATCCCATATGGTAAAAACGGAATAGGGCATCAGTATAAAAAAGGTGGTCTCTATCCCGGGAGCCATTTGTTGGTGGCAGTAGAAAGAACTGTCCCTGAAGTGAGCCTTATTTTTAGCTCCAGCGAGAACGAACAGCGCTATCTATCGGCAACTGTAGCAAAACTGATCTCTTGTGATCTTACATCTCCAAATTCAGCATCTTTGAACTGTATACACATGGAGTCATCACTGAAATCGCTACCAAGTTACCTTTCGGACGTCACCAAGTCTGTTTTCTATCGTACATGATACAATAATGATACGGTTGCATATGCATATGCAACATCGTTGTTAACTTGTGCTTTCAATCGGAGCTTTAGACAACCTTCTTCTGAATCAAGGCCTCGTTATACCAATAAGCCTCCAAGAGAATAAAGCATTATTAAATTAAAATCCTCTTGTTATATTTTACATTGTCCAATTTAGACTACTAGTCGCCAGTGCACATACTCACTTTATTTGCTATAAGCGGCTATACAGTTTACTGCACAACTATTTCGGCTCAATGTGAGAAGAATGAGACCTAGAGCTGGGTTAGTCCTGAATAAGTCGTTCTGAAGGAATTATACCGCACTAGGAAGCGAAGGAATCGATCCCGTGGGTTTAGATTCCGATTCCGGTACTTTCGATTTCGACTACAACGCTTTTGATTTTGAATTACATAACTGGGATTTTAATCGCTTAAAATCGGATTGCTATATTCATGTTTAGGTGTCATTTAATATTTTCAATATTACATGTTTAACGAAGAAACATCATTCCATGCAAACCAGATTTATTTGGATTAAACAATTTTCGTTTAAATATTGACTGAAACTAATAGACATTGAAAAAATATGTAAATGGATAGATGCTTTTAGACATAATTTATTTTGGTCACCCGTCCAAAAACCAGCTTTCCACCTGTTAAGCAAAATAGGTAGCAGGTGGATAGCATCAGATGATAGTTGAAAATCAGGTCCAGTTAAATGGCAAAAAAGATTGTGCCTACAACCAGCTAAACACATATTTTCTGTGGGGGTAGTTTTGGAAGATTTTTTACCAGTATCGGTTTAAAGTTCATTTAAAGAATCATTTACTTGAAGAAACGTTTTAGCAGGCTGTCACTGTTACAGTCTTTCCACTCGATGTCATAAGAAACACAAGATATTGTTGACATCTAAATATTTTATGTAAAATCAACATAATATTTATTTTGCAAAAAATAACAACGACACCAAACGACTTATGTCTTATAAATAACAAAAACGTGTATACAGAGTGTTTCAGTTTATTGTTGCATATTTTTAAGATTCGATAGAACTTTTAAAATTAATGCATAAAGTCTATATAAACATGGGTCGAAAAATGCGTGGCTTCCGAAATACAGGGTGTTTACATTTACTTTCTAAAATAGTTTTTTTTAAATATTTCGAACAATATTTGATGTATAACAGTGAAAATTGGTATACAAGGGTTTTTTGGTACGACAAAACGAACCATAGTTGTACTGTAGCCGCTAGAGGGCGCTCTCTACTGTACCTGTAGTGTATTAAAATGACCGAAAATTTTTTCTTAGTGCAATTTTTTGCTTTTTGAATAAAAAAAACTCATTCTTCGCACCTTTCAACATAAAAAAGCTCTCCTGTGAGTTTTACATTTACTTTCTAAAATAGTTTTTTTTAAATATTTCGAACAATATTTGATGTATAACAGTGAAAATTGGTATACAAGGGTTTTTTGGTACGACAAAACGAACCATAGTTGTACTGTAGCCGCTAGAGGGCGCTCTCTACTGTACCTGTAGTGTATTAAAATGACCGAAAATTTTTTCTTAGTGCAATTTTTTGCTTTTTGAATAAAAAAAACTCATTCTTCGCACCTTTCAACATAAAAAAGCTCTCCTGTGAGTTTTCGTTATAGTTAGCAGATTTTGAGATATTTCGATTTTTAAGGTTCGATGCATTTTTAATTATTTATGATAAAATAACGTTAAAAAGTCAGTATCTCGATAATTTTTAGAAGTAGGCTGTGCCTGCAAATATTTTTGAAATTGAAAGCAGAATAAGGTTAAACGTCAATTAGTTGACAGTTAGTTTTGTTGTCTGTTGAAACCTGAAAGGTTTTTTTGTAACTGTGAATGCACGAAATTTAGTTTCTTTTACCTGTTTTTTTTTTGTAAGTTTTATAAAAATGCCATTTTTATTCTCCAATCAAGAGTTAGCGGATATTCATTTTGTGTATGGCTTTGTAAATGGAAACTCAGCAGAAGCAGCCAGAGTACGCACGGAGATTTCTAAACAGACGACATCCAACTCGCTCAGAGTGCATCGCCAAATAATTGAAAATGGTTTTGGAAATCTCCAAAGGGATCAAAACATAAATGTTCGTCAGCGCAGATTTACCCGTATGATTCTGCGTGAGTTTGATAGAGATCCGACCACAAGTGTTAGGAGAGTTTCTAGTGCCTTGAGAATTTCAGCAAGCCATGTTCACCGTGTTCTTAGAAATGACCATAGACGTCCTTACCATTTGCAACCTGTGCAAGGACTACAGCCAGGGGACGGAGAACGAAGAATCACATTTTGTCAGTGGATTCTTGATAGAACTGATAATAATAGGGAGTTTTTAGGTAACGTTTTATGGACCGATGAGTCAAGCTTCACTAGACGTGGAGTGGTAAATTTTCATAATCAACATATTTGGTCGCATGAAAATCCGCATGCAGTTCGGGAAAGAAATTTTCAGCATGAATTTAGTGTGAACGTGTGGATTGGTATCTACCGTAATTGACTATTTGGACTCTACCTTTTGCCTGACCTTCTTGGAATTTTTAAAGGCTGAACATGCAAATATGTGGGATGATGTTATGTTAGATTGGCCTGGTTCCAGCTTGATGGTTGTCCAGCTCATTATTCGAGAATAGTCAGAAACTGGCTGGACGAAAATTATCCAGAAAGATGGATCGGCCGTGGAGGACCAGTCGCCTGGCCTCCACGATCCCCTGACCTAAATCCATTAGATTTCTTTGTGTGAGGATTTCTAAAAGAAAAAGTGTACCAGACTCCCGTAACCACAAGAGATATGCTAATAGACAGAATCAGGAATGCATGTGATGAAATAAGGCCTTATTTGAATTGTGTATTGAACATTTGGGTTTACATTTCGAGCAACTACTTTAGATTTTGTATGTTTGTCCTAACTATCCAATAGCATTTTGGTTGTAAATAATTAATTTAATTTGTTAAAAATAATATTGGAAAATTAAACAAATTAATATTCTGTTTTTTGTGTTTATTTGGAGTTAGGAATTATTGCTGTGTTTAAAAACACAATCTAAACGATCATCTTAATTACTTGTAATGCCCAAATCGAAAATGTAAAAAAAAATATTATTTTCCCATAAATAATTAAAAATGCATCGAACCTTAAAAATCGAAATATCTCAAAAACGGCTAAGTATAACGAAAACTCACAGGAGAGCTTTTTTATGTTGAAAAGTGCGAAGAATGAGTTTTTTTATTCAAAAAGCAAAAAATTGCACTAAGAAAATTTTTTCGGTCATTTTAATACACTACAGGTACTGTAGAGAGCGCCCTCTAGCGGCTACAGTAAAACTATGCCCATGGTTCGTTTTGCCGTACCAAAAAACCCTTGTATACCAATTTTCACTGTTATACATCAAATATTGTTCGAAATATTAAAAAAAAAACTATTTTAGAAAGTAAATTTAAACACCCTGTATTTCGGAAGCCACGCATTCTATATTCTATCGAATCTTAAAGTTATGCAACAATAAACTGAAACACCCTGTATAATGTCAAAAAAATCGGTCAAATGCCAACTTGTGCACTAGATAGCCGCTAGTTCATTGCGAGCTTACTACAAGTAAGCATGAAGTGAATATCAGCTAGTTCAAAGGTGAAATTTTATAGGAAAACCTACATAAAATGTCATAAAAATCGATGTAGTGTCGCTTGGTGCCAGTAATTCTATGCACCTATTGTTTCGCGAAACAGTTTCGAGCAGTGACAACACGGCTTACTCATTAGATACATATTACCCCGCAGATTTGCCCTTAACACTTTTTATTTATTATTTTCGATATACGCGTGCCAGACATCTCAATGTGCGTACCTATATCTGCTTTGAATCCCGAGGGATAATGAATAACGATGCTTGATGTGTATTCGTATATCTAATGCTGTGCTGGGCTGCCACCTTGCTGGTTGGTCGGTACTGTCGCTAGGGGGTAGGCTAGATCGTAATTTTGTCAAATCTATAGAGACTATGGACTAATTGCATGAGCCTCTTTGCAAGATAGCAATATTAATTGTGAACAAATGAAAGAAATCTATTTCGAAACCATGGAATTGAATCACCAAAAGGCCCAGCTCTAATGAGACCAATCCAGAACGTTCTTCAACAGTTCTTAAACGCGCAAAAGCAGGAACAACCAAAACATAAAAATTTTGTCTGAGCATGTGTGAAAAGTACTAATTAACATAAATGTGTGCATGACTAGTAATTAAGTTCCTTGTATTTGTCACACAACTCATATGTAATAATTTGTTAATTATATCAACAGCTGCACTCCTATGTACATTGTACACATGTAGGGCAAACAACTGCAGTTTTATATTTGAATGAGAGGCAGGAAAAGTATATAGGGCTAGTCGACTTGCTTTTTTAATGATAATCTTCATTTAAGGTGCAAAAAGAGGTAACATTTTTACCCAATCCCTAGTGAAACAACTACACGAAAGACACCTAATATGACAGAAGCGATGGATCTATCAGCTATCTATTTTGAAAACTCCAGAACCTTCCAATTATGCAGTAGTCGTGTATTTTTTAAACGTTTCTATACATTTTTAATCGTACTTTATGATATACGTCGAAAACTGAGGACATCCAAGCTGAATATTTCAAGTAAGTGGTCTCTCCACCTACTCCACCAGGAGAGAGAGAGGAGAGATACTTTCATAAATCGTTTATGCGCAGGGCCCTTATGTCCGCGATGCCCGTACCGTTTGCTACTTACTCTTGCTAATTGAAAATATCATATCATAACTTTACGACAAGGATCTATCAGTATTATATCTTGACCATATAAAAGTTCCAGACATTATTATAAATTATAACCAATAGCAAGTAAGTTAAATTCAAGTCATCTTTGAAAACTCGCCACTATGTCTCGCAACATTTTATGTCTCTTGACTTTTGCCAAATGTTTTGTTTCAATCCGGGCGAGTGTTGTCAGTGAACACGAGATATGTACACTATGAAATTGCTCCATTCCACAGTTTACTGAAAAGTAGGAACATAAATACATTTTCATTTAATGAAATGAAAATTATTATAATTTTTGTAGATGCGTTGGTTGATCACTCAAAATTTTCCGTTACGCTTACACAATATGAGATTAGGTAAGAGCAGTGAAAGTATCGAAATACCTATTAACATCAACAGGAAAAAGACCTTTAGAAAAATTGCTAAATAATGAAAAGTGGCACTTGATTCGCAGTTTATCTAGAATTCTGTATCACGAATCAATATCAACATGTAGTTCAGCAGTATCTCGTACGCAGATACCAACCAATGACAGTAGAAATAATTGGACGTAAGAGTTTCAAGTTTTTATCAACAAAGCAGTTTTACATAGAATGGAATATTTTCCAAAAAAACGATCAAAAAAATATATGTATTAATCCCTTCTGCTTCTTATTTCCAAATGTCTTGTCGATAAACTGTATTAACACACTTTTAAAAAAACACATTTTTCGAAAAATCAGAAATGCGTTTTTATCCATTAAGCCTCTCTCTTTCACACGTCTAATTTTCTTACTTGTTTTTACAGAATAAATGAGTTAGTTATGTGTGTATGTATGCTTTACATAGGAGCAGATAGTCCCTGTTGGATCTACCAATAATAAATCTATTTTCAGGCACCATCAGTTCCTCCACCAGTATCTCCAATAACGAAAAACTCCCTTCAGTTCCACTGCCAACTAGCCCATGGAAGCCCGACAGTATTCGTATCGAACTTTTCTAGCGTCAGAGAACTTTATCAAAAGATTGCAGAATCGTTCGACATGTCACCTTCAGAGGTAAGCAAGAATTGTACTTTACTTCCGATGACCATAGGCACAGAGGTGAGATTCCGAACACGATATTTTACAAATTGTGAACTACGAGTATTTTTTGGTGGACTTTGAGATAAACGGTATAATAATACTTATGTAAGGACTAATATGCCTCACAGATGTAAGCGGTTCCTGTTAGAACTCATTCCTCGGTACGACTGCTTTTTCTCATAAAAAATTAAATTAAATAATCGGAAGGAAATACTCGTGCCTCAATCAAAGACGTATTATGGAATGCCTAAACAATAAGTAAACTAGACGTCATCTTTGCGGCATTTTATGTTGTTAGTAAATACATAGGGGAAGTCCGGGAGACTTGCCCCTCCCAATTTATTATTGGTGATAAAATTTATTCCTATTTATATAAATCAATAAATTTTAGATGCCTTCGTAGCATATATTTTTAGGAACCTTGTTTTATCATTTAAACCTTAAAAAAATAAGTCAGAAAAAAATATAGTTTTTTTATTTTTTTGAAAACATGGGCAACTCTCCCACATATGCGGGAGACTTGCCCATAGTCAGAAGGAGAGTTGCCCACCCCCCTTATTAAATAAAAACAAATGTAAATAATAACTTTTGTATTCGAAAAACTCAAAAAATAAAACAAAAAACTTTACTTATTCAAGTACGAAACTAAATCTAAATCTTTGAAATCAGAATAAACATAAGTTTAATGCAAAAAACAAATAAAAATAATTTTAAAAAACTATGAACCTTCTGGGCCATCAGAAACGAAGTCTTCTCGATATTTGATACGAGGGAATATAAAAAAGGGTGGAATAACGCTTCCAATTGCATTGACTGCAAAACAAACTGTCACCAAAGTGCCCCTCTCTGATGAAGTAACTTGACCAACCTGCTTAGCTTTTTTACTGGCCAATACCTTAGGACAATCCTACTTCATCACAGTTATAAATATTTTGTGGTTCAAACCTAAAAATTTCTCGTACAATCCCTAAGTTTTGAAAAAAATCGTGTACATTCTTCCGACTGAAGCTTGTAGATCGTGACAAGCTTGTTGCCTCCGGAGTTCTTAAACTAATTACGGGATTTCTTGATAACAAACCGCGAAACCAATCCTTCCCTGCCATACTATTTTTTGACCAACTTTCTGGAATTTTTTTGGAATTCGAAACTGCAAACTCAAAAGCTAATTTCATTCCTTGTTTTCGAGTAAGTCCATAGTGCATTTTGCTGCAATTTAAAAAATATTCAACCAGACGCTTCTCTTCTTGTATGGTGAATATTTGTGAAGTATTATATTGGCCTTTAGTTTCTATTTTTTCAAGTTTATTTTCATTGTTCTTGTAGCGTCTCAAAGTCCTCCGATCAATATTATATTTTGCAGAAGTTTTTCGAAGAATTCCTAGTTCATCTAGTGCATTTTTAAGAAGATCCTTATCAAGTTTTTTGCGAGTGGAACCGTCTTTTGTTTTGTACTTAAATGGCATTGTACAGACCTGTAATAAAAAAATGCATCAACTTTTACTAAAATTAATTAAAAACAAATACCAAGTAGAATTACATCAGAAAGGGAGAGTTGCGCCTCTGGGCAAGTATCCCTCCTGAGGGATGGGCCAGTCTCGCACACCTTTCTGTTTCAGGTTAGGTTCAATTTTCTTAAAAATCATGAATAGTGCACGTTTAACATTTATGGTGCATAAATCTACAATGTCTAATTAATATACCCACACAAGAATCTAAAAATTACCTTTTAATTTGCCCACAAAATCACGAAATTTGTAAAAGTATTAATTTTTGGTTTAAACGCAAAAAGCCACATGCCTCGGGTCAGATACAAAACAACTGAGCAAAGTCAACTAGGATTTCGTAGACGCCTAGAAGCAAAGCTCTCGTTTCAGATTATGGTGCGCAATTTTAAAGTAAATACATCACGGAGGGGCAAGTCTCCCACCTGGGCAAGTCTCCCGGATTCCCCCTACTCGATAATTTGTAGGGTAAGTGAATAGTATACTTTCGGTTGAACATGGCAGATTTCATGCAGTTACGTGCGGGTAAAACATATCGAAAAAGACGGAATGTTAGCCCTAGTCAGTCAAACCGTTTGTTAAGGTTTGATTCAGAAAGTGTAGATTTCTTATGTTCTGAGTTTCTGCCAGAAAATAATGAACGCAGAGACGGAGCACTATCTGGAAGAACAAAAAGAGATATTTCTACGCTATCTAGGCGATCCAGGGTTTCAGAGCGGAGTAGCAGAAGACTATGGGATTCACCATTCATTTTATCTCTTTGGTGATTCTGGATATGGGATATCACCATGGCTCTTGACTCCATTTAAACCTGCAATAAACAGACAAGAAAGGTTTAACCTATTACATTCTCGAGAACGGGTGATAATAGAAAGATTATTCGGACAACTGAAATTGCGCTTTCCTATACTCAGTAATACTGTCAGAGTATCAAGTGAGAAGAAGAAGACATTTTTTGCCGTCGCGTCGTAAGGAATACGTAGTACTGGTGTAGCGAAGCAAATACTTAAATTGGAACGTTTATAAGTAAATACTTGCTAGTAATTACTTCAACTTTTCCAGCAAACGCTACCTAGTAAAAGTAAACGCTTATTCTCTCTAAATTAAGTATTTGCTTTTACTTGAAAGACCTTACTTTACTAAAAAGTAAATACTTCCTAGTGTTTACTACTTTTTATTCACTTGGCTCATTGACCAGACTCAGTCGTGTGGCGTTCACTTCTCGATAAATGTCGCAAATTCATGAATATTGCAAATCGTCATTGCCAAACAAATTTTACTGATTGTAACAATTTACTAAAATTTGAGAATGTAGACTCTGAATGGTGAAAATTTTTGAATTTGAGACGTTTAGTAGGAGCTTTTGCAGGCGTTGGACATATTAGTAAAAAGACATGTTTTTGGCACCTAAAACTTTTTGGAAGAATCAATGGTTGTTTTGAGAGACCACATCGTTTTATGGTTAATATCCACAATGGGAAGATGATTCCAACATCTAGTTTGTTGTCAGTTGACTGTGTGTCATTACGTGTTTCAGTATTTACTCGGATGGCCGCCAATTCATTCTCAATTTACTTGGCTCCTGATGGTATTATGACGTTACGACGCCAAATACCGGTTGCTTATGATTTTAATCATCAATGAAATAATAATTTAAACAAAATTACTCGCACCTTATGGAAACGTTCACTTTCCGATGTGGGACTTTGTATGAGCTGAACAAAGGTTGTGTGTGCTTAGTTCCATCAAATACTGGAACTCATTTGGAACCAATAATTGCTAATAATAACATCCCTTACTGCCGTATATTGAAATATCATAAGTGCTCGCTAATTCCCTGGAAAGAACATATCCTCCAGGGTAACAACTATACATATAGAGTAGGTTACAACGAGTATTACACAGCTGGGGCATCACAGTGATACGACGGGCTTAATGTTACTTGGTGAGGATACCTATGATGTTGACCGGTTGTGTAATACTGGCGATAACATACTTGATGACTCTTGAAAGGCCAGGAAGATTCATGGTACCTCAGTGAAGCTAAATAGTCACGACTCGATTCTGCCCTTTGAAACGACTTGACTCATCCATTTTCTTTGACACCTTCAACCAAGGCGTAGGAATCTACAGGACTCCATTTTTATTTCGCTTATTGTATTGAGTTTGAAAAGTGACTCGTTCAGAAACGCATCGTTGCCCCCTCGTATACGTCTATTAGATAGCATCACCGTAAAGACCTACATCCTGTACAATAGAGAGAAACTTTGAACAGCATGACCTTTGAAATGTCACTTCCCACCCGACTTTATCCAATGGAAACGAACAAAGAATTTATATTGGCAGCATATCTTTTTTACCGATTCTGTACACACAACACCGCGCGTAGAACGGTACTTCTGGGTACTCCGAATAATCACCTTGAATTTGTAAATGCGTTCATATACAGGGTGATATATTCGATGAATAAACGATAATACCTTACATACTGCTTGTTATATTCCGTTTCATCGATCCATCCTTATTATAAATCCCTTATGCAAGATCGTAAAGTATAAGTCATTGACGTCGCATTAGTCTGAAGGAGATTGCTTTCTGAGAAAAAAAGCAAAATTCAAAGTAATGCAATAGGTAGTTACTTGAAACTGATTTCAATGTTTCGCTTTTTACTTCCCACTGTCGGAGAAGTGTTATAATCGCGAAAATTTTCGAAACTGAGATAGTATGTTTTTTGGATGTTATATGACATGGACATCACGAAAATTCATGTCACACATTTCTGTCGGTCTGTCTGTCTGTCGGCGGTCTGCCCGCTAATCTTATAACCGCCTAAAATTTGAGAAGTTACCGCTCGGATTTCGATGAAACTTTTACACAATGTTACTATTATGCCAATGACGCAAAAGCTTCGGTCCAGTAGCGGCGGCAGCGTTGCGTGGGAAGTACAGAGTCAACTTACTTGACACCATTTTTTTATATACTGGACAAGAAGTAAGGAGTTTACTAGATTTATCTGTCTGAAAATGGTCTTGAAGGTGATGTTCGGGTCATATTGGCAAGAATAACTTAACATTGTCGGAAATCTGCATTTCAGGAATTAAAAATGAATATGTCCCGTTAAGAATTCGTTTCTTGCTTTCCGGTGTCAAAAATATGGGTTTTCCATATAGGAAAACTGTGCTGACGTTAAAATTAGTCAAAGGTCATAGTCAAGGCGTACCCCCCTTTTTCCTAGCTCGGCAAAAATTAAATAGAGAGAACATTTATTACAAAAATAAATCATTCATGTAAAGGATTCTCCACAAGTTGAATCAATATTTATCAGATGATAAATTACCAGAAGGGCCAATGTCACCAACAACAGTCCGTTATTTTCCACTTATAGGGTAACAGACCGTCAAATACAACGAATGAGCTTCAAGTTCCAATCAACAAATTTTAGCAACCAATAGCTAAGAAAAGTTGAAAACAAAATGCTGTCAAAGTATGAGATGACAGCTTGTCATTGAAATATCACCAGCTTATTGAATATTAAGAAATTACATATAATTCAGTCAAAATTTAAAGAAATGTTGGGTTTTTGAATAAAATTCATGTTTTAATTACTATTGTTGATTTTTTATTCATGTTTATATTATTTTCTTCAATTGATATGCGATACTGGGTGTTTTTCGTATAAACCTCTTGCAGATAGCCATTAAGCACCTACTTGATGACAGGCTCTACCAAGGTATTGCTCGTTTCCAAACATTCATTCATTTACTTGCCGTTCATCAGAACCATTATGGCACCTTAGATTGATATTCCCACAAAACCATTCAGGTTTTTTGATATCCATACATCCATAAAGTTGAATATTTTTCGTTGTTCAGGAACTGAAAAGACATTATTTGTGAAACATTTTTCATAATTTTTTGTTTATGTCCATAGTAATTGCATTATGCATCAGGGAGATGTAGGGATTGACACGTCTTACACATATTATCTGTGTTTTAGGATGGAGAGGACATAAGGTTTTTATTACTTTGAAGAAATTCATTAACCCATAAATTAATAAATGATTACTATTATGACGTAAAGGAAGATGAGGTATTGGATGGAATGTATTTTATATTCTATTTTCTTGCAAAATACAAACAAATCCACACTATTGAACAGGTATGTAATGATAACTTTCAGTATATTGAAGTTGGCAAATTCGAGAGTGCCATGCATTAACAAACGTCCAAATCTGCTGCCAAATTTAACAGCTAGAAAATCAACCTATTATGTGCCGCATTCCCATTGGCTGAGGGGGATAACGTTAAATGTTAAATGTAAACCTGTAACATTTATCAAAATACATGAAAGTTGTCCTGTTTTTTCTGTACAAAAGCATCATGTTGGATTCAAAAAGTGGTCTTGTTTATAATACAGTCGAATTTTCACGATTTTATTCAATATTTCAATAAAATCACTAATATTCAGAGACCTTTGACAGCTTCTGTCAAATTGCATTTCGATAAGGTATTTTCCCATTGGTCCATAATATTAATGTTGGTGAAATTGGGCCTTGTATAGTATAAACTTAATTTTGCTATATACAGGTATGTTACTTGTTTCAAATTCGAACCTCGCGTTTGGGTTCTCGGAAACGGAATGTCACATGATCAGGATTTTCTGCCGTCTACCGTCAGTTGATTTCTGCGTAACATTATGCATCAATAATTACTGTCCAGGTCCAGGCTACAAGGTCAATAAATATCAGATCTCAAAATAAATATATGTCGCGGAGTACTTTATGGGAGCAAGGTAAATAAAAAATGAAACTTGGACAGTTTGGAAATGCAAAGTATTTCCGAATTTACTCTAAGTCGTTCTTATTTTTACCTGGGTTTAGTCCGAGACAAAACTTTTTAAGCATCCACATTGTATACTGATTTCAAAAAAAATATGCAATAACATTACCACTTTTTCTCTTCTACACGCTCGTTTAATTAGAATAGATCTGACGTTTCAGCTCTCAATTTTTGTAAATTATACCATTTTCTTTGTCTTCATGATTACCCTTATTTAGTATAAATGAGTTTACATTATGTTGTTTCTTATTAGATGAGTTTAAACCAACTATAGGAAGTTAGGCGCTCGAACTTTTATATCAATGCGTAACATGTTATCATCTTTGATATTCTATGTCTATGGAATAAATGAATTTATGGTAATTTCAGGAACATTTTTTTATCATATGTCGCATGCTATAATATTTGAAATCAGAATTAAAAGCTATCCGCCTATGCAAAAGTAGCATACATAAGAAAAAACAATGTTGAGACGGGGGATAAGAGACGAATAATCATATTAATGTTCTATTTTTGACATCTTGTAGAGATCAAAAGGTGGCAATGTCAATGTGCAGTATATTTTGGAATCCTATCTCAAACAGATTCAGAAAAAAATCGTTACCCTTTTCGTGTACCTCTGGAGATACTAGAAATGTCAATTGCATTTTCTAAAATATATATGGTAAATGCGCTACTTTGCCACCTTTCAACCGACCCGTATTTCTTACCGTTTTAGAGATCACAGTACCTAATTGTGAAAATATGACAAAAACATGTAAAAAACGGCAAAGAGAAATTATTTCCGGAATTAGTATAATATACTGTATATCCCCGGCTATATTAAAACCTTTGAATATACTAAAAGATGTACAGTGTTCCTTTCCACAAAATTGTTTTTGTTGTCATTTCGCTATGAATCACCCTGTAGGGAGCGGTATATTCTAAGCAGGAAGCGTATAGTCCGCAATTTTTGTGAATAACATTATGAATATTTTTTATAGAATATAGATCCAATTAGATACTAAAAACTCACCCTCTATGTCTAATTTGTTGCAGCAGTTACGTCGCTGGATAGCTTGAGCGTTTTTGACGATTTTTTCCGATGTTAATCAGTACAAAGGCATTAACTTTGGCTAGTATTTCATATTTACTCTGATGAACCTCTAGAAGTACTGATTAATATTTAACACGATGTAGGAAGCATTTCCACATTATATAAATGAGAGTTAAATCCAATTTTGTAAATTAATAATGAAGTAAGATAAAATTCTATAAATTGGTTTCCGAACCAATTTTCTGTCAGAATAATCCAAAGAGTAAACATTTTTGATTAAGTTTTATAGTAATGGTATACAAAAAGCCTTTAGAGTACACTTTTCAGAATCTGAATTATATCCGCTCATTTCCCAATATGCTGTGCAAGTTGTAGTACATGTTGGGGAACTTATCGTGACACAGGTTGTGTAGCAAAGTTGTAATGGAACGTCGTAGGCACAGCCATCGCTTAAATACTCGTATTCAGATGGGGTATTAAATATAGTAGATGAAATTACCCAAAATATGGATGGAAAAGTACCATCGATAAGCGTACTTGTGGATTTACAAAAAGCGTTTGACACAGTTAACCACAATATACTTTTGGAAATCTTAGAAAGAATAGGTTTTCGTGGAAAGATGTATACTTTAATGGAAAATTATTTATCAAATAAACCGCAATCAGAAAAATTATTAAACTCATATAGTAAGGAAATGTTTGTTAAATGTGGTGTACCACAAGGTACAATTTTGGGTCTTCTGTTATGTAATATTTATTTAAACGATATATTCAAAATTAATAGTACTTAAAATAGTCAGTTTTCCGGACGACACTGCTATATTCTATAAAGGTAAGTATTGGAACGACTTAAAAGATGTTATCCAAAATGACTTTTGAAAAATTATTCAGTGGTTTAATAATCGAAAATTAACAATTAACTTTACTAAAACACATTTTTTTACAATTTTCATCACTATCCAATCATCTTACAAAATATAACCACCTTCGCTTTAAGGTAAATGATAAAAATCTAAAAATCAATAGAGTTAATGATACAAAATATTTAGGAATTTATCTAGATCCCCACTTGAGATGGGATGTACATGTACATATTGCTTACATACTTCAGAAAATTAGATTCATAGCATATAAAATAAAATTTCTAACCGGTATATTAACTGAATATTATCTGCGAATAATATATCAAGCTTTCGTCCAGCCGCACATAAGATATGGTATAGTAGTATGGGGTGCTGCATGCACGACATACCTTAACAATTTAGATGTGCTTCAAAGAACAATTTTAAAATCAATGTTTGGCAAATCAAAATTATACCCAACTAATGACTTATACAGGGTGTTTCAGTTTATTGTAGCATAACTTTCAGATACGATAGAACTTTTTAAATTGATGCATAAAGTCTATATAAATATGGGTCGAAAAATGCGTGGCTTCCGAAATACAGGGTTTAAATTTACTTTCTAAAATAGTTTTTTTTAAATATTTCGAACAATATTTGATGTATAACAGTGAAAATTGGTATACAAGGGTTTTTTAGTACGAAAAAACGAACCATGGGCATAGTTTTACTGTAGCCGCTAGATGGCGCTCTCTACTGTACCTGTAGTGTATTAAAATGACCGAAAATTTTTTCTTAGTGCAATTTTTTGCTTTTTGAATAAAAAAACTGATTCTTCGCACTTTTCAACATTAAGAAGCTCTCCTGTGAGTTTTCGTTATAGTTATAGCCGTATAGCCGTTTTTGAGATATTTCGACTTTTAAGGTGCATTTTTAGTTATTTATGGGAAAAAATATTTTTTTTTACATTTTCGATTTGGGCATTACAAGTAATTAAGATGATCGTTTAGATTGTGCTTTTAAACACAGCAATAAATCCTAACTCCAAATAAACACAAAAAATAGAATATTAATTTGTTTAATTTTCCAATATTATTTTTAACAAATTAGATTAATTATTTACACTTAAAATGCTATTGGATAGTTAGGACAAACATACAAAATCTAAAGTAGTTCCTCGAAATGTTAACCCAATTGTTCAATAGACAATTCACATCTACGAATGATCGAACGTGGTATAGCATTATTCAAATAAGGCCTTATTTCATCACATGCGTTCCTGATTATGTCTATTAGCATATCTCTTGTGGTTACGGGACTCTGGTACACTTTTTCTTTTAGAAATCCCCACACAAAGAAATCCAATGGATTTAGGTCCGATGATCGTGGAGGCCAGGCGACTGGTCCTCCACGGCCGATCCATCTTTCTGGATAATTTTCGTCCAGCCAGTTTCTAACTATTCTCGAATAATGAGCCGGACAACCATCAAGCTGGAACCAGGCCAATCTTCTTAAATCTAACATAACATCATCCCACATATTTGCATGTTCAGCCTTTAAAAATTCCAAGAAGGTCGCAGCATTTAACCTTGCAGGCAAAAGGTAGGGTCCAAATAGTCGATTACGGTAGATACCAATCCACACGTTCACACTAAATTCATGCTGAAATTTTCTTTCCCGAACTGCATGCGGATTTTCATGCGACCAAATATGTTGATTATGAAAATTTACCACTCCACGTCTAGTGAAGCATGACTCATCGGTCCATAAAACGTTACTTAAAAACTCCCTATTATTATCAGTTCTATCAAGAATCCACTGACAAAATGTGATTCTTCGTTCTCCGTCCCCTGGCTGTAGTCCTTGCACAGGTTGCAAATGGTAAGGACGTCTATGGTCATTTCTAAGAACACGGTGAACATGGCTTGCTGAAATTCCCAAGGCACCAGAAACTCTCCTAACACTTGTGGTAGGATCTCTATCAAACTCACGCAGAATCACACGGGTAAATCTGCGCTGACGAACGTTTATGTTTTGATCCCTTTGGAGATTTCCAAAACCATTTTCAATTATTTGGCACTCTTACAAATACTGAGCGAGTTGGATGTCGTCTGTTTGGAAATATTCGTGCGTATTCTCTGGCTGCTCCTGCTGCGTTTCCATTTACAAAGCCATACACAAAATGAATATCCGCTAACTCTAACTAAATTTCGTGCATTCACAATTGCAAAAAAACGTTTCAGGTTTCAACAACAAAACTAACTGTCAACTAATTGACGTTTAACCTTATTCTGCTTTCAATTTCAAAAATATTTGCAGGCACAGTCTACTTCTAAAAATTATCGAGATACTGACTTTTTAGCGTTATTTTATCATAAATAATTAAAAATGCATCGAACCTTAAAAATCGAAATATCTCAAAAACGGCTAACTATAACGAAAACTCACAGGAGAGCTTTTTCATGTTGAAAAGTGCGAAGAATCAGTTTTTTTATTCAAAATGCAAAAAATTGCACTAAGAAAATTTTTCGGTCATTTTAATACACCACAGGTACAGTAGAGAGCGCCATCTAGCGGCTACAGTAAAACTATGCCCATGGTTCGTTTTGTCGTATCAAAAAACCCTTGTATACCAATTTTCATTACTACACATCAAATATTGTTCGAAATATTTAAAAAAAAATATTTTAGAAAGTAAATTTAAACACCCTGTATTTCGGAAGCCACGCATTTTTCGACCCATGTTTATATAGACTTTATGCATTAATTTTAAAAATTCTATGGAATCTTAAAGTTATGCAACAATAAACTGAAACACCCTGTATAATGATGAACAAGTATATGATACTAAACAACTTTACTTCTAACATTCCATCACTCATTATCACAAAATTATTAGTAAACGCGACATAATTAAACATAGTAATAACAGCAGATATAAATTATGCGCAAAAAATAGTCCTAAACCAAACAAATCTTTAATGATACGATGTCACCTGTATTTAGCTCCAAAATTGCGCGAACTTTTACCAAATAATTTAAAACAATTACGCAATACATTAGGTTTCAAAAAAGAATTAAAAAAATTTATTAACACGATTGGGAGAAATCACATTAATATAATAATCTCAAATATTACACAATAAATGCTCTATCATTCTTACCAATAATTCTTTTTTTTATCTTTTGCAATTCAGCATTCATATGATCCATGCACAGGCGTTGTCCTCCTATGGATACATTATATTTATTTACTCGTCTCATGTTCCCTGTACTTTTGAGTAAATAAATATTATTATTATTATTATTATTATCATTATTTCTCATTTTTTATATTTCAAAAAATGAAATTATTTGGTAGATGAATCATTAATTGAATCCGCCTACATTTCAGATATCTTGAAACAAGCTTATAGGATTACTGATAATATTTTCTATACATACAGCCTACCTACTAATAAATAACAGTTATTCCTTGAACAAACCGAGAATTCAAGCAGCAACGTGTTTACGAGCACAATAAACGTTATAAATAATGCGAATACCATATTCCATTCCAGCCAACAACAGCAAATATTAACACATTTTATAACACTAATGGTACCGCAGGTACTATACCGGGTGTGGTCAATTTCATTTTACGTCATTGTGATATAAATGCGTGTTTAGATAACAGCTTTTATGGTTAAGGTGCAACTTTGTATAGATATCCTGGTCTGCCATTTAAATCGTAATTTATTCTGTTTTTAGTTTCTAATGACCAGATGGTTGGTTGAATGTATGTATGAATGTACTCGTATTAAGAAAAATATTACGGCAGACATGATAATTCTCAGTCATTAATAAAAATAAAAATCGTTCTTAATTATGGGTACATACTATTTCTGTAGAGATGTACGCATGATAACGCATCACGAACTATGTAGCTGTGGACTGGTAAAGTGGTTAGAATGTTTTTCTTATAAGCAGAAAGTCGTTCCATCGAAATCTTTGTATTATTTTTAACACGCTTTTATTAACTTGACCTGTATGCATGTAGGTATGTTTGTAACGGAATTTTTCAACCTAATTTTCACCAACTTCAAGAAATAAGAAACTTGAAAATTTGAACGAGAGTTAAGGGCCGATTACAATACAACAAAAACTGAATTTGTGATTTTTCAAGAGAATTGAATTTTGATATTTGGAAAAAGATTGTATTTGAAAATATTTAAAATAATTGGAAAATTTGGAGGAATTGGAAATTTTGAAAGAAATTAGGATCTTTCGAAATTAGAAAAAATATGCAAAATTTCGAAGCTTTTGATTATAAGTATTGTCGTTTTGTTATAGTTAAAAAACTAAAAAACACTTTTCAATAGCAAATCGAACTAAAACGTAGAAAATAAGATACTAGAAAAACATTCAAATATAGTAGGAAAGCAATTAACGACATTGACATAATAATAATCATATTAGACGAAAATACCCCTGGTTTGCAAAATAATTGCAAAGTTTGCATTTATTGCTGCAAGTTTTTCAATGGGGTATTCAAAACATGGACGTATGAAACGGGTACACCAATTTTTGTGGGAAAACTTATTCGATAGCAAAGAATGAGACTTTTGGGACTCAATCGAAAGTGTTGGCAGGAACGAAAAAACTCTTCATACAAGATTTTTAGGTATTTATGAGAACTACAAAATGAGACCACACGTAAAAAGATCCAAAAAAGTTATGGCTGAAAAACCGAGGCAAACTGCAGGTTTTGGCACTTATTGGTATTGCGACGATGGTTTCTCGCAGATATTTGAAATTCTTCAAATTCGTAGGATTCGTACTTCTAAACAACTACAACAAAATTGGAGTAGACTGGTCAAGTAGTTTTTTAGAATTAGTAATTGCTTATCCCAAAACACCTGTTTTTCCGTTTTTACTAGTTTATTGAGCAATATACAGGGTTAGTTCAGAGGGCATATTATAGCAAAATACACCAGTTCACCTTGGCGATGTGAATCGCAAACCATTCCGGAAGATAAATGTTATTTTTATGCGAAAAAGGATAGGTTACGTTTTTGCTTCTAAACAAGTTCAGACATTTCGTATTTTTGAGTAATTCGCAACAACAGATGATAGTGACATCCGCTTTGTTTTAAAATGTGTATAGTAACTAACGTATGTTTTCCAAATATCGTAGTGCCTTTGTTCCATCACTCACAAATACGAAATGTTTGAATTTGTTTAGAAGAAAAAAACGTAACCTTTGTTTCTCGCACAAAAATAACATTTATCTTTCGGTATGGTTTGTGATTCATATCGGGAAGGTAAACACGTGTATTTTGCTATTGAATGCTCTTCAAACAAACCCTGTATATTGCTCAATAAACTAGTAGTGATGGCCGGAAAAACAGAAGTTTTGGGGTAAACAATTAGATATTCTCAAAAAACTACTCGACCAATCTACTCCAATTTTGTTATGGTTATTTAGAAGTACGAATCCTACGAATTTGAAGAATTTTAGGTATCTACGAGAAACCATCGTCACATTACCAACAACTGCTAAAACCAGCAGTTTGCCTCGGTGGTCTCATTTTGTATGTCTCATAAATACCCAAAAATCTTATATGATAAGAATTTTCTTTCCTGTCAACACTTTCGATTGAATCACAAAAAACACGTTGTCTCATTCTTTGTTGTCAAATAAAAAGTTTACCTACACAAATTGGTGTACCCATCTTATGCGTCCATGTTTTAAATACCCCCTTGAACAACTTGAACCAACAAAACCAGATTTGCTGTTAAAGCGTGTTGTTTCTAGTCTTTTCAAACTATAATCTATTAAGTATAAGTTCGTATAGACTTCAAGATGAGGCGAAGAAGAAATTCAAATAATTAAAATTTGTTCAATGAGAATGCTTTCAATATGCACTTGGCAGCCGCAAGTCTAAAGCTCAACTACTATTATAATGGAGTTGAGAAAAATTGTTTGATGCGAGCTTTGAAGTGAAGTTTTCTTGAATTGGGAGAGCTTGGTATATATTTCAAAATTATCATTAGGTTTCTTAGGGCCGAAGAAGCGATGGCCACTTCTAGATGATAAAAGTAATAATAAGTTTATTTCCAACAGGAAATATCAAGACATATCAATAACAGACAGTAGACAAATACACAGATAAGTATAACAATATATAAATATATATAGGTCAATAATCAACAATAATATTCTACCTTACAACTTCATCAAGGTAATGTTCGATGACGCAAGTGTCATTAAATATGTCGCAGTTACTAATACTATTCAATAGTGTACACAACCTATAAACGGGAGACTTGGAGAAAACAGTGGAATTTAGCACAATAACGGTTACCTAAGCGAGGAACATTAACACCTATGTTACTTAAAATACAGGGTGGCGCATCGAAAACGAAACAGACGCATTTACTGACAGCTCAGTTTTTTTTTTGTAAAAACGCTGACCCGTCGATTTTGTTTTCGAGGGGGACACAAGTTTGGCAAAAAATCACGTTAGCACGTGCAGCCCCCAAAATCTTAAATGGAAAGGGGGGTCGAGTGATACCTTATTTTAAAGGTCTTTCAATTACCTTTATAATGATTCAGTAGTTTTGAAGATTTATTGATGGTGCCCCACCACATTACGCATTGCGTGTTCGAAAATATTTAGATCAGACGTTTCCAGATCGATGGACTGGTAGAAGAGGTGCCATTCAATGGCCCCCAAGATCGCCTCATTTATCACCTTTGGATTTCTTTATGTGGGGTCATTTAAAAAAGCAAAATCTATGCTACTCAGCCAACATCATTAGAAGACCTGCGACAAAGAATTGTAAATTAGTGCCTTCAAATTGCTCCTCAAATATTACAAAATGTGCGGCAACGTTTTGAGCAAAATCTTTATTATTGCATGGAAAGTCATGGTGGCCATTTTCAACATTTACTTGCCTAACGGGTCAGTTCATTCATTCATTTTTAAATTACTTTGCTGCCAAATGTATTGATCTCCACTAATTATGATGTATTAGTTTTATTTAAGCTTTAAATAGAGAGATAAGACCTTTAAAATAAGGTATCACTCGACCCCCCTTTCCATTTAAGATTTTGGGGGTGCACGTGCTAACGTGATTTTTTGCCAAACTTGAGTCCCCCTCCAAAACAAAATCGACGGGTCTGAGCATTTAAAAAAAAAAAACTGAGCTGCAAGTAAATGCGTCTGTTTCGTTTTCGATGCGCCACCCTGTATATGGACAATACATTTTATTGTGGAGTAAACTAAACAAAAAATATTTCGGCGTACTTCAAGCGGTATGGTATCAAAAGTTTTGAGCAATACATTATCGTCGAAACCTCTTTGTGGATCATTTGACTGAAATACATTTCACAGGTTTTCGTTGAATAGATTCCAATCTGCTACTGAATTTTTGATAAGTGCCCAGATAAGCGATGTATATTCAAGCTTGCTTCTGACGTATGTTAGATATAGAAACTTGGTTGTTTCAACATTGGAGAAACCTGAACTGTTTCTAATACAGTACCCTAGCATTCGAGAAGCAGACGATGCCATGTTATTTATGAGATCATTAAAAGTAAACTCGGTGTCAAATGTAACACCTAGGTCTTTATAACTGTTACTCCTTTCTAACCTTACTTGATTAATACTGCAGTCATCATAAAGCGTAACATATTGTAGGAAACAAAATGTTTACTTTATATTTTGACACATTTAATGTGAGGAGGAATGGAACACCATAAATTGATAATTTCCAAATCATTTTCGAGAAAATGGCAGTCTTCGGAAGTTATGATACTATTGTAAATGCTTAAATCATCAGCGAAAAATAAATGATGACACTTAATATCAAGCGACAAATCATTAATTAAGATTAAAAATAGCAAAGGTCTCAACCTAGTCACCTGGGAAACTCCTGAAGTAGCTAAGTAGTTATTAGACTTGAAACTAATATATGCCACAGTGTTCTGTCTGGAGGAGCGAGGGTAGATTTTCAGAAAATCTAAGGTTTGATAAATTTTGCAGTAATAAGCAATGATCGATACGTTCCGCCAATGATTTTTTCCAAATAATAATTATTTTTGAATTCCCCGTTCAATTTAAAACAAATGATTTCCTTCGATGCGCCATTTTTGAGTAAAAAAAATAAAAACCGTTCTATTGTTCGAGAATAAATATCTAGTTGCTCTGGAATATGTCACTGGCTTTTGACATCTTACAAGTCTCTGTTATTCAAATCTGTTCGCTGTGACATCTTTTTCAATTTAGTTTTCACAATCTTGTTAATAATGGTGGATTATTCAAATGAAGAGATGGCGGAAATGCATTACGTATATGGCCTTGCCGACGGTATTGGTGAGCAAGCCAGACGGATTTATCACCAGAGATATCCCGATCGTGCTTTGCCAGATAGTTAAACCTTTTCTAATATTCATCCTCGTCTTGTTGAAACTGGTTCTGTCCGAAAAGGAACATCTGAAGGTAGACCTCTAAGTATGAGAACACCTGAAATTGAGGAAGCAGTGTTGCACGAGGTCGAAGAACATCCTGAAACCAGTACGAGGAAGATCGCTAGACACTTAAATATTTGCCATCAAATTGTTTGAAGAATTTTAGTGGATTTTTTGTTATTTGCTTACCATATTTTAAGAGTGCAAGCATTACTTCCCATTGATTTTCCAAGGCGTGTGACCTTTTGTCTCTCTACACAAAATCCGCAATTTGAATCAATGATTCTGTTCACGGACGAAGTTAATTTTTCTCGAAATGCTATTCATAATTTCCACAGTAATCATTTGTGGGTAGAAGAAAATCCCTATGCAGTAAGCGAAACCCATTTCCAACACCAATTTTCGGTTAACGTATGGGTAGGAATTATTGGCAACCAATTTATTGGCCCATTCTTCTTGCCGGGACGACTTGGCGGACAGACTTACCTCAATTTTCTTCAACAACAGTTGCCTTTGCTGCTTGATGATGTTCCGTTAGTAATAAGAAACAATATGTGGTACATGCATGATGGTGCACCAGCGCATTTCAGTGTAGCGGTTCGTAATTATTTACAAACTGTTTATCCAAATCGTTGGATTGGCAGCGGTGGGCCCAAGAATGGCCACCGAGGTCCCCAGACCTCAACAGTTAGATTTCTTTTTGTGGGGCTATCTTAAGACACTAGTCCCACTAACACTGTAGAGGAATTAAGAGAAAGAATAGTTGCAGCTTGTGATAAAATAAAAAAACACTCCAGGGATATTTCAACGAGCGCGCAATTCCATGAGAAGGAGGGCGGAACCATGCATACTAAGTCAAGGGGGCCAACAGTTTTTGTAATCATTTCGTTGGCTTTAATGTTATGTTTATGTTGTCAGTTGTTATTGTTCATTAACCCTAATGTGTTTAATTTTAACAATTAAACTATTAATAATTTTGCAAGTTAGACAATAGAACGGTTTTTATTTTTTCACTCAAAGATGGCGCATCGAAGGAAAACAATTCAAGAGAGATCATTTGTCTTAAATTGAACGGGAAATTCATAAATAATTTTTATTTGGCAAAAACCATTAGCATACCATTTTTTTCTTGAAAAATATCAAAGTCAATAACCGTACGCACGCCACTGTTAAAGCTAGAAATTATTTTTGCATTGAAAAATATGCAACTTTATTAACTTTGAAATATTGAAATATTTGAAGCGGTTCTGAAAATATTAATTAATTTCCTATTTTTTCCTAAAACTTTGAACTTTTTGGACCACAGTTTATAAAGCAAACTAACATTAATTTTGCATGTAGATTCACACCCTTAAATATTCGCATATCATTAAGGAACACCCTGTATAGTATTCAAGATGTACCTCAAAAGCTTCCTATTGATACAATTATTCATTGCTTTACTGGTTTGATAGATCTATATAACTATGTCAATGCTTGAACTGGCGAGATACTTGTCTGGAGCAGAACGGGTAGAATGCCTTGTCGATATACCAGAACTGGCAAATATCTATACATTCTCAATTTCGTGTTATTCCAATAATCAGCCTTAACTTTCACAGATTGTTGACTTTGTCTAGGCCGTACATGAATTGTGAGTATCTGCTTCTACCATCGAAGTCGAATCGATTAGGAGCTAAGCCTATACCGAGTGTTTCAAATTCGAAATTGGGATCTCGGCAAATGCTGCTTATAAAGTTTCTATATTCAAAGTACTTCCGGAGAGATAGGGAAAAAACAAACTTTCACAAAATCGTTTTAATTCTTTCCTGGTCTTTCAAGTGGGATTTCAAAATAAATTGAACATTATCATGCCACTTCTTCTCCTCCTGGCATAATTAGGGTTTCAGTATGACGTTTCTTCCTTTGTCCCCTAGCATCAACTTTATTTTTTCTTATGGACGCTTTATTGGACTTTTGCACAGGTGAATAGAGTTTTTAATTATGATTCCATATTATGTCATACATTGAGATTGCCAAGCCTTAGTTATTTAAAAAAACAGAATTTCCTTATTAGGCCTTGAAATTATGAGATTGTTATTTGCTTGGCATACCAGATTTATCGCAAAATCATTTTTATTATTTCCTGACTTTGATATGGGATTTTAAAATAAATTGCATGTTGCAGCTGCCACTGTATAAAAGACAGCGAAATTTTCAATTCGAAGTTTATTCTTTCGAGTTCCATCACCAACCTTGTTTTTTAATAAGGGAATTTTATACATTTAAATTGACTTTTGAGTCCTAAATTCAGTAATGTATTTTCCTTAGTTGTTCATGGATTTATTGTTGGAACGAAAATCATAAGCAAATAGAAAGTTACGGTGAAATTTGAACACAAAATGAAAATTTTATTGATGGTAATAACAATAAACATAAACTAGCAGAGATAAATCATAGCAGATGTTCAAGATGTTGTTCGTTATTTTGTAGACTCTTCTATGTACATTCTTAACTGCTCGGTTTATTTCCCTTCCTCTCACTCTTACAAACTCTGTTACCTTGTTTAATTTGAGGTAGGTCGGGAATACGAAACAAATACTGTTTTACTCTTCCAATAGGAAATTCCGTTTTTCTTTAATAACTAAGGTTTCTCAATACCAATGTATGACATATACATTTTTGGAATAAAAAACTCTTATCTGTGCAAAAACCCAAAATGGCATCCGTTAAGAAAATAAAGTTGATGCTGGAGGACAAGAGACAAAACGTCATATTGAAATTCTTATTATGCCATCTTATACAGTGTGAGTCTTCATAAAGTGCACATATCAAAATCAGAGAACCTACACTCTATTTCATCGACTGTTAAATCATCAAAAAAACATGAATTTGATTTTTTATGAATATATGAATATTTTAAAATTTTTAGTAGCAGCTTCTAGCCATATTGAAATAACTCGTTACAACTTTTAAACTAAATGTCCTATCATATTGGAATACATTTTGTAGTGATTTCTGGTAAAAGGACGTGCCTGAAAAGTGAAGAATTCCAGGAAAAGTAATGACATCCATTTAGAATAAAGAAAATTTTGATGAAAATCTGTTTCATCATTTTTACAATAATTTCAAATTTTCTATAAATATCGTCCCTTGTACCCTACCTTTTTTTATTTGTAAGTTATTCTACATGTTATCAGCTTTATAAAAGTAAAAAATGCACGTTTATTACTCAAATGTAACAGTTTCTATGAGTGTTTATAAAAAAGCCCAAGCGCATCGTCTTGCTAGGCACCATTGTTTATCATGTAGATACCTTTTTTTGGTGATTCAATGTAGAGTCGCGCAGGCTGAAGTACGAGTGGGGAGGCGGGCCCAGAAAAACAATTGAATGTTGGGCAGTTAGGCAGCTATTTGTGTTTCTCCTGCCAACTTTATCAGTTTCGTTTGCTACATATCACGCTTTCGCTTTTTGGTCGCGATGCCACGTATAAGTGATTTCCCTTCGGCACACGTTGCCGATATCCATTTTTATTATGGAATGTACCGAGGGAGTGCTAGAGCTGCTTGCACAGCTTATCTAGCTGCATTTCCAAATCGACGCCCTGTTCCATCAGCCCGTAACTTCCAAGAAGTACATAGAAGACTGGCTAACACTGGACTTGGTTTGCCTCGAGATCGCCGCGAACCAGGTGTTATTATTCATGTTGCTATCGAAGAAGCCATTATGGATGATTTGTTTGCTGACCCTACTATTACTAGTACGAGACGTTTGGCGTTACGTCATGGCGTATCCCAGAAATCGGTTTGGCGCATCTTGAGGAAAGCAGGGTTGCATCCATACCATTATCAAAAGGTGCAGCACTTGCATGAAGATGTGGATTGGCGTCCAAGGTGCGTTATGTCTACATGGATTTTAGTAAAAACAAGAGACAATCCTGAATTCCCGAAAACAATTCTGTGGACAGATGAATCTCAATTCACGAGAGACGGCATCGTGAACTGTCGTAATTTACATAAGTGGTGCCCAAAAGATGAAAACCCTAGGCTGAAAAGGGCTTCAACATTTCAAGTGAAATTTTCTGTAAATATGTGGGCCGCACTGATTGACAACTTTTTGATTGGTCCAATAATACTCCCGAGGACATTAAACGGAGAGAGATTTCTGGAGCTTTTGCGGACTGAACTGCCCTTGCTGTTGGAAGAAGTACCGCTGCAAACCCGTCGAAGAATGATGCTTCAAATGGATGGATGTCCTGCCCATTACTCGCTGATTGTCAGGTCTCTTCTTAATGAAAATTATCCAGGCCGCTGGATCGGTCGACAAGGACCTGTTGGGTGGCCGGCGCGTTCCCCAGATCTCACACCTCTCGACTATTTTTTATGGGGGACAATGAAACAAAGGGTGTACAGCAGTTCCATAAACAGCGAAGCGGAACTTGAAGAAAGAGTTTTGCGTGTTGCAAACGAAATAAAAAATGATCCCGAGATGATTCGTAGGGCAACTCATCAAATTTCACTTCGTGCTACAATGTGTTTTCAGCAACGGGGTGGCCATTTTGAACAGTTGATGCATTAAGCCAAAAGACTATAGACAAGTCTATTTGATTTTATTTGTTAAAGATAATGAATGATTCATGTAGGTTAATACTGTTGTTTTATTCCTACTCTGGCGTTGAACTGAGTTCACTGCTTTTTGAAACGCTGATTTAAAAACTTGTATCTAAGTAATAAACTTGCAATTTTTCACCATTAGGAAGCTAATAACATGTAGAATAACTTAACATTTAAAAAAGGTAGGGTAAATAGGACAATTTTTATTGAAATTCAGCAATTGTTTTAAAAATCATTGAAAAAATAGTGAGTTACAGCATATTCCTCTTTATTTTAAGTTTATAGCATTTAATTTCGTGGAAATTTTCACTTTACTGGTACGGCCTATTATTTGCAATCACTACAAAACTTATTCCAATATGATAGGACATTCAGTTTAAAAGTTGTAACGATTTATTTAAATAGGGTTAGCAGCTGACTCTAAAAATTTTAAAATATTCATAAAAAATCAATTATTGTTTTTAATTTTTTTTGATGATTTATCCGTCGATGAAATAGAGTGTAGTTTCCCTGATTTTGATATGTGCACTTTATGAAGGCTCACACTGTAGAAGGGAAAAAGTGACACATTAATGTGCAATTTATTTAAAACGATTTTGGAAAAATTTGTTTTTTCCGCCTCTCTACGGAAGTACTTCAAATTTCGAAACTTTCTAAGCGGTGTTTTGTTGGTTACCTAAATACGTAACTTTGCCCCCATTTAAACGCCGTCGTATCTCTTATCGTATGCGGGATCCCAATGGTGAGGGTCGAATTTGAAACAACCGATATGTTTATATTGCATTGTTTGTCGTCAAAATTGTGTAGCTTTGATTCATTTAACTACTAACGCCTACTAAAGTGACAGCGTTGTATCAATACAATAATAATACTTTATAGGGGAAACATTTACCTTCATTAGGCTTGTGCCGCTCTTTGTAAATTATGTAAGAAGTACTATGTTGTGAATTCGTCTAACACCACAATTATCTGCAATCATTCACACTTTTAAAAATAACACAATTAAATATGAATTTAATGACAGAACTGTCAAAAAATTAACTTGTGTCAGGTGCACTTGTATTCAGTGGCGACCCGTGACTTTTTCTAAACCAGACGCGAAAAATCTTATTAAAAAAGGTTTATTTTGGCCCTCTCAGATATAAGTTTTTGCTTATTTTAGGTACTGTATTTAAACTTTTTTTAAATTGTTGGACTGGGCGTCTGGGGCACTTGATATACCTCATCGTCTTATGCTATGACTAATCCAAGCCTTCCGAAAAACAGTAGACATTTCTAGATGTTCGGAATTTTTTATCTTTTTTGGCAATTAATGTTAACAATTCCCAGTAATTTCCTCTATTGTCAGAGTCATCCCCTTCAAAATGACCCCGAAATGGTAATTCTTGTTTGGCCAAAAAACATAGGTGCAGCATTTATAAGTGTGCTGCCTAAAAGCTTGGTTAAGACAACTTTCGATTCTTGTTTTGCCTAACTGAATCAAATTGACTACACATCTCACATGTAAATTACATGTCTCCTCTTTAGAACCCTAAAACTATTTAAATCGTTGCTGGTCCACCCATTTTCTGTAGAAAACAGAAGACATTGCCATCAATACAGTCTGTTTTTCTTGCAACCACATAACCAAGAGTTTTCAATATACCAAATAAATTTAAAATATCGAACTACTTTTTTTATTCCTTTTTAAAATTATCTAAAATAAGTGTTGGTATTCCATTTTCAATGATCTCCTTTTTTTCTTCAAAATTATACAAGGAGAAGGACTTTTCAAGTAGTTAATCGATTACGCAGCGACACTCATCCATGTTTAATTGCACGCACACTACAACCGGCAACCAAAACAATTACTAACGAGGAAGAATTGAGTAACGAAAACAAAAAATGGTAACAAGTCCACATAATAATCGCGGTGGCCCAAGCACTTGGCGACCGCGATCAGACACGAGCCGGTACCGACGGTCCCCGACGGACTATCAAGTGAATCCATAAACGAAAATAGTCACAACCGACAACCAAGTCGAGGCGACGCGGCATCATCGCGTTCGCAAAATCTAGTCATAATTATAGGGCGCATTATTTGGGGGGCTAATCTGCTATTTACTAAATTACTAGTAGATATTGCTGGTGGTAAACAAATAAATGAAATTATTTTAGAGTACTTAGTCATACATTATTTAGTTTTAAGATTGCCACTGCTTGTAGTAGTAGATCCTCACTACAGACTATAATAATTAGGAGACAAGCAAATTAATAAATCCTTGACTGCTCCTCTATCTAAACTTCATCAAGCTATCGACCTAAATAATACTTACTTGGATTAACCTTTTCTCATATTTCTGGAGCTAGTGTTCTACTTACCTTTACCATTCAAGATGTTCATTTATTTCTTCTAATAAATATTAAGATGTTTCATTGTGCTCATTTTCAACTCAAGTACGATAATAAAATGTATATGTTGCAAATGTATGTACACAAAACATGTATTGCAGATTTGTTTATACTGTTACATTAAAGAATGTGTTATCATTACATCTTTAGGTTGTATAAGGTATAAAAATTTGATGTATTGTGAATAGTCACATGGCCCATGCACAAGGACCTTGTGTTCCATTCTAAGGGATCGTTCATATTCATTCTAATGTTGTTTGTAAACATTTTAACTAAGTATTATTATCATTACTGCTTATTTTTTTTCTACCTAGTTTGAATTCGTTAGCGTCTAACCATACAAGATCCTAAGATTCATCTTAGATTTTGGACCATTGGGAATATTTCCATTTAACTCTGTATATTGTATGATATACATATTCAATTGCACACCACAACCAAAACAAAACACCGCACCTGGCTATATACAAGAATTTTTAATTGCGTCGTATCGGTGTTTCCTGGATCGTTAGCAAACCGTGTTTCCTGTATCAACCAGCAGATATGTTAATGTGCGTAAACAGTTCATGTTCATCGTTGCAATCAATTTCCTTATCAGGGACGTGGTTACAAGGGACTTTTATAATAATTTTGTTCTTTGAACCTATGCATCCACTTTCTCAATTGACATATGCTAACATTTATGGAATAATGACCATAAGCAACATCACAATGTTAGGATATTACTCAACAGTAAGCTTACAGACATCTAAATATCAGCATGGTTATATTCGAACAAATAAAAAACAGAAGATCATAATAAAAAGATTGTTGTAACCATTACAGGATTAAATCAGTCTCAAAGGGCATGAGTAAAATGAAAAGGCGGATGAAAGAATCCGAAAAGATGTGACTAAACTCCAGTGGTCTATCTGCGATTAGTCTATGAAAGACTAGACCAAGGAAAAATGCCTAGAATGGTAAAAGGACCAAAAAACAGCAAAAGCTAGAATTTGTAGAGGATATGCTTAGATTCAGTGGGAAAGTCATAAGAATTTTAGAGGGTCTCATATTGATTATGTAAAAAGTATCTTAAGTATTTGAGATCGCGAATTCAAAACCAGAATATTACAGTAGAAAATTGCAGATCCGTACGTCAAGGTGTCTAGACTATCGAGTCTGATTAATGGATCAAAGTTGGATACAGTGCTCGTTAAGCAGTTCATGCCAAACCCTCTAACGAATAATTCATCTTTTTGTTATCATAACACATCCAGACGTCCAACCATGTATCCTAAGAGTAAGTAATAACATGCCTACCATAATATACTTATGTATGGTATATACTAGTAATACAATAATGATATTATTAATAATAAACCGTCTTTATTAATTTTCATAGTCAAAAAAATTGCGATATAATATAATACATTGCCAGTGGCGAAGTCTTACTAATATAAGTGCACAATTAAGCTGGAATTAAAATAACGAATCGATGAAGTTGACAAACAGAAAGTATATGGTAAATGATGTTTTTCAAATAGAGTTGAGCAGCGCAGTCATTCACAAAGAAACATACAGGGTTTGTCCGGAAAGTAATAGGACTCATTTTCTTCCGCCATGACTGTACTTCGGAGCGTGCGAATGAGCGGCTGGTCAGTTGTCTCCGAGCACTTGGAGAGTCAGGACAGGCATTTTCGCGCGACGTGTTTCTGTGAGTGTTGCAAGCCGAAAATGCAGCGTTCGTTAGACCAGAGGTACGCGATTAAATTCTGTGTGAAACTCGGTAAATCTGCGATAGAGACGTTTGATATGATCAAGCAGGCTTACCCAGATGTTGCTTTAGCAAGAAGTGGTGTGTTTCGGTGGCACCAGGCCTTTTTAGAGGGCCGGGAAGAGGTCGCTGATGAAGACCGTGGTGGAAGACCTTCAACTTCGACAAACACCGATAATGTGACTCGTGTGCGCAAAGTTTTAAACTCAGACCGTCGACTAAGGATTCGTTTAATTGCCCAGATGTTAAATTTACCAAAATCTGTGGTTCATTCATTGTGACACAGCATTTGAACATGCGCAAGGTGTGCGCGAAGATGGTCCCAAAAGTGCTCACTGACGACCAGAAAATGCGGCGAGTGGAAGTGTGCCAAGAAAATTTGAACATGTGTGAAAGTGACCCCCAATTTTTGAATAACGTAATCACAGGTGACGAGTCGTGAATCTTTGAGTATGATCCCGAGACAAAGAGGCACACGACGGCGTCTCCTCGCCCAAAAAAGGGAAGAATGAGCAAATCCAAAGTGAAAACGTAGCTCATTGTCTTTTTTGACATCAAAGCCATCGTCCACCATGAATTTGTTCCTCCTGGTCAAACCGTCAACGCCAAGTTTAACGTGGAAGTGCTCAGGAAACTCAAACGAAAGGTCAGTCGGGTCCGACAAGACATCGCAGCCGGCTCACACCGCCTTTCTTGTGAACAGCTACCTGACCAAGGCCCTACAGCCCAGATGTGGCCCACCGGACTTTTTTTTTTGTTTCCTCGCCTGAAAAGGCCGATGAAAGGCAAGCATTTTGAGACGACTGAGGGGATCCAAGCAGCATGCACCGCGGCTCTCAAGGCTATTCCGGAGAATACCTTCCGTGACGCCTTCAATGCTTAGAAATCGCGCTAGCAGCGCTGCATCGACGCAGAAGGAACCTATTTTGAAAGTTTTTAAAGAATTGTCACGAATGGCTCAATAAATTTTTTTAAATCGACTCAGTCCTATTACTTTCCGGACAAACCCTGTACATGTAGTAGTAGTAAAAAATGGACCTAACCACTTTTGATATTTACCTATACCTATAAATGAACAATTTTCAACAAATAAGAAAAAAATGAATTCAAAAAGTTCTATCATTGATCCTACTGCATATCAAACAAAGTTTCAATTTAAATTTGAACTTTTTATGTTTAGAAGCTTGAATTCTTGTGAATGCTGACTGTACATCCTGATAGCATTACATTTGGATATGAATGATCTTTGAAACATGGCGGTTTTGTGCTGGGGAGCAGTGTAGTTTAATTTTGGTCTAACATTCAGATGATGACCATCTTTGCTAGATATGAAATGCTTGATTAGACCAACTTATGCGTACATTTACCCAGGTGAAGGAGTCTCCTACTCTTTGATTTTGTGTGAAATAGGGTAATACTTCCTGATTCCAATACGAAAATGAGCAGCAAAGTATATATACCTTGTCACTCTAGCATTGACATCTAAATGAGAAAATAAACATTCGAACATACTTTAAATGATTTATATCAATGTTTGTTTGCAGCCCTTTTATCTACGTATATTCGGTGACGTGCTTGAAAAGGGTAACAAATACAAAGCATTGTTTATCCGCCCATTGTTGATTGATGATTGGTTATCAGTTAAGTTAACTTAGCGATAAGATATGAACGTTCAATGGATACATTTTTTAGTAGCATCATTTTTATAAATATTATTACTTTTGTATACGACCTCTTCGCTAATTGCGCTTTTATAGCAACAACATTACTACGAGTACTTTTTAATTGCTATTTAATAATTACTTTCACATTCCAAGCAATCCAGTTCCATGCATGCCTTTGAATATAACTACCTCTCATTGATGTGTTACAAATGCACTTACCTTTAAGCAAATAATTTTCTGATATTCTAGGGAAGTTCTTCCTATCATTCGCAAACATATTTATATGGATGACCTCGAAATTTTATTTTGTAATTCTTACAGCAGGGTTAACCCTGAGTCCCTGCAAAGTACTGATATGTTTTTAATCATGATCTAAATCATTGATTCCCAAAGTGGTCTATATCGACCCCTAGGGGTCTATGACAACCTGCAAGGGGTCTACGTCAGCGAAAAAAAATTTGGGGGTCCATGAAATGAATATGGGGGTCCATGATAGTGGATCTCAACACATACACTGATAGTACCTATTTACTTACATCATACTATCTTATAATATCAAAACATATACATTATTTATAAAAGTACCTATGAGGTCAAAAATGTATTATATATGTTTATAAAATTGTGTAAGTTGTAGGATATTGGTATTCGCTTTGTGGTCGCAATACATTTTGAACTTGTAAAAACCTGAGAGTCGCAGTCTCAGAGCTTCGCTACCTTGCACTGACTTGTTCAATTCGTCACTCTATAAATACGAATGTGGGACAAATACGTTTATTCGTTTCCTGAATCTTGAAAAGGAAAGTGCTAAGAAAATATTTAAAAAAATATAAACAGATAGTATATCACACAAATTATAGTGAGTCAGTGTTATTTTGTTTGAGAGTGCTGGAGAAAAGTAAGTACATTATTTTTTATTAAATTTTAGTTTTGTACTCGTAGTTAGCAAAGATAGATAAATTACGCCAATCATGACTTTAGTTATTAGTAGTTAAATATTCAATCATGCAAAATTACACGAGTACTCCTCAATAGTTTCTTTTTGAAAGTTTTAGCAATCGGTAATATAATTACAGTGCAATCTCCGTAATTCGAGCTAATTGTTGCAAGATGTTCGAATTGCGGAATGTTTTCGGAAAAATCAAAAAATATTTTTAATATACAGCTGCTGGATTTTCCGTCTTATTTAAATAATTTAATTTTACCCACAGATGACTGATGCCATGTCCGAATCTAAAAAGAAATGTACACAGTACAGTGTTGATTATTTGAAATTTGGCTTCATTCCATCATTGCAGGACAAATAATCGCCTATGTGCCTTTTATGCAACAAAGTTTTGGACAATGACGCTATGAAACCATCTAAACTGCAAGATCATCTGAGAAGATGCCACCCTGATAAAACAGAGAAAGATTTGAAATACTTTCAAACACTCAAAGATAAATTTCAGAAGAGACCTACACTGGACAGAATATTCGCTTCGACGTCACAAAGAAATGATGATGGTTTGCGGGCGTCTTACAATATCTCGTTACTTATAGCAAAATCCGGAAAACCGCATACTATCGGAGAGAAATTAATGTTGCCAGCCGTTGAAGAGGTTTTAAAAACTGTTTTACACAAACCGGCATCTGATATCATTAAAAGAATTCCCTTAAGCAACAATACTGTTGAAAGACGTATTGATGAAATGAATTCTGATATTGAAAACTTCTTAGGTAAAATTATTTGCAAACGACCCATTTCTCTATACAACTGGACGAGTCAACTTTACCTGATAATGCAGCATTATTATTGGCATATGTTCGTTTTATTATGAATCAAGAAATCTACGAAGAACTGCTCTTCGCAAGAACCGACACTAAAGTGAATCAATATTTCATGTTTTGAAGGATTAATTCATTGAAAAAGCAATTTCTTTATCAAATGTAATATCAGTAGCTGCAGATGGAACACCTGACATGGTTGGACGTTATCGTAGATTTATAAGCTATTTAAAACAAAATGTGTCAGGGGTGTTAGCAATACATTGCGACATCCATCGACAACATTTAGTTGCTAAAAATTTGAGTGTTAGATTGCATGAATCACTTCATTTAGTCATTGATGCAGTAAACCGAATCAGAAGCAACGCGTTGAATACGCGGTTATTTGCGCAGTTGTGTGAAGAAAATGAACACTTTCATCAATTACTCCATCACACTGAAGTACGCTGGCTGTCGAAAGGCTTATGTTTGACTAGATTTTTTACACTTTTTGAGACTATTTTAGAATTTCTGGATACTAAAGATAAAATTTTAAAAGAAAATTTAATGAAGAGGAAAACAGACATCGCCTATTTAACAGATTTGTTTACAAAATTTAATATGGTTAATTTGCAATTACAAGGCGACAGTTTAAATTTGATTAAAACAAAGTCCACCTTATCAGCGTTTCTTGCCAGAGTTAAACTAATGAAGCAAAATATTGGACGGGGCGAATTTTCTCAGTTCCCCAATTTGTCACAGACAAGCTGCCAGGAAGACGACGTTTCAACTTCCGTTCAACATTTAAATGCCCTCTATTCAGATTTTGAATCTAGGTTTCAGGATATTTTGACTATGGTAATACCACCGTGGATAATTAATCCATATGGTGACATAGAAGAAACGAATGTCATAATACAAGAGGAACTGACTGAACTAAGTACAAACGAAGAACTTCAGGTTCAGTTTAAAAACGGATATCAGCAATTCTGGCTGCAAAACAACATACCCGTTACTTATCCCGTATTATAGAATAGCGAGGAAATTTTTAATTTCCTTTCCATCGTCATACCTAGTGGAAAGGGGGTTCAGCGCTTGTTACCAATCTCCTAACGAAAAAAAGAAACAGACTGGACATCATTAGCCGAGGAGATGTAAGATTAACCCTTACAAAATTGACGCCAAATGTTGATAATTTATTATTAAAGCATCAGGTTCATCCTTCTAACTAAAAATATTGACTTATTGCTTATGTTATTTTATTTATAGTTTATTTTATGTTTATTGGTGTCTGACCAATAAATGCCCGCATTGGGAATAAGTACCCGCATTGATTTTTTTAAAGAACCCCCCTTTATAGAAAATATTTTTTTTAAATTATTCTGAAAATTCAAGGATAGGTACACACTAAAATTCGTTAATTTTTTGCCTATATTTAGAAACGAATAAGAAGCGGAATTTATTCAAACTAACAGTGAAATTATTGTAGAACATACGTTTATGTTATAATTAATAAGCAAACTCGCTTATTGTACTATTTTAAGTAAAAACCTTTTTTTTATTATTTTTCACTTTTTTTTATTTTATCCCTCTTATTTTTTTCCAATGCGGGCACTTATTGGTCAGACACCTGTTTATTTAATGTTACGTATATTTTACATAACAGATACAAAATTTTATTTTGAGTAGTTATAATTTAAATTCAATTAATAAATGTATAAATTAACATGTGTTTTTACTTTAAGTTTTTAACACTAAACTTCACTAGAGTTAGAAATTTACAGGAAATCAATATCAGGTAAGTAGGGGGTCTACCCAACACGGAAAAACATGGCAAGGGGTCTACGACACAAAAAAGTTTGGGGAACTCTGATCTAAATGATCGGAGATGAGGAAGTGTGAAAACAGTTTAGGTATCTCAAGTTCAGTTACAGATTCATTTTGTACTTGCTCACAACTCTTTTATTTAGTGAAGTTCATTGCGTACAAAAAAACGCTACAAGCAAGCTTTACTAGATTTACACCCGATTCATTGTTGCCAGTGTCAGTAGATCAACGCGTGATAAAAACATAATATTCCTAATAATTGTTCTTTGATATGAGAAACGTGAATGATTGGGATGCTCTGAGGTCATCTATTAGACCTAGTTTGAGTAATTTTGATATTAGAGTATCGCTCAACATATTCTTAGAGTCTGTTGATAAATGAGTAAGCCCAGATTCTTTTTCTTACCTGTAATTTCAATGTCAATATTATTTACAACTATTTTGAGGTTCGATTCCAAAAACTGGCGATCAGATTTTTTGTGAAATACCATAGCCACAGACTTGCTAGGATTTGATAGGAGTAAATGCCTTGCAGAAATATCTGAAAGAGTATCAAGATATTAATTAATTTGGGTATTCACTGTTTTCCAGTCAGACACCGAGAAAGAACGATATACCCGCCTGTCACCCGCATACATTTATGTGCTGAGCTGGTTTTAATAAACTTGGTAAACTGACTAGTATACAGTGTGAAAAGCAATGGTCCCAACACAAAAACATTTTAAGATTTCGCCTTAGATCTCATATTCAGAGCAACTATAAGGGCTTTTTTGCAAAATATTTCCTGATTTTTCTAAAATTTGGCGAGAGTACCCTATAAAGCTCATCCCACCAGTCATAGGATTGCACGAGGTATATAGTTGAACATTATCCCCGTTGAAACAGCATGCTACTTGTTACCTCCCCGACGTTTCTTAACCGTTACCTCCCTCTCTAAATCTCTAATCCAGAAGCTTTTCTTCTTTTGTTCTGTAAGACATATTATGAGTTTTAAAATCGCAATTTTTCTTTCAGATTTTGTTTTGCACCCTGAATACGTACAAAACGGATATGAAGAAACTTTTAGGAGGTCAAATAGGATTAGAAGATTTTATATTTGCACATAAGAAAGGTAAGATATATTATTAGTAGTAATTTTTACTAATCTCTGGTATAATACAAGAAGATGAATTTTTACTGTTTCGCACTTTCTAAAATTATAGGCTCACAAATATATTTAGTTTCAACCACGGCTAAAATTATTGGAAACTCGATATCATAGAATAAAGAAAGCCGAAAAAGCTCTGTTATGCGTTTATTTTTACTAAAAAATAAACTCACAATATAGCAGCAACCTACAATGATGCTTATACTTTGGTTGTCTTTCTAGTTCATATTCATATTGTTCTGGCCGATAAATGGAACCACATATGTTGAAAAATAATTTACTAACATTTCAGCTGTCTAGGCGACACCTTCTTAGATTTTTGCTTTAAAAAACGCTACCGGAATAGCCCAATAGCATTTTTTCAACTTATGTTGTACCTACTTTCGCCCAGAATAATATACAGGGTGGCCCATCCATGTGTGGACGGAATATTACTCATAAACAAATACATTTTGGGTAAATCTATTTATGTCATGTTATACATGACATTTGAGGGCCCATTTCTGAAATATTGGCAATTATATACGGTGTCCCAATTTTGACCTACATATCAAAGTTGTGATTTTTTAAATGGAATGCTTCAAATTTTATTACATATTTGGATAAACCAATTCAAAAGGAGATGATTGATATGTTATACTATGGAGTTTTGGTAATTAGCTACTGAGGTGTAAGGTGTTTTGTCCAGAAAAACCTCCCACTTCGGCAACCCCTCAGTCTGCCATTTTGAAATATGGAGTGCTGATTTTTATATCAAAAAAAACTTACGCACCTCAGCTTTTATCTTATTTATTACTTTTTCGAATTTTCATTTTTGCTCATACAGGGTGGTCAAAAACGCGAATTGTACTTTTTCTCAAAGTTTTCAAATGCATCACCCTGTATATTTGTGCAAGTTTGAATTCAATTTTTTATAAGCTTTTTTTGGTATAAGGTTTGATTCAGATAAAATCACTAGATTTTGAGTTATTAAGCTTTTAATAGAACAACACACCAAAATTAAGGGAAAAAAATCACATCATCCATGGAAACAAAAGACAAACAGTGGGCTAGTTCCATATTGCCACTAAGAGTACAGATTTGACGTAAAAAATAGTAACAACCAGAACAGTATAAATCAGCTTTAAGCGTAATAGAGAAAAACAACTATAACAACAACATAAACAAACAACTATCACTACTCAAGACCTAATCTACAAAAACTGCTCGAAAATATCTCCGTGTTGAATACACAGCCGTAGTCTTTGGATAAATGACCCTTGCACATCGCTCAGCATGTGTTCCCTTATGTTCAGAAAAGCATCCTTAATCCTTTCCTTCATATTTTCCGGGGTAGATGGTAGATATCTATAAACCTGTTGCTTAACGTAGCCCCATAGAAAGAAGTCCATCGGTATCATATCTGGTGATCTAGGAGGCCAAGGTATAGGCCCATCATGACCGATCCAGATGTCCAAATAGTTACGCACACGATTATGATAATGCGCAGGTGTGCCGTCATGTTGGAAGTACATATGCATCCGAGTTTGCAGGTTGACATCCTCCAAAAGCAAAGGCAAATGCTCGATCAAAAAATTCAAGTATTCTGTACCTGTTAATCTGTTGTCGAAAAAGAAAGGCCCGATAACTTGTCTGCCAATAACTCCTCCCCAAACATTCAAGCTTCATTTACCGTTGTTTATAAATGCGAGATGCTAGGAAACTATTTCTTTGGGCTCCGCCCAAAACGAACACCATATTCACCATCTCCTCCAAAAATTCATTTTCAAACACGTTTTCATTATAATGCTCACAAAGCTAATTTTGACAGTTCGTAACTAATCAACAATTTATTTGTTTCCAAGGATGATGCGGTATTTTAGGGAATCAAGCCGTTCCATAAAACACATGCTAATAGCCGAAAAAATAGCCGTAAAAATCCTTATGTGTCTAGTATAAAAAAAAGCTTATAAAGAATTGAAACCAAACTTGCTCAAATATACAGGGTGATGAATTTAAAATTTTTGAGAAAAACTACAATTTTTTGACCACCCTGTATGAGCAAAAATTAAAATTCGAAAAAGTAAAAAATAAGATAAAAGCTGAGGTGTGTAAGTTTTTTTATACAAAATTCAACACTCCAAATTACAAAATGGCGGACTGAGGGGGAGGTTTTTCTTGACAAAACGCCTTACACCTCAGAAGCTAATTACCAAAACCCCATAGTATATATATATATATATATATATATGTTATATCAATCTTCTTCTTTTGAATTGGTTTATCCAAATATGCAATAAAATTTATTTGAGGCATTCCACTTAAAAAATCACAACTTTGACATGTAGGTCAAAATTGGGACCGTGTATAATTGCCAATATTTTAGGAATATGCCCTCAAATGTCATGTATAATACGCCATAAATAGATTTACCCAAAATGTATTTGTTTATGAGTAATATTTCGTCCACACATGGATGAGCCACCCTGTATATTTTTCTATACAAAGCACCTTATATCTCAGTAGCTAATTACTAAAACCCCATAGTATGTTATATCAATTTTCTTCTTTTGAATTGGTTTATCCAAATATGCAATAAAATTTTAGGCATTCCATTAGAAAAATCACAACTTTGATATGTAGGTCGAAATTGAGACACCCTGAATAATGGCCAATATTTTAGAAATGTGCCCTCAAATATCATATATGACATCCCATAAATAGATTTTCCCAAAGTGTTTATGAGTAATATTCCGTCCACACATGGATGGGCCACCCTGTATACTTCAATCCTCACTAAATTTTAGCATCATCACTGCAGCGGTTAGGAGAATTAGGTACGCATTATACGACAAGCTGTTTTCAACAAACAGACAGACAGACACATAATACTTTGATTTGAGGTAACGCGTAAAGTGAAAACTATTTTTTCCTTTATATTTGTTGAACGTCTCCTGTACATTTCTTACGAGGCCTTCACATTCGCGGTTTAGAAATCGAGGAAAAGGAAGACGCTTCAGCAGTCGCGCTCACACGGTCTTGAGCGGTCACAAAAATCGAGTCTGCACGTTTGGTTTCACTTAGCCTAGATTGTTTGTTATAAGGTACACAGTATTGGTAAAAGGTATTCAAAACTCGTCGATCAATATGTGCCAAACCTTTAAACTAGCATCAAGCGGCTGTGTTTCTGTGCTAATTTGGTCGCGCTATGGTAAGACGAAATCGGTAGATAGTGCCGTTGAAATTCGGTAGATTCCAGGACAATATCGGTAGGAGAAAAAATCAGGGCCATTGCAAGATCAGCGGCGGTTCAGGAGTCTTTGCATCACATAGCGCCGTTTATGAAAAAAAGTTCCCTGAAAAAATATTGGCTGCTTTATTACAACTGGAGCACACTGGTCGCTCTTCAAACTCCTTTGCAATCGTCTTGGAAACTCCTCTCGCCATCCTGGTTATAAGATTGTGAATATTTCTTTTCTGTCTTACCCTTGAACTTGAAATTCGACAATTACGTCATTACGACCGATATCTTGTGACCAGAGAGGAATTCGGCCACCTATCTGCAATGCTTCTCTGGGATGTCATAGGATGGAAGATTGCATAAGAGGGCAGCGTGCCACAGCTGATCGAACGCTTTCGTGATATTAAGAGCAACTACATGAGCCTCACCATAAGAATGACTGAGTTTACTCCACAGTTGCGTGACGTCAGCTTGGAGATACCTCTTGGATCGCTGTTGTAGGAAACCACGCTGCATATCGCTAATCAAACCGGTGATCCAAAAGCTCACGACTTATGAGCCTCTCCATCATCTGACTTAGGCCTGTATCGTTAGTCGTCCCTACAATTGAAGGGTATGCCGGAACAACGTTCTAACCGCCAAAAGTTTAGTTTTGAGAAAAACGAAAAAAACGCTTTTCTATGTTTTACTCCGAAATTAAAAAAAGAAAACAGACAGGCTATTTACTAATCGATATTTTAATATATTTGAGAAACACAACATCTTTTTATAAACCATGTTAAACAAATTAAGAGCCTTATAAAATTAATTCCCTAAAACAAAGTTATATATACACGTCACTTACAACGTTTTTACACGGAAACGAGTCGTTTACGACCTTGTTTTACGCTTAATGGGTCAAATTTTTTTTTTATTGTAATACAGTGAACCAACATAGTTGGTGCTACAAGAAACATAATACAAATGGATAACATTTTGATGGTTTTAAACAACTTTCAGGTTTTCGTAACAACTAACATATTTTAAGGGGATATAGTCACACATATCCATCAGGTTTGCCTTTTTTTCCTTTTTGATCGAAAGTGCTTCATTATATGCCTCTTTAAGGTCGTCTCTTATCGCTACTTCTTGTACTAATTTCTTGCGTGACTTCAACAAGTAAGTAAACCATGGTTGAAGTGTGTTGTGAGACTTTCTTACTCGTAAAGTATTCACATCATCTGCGGTCATTTGCAACCACATTACTTGGGTGATTTTACATGATGGATCTTTATATATAACATTTTCCGCTGCCTGAAAATCCTTAAAAAAAGATTGATGCATGAAGATCACTTTAAATGGATTGGATACCTTCGACTTAGCGACAACATCAGCCCACTGTGAGGGAACAAATAATTTAGAGATTTTTTTTTGTCGTTCTATGAGAGAAAAAATTTTTGTTCGACTTGCGTAAAGAACTTTTCTAAAACTAGAAGTCGCAGCATTGTCAGCATTTTCCAGTTATTGTTCTGGCCCACACACCTGTCTGACCATACAACTAGTTTTCTTTCTTCACCTGCTTTGAGACGACTATACTTGTTAGTAATATAGAATAGTAGTGCTGAAGCAATCCCTGTAGATCCCCGATGTGCCATTGCTTCATGCCATAGTAACATTGTTGCGTTTTCCTCCCCCATATTATGAACAGCATAGTTATATGTTGAGAATTGCCTTTGATAGAATACAGATGAATGTGTTAAATTGGGACAAAAAAGCACTTGTTGCAGATCTGTGCACAACACAACATAATTTGGATTGAGTTTAGAGGTCTCGGTATCATCTTTCAATGTTTTATAACCCGCTTCAGCTTTTCTATGGTGGATCTCACTCTCGATTTCTATTTTTTTCTTTTCATTAGCGTCATCAGTTGAACAAAGTTTCATAAACAGCTTGTCACAATACGAACATGTGTCAGATCTTGGTAGACCAAATCGCAGATTGAACTTGCTCTTGAAAATGTCGTGATAAACCCTAAAGGAAATATTATTTGCATCGGGGTATTTCTCCTTAAAAAGTCTGAACATTTTTGAGATATTTAGATCAGCTGGAAGGCATTGTTTGGCTGAAGTATTTCTGCTGTAATGATTTTCCTGTAGGGGAAACGATCGGATGTGATCGGAAATGAGACCTACGTCCATGTTTTTCAACTTTTTAGGACGATTGAGATGCTTTCCACGTTGATCTTGAAGGTTATTCATGTTCGCTTTAAGTTTACCAATAAGCCACTGTAATCTTCTAGGCGTAATTGAGAATATATAACAAACTGTTCCTCTACATACTTGAGTGCCATTAATACTGTACTTTACAGTGCAATGTCTACGAGATATATTTTCCTCAACTCTCCTACGTTTTGGTTCTTGGAGGGATATGATTTGCGACAGATATTGCGACTGACCATCATAATGAAGCTTCCTAAATTTCTGGAACAGACTCACATGTCTTCCAACGAGCAAATCGGCGTTACATCCTCTGGGGGTTTGAGGACATTTGCAGACACGTTCCTAAAAAAAAAATGCACACATTGCACGATATCCCATACTGTCAGGATGGTCACAGGCCCAAGCCATAAGTGAAATTTCGGGACCACGCTGCATATTGTGTATTAAACACCTTACATAAAAAACGGTCAACATTTTTAGTACACTATGAAAAATTGGATAATAATGTGCATCGCCTGTGGACACTTTTAAGTGTTAATAAATCTTACCTCTTCTGGCTGGCTTAACGCAGCCTTAGGTACGTTTCTCGATGAAATGTATGCTTCTCCTGCATCCCTCTGATGTTTTCTTACAGTCTGCTTCCAGGTGTCAATTTTTAGCTTTCGTTTTTTACCTCTGTTCATATGACTAATAATAGACTCTGATAAACTAACTTTCATCTTGCAGAAACCACGTGGGCTGTGGTAGCTTCGAAAACAAACTTGCTGAGACCTGTCGGCGCGTGCACATACAACGTTGTTACGTGGATATCAAGATTCACTGAATAATTTAGACGTCTGGACACCGATTAAATTTGTGATTCTCAGCTTGAAAGAGGGGGAGGTTATGCGAATGGATACATAGATCCTTGTTTTATAGAAATCCCACTTTTGACCAAACTGTCGGTTAGAACGTTGTTCCGGCATACCCTTCAATTGTAGGGCACCAAAACATATCTTCACAATAGGAGAGCGCTGACGCTGACACGGGCAGGTGCAATCTAGAAACTTTTGAAGGTGAGAAAGGAGTATGACAATCAAGGAGGCCATAAACGCGCCCTACAATTGTAGGGACGACTGACGATACGGGCCTTAAATCAGAAAGCGGGGCTATTGAATTTTCTATCATATCATTAAAGTACTACCTATTCTACTTTCAAACAATAACAGTACTAAATGCCATTTTGCTACAGCGTGTCCAGAAGAATGTTTATATTTTATACTACATGTATATCTGACATGATATCACATAACGAAAAAGATATGAATGTAGACACTCATGCTAGGCTTGTAATTTCTCTAAACGATAATTGCAAACGAAAGTCACATTCCATAACATCTTTTTTGTACTAATTGTCAGTCTTTGTTCTTGTGATATTATAAATGTAAATTTGTATGTCATAAATATTTAATATTGAAACGCATTACATAAATGGCACAGAATAAACACCACTTGTACGAGTGGTACCAGCGCTCCTAATATATTAACGACATTCATAAGCTAAAAGAAAATATAAGAATCATGATAATCGGTCCGGTAATAATCTATCTTTGTTTAAACACTCCCCATTATTGCTGTAATTCAAATGCACCATGATAAAATCCCCCTAATTCGACTTTAGCTACATAACAGACAAAAATGATGAGTCTTATTTATTATTTATTATTAGTTTCGCAATATAGAAATGCTTAATGCTGTCAGTTATAAGTTGAATACGTTTATTGACAATTTAGGATCATGCATTCAATAAATATAGCAAAAAATGATGCACCACGTTACAATCTAAACTGTATCCATCGAAGAAACAAAGTAAAATCAAACATATACACCCGTATTGCACGTGATCAAGAACTTAACCGTAGGAGACGCTAGTTTGATTGCTATTAAAATTTACATGAGAAATAGGAAGAAGGTCAAAATGGCACTATTATGCTTTGGAACTCCTAAATTAACCCTAATTTTGTGTAATTATAAATTTGGAATTTCCACATTAATAACTAGAAACTTACACTTTGATTGCAGTCTATACTGAACTTACCTGTCTTGCCAAAAAGCCCGTTAAACTGCCAGTCTTAATGGTATCAATCGATTTATATGCTGTATTCCGAGGAGCTTGAATCATCAGAATTGTTGATGTCAATTATAAGGGGTGTCAATGATATTGTCCATATCCCACATTTTGGTTTCAACCTTCTCTTGGACATGGTCAATACATGTTCTCCATTTTGCTGGCGTAATTCTATCGACAGCAACATCAAACAGTTTTTTAAGGTCAGAAAACTTAAAAGTGCTATTATTTGACGCTACGTATTGCTTGATGTCGGCCCAAATCAACTCGATAGGATTCAGTTCGCAGTGATAGGGAGGCAGCCTGAGAATCGTTTTATTTTGGTTTTTGGCCATTTCGTCAACAATTTTTAAATCATATTTATACTTATGTCGCTTGACTATATTTATCAGCTCAGCTTTGACCATTGTTTGGTCGAAGTCGATCTTCTTTGAGACAAGCCACTGTTGAATGTCTGCCTTTTTGGTGGCCATTGTTGGAATTTTTTTCAATTTTCTGGAGTGGTACGGGGCATTATCCATCACAATAATTGCGTTATCATCAAGTGTCGGCAAAATTTTTATGAACCAATTTTCAAATGAGTTACCATCCATTTCTTCGTGATAGTCTCCAGTTTTTTTGGATTCAAATGCCCACAATGCTTCAGGAACAAATCCATCTACGCTACCTATGTGGCAAATGATCAGGCGTTTTCCCTTGCCTGAAAGTAATTAGTTATTTTACTTCTCAGCGAGCGCACTAGATGACGAAATTAATCAACTTACTGTTTTTAGGTTAGTGTAGGATAGGGTCTTAGATTAGTTTTTGGGTGAAGGAAATAATTAGAAACTTGGATGAGATAGCAAAACTGAGTTCGGAGCTTCCAAATCATTGATTCGATCAGAAAATGAATTATCTGCATCCAAAAAAGTTCATATACTTCGAAACTTACCTGCAGGATTTTTCAATCCCGTCGAAAGGCCATCTAAAAAAGCCTGCCTTGAGGACCTCACAGATCTGTCTACCCAAACCTTTCCCTGCGTATGCCCCGCGTTCATCCATGTTTCGTCTAAATAATAAATTTTTCTTCCTTCAGCGCGGAATTGCCTAATTTTTCTAAGGTATTCTCTCCTCCAGATAACAATTTCCTCCTTTTCTATCAATAAACTATTCCTTCCTCTTTTCAAAAATCGAAAGTCTAGTTCTTTCAACAGCTTATGGAACGTAGATCTTTTAAAATTTGGCAGGTCCTCATCATCATTCACTTGCTTCAATATTTTATCTATTGTAGGTATTTCACTCCTGAAGAAAAAGTGATGTACTTTTCTTCTAATGGCACTTTTGTCAAAGTCATCTATTTTTTCGATGATTTTTTTTCTCGCTGGATATGTTTTTGGCTCAGATAGTGAGTGATTTTGTCTATATTCCTTCAAGATTTTGTAAACACTTGATCGACCTACTCCAGAAATTTCAGCAACCTTACATACGATATTTTCTATAGCCAATCCACTATTCTCTTGCATCTGGTTCTTGTAGATATTTAGAATAATTTGTTTTTCACCTGCGCTAAGATGAAGCTTTTTAGCCCTTTTGCTGGGTGGCGTTAAGCTGATTTCAACCACTTCATCAGCTGTATCTGTGTCAGACATTTTAGACTAATATTAAATTTCCGCAAGAAAAATCAAGTCAAGACGTGCATAAAACGTTCGCGCTCATAAACGGGTATCCGTAACTGATTACAATCCTGTGCGTGGTGACGAACCATCAACGTGACGCTGAGAGTTCCCTCTACTATGCAGCGTTGCCAGGCTTAATGTCACAATGATCATGTTTTATTGGGAAAAGTGTCAGAAATCGCCGAATGTTGAACAGAAACATTACAAGAAGTCTAACCTTGAAATGTGAGGCTACAAATCGATATTCTTATAGGGGGGAAGGGTAGGGAGCTGTTATGGTTCCTATTAACCTTGGTGAAAGTTGGAAACGGTAATATCATATATGGCATACATTCGGTTGAAGGTGTGTGCACGGAAAATAGATTGCGGATAGGATTTTAATAGATAAATCTGCACAAAAAAACACAAAAGGAGATTTTTGTATTTCCCTGAAGAATATCTAAAGGTTATTTCAGATGTACTCATCGAAACTTTATGGAAGGATTATCGAAACCTTATTTTCAATTGCGATAGGGCCACATACCTCGACATCGCATTAATGTGAAAAATAAGACAATAGAAAAAAATTCCCTCACTGATGCTATCTCTTAGGAAAAATTTAACTATAAAGATTGCACAAAAATTTTCTTCAACTTTTTGAGCTTGTTTTCGCATCTCCGTATATGCCGTTCATAATTTGCTGCAGATCAAATTGGAATATACCTTTGTGATGCCATTTATTGTTATATAATGTCCTTTACAACAGTTATTGCACGTATTGCACCAACAGATTGATTTGTGATCCATGCGAATGTGATCAACCACTCTGGCGAAAACTCGCCGAGCGTGGCAACCGTGCGACTTTGTCTGGAGGCTCGTCGCTACAAGCCAATCAGGAAGAGGCCGACAGAGCGCCATGGCTACCGATCACGCGTTGATCACGAATCAACCACTGTTTACGATTACTTTGTAGCTTCGTTAGATACACTTTAGTTGAAAAAAGTAAAAAAGTTAGAAAAATTGTATACCGGAATTCGCTTAAAAGAAACACTATGCTTGTTTTCATTACATGTATATTTTATATTTTGCTACATACTATTTGCATAAAAAATACGAGGCAATACAAATTTCTCAGAATTTTGGAGTATAACAAAAATTAACCTAATTCTTGCAATTCCTTTGATTTCTTCAAGTATAAATACCTTCACTCGTATGTCGAATTGTTTATAATGAAATTATTCACAGGAATATCACATGTTTTAATCAAATTGACTTATACAATTTGAATGTTGGTTTGTCATAAAGCTCAAATGATAGAGAAGAAGATGGAAGATAGAATTTAATAAAATACATTACGATTTCCTTACTTTGGCGCTACGAAAAAAAAAATAATGAAGCTATGGTCTATCATGGAGCTTCCGACATTTACCCTATTTGCTTAAATCTGTAAGCTTGCAATAGAAATTGTGCTAAAAACTCTTAAATCTTGCAACCAGGGTACGTTCTCGTGGTCACAGTGGTAATAATCAGTCGTTGGTTGTGTGCAATTGTGGTAGAAAATATGCATAACGGCACATTACTGCATTTTTAAAAATGGAGAGCGCAATGTCGGGTATTGCACCCGTATAATTGACTATTATTTATTTGATATCTTTGTCATACTATACATCTAAATAAAGAAATTATAAGCCCATCTCAACATACACAAAAGGCAAATGAATGAAACATTCATTATTTATAATATAACGCATACAGCGAGCAGACTTCATTATTTTTTACTTCCCACGCCTACTGGCGGGAAAGTATTGAAATCGCGAAAAATTTCGAAAATGTGATATTATGTTTTTTGGATGTTAACCATGTCACTCATTTCTGACCTCTAATCTTATAACCGCCTATAACTCGGATTTCGATGAGACTTTTACACAATGTTACTACTATGCCAAAGACGCAAAAGCTTTATAGTTTTTGAAAATTGGTCAAGTGGCGGCAGAGAAAAAGGCCTAAAACTAAAAAAGTAAAACCACTCAAACTTCCTTTTTTGTCGTTTCAGAAGATACTGATCATTTTTGAAAAAAAAAAGGAGGAAACAAAATTGGGGGTGGGGGTTCTAAGAGGGTGGGGGTTGTAAGTGTTATATACTCCAGCTATACTTTTTATATGTTTTATTAATGATCCAGAATGTACACGATGTTTTATTATCTTCCATCTATCTGGACTGGACTGTCCTTGTTGCTGTCCGCGCCACATGACACAACTGTCACTTGTCAAACCACAGAGCACAGACACTTAAAGAACACAAACTCATACAACAGAAAGGGGGTAGTTCTATGCACATGTTAGACATATTCCATACATCATAGATTTCTCTCTACATTAGCTCTGAAAACTGCCGCGGCTGCTGCTGGCGACATGCGCCGAACGTGATGAGTGTACTGGTATGGAATCACACGTATTTCTACCCTAATTTCCAAATACACTACCGATAGGGCAGGAAAAGAAGGACTATGGACTAGTTGTTTGGATTTGTCTGACTTACTTTTTTCTCGGAGGGTCTGGTTTGTGCTAAACATATTGCTTCACGTACCGATAAAGGCGTTGCGTGGAACGTACAGAGTCAACGTACTTGACGCCATTTTTTTATACAAAACTCACCGAGGTTAATCCACTAATATATATTTTATTACTTTTCGTCACATGGCCCAAAACGGGGCATGGTTCCTTGTTTTGGGACACCTTGTACTATGAATGTACTTAACAGATGACGCCCATCAGAAATGCAGCCACCTCCAATCATTTGTTACTCTACCTCACCGTTAAAGTCGATACCTATCGACTTTTAATTGCATGCAATAAGCAGTTCCAAATGTCCTCCAGCTATTTGAATATCTGTTCTAATCGTTCGAATATAAATGCAATTACATTTCCCTATGCACCATATGTCGAGCCAAACATCAAACGGCTATTCCTTTATCAGTCTCGTAACGGTTTGACTCCTCTATCGAATTGGTTCTTTTTGTTTACTTTCATTGAGGTCACCACGGTTTAAGGCACCGTGCTTTGCCTTTCAAAGTTCCGCTTAAACGTACGTAATTGCGTTTACGATTTTTTACGCATAAACTTCATAACCGTGTACTACGAGCAGGTACTACAAGTACAGATAAGTTTTGAACCTCAAACTGGAAGATAAAATGGTAAAGTATCTTGATGCAGTGAGATGAGTGGCCATCTTTAGCGTGAAACAGCTGCTCAAAAGTCTCATAGTCTCAAGTAATGCAAGCTCAAGAAGGCTGATTTTTTACAAAAGTCTTCTGGTCTTTGTATTAAATACAATTTAGATGCATGTATTAGAAAAGATATACAGGGTGTTCAAGATAAGGATCCTATGCATGGGGATCTCTATACCTGTGGGAGATACAGCTTAGATTAAATTAGGAAAAAGCTGCGTTCTTTGGGGCGGATTTACATGCCGTTGAGAAACTTGTAAAACGTGGTTTACTGAGATATTTGGCCGATTCTTTTTTATTTTTTCTGACATTATTTTAACAAATATCAAATGGTGTTTTTAAATTTTGTGTCCGACGTTTCGTTTTCATCAATTTTGTTTTTGTATGTGGTCCGAAAAAGATAATTTTTCGACCGTCTGAGGTTTGATTTTTCTTATGTATACCTTTTTTGCATAGGCGGATAGCTTTTCATTCTGATTTTAAGAGCATGTCATACATTATTATAAACATCAAATTATATACCAATATCAGTACTATCGAATATAGCCAAAATTTTCGAAAAATGACTACAAGAAAGGATATTACAATTTTTAGACAAAAACAAAATTATATGTTATATGACCAATATGGATTTAGGAAAGGAAAATCTACTACAGACGCAATTTTGGCTGCAATGGATGAAATTAACTCTAATGTCAACAAAAAAAATATCTACTATTGGTATCTTTGTTGACCTAAAAAATGCCTTTGATACGGTTAACCATGTCGAGCCGAGATTGGGATTTAGGGGAACGTCACAAATCCTTTTAAAAAATTACCTTTCAGATCGGGCACAGATTTTCAAAATCTCTAACACTTGTACATCAAGTGTGGTGTGCCTCAAGGAACAGTACTAGGTCCACTATTATTTAGTCTCTACTTAAATGACTTATTCAAAATTAACAGTACTGGAAAGATTATATGTTTTGCAGACGACACGCTCTTATTATATAAAGCTGATGACTGGAGCACACTTAAGCAAATAGCTTAGGATTTTATAAGGATCATTGACTAGTTTGATACTAAAATTTCAACAGTTAACTTCAAAAAAACTAAATTTATTGCATTTACATCCTATTCAAAAATTTTACCTACCTTCGAACAAATTTCCGTTAATTATCATGGCCAAAAAAGAAAAAGTAGAGTAGAGTTAACACGTTGAAATATCTTGGAATATTTATGGACTCACATTTAAGGTGGGATAACCATATTAAATATGTTATCAAAAAAATTAGAAAGGTTGCCTATAAACTCAAAATGCTTGCTAACATTCTAACAGAAAGTTATCTGCCAATCCTGTACCAAGACTAAGTTGAAACCCATATAATATACGGCATCACAGCCTGCAAGACATATATCTGACCTGGATATAGCACAAACAACTTATATCAGGAAACAGGGATACTTGATTCAAGACAACTTTATTTCTTACATGCCATTGTAATGAAAAAAAATCCTATAAACACGAGCACAACCCACGATTTCGAATAGGCTCATCCAATATCCAAAGACCACACAAAACATTATTCAAAAAGTCATTTAAATTCTTAGCAGCTAAATTATATAATGTAGTGTAACGAAATAAAAATACTTAATTTTGGAAAAAAATTAGACGAACATTGAAAGACTGGATTTGTACTGAGAAGCGAATGACTATACATAATTATATAGAAAACTAAAACTACAAAATTCCAATTAAATTAATACTTTTTAGAATTAAAAATAATAATTGTTATACACATAATATTGATTGTTAGTTATTAAGATATTATCGACACACAGGCGATGCCTTCTGTGGTCTTTTTCATATTTGTTTGCCCATTTTTTGTATTTCGGCGAATAATAATAATAATAATAATCATTATTATTATAAAAAGACATTTCTTGAGTAAGCCGTAAAATTATCATATAGTCATTGAGTTCATACAACATCAAAGACGATAACATGTTAAGCATTGATATAAACATTTAAGTGCCTAACTTCATATAGCTGGTTCAAATTCATCGAATGAGGAACAATATATCATAACTCATTTATATTATTTGAGGGTAATTATGAAGACATCTAAAATGGTGCAATTTAAAAAAAAACTGAGAGCTAAAACGTCAGATCGAAATCCTAATTAAGCCACCATGTAGAAGAGAAAAAGTGGTAATGTGATTGTGTAATTTGTTTGAAATTTGTAGACAATGCGGATGTTTGAAAAGTTTTGTTTTGGACTAAAGTCAGGAAAAAATAAGAACAACTTAAGAGTAAACTCGCAAATACTTGCATTTTTTATTTACCTACGCAACTTGCCACCATAAAGCTCTCCGCGTCGTTTAGGAGAATGTCGCTAGATCGGAATTTACTGTGATCCGAATCATTAGATGTGATAATTTTTGACCGTGTAGCCTGAACGTCAGAAATCTACTAATAGTACGGACCATATTTAGTAAATACTGATCGTGTGACGCAAGTAACATACGAGGGATGTCTTTTAAGTTTTGCATATAGAAACATAGTAAACAAGAAACATTTTCGCGCCATAATTTATTACAACTTTCAGAGACAATTATCGCAACAAGAATGCCTTGACGAGTTACTGTCTGTTTTCGGCAACGAAGCGCCACATCAGTCGACAATTTCCCGTTGGTATGGAGAATTCAAACGTGGACGGGTGAGTCTTAGCGACGATTCCAGGGTGGGTGCACCAAAAACGGCAGCCTCCCAGGACAACGTCGATGCTGTGCGCAAACTCATAATTGAAGATAGATATGTATGTGACATATCGCGAGATTGAGGCGTCCTTGAAGATCTCAGACCTCAATTCAAAAAATTTTACATGAAGAATTAGGAGTACAAATTAGTTTCTCGTTGGATACCCCATCTGTTGACTGAAGAGCAGAAAGCAGCCAGGGTTAATTGGTGTCAAAAAAACGCTTAACCGTTTCAATTCCGGAAACTCAAAAAATGTGTACAGCATTCTTAGTGGTGATGAATCGTGGATTCAGTGTTATGAACCAGAAAATAAACGACAGTCGGCTGATTGGGTGTTCCAAGGTGAAGGAAAGCCAACAAAAGTCATCCGTTCTCGAAGTGTTTCGAAAAAGATGGTCTCGACATTTGTGTCAAAAGCGGATCATATTGCAATAATTTCTCTTAATGAGCAAAGAACTGTTACTGCGGATTGGTATACCACCATTTGTTTGCCAAAAGTCATCACCGAGCTTCGAACCCCGAAAGAAGAATCATCCTCCACCAAGACCACGCAATCTCGCACACAGCCCAAAAAACAAAGCAGTATTTAACGGAAGAAACGTGGAATTATTGGACTATCCTCCATATAGTCCCGATCTAAGTCCTAACGATTTCTTTCTTTCCCGAAAATTAAAAACAGACTGCGTGGTCAAAGGTTCAGGTCACCAGAAGAAGCAGTTGACGCATTCAAAAATGGCATTTTGGATCTGCCAGCAAACGAGTGGAATAAGTGCTTCGAAAATTGGTTCGAGCGCATGCAGATGTGTATTAATCTTCGTGGAAAATACTTCGAAAACAATAAAGTCATTTAAAACTACCTACCGTGTTGTTTTATTTCCATATGCAAAACTTAAGGGACATCCCTCGTATATACAGTGCTTTTAGCAAAATTAAGTTTATATCTAACACATATTCCAACTAATCCTAGTCATTCCTCATCTAATACATATTGATTCAGATTGTAAAGAAGAACCGTGTACATGAATAATGTAATTTTTGTAAAAAATGTTCTCTCCACTTATTTTTTGCCTAGCTAGGGAAAAGGAGGGGAGTAGATGCCCCTTTCCTCTCCCTGGGTACGCCCTTGCTTCAGCGGGAAATACGAAGGCTTTAGACATTTTCTTTCCAATGCTTTAAGTTCAAACACGTTGTTTCAACATACTAGCGAAAGAAAATACTGCATCCTTCTTAAAATTGGGTGTAAAGTCTGTTTCACCTATTAAAATTATAATGCTGTGTCAGAGTTATGACGGGGACAGGTTGGGGTACTTGGTATCTAGTAGTCGTATGTGAACCGTATTTACTTCAGTGCATTTTTTTCTCAATCAATCATGGTTACATAGGTAGATATGATAGAATATGAGCTCTATGTAGTCTCAACCGTTCTTTTAGCATCCCATTAATTTTGCTTAACAGTTTGAAATCTGGAAAAAGGAATTGCGTTCTTAATGCACACCGAAGCTGTTGCAACAAGACTTTAGACAGAAAATCCTATTATGCAAAAGTTGTTTTTTTCTGTGAAATTGTCTGATGCCTGTGTCGTGACCTACATTATGTGCATAATCGCTCAGTAAATAGATGTTATTATGTTAAATAATAAGGTTGTTCGGTTTGTGTTAGGAAAGACTTTCCACTTGAAATCATTATTAGTTTGTGGATATTGTTTAAACTTTGTCCATGCATATAACACGTTACCCGTAGATAATATAGTTTATAGTCTTTTGAATCTTTTGTGAAATTTAAGTCAGTTAGTTCTCCATGGCTTCGACCCCCCTTAGTTATAAGTATGGTAAGAAATATTAATTCATGCATTTCACATAATACTCAACGACAGAAGAACTTGCACGAATGTCTCAACTACTTCCGTCTGTCCTTATTATTTTGATACAGTTTTATAAATTACGTAACCGTTTCCAAATAATGGTTCTCCATACGCGATGCTAAAACTTAAGCGACGAAATGTGAAAATTATTCAAGAAAAACCTAATTCTAACGACGCCTCCTTCAGGAGCATGATTCTCCGGAATCAGCAGGTGTTTCGCAAAACATCAAATACAAAGGTTTCAGAATAGTTCCAAGAGTCACCCATTGAATTGTTGCCCCATGTTTGGGAAACTCCCTGTACATGACTAAACTAAGACAACACCATCATGCTAAGTTACCCAATAAAAAGTGTCAAAAATACACATATGTGGTAGTATGTATGTTTATGCACCGATAGATGAAGATGATGGACAAATATGATAGTTACTTCAACATCAAGATTATAGATTTTGGTATTTTGAGGAATATACATTGTGTGAGATATGAGTCCATATTTATAAAAAAACGGTTTACCTTTTGCTTTCAAAAAATAAAGCAATTGCTTCAAAGTATATGCATAAAAAGAAGTGAAAGAAAAGGTCTCGCTTCTGTAAAGTAAAAGGTGTTACCGTTTTCTTATTTATAAAAAAAAGCATTTGCTTAAAAACTAAAGGGTTTGCTTCTAAAAAAAGGAATCTAGGATACAGCAACTTTTCTCATTTTATCATTAGTTGTCCCGGCATCTTAGAGCCAGCATCTTAAAATTTCTGCATTTTCGTTTAATAAAATCTATTTGTAAGGGCTTGTTTAAGTGATCTTTGGTTGATTAGTCGCAGTATTGTGTTAGTTATGGCTAATGTGGTGCATTTACGTACAAGAAAATATTACAAACCAAGACGTACACCTAGTGAGTCAGATTTCAAGACGTTGTTTAGATTTGAGGAGGAAAATGTGGTGTGGTTGGCAAATTACTTTCTTGGCAGGGATTTCCAAACTCGTGGAGCAGCCCTGTCACCTGTGCAGAAAATGGAAATATGTCTGCGGTATTGTGCGAACCCTGGATGTCAGAGCGGAATAGCTGAAGAATTGGGATGTTTGCAGCCCACAGTGTCCAGAATATTTCATGACGTGCTAGAGCGAATTGTACAACAAGCCGGAGAATTTATCAGGTTCCCAAATACAGAAAATAAAATCAAATTATGCAGGCCAAAGAGAAATGGTTGACCGGGTTCCGTTTTCCCACAGCTATTGGAGTTATCGACTGCACGCATATTCGTCTTGATGGAAAACCAGCCCAATTTGGAGACGAATATGTAAATCGAAAAGGTTTTGCCAGTATTAATGTACAGGTCACATGCGACCAGAATTCTGTTATAACTAGTATAGATGCAAGTTGGCCTGGATCAGCCCATGATGCTCGTATATGGAAAAATTCGGCAGTATGTGAAGTCATGAAAAAGACAAGAAACACTATTCTTCTAGGGGACAGTGGGTATGGTATAATGTCATGTCTTATGACTCCTTACACCGACCCCCACGAGAAATATCAGAGAGTCTTTAACAGGCTGCTTGCATCAGAGCGAGTTGTGATTGAGCATACATTTGGGCAAGTAAAGCGGCGATTTCCTATCCTGAAGTATGGAAGCAGAGTAAAACTGACCAGTATTCCAAAAGTTATAATTGCGTGTGCTGTGTTGCACGATATAGCTAAGCAATTAAGAGATGAAGATTTTCAAGAAAATGACGAAGATGAAGAACAGGACTTGCCATTTATAGAGAATGAAAATGTAGATGCTATTCGCGCACAAGGACAAAGGCGGCGAGAGGAATTAGCTCGTCTTATTACCAATAATAATATAGGTGTATAATTAGGATTAAATCTTTCATGTAATGCTATGTATATGTCGTTTGCTTCAAACGTACAAAGATGTATTTACTTAAACTAAAAATAAACTTACACGTTTGAACTGGAAAAAAACGTTTAATTATTTTTTTTGTTATAAATAATACATATTACATATACGTCTATTTACAAGTTTTGGTAAATATTATCTCCAACAACAACATACTCTTGCGGGGCTTTTTCGTTTGATGCGGCGATTTCCTATAGTATGGAAGCAGAGTAAAACTGACCAGTATTCCAAAAGTTATAATTGCGTGTGCTGTGTTGCACAATATAGCTAAGCAATTGAGAGATGAAGATTTTCAAGAAAATGACGAAGATGAAGAACAGGACTTGCCATTTATAGAGAATGAAAATGTAGATGCTATTCGCGCACAAGGACAAAGGCGGCGAGAGGAATTAGCTCGTCTTATTACCAATAATAATATAGGTGTATAATTAGGATTAAATCTTTCATGTAATGCTATGTATATGTCGTTTGCTTCAAACGTACAAAGATGTATTTACTTAAACTAAAAATAAACTTACACGTTTGAACTGGAAAAAAACGTTTAATTATTTTTTTTGTTATAAATAATACATATTACATATACGTCTATTTACAAGTTTTGGTAAATATTATCTCCAACAACAACATACTCTTGCGGGGCTTTTTCGTTTGATGCGGCGATTTCCTATAGTATGGAAGCAGAGTAAAACTGACCAGTATTCCAAAAGTTATAATTGCGTGTGCTGTGTTGCACAATATAGCTAAGCAATTGAGAGATGAAGATTTTCAAGAAAATGACGAAGATGAAGAACAGGACTTGCCATTTATAGAGAATGAAAATGTAGATGCTATTCGCGCACAAGGGCAAAGGCGGCGAGAGGAATTAGCTCGTCTTATTACCAATAACAATATAGGTGTATAATTAGGATTATAACTTTCAGGTAATGCTATGTATATGTCGTTTGCTTCAAACGTACAAGGATGTATTTACTTAAACTAACGATAAACTTACACGTTTGAACTGGAAAAAGACATTTATTTTTTTTTGTTATAAATGATACATATTACATATACGTCTATTTACAAGTTTTGGTAAATATTATCTCCAACAACAACATACTGCGGGGCTTTTTCGTTTGATGGCTTGTTTAAATTTTTTAGCTTGGCAGAATAATATTGTTGTTGGAGACGAACAACTTTCAGTTGTTCAACTAAAACTAATCGTTGAAGCTGGGTTGGCGTTAACTGCCTCGTCTCGTCAGACCCTTGTTTGCCCGAAGCAAAGGTAGGCTTCGGAGGATTTTTTTTTTGCAGCAACCTCTTCAACCGATGTGTAGGATCGCTTTTTGTTAGCTACTACTTGAGGCATAATCATCTGATGAGCGTCGTTTTCCACCATAATGTCATCATTTGAAGTAGGTAAAGAAGGTTGACTTGCCACGCCAATTGCAAGAGCCCCTAATAAAAATATACATGCATGATAAGTGCCTACAAGGTAATAGTAAAGACCTGAATCTATTTCTCACCTGGTACCCGACTTAGTACAGGATTTATGTCCGCATCCATAGCCTTTAACATAACTTTCTCCCAGGACAAAAGACGAATGGGCTTGTTCCCCGTTTTATTTTTATCAGTTTTATTTTCAGGCGCGTTTTCATATTGTTCACTTTTTTCATAAAAGCTTTAATATCCGTCTCCTTGCCAAATAAAGTAACGTATTCCTTAACGATATCAGTTAATGCAGCAGTTTTCTTCATTTTCATCGGTGGAACTTCAGATTTCTCGAGAATATCCGGAAATGCTTAGACTTTTTCAGTGATAAACATCATCTCGTTAGGGGCATCTTCGATAACTTCCTGTTCAGTATCGATGTCAGAAATTTTAAATATTTTATTCACTTTAAAATAGCTGCAAAAATAAGTTAGATAGATCTTCTTTACATCAATTGACCTACGAACTGCTTTTAATTATGAGACAAATAAGATCAACCCCATCAGTTACAGACCACATACGCGTTGATTGCACGCTGCAAGTCATCTCTTGTCGAAATCGCTAATCTCCGTACCTTTTACTTTATTTTCCCGAAGCATTTGCTACGAATTAGAGCAGAACCTTTCACTTCTACCTTTTGCTTGTACCTTTTTCTTCAAAGTAAATGCTTCATTTTTATAAATACGGGCTATGATCCTTCATCAAAAAACCAATACCGAAGTTACTTTCATATTTGTCCATCGACCCCCGATACTGACCTCGGGTTCGTGTGTAGCAATAAAAAATATATAGTGAAAAAATATAGTGGGACCCCCAGCTTGCACCATTTTTCTTCCTACGCCACTGGGCGAGGAAGTATTGCCATAGCGATAAATTTCGAAAATGTGATATTGTGTTTTTTGGATGTTGGTTATATCACGAAAAAGCATTTCGATAACTTGAAAAACATCACTCGGGACGGATTTTAATGAAGTTTTCACACAGGGCTGCTACTATGCCAAGGACTAAAAAGCTACTATTTGAGAATACGGTCCAGTGGCGGCGGAAAAGAGCTAAAAGCGAAAAAAGTATAAATATCGCTCAAGCTTCGTTTTTTACGTTTCAGAAGGCTCTGATCATTTTCAGAAAAAAAAATTTTAGAGGTTGAAATTAGGGGTTGTAGGGGGTGGGGGATGCTATAGGTATGAAATTTTTAAATCGCAGTATATTTATACGCTTCCTACCCCGGTAATTATATGCGAACCTATTAGTCATATTTAACACATCGTAGATTTCCTGGTACTTTAAAACTAGAATGATAGAGAAATGTTTTAGCTCTGCGTACTCCTGGTATCTAAGCTCACCGCTCGGCGAACCGATCCGCACGGGTATCACGTATCTTGAAAAGTGACATTATGCTGATTTATTTTGACAATATGTAGGTTAGGTTATTCTACAAGACGTTAACTTAGCACTTAGTTGTACGTGTTGCCTAAACGTCATGATGCTTGTTATCAATCTTTGGCCCTGATGTGATGTAAAATCTGCTTCTGAGATGGCATTACTGGAGGTCTAAGCTCTAAGTTGTATGTGTCGATGACAATTACATTGGGTTCTTGTCTCAAATACACTTAATTGAGATTCAAAGCTAGAAATTAGTTGCGCATCCACTTTTCCTTATCCATTCTGGAAATTACATATACAAATTTGTTGAATTTCAAAAATGAGGGAGATAAGAAATAATTATATTCACTGTTCACTGTCAAATTACAAGCCATATACATGCTAACAGTAATTACACACGGCCGTGGCGATAAATTCCCGTAATTCTCCGCAGTTTTTCGTAATTTATAACTTTGAACATAACCTCTCTTCAGAAAGCGCAACATATAAATAACCCGTCATATTCAGCATATTCAGTAATGATTTTCTCACACAGCAAATATCACTGATTCTATACACATGCAGATCAATACACATAATCATCCAGATACGATCTTGTTATTCAACCAACTTTCTTCTTAGAGATAAAAACTAAAGACACGGATCACGGATCATTCAGCCTCACAAAACTATGCAACCAGTAATGCGTGTATAGTTTAGTTGAGTGATTCCTTCATAGATGGACGTTCACAACGATCCTAGTGAGCAAACGTGGAATGACTGTTTGCGCCCTAAAAACTACCTAGTCTGCAAGTTGACATCTTATAGGTTTTTTTTTTTGACGTTTTGTAGGTTTTTTACATGATACCCGTGCCGGCTGCCTAATCTATCTGCACTGTAACGTCAAAAAACATATATGTACATACATTATTGCATTATGCGCGGACTAAAAAGTAGCTCTATTACGGAATATGCACGAAATGAAGGATAACTCGCTGCAGCGATGTAGAAAGGGACAACGTTGCCAGATGAACAGTTACTACCAGTAGGGCAGGGAACGAATGTCAGTCGACTAATTATATGGGCCTATTTAACTGACTTAATCCATTTTATTTCACTGTTGTACACGTTTGTAATTGATTTTTTTCTCAGAGGGTTTATATTGCGGTGAACTTAATCGTTTATGTACTGAGATCAGCGTTGCGTAGGAAGTGCAATGTCATCCTATTTGACACCATTTTTTTGTTGACCTGTGTAATTATATCGTTCAAAATCGTCACCAAAATGTACCATGTAAACGTAAACTGCATTCATCGTCTAATGTAGTGTATATATTTTCCTTTCAGGTAGACCTAAGGAAGTAGAGTTAGTAAAATCGGAAGACGCATTAGGACTGACGATCACTGACAACGGTGCTGGCTATGCATTCATAAAGAGGATTAAAGAAGGATCGGTCATACACAGCATTCCGCACATAGAGGTAAGCTCCTTATTTGAATAACAATATATCATTTGTAACTCACGCTCGTACATGAGAAGCTTTGCAGTGCATCAGTTACTACGTTGCAACATAACACATGTTTCGGTCATTTTCTTATAACAGGGTGTACATAACATACATAAAGGGTTTGTCCAGAAAGTAATAGGACTCATTTTCTTTCGCCCAGATGTTAAATTTACCAAAATCAGTGGTTCATTCATTGTGACACAGCATTTGAACATGCGCAAGGTGCAAGTGCTCACTGACGACCAGAAATTGCGGCGAGTGGAAGTGTGCCAAGAAAATTTGAACATGTGTGAAAGTGACCCCCAATTTTTGAATAACGTAATCACAGGTGACGAGTCGAGGATCTTTGAGTATGATCCCGAGATAAAGGGGCAATCTTCCGAGTGGCACACGACGGCGTCTCCTCGCCCAAAAAAGGGAAGAATGAGCAAATCCAAAGTGAAAACGATGCTCATTGTCTTTTTTGACATCAAAGGCATCGTCCACCATGAATTTGTTTCTCCTGGACAAACCGTCAACGCCAAGTTTTACGTGGAAGTGCTCAGGAGACTCAAACGCAGGGTCAGTCGGGTCCGACAAGACATCGCAGCCGACTGGAAGGTGCACCACGACAACGCCCCGGCTCACACCGCCTTTCTTGTGAACAGCTACCTGACCAAGGCCGGCATCCCAACGCTTCCGCAGCCGCCCTACAGCGCAGATGTGCCCCCCGGACTTTTTTTGTTTCCTCGCCCGAAAAGGCCTATGAAAGGCAAGCATTTTGAGACGACAGAGGGGATCCAAGCAGCATGCACCGCAGCTCTCAAGGCTAATGCCTTCCGTGACGCCTTCAATGCTTGGAAATCGTGCTGGCAGCGCTGCTTCGACGCAGAAGGGGCCTATTTTGAAAGTTTTTAAAGAATTGTATCGATTGGCTCAATAAATTTTTTTAAATCGACTCAGTCCTATTACTTTCCGGACAAACCCTCTACGTACAGAGACAAGCAGTCGGGTAAGAAGTTCATATAAACATAGGATCGGCAAAGTGTCGTCCTCAAGATACAGGATACTAGGATTTATATAAAATTTAGGTTTTTTCGTCAAGATTTAATATAGGTTGTAATAAGCCTTTAGATGATTTTGTGAAACTAAGGACAAATGTATAGGTACCTGGAAATTTAACTAAGAAATAGGACCAAGTACGAAAAAGCAATCTCTCGAGTGCATATAGAATACAAATAAATATAGTAAAATAATACATTTTAAAAACAGGTTTTTATTTAGCTGTTAATCAAATGAACTAAAAATTAAAAAACCCTTTTTCAGATTGGAAATATTTAAATGATAGTCAAGCTCGTTCATTTCAAGTTTTCAAATAAAACCCTGTTACACCCTTTTCCCATCCTGCTGTCAAAACGTAATACGCCTTTATTTGAAAACTAGTGAAAATTTGTATTGCGTAATGGCATTTGTTTCATTTTCCGACCGCTCGCTATCGCCAACCTTAATCAACTCAGAATGTGTTGATTTTATCACGATCGGTGGAAATCAAAGATAATTCTAAAATAATTTAAAACACTAAGTCGCATCAAAATTGAAATAAATAATTTTAATCAAAATGCAAAAAAAATTGAATGTTCGAACGGACCTCCTTCTTGGGTTTGACAGTAACCCAACCTATTGTAGAAGCCTGAGCGATGGCAACGCGGCAGATTGCACGACCTTCTGCGTTACCATTGCTAGGCGATGTGGTGATGACTATCGCTTTTCAGCCCGCTTCCATATCTTTCTAACATGTGTTGAAACGCACTTATCGCGCTTCTCTCTCGTACACATTGAACTCAAGCCGTCAGACAAATTTGGTTTTCCTTGTATACACATGGCTTTCTTGTGGACATGCATGTTTATACCACATCCTAGGTCTCATCAGCATAGCTGGGCAAGCTGATGGTGAACATAGAGCTCGTCGCACGGGGCTATCAAACAATTAACTCATTTAGATGGCCAGAGGACTATTCTAGCAACTCAAACATAATATTTTACGTTGAAAAAAAAATCGTGTTTTGAACCCGACAATATGATCCTTGACTTGAAAATTTACATCCTGGAATTTCGATGACTACAAATCTGCTATAAAAATTATTGAGCTAAAAAATTGTACTGACACAAGAGTGTATTTCCTAAAAGAATATTTTATATATTTAAATCGATACCACATTTCTTTCAGCTCACAAATCAGGTTTTCCAAAATTGTCGTAGCCATTATTGTACAGAATGTAAAAAATACCAAAATTTCTGGAGCTAATCCGTCTCTGATTATCTAATTGTTTCCTATGGACACCGTCATTTGTGTTAGTTGTTTAAAATTGATTTAACAAAAACCTATTCCTAGTAGCATCCTAGTCACACTGTATAATACTTTCGCATCTCTCTATTTTACGTACATGGAATTCTAGATAGCAATATGGGTATGAAACACACAATGCCGTATTGTTTCATGTGGAAGTCACTGAACTGCGAAATAATTGATAGGGAAAAAGAGTCGACGGATTGCGTTGTTGTGTTCTAGTTTAGAAAGTATGACGTTTTTGTGCAGCTTCCGAAGCCAAAGTAATGCGACACCGATCATGTGATTACCTCGTTTTTTATGACATAGTGCATGATATAATAGATATATGGATCTGTAATGTCATAATCAATGAATAATAAACAAAAAAAAAACAGCCGGGTTAGTCCAAAAAGTCGTCATCAATCAAAGGTTGTTTATTCCATAGGCCTTATTCACGATCTATCAGGAACTACCCAAAACCGTTCTGATTTTCCGCAATCGTTTCTCTTGTTTTCAAAACGCACGGCGATTGGCTATTCGCAGTTCAGAATAATTCTGGGATCGCCAACTTTTTTGTAAGACGGGCTAAACTGAGTCTTGTTTGTGATCCGATGTCAGCGTTGCGCAGGAAGTACAGAGTCAACCTACTTGACGTCATTTTTTTCATTAATTTTTAATAAATGTTCTGTTTTGATATAGGTAGGTGACCATATAGAAAAATTAAATGGCGAGAATATGGTGGGGAAGCGACACTTCGAAGTAGCCAAAGCCCTGAAGGACATTCCAAGAGGGGCTACTTTTACCATACGGTTAATAGAGCCCATGAAGAGTGGTTTCACCATCATCCAACCCAAAAACAATAGAGGAACAGGAAAGAAGGCCTATGGGAGTGGCAAAGAGACGCTTAGGTTTAAAGCAGGTGGACAAGTTGAAATTGAACAACAGGTAAACGGATTTTATTTTTATCGACGATTTTTGTTTTGTAAGAAACTTTCACTTTTCAACAGCTTCAATTGAATACGAGCTCTGTAAATTAAGTGATGAGAATGATGTTTCTTAATTTTTTATTCAAATATAATTACAATTTTTGTATTATCACCCTTTACAATACGCCAGTGGAAACTGATCTTCGACAAAGAATTTTCCACCATAGCCATTAAATGAAAAATAATATCCAAATGCTTTGGAGAGTGCTGCAAGGATTAGTTCGTTGAGCTCGAAAGTGTGTTAGGCCAGGTGGTGCTGATTTTGGACAATTTTTGTAGTTATTATTTATTTTGTTGCCATCCTCATTTGTTATTGTTAAAACTCATAGCAACGTTACTCAGATATTATCCAAAGCAACTTTATTATGTTATAAAAATGTTTTATCAACATGATCCAAATAATGCATTGAAACTTTTAAAAACAAATATCTCGAAAACTATTAGCTTTAGACACGTCTAACAAGTGAACCTTTTTTTGTTGTGGAAATACGAGAAAATAAGATCTTTCGGTCAGTTGTTGTATACAGGGTAGCACAAAAAAGTTATGATAAGTTATTTATCGAAATAGTTCTGTAAGTGGCGCCCTCTAGAAGTTTGGCCATAAAAACTATGCCAAAATCTGAGATATTTCTCAAGCAATAAGGAAAAATAGAAAATAGAATTGTAACTTTGATACCCTGTATCTCGCAAACGATCAACTTTTGGACTGAGGTATGTTAATGTCAATTCACATATTTTGGTCTGTAGTATCTCCAGTTTCGAGATTTCCCACCCTTTCGCAGACTTGAATATTATTCCCCTTTCATTTTATTTCGGTAAATAACAGCTTAATACAAATCCTCTGTTAATTATTACTATAAGAACCGCCATGCTCACTTATACTAACTGCACTGCAAAAATAAATTTTAACCAGAACAAAATCATATTCATTAGCAGTACTAAGAATTTTGTAACATACTTGTAATTCTATTAATTTTTTTTTCTCGTGATACATACATCATACAATAAGTGATAAGGAACTTAATGCAAACATAGATAAGATAATGTACGCTAGAGCACGTAGAGCCTGCTTTTGTAATTTTCGCACTTAGAGTAGTCCTCACGATGATTAAATTAGATTAGTCATACATATGAATCTTAATTCATCTGCTTTATTTTTACCCGATGACATCGTGTGGTGGAGAATGAGGCAAAAACTACACCTTACACGGGACACGGGGTGTCCAGAATAAGTATAAATCTCTCAGATACATATAGAAAACATTAAATGATGCCAATAGTACCTATAAAACTGTGATGCTAGGATGCTACTGAAAATCAGATTTTTTTAATTCTTTCTATTTGGAACTCCCTACAAACACCATTTTTTAATACATTTAAGGGGTGGAGAACTTAACTAACTCGTGTATTCAAATCAATTCACTTCCATCAAACACTAGCACGCGACGTTCAAATCTGCAGCGCGGACCTTAACTAAGAACGCCAAAACTTCTCAAATATAGCTTTTCTATGACCTTGCGCAATAGAACAAAATTTTGACAGTGGAACCTTATACCCTCTCCACACTCACGCGCGGATCACGGCATGAAATCGCGGCGCGGATCGCGGTGCGAATCCCGAAATTTGTTCCTACAGTTTCAAACTCGCAGATGTTCACGCCTGCTTCACAGTATAGATCGCGCTCTTGACGAGTATTGGAAATTTATAATTACGCATATATAAGTAAAACTAAAACAATTGAAATGAAGCAGAAAAAACACAACCATTCCCGGCACTCGATATGAGACAAGTGAAACACTAGCGAATGAGGAGCCTAGTCATGTTCGCGATATGTTCGCGCCCTTTGTCGCGGGACAAAAAACCGACAACAACGGGAACAACGTGGGAACGCGACGTGAAGCCGCGAAGAATACGCGAATGGGATCCACACTCATGGGTCGCGGGTAGTTCGCGCATTACGTGATGGACTCCATAGAAAGTAATAAACCATATTCAAGGTACGGACTAGCCTTAACACAATTTTGAATTTTTATGCCGTGTGTTAAAAAACGATATTTAAGGTATGTTTTGAAATCCTGCTCCTTTAACTGAGAAAATGTATTCTTTCTTGGCATCAATAAAACTAGCCATTTTTTTCCAGTACCGTGTTTTAAGTTTATTTTGTGATACTAGATTCATTACATATGTTCCGCCATTATCAATCTACCTTAATTTTGAGAACAGCGAATCAATTTTCGATTGTCTGAACCGAGTTTTAGATTTTTGCAAACTTGTTGAAGAGAAGAGAAACTATTCCGCTGGGTTGCCCTTGAACATAATCAAATCAGAGTGCTCGCACTGGAGCGATGCGTAGCGAAGCGACTTGTTGCGTTTTACGAGTGCAATGAATATTTCACTGCGGTTCTCTTCACGTCGTTTCTACCCAATGGGCATGCACCTTAACAGGACTGTAAACTTGGCTGATAACAAGAGCTTCTCCAACACAAAATATGAAATATCATAACATTTTTCTTGTTTTTTTTTCAGGATGACGCCCTGGAAGTAGGCATAGAAAAAATCAACAACATCCTGGAATCCTTCATGGGCATCAACGATTCCGATCTGGCCACTCGTATCTGGGAACTGTCGGTGGGAAAAAAGAACTCCATGGACTTTGCTGAGGCTGTGGATGATTCTGACTTAGCTTGTTTTGAGTTCACTGATGAACTTATCATCGAGATTTGGGGCGCTATCACGGATGCAAGAGATGGGCGACTGAAATAAAATACACAACAATCCGAGAGTGCCAGAAGTATTTCATTGTTATATGTACGAGGTGTCTTAGAATTATGCACACAAAATATAAGGTGATAGAGACAGCAAAGTTTAGTAACAATGGACATGTTCACAAAATTCATTTTTTGTGAAAAGACCTCATCATCTGGAGGAATATGTTAATCATTGATGTATGTTTTGTTCATCTCTTATGAGAGTAGTAAATTTCTACACATAGAGCTAGAACTTTCTCAGTTTTTAAGACAATACATGCGAAATCAGGTTATATTTATGTGGAACGTGTCTCAATTTTCGACCAACTCCATCGTATTTCGAGTGCAGAGTTTTATGATACCTGTATGTATGTGTAAGTGCTAAGACACTTTGCAATATTAATCATTCGAACAAAACGTCTGTTTATATTTTAAGCAAAAAATGTTATATTTATATTTGTCATATTAAAGACGATTTGCAATTTTCTCCTTTTATTTGAAGTTGGAGTAAATATATCGGTATAAAACCTGGCAGGTTATCATTATGGACCAACCAATTCAGACTAGGTAGAAAAAGCAAGCCTACGGTTTGTTTGTCGCCAAAATCTCGGTCTGTAGTCAAGATGAAAGTGCATACTACAAAAGGACTTGAGACAAGTTAATGTTTTTATAGTTCTGTCATTAAATTCGTATTTTTAGTGTTACTTTTTAAGAACACGAGTGTTTGCTAATAACTGTGGTATTAGACAGGACATTGTTCTTCTTGCATACATTGCACAGAGCAGTACAAGTCTAATGAAGCTAGATCTTGCAATGTTGTCACTTCAGTAGACAAAACTATGGAATTTTGGGGACAAAAAATACACTGTAAGCATATGGGTTTGGATCCTTCTAATCTATTCGAATTCGCTGTTTTGAACATATATTCATCATTTTCGTTTGATGATCTTCAAGTTCTTAATGCTTTTTGATGTTAGCCTTGTGATTGATGTATGTATGTACGTAAAAAATTAGAATTGGTCAAATATATGTTATTCATCGTCCAAAAATAACTAGGAGCCATTTTGAAAAGGTTAGTATCTAACAGATGGCGCTATAGATAACTATACAGGGTGACTTTGAAGTTGAGTCATTAATTTTCAGATAATGATTGTAGAAGGAAGATAGACCAAAATATGTGTGTAAAAATAAAAAAATAAATAAAAAAAAATGTTACCTTGTTTAATAAAGTATCGTCCCGACAAGTATTTCAGTGCGGACCTGTATTTGATCGTGCGGTCTTGGAGCAGCATGCCCTGACCTGTGAGGTCTTAAGTCACCTGATTCACGAGCCCTTTGTACTACATTAACAAAGGCACGAGGGGTTGGTTGCACATCCGGGAGCATTTTGTAAAGACTGCCCCCCCGTAAATAAGAATCATGTCCACAAGTTCAGCATTTTCGTAAACATGTGCCATTTTTGATTTCGTTTGAGCCACGCAACAAACACTACTATTTACTAACGCGTTATCGACTGACGAAAAACATCGTGATAAACGTTTCAAATTCTTTCGCTTTTTTGTTTCCGATGCGATGAACCGGTCAGGCGGATTATATCCGTTGTCGCCAAACACGAACATATTATTATTGAGACAGGGCGGTACTCAAACTTCCAAAGGGCTATAACTTTGTTACTTTAATTTTACCAGAAAAATGGTAAAGGAAAAAACATTTCTTTTGATCAGATCTACTCACTGTTAAAATAAATGACTCAACTTCGAAGTCACCCTGTATAAATATATATGATCATGTAGTTGGTTGGGTGCCATCTATGAGATACTAACATTTTCAAAGTAGATTTCTAATTATTAAATAGAAGAGAAACCTAGTTCCGACAAATTCTCATGAACGACGCCATGGTATCTCATTTCATCTCGAATAATTTCTTGGAATACACATTTATCTATCTATGTTCAGGTAGAATATGTTGATCGATGGTTGTAGTCAAAGAATGCTTGAGGCTGTTGTTGCAGGTTTAAGCCCCTGATCTACAGATAAAAAGATTTGTTTATCTAAAAATCATCTGATTTTCTTAAACTTCGAATGAGGTACAGACCTGTGTGTTTCTCTAAAGTATATGCACCGAGAAAGAAAAAAGAACTTGCTAATGTACTGTAAGGCCCTCACTGATACGCCACTTCAAATTAGTACGCCACTGGAATAGAAGTCAATGAGTTAAACCATCAACTGCTAGATGGCAACGAACAAAATAGATCCCTGTTCACCGTGTCGCACAGTTTGCACTTGAGATGCTAGATAGTAGCTAAAGATAAAAATTCCTGTTTGCTCAGCTTGGTTAAGACAGCTAGTAGACATATACTGCGCAAGATGGCGCTGGTAAAACTAAATGAGTTGAAACCAGAAACGCAATTAGAAGAAACATTGAATATTTGAACAATTTTTAACCGAGGAAGGCATTTCTGACATTTTTTTGCACCATTATGCAGCTAATTTTTCATATTAATTACAAATTCATTTTTTAAAATTCAAAAATAATCATTAACGGTATGCGGCGTTGCCATATCAACTACATCTACGAGAATATGAAGAGATTTCCTGCCGTTATTACGTTTGTTCCATTTTACTATATTATGATTCAAAACGATCTAATACCCAAATCAAAAACGATTTTAAGCAAAAGTAGACCATTTGATATGACATGCTGAACTTTGAATCTGTGCTCTGAATTCTGACCGACAGGCAGACAGACAGAGTATCTATTTTTATCTGATGCTAAGTTGAAAAAGTCGCGATAATAGATAGACTATAGTTCACACATCAACTGTAAAGCAATTATATTCGACAAATAAGACAGATCTTGTACGTCCTACTTCCCTTTCCTTAGAAAGTGTTTTCCTGGACAGTCATCTCTCTACCGTTTCCACATACAGCGATACAATTTGACAACACTGTCAAAGATAGATTAATCCAACCTAACCTAATTTTTGTTTGGGTCTTCGATCGACTGTAAAAAAATTCATGTTGCTGTTAGACGATTCAAACGGTCTAACCTCGAAGAATCTCGCCGTAAGATGTGCTAGATTCCCGTGCTTCGGTTCAGTGAATGTTCTCCGTACTTTTCCTGGGGTTATGTAGTTAGCTGGCATACCCATATATCCATACTATGGCTATGAGCAGTTGGATCAACATCAGATCTGGAAGGATATACAGGTCCAGTAAGTCCTATTCTTCTCTACGTATTTAGATTAGTCTAAAACCTGTGTCTTTTCAGCTAAGCAAAGTAAACAGGAAGATGTGTTGGCGTCACTTAGTGATCTGGGTAAGTCAGAATCCTGATTGGCCTATTTTTGTTTTTGATGGTTGTTTCACAGCCTTCTGTATATAGAACGCGGAAAATGTGCGAACAGTTGAGAGTGTTTGGATGTTCCTCTTTATAGGTCAATGTATTTACTACATCAGTATGTCCTATATTTGGATATGGCTCATTCATGATTTTAGAGCTTGCAAACAAAACAGGAAGTTGCTTACAATAGTTGTTTGTCTGTGATTCTATCTTCAATATGGTTGGATTTATCTTTTTATGTTAATTTGAAAACTACTATACTCTCGAATTATCTATTTTGATGCTGTAGTATATGGAATCCTCTTGATATTACTTTCTTCTAATGTTTGTACCCTCTACAGCTAAATGACAGATATTTGGAAATTCAAAGGCTCCTCATAATTTAAAAACTTATAAACAAATACAGATACAGCATAAAAGTACCTATCTAGATTGCCATGTTTGGTATGGTGCTAAAATTTATTTTTGCTCATAGTGGATGAACCATGTGAAACCTGTGTATTCAAATTTCTTTGAATATAAAGAAGACTGATAACAGCTTGTAATTAATTGAACCCCAGCTCTACATAATAAGAGTTTAAAATATATATTTTCTTGACAAAATCATCTGTAAATGATTTTTCAAAAGATAACAGAATTTTTGAGTTTTAAATGTGGGGAATAGTAATTTAATAATATATTAGGATTACAAATGCTCATAAAATCAGTATATATTAGTAGTTCTGTGAGCAAAAAGCTAAGACTCTAAATTCTAAATAAAAATATAAATTGTAGCTATACTAGATAGTAATAATAGACATTAAAAACTACCTATTTAATTACTGTTTTTCATTCAAATATGACCCGAAATGAGTTTTCAAGTGATATCTTTTTTTATTTGATTAATATCTGAAAAATTTCCTGTTATATCCAAGTTATAATTGTGGATTAATATTTGAAAAAGATTTAAAGTCATTTAGAAGAAAACTAGTCAGCACATTCTTTTCAGAACCCCATGAATGCTGTAAACGGTTGTTGGCAAAAGTATGCCAAAAAGATGTGGAGGAAAGGTCACTCTACAATTACTTGAATGCCTTTGCCAAGTTTTACTTGAAGTATGAAAATGACTGGGAGAAGGTTGGATGGAAGACTGAAGAATTACTGTATTGGTAAATGTATATTTTTATTTGAGATTTGATTTCCATTTCAAATATACTTTTTCAAAATGTTACAGTGAACTACTCACTACAAGAGACCAAAATTGCTGTATATCCTGTATTTTAAACATATATATACATGTATAGATCAGAATTGATTCATTTTTCAAGCAGAACTAAAAAAAAACAATTAGTTGCTCCTGTACAAAGTGGTAGCAAAACTTGTAGTTTCCAACAAAAAGATAATGATAAGCTGCAAAATTATAAAATTTGTGTATTATTTGAAGTACACTTTCAATTTTTCAAACTTCACATACCTAGGTGATTTTAAAGATCTGATTCACATCATGGCATGGAATTGGTATGATAAAACAAATGTCTAAAAAGTAATCTTCATGTGGTGGCTAGCACCAGTTCAAGTTAAAGTGAGGGTTAGAGATTGCACCATCATAATTACCACTGAGTTAAGGTCTAACTCTGTGATAAATTTACTCCTCACTGGGACTAAAATATTTGTCAATAGATGGATTTGTGGTTTGGTCTATAATTTAAAAATACCAGGATGTTTTGTAGATCTTTGTAGACAACTTTTTCAGACATATGGAGAGACTTGGCAATAAGCACAGCAAAAAATATTTTCAAAATACAACATTCCAAACACAATTCCTAATGTAATACAACATACAATTGATAATAGAAAAGGATAACAGAACTCAAAATACAAGTAATACATGTCAAAATTCATGTCAGTATCAAATCATAAGAAACAACTAACACAGAACCAGATTTTCTTGCAATATTGCTAATACATGTATTCATTCTAAGAAACATCCTTATATTTCAAAGATATCAACACAAAAATTCCAGGTTTATAAACCCAGACTTACACCTTGATGGTGCAAAGCTACTATAATTTCCTAGGGTTACTTGTACCTTCGAGTTGAGTAATGCTCAATTTAAACCCAAAGCAGTGCAAACCACTGATACAGTTGATCTTGATGCATCAAATAAGGAACAAGATAAACCTTTTTCATACTAAGAAAACAGTGTGATTTTAACAAACCAATAGACACATTTTACAGTAAGTAAAAGCCTTGATGATCTTGTGGGTTGCTCAACACATTTCGTCTCTATTATATCTAAACCAATGCTAATGTCTTCTATTTAAATAACTTTGATCTATGGCCATGGCAAAAATAAAAAATACCACATAAAGCCTGCTAGTGGTGGTTTGGCCCAATGACTGCTAAACTTCCATCATGTGGCGACTGAATAAAGGGAGTTCACGGCATGTCCCTGAAGTGCCTCGAAAATTTGGTTATGGAGAGACATGCTCCATATGTATTTATTTTCAAGTAGTATTGACAGATTCTAGATCTTGTAATGTTTAAATAAATTTTTATCATAAACAAATCACCTGCAAATTATAATTACATACCTCATTCAGAAAATATTTGGTATAATGAATGGTCGAGATATTTCCTATATTTGATAATAATTCAAAAGCAATTGATTGCTTATGGGCTAATCTAATCTCTGAACAAACATTTATTGATCAGTGTTGGAAGAAATATTTGGTACCGGATGTAAAATGTAAATAAACGTTATATTTAGATAATATATTTTTCTTCTCTTCAAATACATTGCATTTTCGCTCTATCAATGAAGTTGTTGAATTAACAGAGGCGTGAAAAATGCAATGTCTTTCCCTTTAATTCTACGTCTAGAAAATCACTCTACAGACTAATCTGTTTGTTTTGCAAGGCCATTATCTTAATATTCAACTTGAACCTTGAATTGACATACAGGGAAACCAAATTTGTCTGACGGCTTGAGTTCGATGTGTACGAGAGATTAGCACGAGAAGGGTGTATCAACACATGCTAGAAAGAGATAGAAGACGGCTGATGAGCGAAGGTCATCACCACATTGCCTAGCAACGGTGACGCAGAAGGTCGTTCAATCTGCAACTTTGCCAATATGTTACACCAGAAAATGTTCGCACAGGTTACTTTGCTGCTAAACATAAGAAGGAGGTTAGAACATTTAATTTAATGTTTTGTTTTCATTTTGATTAGGATTATTTCAATTTTGGTGCGACTGTTTTAATTCATTTTAGAATTATCTTTGATTTCCTCCGATGGTGATAAAATCAACACATCCTGAGTTATTGTTACAAATTGCGACAGCGCGCGGTCGGAAAATGTAACAAATACCATTACGCAATACAAATTATAACTGACTGCGTGTATGCAGGTGAAAACCATTTCGAGGCAGGCCGACACACCCCAATGAGCGCTAGATGGGTACTGACCAAAATCGCCCATCTATGATCATAGAGGTGGAAACCTTGGATTGTAATGAACGAGATGCGGTGTTGCCAAGCGAACCAATGATGCAATGTTGCAGAATTTGTAGCGATCCTGAACTTTCATTCCGACCTAAAATGGAGCGCCGTTGGGACCGATCCGGCATCGATCCTGAACAGATTCGTCACAATTCACAATTAAAAAATGTGTACGCTCAAAATAATTATTGTATAATTATTTGGGCGTAGAGAATAAACTAACGCATATTTTCAACATGCATCTTTATTCAAGGAACTGATGTAACTTATTGGCAACGCGGCACATTGCCGCGTCAACGTTGCTAGGCTACGCGATGATGAGCTCCGCTATCCAGCCGGCTTCTCTCTTTCTAACATATGTGTCTATATACACTTCTCTCTCGAACACATTGAACTCAAGCCGTCAGACAAATTTCGTTCATTCTGAGATTGTGGCAGTGTTGTCACATGTTTCTAATGATCTCACTAACATACCGCGGTCATGAAACATATAGGGTGATTACGTATTGCCATTGACTGACATATTCCACCAGAAGATATGCGATCCAGTTGAAAGCCGTGCCTGTGCGAAAAGAAGGCATATGTCGTGGCGCTGCCAACCACTTAAGCTTATAGCTACATACCTGTCAACCACGATCTTCAAGTTGTCACCTCTTAGACTGTTGTCGCAGGTTTTCTTTATGTAACTCTTAAGAGAAAGCAGCAATCAGCCCTATGGGCAAGAAGCATGGTTTTGCTGACAAATCTCAATTAATAAAAAAAAATGGTATGCAGAGTATCACTACAGTGACTGATCTCTAATACTAAATTGATTGTTTATGTTATCACTTATAATTATGGTCCTATCACCAAGTCAGGGTAGCTCATTATTAGATACATATAGTCGGTTTGCTAACACACATTAGGGTATGTTTCGACCCTTTCACTGTATCTAACATTGATCTCGTGGATCTTTTACTTGATCGTAGGGAGCAAACGTAGTATGGTGCGTCGACGATCATTCTCTGGACCTTGTTCTGGAACTTCTGAAGGATGGCAATATTGCTGATGCTTGCTGTGTCTCATATCTAGATGCCATATGTCCAAATTTGTTTCAACAAAGCATTATAGAGTGACAGCTTGTTGCCCAATTGTAGTTTGGATTTCCTACCAGTAATCCAATACATTTCTTTGAATTGGAGACCGTTTATTCCCTTTTTGAGAAAACGTATGCTTGCCATGCAAAGCTTCTGCCTAAATACCTGTAGGTTTCAAGGTAGTTCGCATGATGAGATTGAAGAATTTGTAAATTCATAGTTACTGCTGGACAGATTTTTCTAAATAAGGTCAATGAAAACTCTGTCGACTTACTTTGATTAGCCTCTAGGTGCCATTTCTTTAGCCAGCCCTCAATTTTGAGCAAGTTTCTCTGGAGAGTTTGCGATACTGGACCTTAAAACATTTCCTTGTGGGCTCCTGAACCGATGGGCTTAATGGATGTTTATTCAGTAATTGCTTTATGTAAAAGCACTTATTTGTCATATACGATTTCAAAAGCAAGTAATGATAATACTGGTGGAGCTGTTTTAATTTAAGGCACAGGCCTTTATGCCAAGCTTTGTCAAATGCTTGTGATGTATCGAGAAATGCAGCTGAACAATAGTACCAGGTTTCTGCCAGGGTGTGATATTTCCTTGATAGGATGATGACATGATTAAGAAGGAACAATTTCCCTTAAACAATGATGGAGTCTGTTTTTATTGATTCTAAGGGAATTCCTGCAATCTTATATGGCGTCATGACAGTGATGATGGAAATTTTATATTATCGTCCAAATACAGCATAGGACTGGGCATCTTCTTTGAGAATATATTAAGCAATGATACTACGTAGAACGCCTGCTAGAAAATTTTCGTGGATTGTTTTTAAGCAAATGATGGTTATTTCAAGACGAAATCAACAGAACATTAAAATTTATTATTTTCTGATATCTATGTAATTAGCCTAAGGATACCATTGGTCCATGAGTCTTCCCAGATCAGAACAGTAGGACTGAGATGCATTCGATTGTTGCTCAAGACAGAGAACGATGTCGCCCACATCAACAAGCTTCTGATACCGTTCTTGATAGTAAGGTAAGTTAGTCTAACTTGGGCCAATTATTCATAAAATGATTATAATAAAATGTTTGCCAATATTTCACCCGCCTGTTTTTCTATTTTGATACTAACACTTCACTTTGTCTATTCATTCTTCAAAATATATTTTGCTGAAATTTAAGAGTCTAAAAAATCCTAGAACTCCCGATCCTTTCAGCAGCAAATGTTAACATTTCTAAATAAGCGAAATAAAGATATATCTATAATATGTTCTATAGTTTGATAATCAAAATAGTTCCTTGAACTTTCCTCGAACATTTGCAAATGATCTAACCACGCTCCTTCTTTAACAACTGTTCACATTAAGAATGAAAAATAACGTAGACCCCGATTAAAATTAACTCGCCAGTATAGTAAACATTCAGTTTATTATTAGACTGTAAATAACATTAGATACTCTTTTAAAATGAGTAGTCGATGATGACCTAACAAAAATCTGTATCGCATCGGATATGTTTGTGTATACTAGATACTAGACGTGTCTCAATGGTCAACAACAGAAGTATATTATTTGTTGGCAGCATATCAGAAATCAGCAATTTCTTTTTGAAATTGGCGAATAAACAACTTGAAATGTGACGACGAAAACTTGCACTTTGCAATCCTACTGGGCTTTGGAAAATATTTTATTCAGTTATACACAGGGTGTCGTACAATTTTGTCAAGAACATATGAGGGCAGGTTTAGAACGGTAAAATATGAAAGAGTTGAATGAAAAAACTCCACTATAGTCCCATGGTACCCACGGGTGTTTAGTCCTTAGACATTCGTGGTGGTTCAAATATAAAAAATATAGATTATACAAAACACCAAATAAACGTAAATCAAGGCCTTGAAATAGATATTTCAAGGTTTTTTCCAGAATAAAAAGTAGCCTATGTGCTATGTAGACTATAGTATATCTCTGTACACCAAATTTCATCCAGATCCGTCCTGTCATTTTTGCGTGTTTGAGTAACAATCATTCACACTTTTTTTTTATAATAGATTGATGACTCCGCTAACTTGAATTATTCACGTACTTTTCAATCTGTAAAAATATAAACATAAATTTGTAAATGCTTCGTTCCTATAATACTTTGGCAGTTTACGTTACTTTTTTTGGTACACACAAATATATTATTTTTTCTTAGAGAACATAAACCAGTGGTGTCAGTTTTGAAAAAAAAAATATATTAGTCAGATTGAATCTACCTAAAAACTGCATCTGGATAAATATTTTATTTTATTAACCATTTTATTCAAAAATTGTAATCAAGCTGGGATGAATTTAGCGAAAAACTCCAAGACACTTTTCAAGCAAGATCAGTGAAACTTTTTTGATATTTTTCGTGGCGAATCTGCCATAAATTTTCCTGGCAACATTCTGTAACACGCTATATATTTAGAGATTTTTTTCTTTGGAACTAAATAGTGAATCATCATGACATGTGCGAATGTTTTGATTAAAAGGTTCGGAAGTTCTGGGATCTTTGGGACTTTGTCTTATTTTAACTCTAAAGGAGCAATATTTTTGTTGCAATATTTGGCTATTACAGCATATGGCCCGGCTTATCAGTTATATCTCTGCTATATGTTGGCAAAATTATCTGCAATGTGTAGACACTTTTCAGAATTTCTCATCAGAAATTGTACGCGTCTCGGCAGTTTAATTACACTATATTCAGGGTTGATTTGTTTAAATCATTTGATTTGAATCAATGGTTTATAATCAGTAATTAAATCAAACTTGATTTTTCTCATGAAAGTTCATGGATTACTTGATCAAATCAGCTATATGAAAGAAAAATCTTATTCAAATAGACAGCTTTCATGAATTATTGTAAACTATGTTATTATACTAAACTATAACTGGAGCAAGAAAGTCATCCAACAACTATTATGGTATTCAAAAAGGAACACCAATTTCGCCGCTTTCTCATTTCCCAGCCTATTTCGAAGTGTAAATTGGAACAGACCAAATTTAGAAATAACGCTTTCTATAGATGCAGAGGAAGCCACAGCTGTAAACAGCTGGTTTACTTTTTATTATTATTACTTGTTTGAATAGATCACTCTTAGCTTTAAATTTAATCATTTTGGGTTCCGAAAATGCGCACTGATGACTTTTTCGATCTGCGGTGAGCGTATTGCATCGAACGTCAGCTAGAATGCTGTCAATGCAAAAAATAATAGTTTCATGTTCAAAACCAAAAAATTATGATTTTATCAACCCTGCAGGAATTTCGATAGTTTGTCAATCTAACAACAATATAGAATGTCAAACATGTGTAGCTCTACAGTCGGGCTATACTAAAAATATTGCCCATTTAGAGGATCCATTAGACTTCGGCAAAAGTAGGTTTTTAAAAATTCGCGTTCTAAATTTTTTCCGACCTTTCAAATATAGTGTTTTGAGAAGATAAAAAGACGACTATAACTTCTTTCTATCTTTATTTTCACAATATCTTTGAACGTGTACTGAAGTTTTACGCGAAACCTACATTCTTTTTCAATGTTCAGATATTTTGACTTGGTTTTAAGAATTGATCTTCAAATTAGAAGGACTGACTTGAACATTTGGAATGAGTTGATGCCTTGATGCGTCTGGATATTCAAGCTTTTCAGTTTGTTATAAAAATTCTTTCCTTGTGTTAATTTAGGTCGGTTGATTTGATCTTGGGAAACGACGTAGAACGTATTGAAGCAATGCGTCTGATGAGAAATATCCTGATAATAGCTCCAGCCAAATTTGACATAGCCATGGCGAGATGCATGGTCTCGTTGGCTTTTGATGGAGCCGAGGCCAAGGACAGGATGCTTAGGGTTTGCCTTGCTACACTTTCGGACTTAGGTGAGTCACAAAACAGAATAACCCGATGAAGAGATAGTACCACCAGAGTCCGGTTGACATTTCTCCCTATTCCAATTTCCTTTCAGGTGTACTGAACCCAAAACTGCTCATCATAAGCGGCGGTGTGACAGCTATATCCCGCAATCTGCTGGAATGTCAGACCCCAAAGATAGCCGAATCGCTGTGCGGAGTTCTGTTGCTGTTGCTGGACAAACCGCAGACGAGGCACTATGCAGCTGTTGACTTGCATTGTGCTGCCGCGCCGTTCTGCGATTTCCACTACAAGCACGGCACCAAGGACAAGAATAAGTGAGTCAATTATGTCGTGATCCCATCCTGTAAGCATGGTAATATTCGATCGCTTTAATCGGAGTTACCAAAGCTCCTTACTGTTTACTATGCTTACACTTTCTCCACGTAAGCAGAAAAGTTGGCCCTTTAGAATTGAACCTGTGAAGATTCCGCCTTTTGAAACGGCTTGACTAATCCCTTTACTTTGAAACCTCTAATGGAGGCGTAGAAAGTATAGATTCAATCTACTTGACCCAATTTTTTCAGTAGTTGAAAGATCAAGTGAAAGTATTACTTTCACGTTCTACAATTTATTATCCGGTGCATTGTATATGAAATAGCTAAGAGATTAGCCGCTGTTTTTCAGAAATGCCTAAAGGTGTATTCAAAGGATTTGTCATTGATGAAATGAAATAAAGCAAGCTGTGTATGATGCATTAAAATACTTTTGTATTTGAAAGCCCCAAGATTGCCATCATGTATGTATCATGACATTGTTCGAATGAATTCACTGCGTGGCATGTAGGCACGTCCATATCGTTCAGTTCGGGACAAAACAAAAATATTAATCATCTCTGTATAGCCATTGGTCATGATGGCGTCAGCAATGTTGTTTTTGAAAAAAATACGTAATCCAGGCAATCTATCGAAAATCGGGCTAATTTTTGGGGGAAATTGTGAATGGACAAATAATTTTGCTAAACGTGTGAACAGCCTTACTGAGCGAGAATATGGCGTCATGCCAGGAAAAAATGTTCCGCTTCAATTTCTTACTTGCAAAAAATAGGTTGAGGATAATTTTCTATTTTTCTAACAAGTTATTTTATCGCTAAGGGAATGAACCATAGCTCCTTTTTTAGTCCTGAGACACAGTTTTTTTGAACACCAAAATCGGGCAAATAATTTCCAAGTTTTTGCAATAAAATCACAAAAAATCCGACAATATACTGTTTGCCTTGATCACCTCTATTCGCACGACACTGACATTCAACCCTGTGACGAATATGAGCTATAACACGTTATAAAAACGCAATAAATGTCCAATCATAATATATTAGGTTTTTGTTTTTATTGCAATTTTTTTATTTGTTTCTTTTTTATAAAAATCTGTTCTACAACGCAGGGATGTCTCACGATTGACGGCCGGTACTTACTTTGTAGAGAAGGTAATGCAGTTGCATGATAGGAAAGCAGAATCATCTCACTGTAATTTAAAAAATATTGCTAAATTTAAATTGTTAAAAATTTACAATGCAATGAAAATAAATGGGTTGATTGATCAACCTTTTTCTACAATTATTGTTGTTAAATGGAGCAATTCCATAGCGTAGAGGGTTGTAAATTTTGCATCTTTAGTATAAGTGAAAGACGTTTTATTATTTAGAAATGAATTTAGCAAGGGCGACGCTGCCACAGCCCCAGCGTTATCAAGGTCGTTGACGAGGCGAACGGTAAAATGATATCAGGATGTACAAAAGTTATCCGGATATTGTGCAATATGCACCATATATAGACAAAGATGATTAATCCAGAACGTACGAAAGTCAAACATTTCAGTTTTTTTAATCAACAATATTTTTTTTACTGATATTTGTTATACTTTACGTTGTTATGTCAAGATCCGAGGATATTCGTAGCTGTCGAATAATAATGGTTCTAGAGCAAACGTTGACCTAGATTCTACACATGCTACATATTAAAACTCCATTTATCGAAAAATGCGTCGGAAGTACTGTAGATACTTAACTCCATTTTTTCTTGATGTCCTCTTATACGCGTGCCACTATGCAAAGCAGTATTTGCAACATAATGGCATATACATGTATGCCGGAAATGTTCAACAATCTATTTGAAGATGTAATATGGCACCATTTATTTTTATTAAAGTCGACTATTTCGATTCTTCTTTTAAAATTGCCGGTACATCTATCAGGTGACGTCTAGATATCCTCCTACGTCGATTCATTAGCTGGTCATCGATTTTTATATGTTGACAAATCTATCCTGCTATATCTAATATCCTCCCACTCCTCAAGTGTAGTAAACGTTACCATTTCAAATGAATTTGCGTAGCATTGAACTCATAACTTTAGCAATCTTTTGTTTACCAAATATTTCCTCTCTATAGCGTGGGATATAGGTGCTGCTGCTACCGCGAATGGCGCGGCGCCAAACCGAAAAACAAAACAACATCTAGTCGTCATCCAATGGGCAGCACAGCGGCACGTTAGTCATTTGTTTTTAAGCCTTGGACACGTGCACACTCACACGCGTCGCAGCGTACTCGATCATGTTGTTGTTATTGTAATTATTGATTCGCGGTGAATGGCGCAATGATGCAGCTGAAATAGCATTTTGCACATACCACTGACTATGTGTAATAACAAGTGCATTTTTTTAAAAAATGGCGTCAAGCAAGTTGACTCTGTACTTTCCACGCAACGATGTCATCAGTTGGTAAAGGGTTATGTTCGGTGCAAGTTAGCTGTTCTGAGAAAAAACTAGCGACGAATATGTATAACAAAAAATTGAATGACTCTCCCAATCCCGCGTGGATGACGATATTGACTTTCACAGCATATAGCCCACAACAGCAAGGGAGCGACTGCCGACTGTGACGCATGGCTATTTCTGTGTTTTAAGCGTAAATGTACAGGAATATATATGATGAGTGGAGTATGACTAATGGGTGTGTAGAATTATTGGGCTTGGAAGCGTATAAAAAATATACCAACGTCAAAAAAATGAGATATACCCTCCCCCACCCAATGCAACCTCCAACATCCCAATTTTGTACCTCCACAAAATTTTGTCCAAAAATAGTCCCTGAAATGGCGAAAACCGGAGTTTGAGCGATTTTTATTTTGTTCGTCTTTGTCTTTTTTTCCGCCGCCAATGGACCGATTTTCGAAAACTACAAAGTTTTTTCGTCCTTGGCATAGCAGTAACCTTATGTGAATATTTCATCAAAATCCAAGCGGTACTTTCGAACTTATAGACTGGCCAAAGATTAGCGGACGGATAGACCGACGGTCGTAAGTGACATAGTTTTTCGTGATGTACATGTCAAATAACATCAAAAAATCATAATATCTCATTTTCAAAAAGTTCGCGATTACAATAAAAAGAAAGACAAAATTAGTATCGCGCACGGCACGACCCACTTTATTCAAGCTGATGGTTTTTCTGTAAAATTTAAAACTGATTTATTTTGCATCTAATATTTCTCAATTTTAGCTTTATTTATATTTCAAATCTTTCTATATCATGTGGTTGCAGTATGATTCCATGTATGCATAGTTTTACCTCTCTTATTCTTTAATGTAACGTGGCTTATAATTTTGAAATTGTACTAGCGTTAGACTTCCAGCACTATAAAATGTGTTTAAATACTTATTTTATTGTTTGTTTTAGAAGAGATGAGCGTGAATTGAGATTGAACTGCGGAAGACTAGCATTGCTTACAATCTTGAGGAGTTGGTCGGGCATCTTACATTTCTGTAGTCCAAACGACAGGAGCGGATTCAAAGCTATCGTTGACGTTCTGTACTTAAAACAGCTTGAAGTCCGGGTAAGATGACAGAATTTAACATTCAAATAGAGGATAACCAGGATAATAAGATGACAAACGACTGAGGAAGTAGTTATTACATATAAATATTTTGAAGCGTATTACTAGACTATCAAAGTGTTAATCATTTTTTATTTTGTAATTTAGATGTAAAAGTATGTATCGAAATTTGATTTGATTGACTGTATAGGTGTAATTCCAATATTTTGTTTACAGAAATCAGTTCTGGACCTTTTGTATGATTTACTGGGATTACCTCAACCTGAATGGTCTGATGAATTGTCAGTAGCTCTAAGTGCTGCAGATCCGTGTGAACCTCAGGCGTCTTGGAGATTGAATGAGGGATTCGTTGTAGCTGAAGGAAGGTTTGTTAAAAGATCATACTATTACATTTTGGAACTTTCACTTAAAGTAAAAATGATTTGTTTGAAAAATAAAAATACAGTAGCTACGTGGGTGATTCGAACCCTTGACCTTTTACATTCTAGGCAGACGCTTTACAAGTTTTTCAATGAAGATGGTACCGTATCAACCGGTTCTGAACGAGTCGTCCCAAAGGAATACCGCAGCGCGAATTGTAGGAATCGACTCCGATCTTATTGAAGAAATCGATTCCGATGTTCTCGATTCTGATTACGGAAAATGTGAAAGTGCAACTTTCACAAATTCCAATACTACATTACTTACAGAGGGGTATCAATTAATAACCCTCAACAACCCTTCCACTTGTTTCATGCTACAATGTACCTAACTGCCCAACAACACAATCGGAATATATAATTTGTACCTCCCGTGGTGTGGTTCGTTTCTACGCTCATTAACACCGAAGCTATTTTTTGGAATTGCCGGAATCCGAATCGAAAGAAATCGTGAAGGAATCGATTTCGAGACCGGATTCGAAACCATCGAATCGAATCACTAAGGAACGACTTGATATACCTTGAGTCACCGTGCCTTGGTTATCATAGCGTCTGCATAGAACAGTGGGTTCAATTCCACGATTGTGAGCTTTACTTTGCAACTTTTTTAACCCAGATTTTCAGTTTCCCTCAGACCTGCCCCTCACCAAGGAATCAATGGTCACTTCGCCAGCAGCCAAAATGTTGGCGTCATTTGGCAGATTAATAATGCTCTGCCTGTTTTAGGTCTGTCTTACCGCATTTGGCTGCTGCGACGCCAACGACTGCTGACATGCATTTGGCACTGCTACTGTACTGCTTCCTGGAGAACGGCCTTTTAGCCGCTCTTGCGGAGGTCATCGCCACTAGTGACACCTTCATCTGCGTCAGAGCATCCGTTTTATTAGGTAATATAGCACCAGCAAGTTTCCAACACCTTACGAAATAGTATATATTAGCAATGATTGTCGTATTCTACCTGAAGACAACCAACTATATACTGTGTTCTGGCGTCTAAAAGATATACAGGGTGTTTCAGTTTATTGTTGCATAACTTTAAGATTCGATAGAACTTCTAAAATTAATGCATAAAGTCTATATAAACATTGGTCGAACAATGCGTGGCTTCCGAAATACAGGGTGTTTAAATTTACTTTCTAAAAGTTTTTTTTAAATATTTCGAACAATATTTGATGTATAACAGTGAAAATTGGTATACGAGGGTTTTTTGGTACAACAAAACGAACCATGGGCATAGTTTTACTGTAGCCGCTAGAGGGCGCTCTCTACTGTACCTGTAGTGTATTAAAATGACCGAAAAATTTTTCTTAGTGCAATTTTTTGCTTTTTGAATAAAAAAACTGATTCTTCGCACTTTTCTGCATAAAAAAGCTCTCCTGTGAGTTTTCGTTATAGTTAGCCGTTTTTGAGATAACTCGATTTTTAAGGTTCGATGCATTTTTAATTATTTATGGTAAAATAATATTTTTTTACATTTTCGATTTGGGCATTACAAGTAATTAAGATGATCGTTTAGATTGTGCTTTTAAACACAGCAATAATTCCTAACTCCAAATAAACACGAAAAAACAGAATATTAATTTGTTTAATTTTCCAATATTATTTTAATTAAATTAATTATTTACAACTAAAATGCTATTGGATAGTTAGACAATTCACATCTACGAATGATCGAACGTGGTATAGCATTATTCAAGTAAGGCCTTATTTCATCACATGCATTCCTGATTCTGTCTATTAGCATATCTCTTGTGGTTACGGGAGTCTGGTACACTTTTTCTTTTAGAAATCTCCACACAAAGAAATCTAATGGATTTAGGTCAGGGGATCGTGGAGGCCAGGCGACTGGTCCTCCACGGCCGATCCATCTTTCTGGATAATTTTCGTCCAGCCAGTTTCTAACTATTCTCGAATAATGAGCTGGACAACCATCAAGCTGGAACCAGGCCAATCTTCTTAAATCTAACATAACATCATCCCACATATTTGCATGTTCAGCCTTTAAAAATTCCAAGAAGGACGCAGCATTTAACCTTGCAGGCAAAAGGTAGGGTCCAAATAGTCGCTTACGGTAGATAACACTTGTGGTCGGATCTCTATCAAACTCACGCAGAATCATACGGGTAAATCTGCGCTGACGAACATTTATGTTTTGATCCCTTTGGAGATTCCCAAAACCATTTTCAATTATTTAGAGATGCACTCTTACAAATAGTGAGCGAGTTGGATGTCGTCTGTTTGGAAATCATCGTGCGTATTCTTTGGCTGCTTATGCTGCGTTTCCATTTACAAAGCCATACACAAAATGAATATCCGCTAACTGTTGATTGGAGAATAAAAATGGCATTTTTATAAAACTTAACAAAAAAAAAACAGGTAAAAGAAACTAAATTTCGTGCATTCGCAATTGCAAAAAAACGTTTCAGGTTTCAACAGACAACAAAACTAACTGTCAACTAATTGACGTTTAACCTTATTCTGCTTTCAATTTCAAAAATATTTGCAGGCACAGCCTACTTCTAAAAATTATCGAGATACTGACTTTTTAACGTTATTTTATCATAAATAATTAAAAACGCATCGAACCTTAAAAATCGAAATATCTCAAAAACTATAACTAAAATTCACAAGAGAGCTTTTTTATGTTGAAAAGTACGAAGAATCAGTTTTCTTATTCAAAAAGCAAAAAATTGCACTAAGTAAAAATTTTCGGTCATTTTAATACACTACGGGTACAGTAGAAAGCGCCCTCTAGCGGCTACAGTAAAACTATGCCCATGGTTCGTTTTGTCGTACCAAAAAACCCTTGTATACCAATTTTCACTGTTATACATCAAATATTGTTCGAAATATTTTAAAAAAACTATTTTAGAAAGTAAATAAACACTCTGTATTTCGGAAGCCACGCATTTTTCGACCCATGCTTATATAGACTTTATGCATTAATTTTAAAAGTTCTATCGAATCTTAAAGTTATGCAACAATAAACCGAAACACCCTGTATATCAGGTTCTTAAACCCCTAAGTGGAGCATAGAGCGTCGGTGAAAACGCGACATAGAGTTCTGTTTTGCGACAACGAATTTGCCTTGACTTCTCAGCTCATCCATGATCTATCTTCCCCAAGTTTGAGCTGGGCGTCCTCTTTTCCTCTTTCTCTGGTGACTTCTTCAGTTTATGGCAGCATTTGCCATGCAAGTGTTATTTTTACGAAGTGTGTGGCCTATCCAGCCCCACTTTCTAGACCTACTTTTTATCTCTACCCCCTTCTGTTCGGTCAAGTGCAGCATATCTTCGTTACCGTGGGTACACTCAATATCTCATAGAAGTGTGCTATTCATTTCTTTACTTGGTCATCTTAAGTCATCGCAAGTACTTCTGTCTTGATCTTACAATATTTGATGTATGAAACCATTTTTTGTTAGTAATCTGGTTATTTGGTATAGCTCTCTGGTTCTGTTGTGCAATGCAGATGTTTCTGCTTGTTTAATAATAATAAATATTTATTTCAAAATAACATTGCATGTTACACACTGTTGGGTGAAATATTCGTCACATATTCAACAAGGCAAACAAACATACTAGAGAAACAAATAAAAAAACTAAAACAAAAAGGGCAAACATATAACATATACAGATTTTACATTCTGAGTGCTTCAATAATTGATAAATACCCTTTTTAAATTGTTTTATATCCCCAGCAACCTTTTAATTTCTTGAGGTAACTTATTGTATATTTTAGTACAGCCGAAATGGACATTTTTTCGGTGATCGTGAGATGACGGACTGGATACAGATGATGTATATTTCAATTTTTTTTGTATTATAATCACTTCGCGGGTTACCGATAAAGTTGTCAATGTTTTTAAATGTAAAAATCAGTATTGCGACTGCAGTTAAGATGTTTTTGCTCTTGAATTTTCGTCTGCAAGTGTCTCTACAGAAAATCTTTAGTATGCACCTCAGTACTCGCTTCTGCACTACAAAGATCCTACTGATATGGCTACTACATCCGAAGAAAATGATGTCAAAACGTGCAATAAAGTCATAATTCTCGTAGCATATCATTTTTCGTGTCTTAAGGTACTTATTAGGCATTATAGTGGCAAAAAAAGGATTCAGACATATGAGGCAGTAGCAGAACCAAATACCAAGTATCCTTCTAAATTAATTCATGTGTTCAGCTACCGTCTCACAGGTCAAGCTAGTATCTTTCAGATCCCTTTCTAGATGCCCAAAATTCAGTATATGTTTTGCTATCTTCAGGAAAAATGCGTTTATCAGTGCTTTTAGTCACTAGATCAATCACCTAAGGATAACACAATAATATTCATTTTACACATGTACAAATATTTCAGGTGAAATTTTAAGGCTGATACAGATTCTTCTACCACCCGGTTGTTGTAATATATCTCCTTCGCTACCAACCCTACTGGACTATGCAAGCAAAAGTAAACCACAAGCAATAGCAGCTATTACGGCATTGGAGCAGCTACATATGTAAGCGGAAAGTAATACTATTATAATAATAATAATAATAAGCGTTTATTGCCCAACAGTTTAACACCATTTACAGAGCAAACTACTATAAAAAAAAAACAAAATCACCATGAGGTAGCTTGTGAAGAAAAAAAAAACAATAATAATTCATGTATCAATAACAAAAAATAAATATAGCTACAGCTTAAAAATAAGAAACGTAAGATAAATCAAAAGTGAGCACGCAATTTGCACTTCAATTCACCTATGCTATATAAGAATATGTCACATACATCGGCTATTTTATTCGCATTCACACACATCATAATGACAGGCGCTTTCGACAATAACTTTGTTTGAGCTCTTTGACATAAAAAAGGAACATTATACCTTGATGTTAGTCGTGGTACCAGAAACTGTATTTGTGAAAGTACTGTAGGGCAGTCTATTAGATTATGCAGTAATTTATACAAAAACTATAACTGCTGATTGCTGACGCCGTTGTTCTAAGGATTGAATGCCAAATTTATGAAGAAGGATGTTGTATTCTGTACCTCTAGTAGGATATATGCCATCGATCTTAAAACATGAAAATTTTAAAAATCTCTTTTGAAATTTATCAACAACATCAATATACTGCTTGTAAATCGGACTCCATATCAAAGATCCATATTCAAGCTTAGACCTAACCAAGCTAAAGTATAATGTCTGCAAAGTCAAAACGTCAAAAGATTTACAATTCCTGATAACGAAGCCATAGGTTCGGTAAGCGCTTGAAATGATTTGATTGATATGCTCATTAAAGGTTAGATGTTGATCAAAGTAGATACCTAAGTCTTTCACAGTTTCACTGCGCTCAAGAACAGTTCGATCATGGTATAATTATATACCATGGGGTTGGTTTTCCTTGAAAAAGTTACTACTTTACACTTACTTATATTAAGATGAACATATTTATAATCAAATAGATTGTAACTATGATTATGAACAAAACGTAATTTAATTTTGATGATCATAGTTCGTAGGAAACTAGTTTTTTTTTTCTGTGTTTATAATTATGTCAAATGATAATAGGTTGATGAAAAGAAGGCCGGCTTCATATAGTCTGCACCTGGACTATATAATCAGAAACAGCTACCATAAAAGAATGGAACATAAGCAAGAGAAGAATGTGAGGCATAAAAGTGCGTTGAAGAGCAAAATTCAACAGGTAACCAACAACATAGAACATGTGAGTGCTCACCATTCCATTTTCACGTAACTGAACGAATAGATAACGTATCATAAGTCATAGGTCATTAAACTATATCGCGTCGCATTCAGAATATGTTTTTTGAGTTCGTATGGGAATTTTAACCTTTGCTTTTTCACCATTAACTCCTTACAGGTGTCTCGTCACTCAGAACCGTATTGTGCATATTTGCCTCGTTTACTTGTTATGTAAGAGTGACAGAAAAGCTTTCTGGTATCAAAGTATACTATATAATTCTGACAAGTGTATCTGTCCTTGCATTGAAAACAATATTGTCAATATACAGCCGAGATATAAAGTCGGGCCATATGTTGCAATGTGTTCATGCTGATTCGACTATAGTTGCTACAGTTATATACAAGTGTTGCAATAAAAATTTTGCTGGTTTAGAGCCTCCTTAAGAGCCAAGAGAACGGTATACCTGCAAGGGGTTGATAGAAGAAAACTTGACTTTAGACTTTGGAAATATAATTTGTTACTTGATATTTTTTATACATTACAAAGGTGTATTCCCGAACTAAATTATCTAAATCCAAGATTGTTCAATTTAGTTTTGGTAAAATGTCGGAAATAAAACACCGTATTTTTGCCACGGACATTTACCATTTGGTTATATGAACATGTGACCTAAAAAGTCAGGATACAGGGTATTAAAAAAACAGGTTTTAAAAGTCGAAATAAAAAGTTAGAAAATAATTTTCAAGTATTGGAGAGTTTGTGTTAAAACAATAGAAAGTCAACAATCTTGCTTGATATTAAATGTTATAAATTAAATTTTTATATTGATCTTATTCCAAATTTTGGTCATACTTGATTATTGCAGTAACACAAACTCTACTATACTTGAAAATCGTTTTCTAGTTTTTAGTTCAATTTGCTATTAAAATGTGCTTTTCAGTTTTTTCAAATTATAATTTATTTTCTGAATATTTAGTCTCAAAACGACAACAAAGGAACTTACAATCAAGAGCATCGATTTTTGGTATTTGTTATACTCGTATGTACAGGGCCCGTCAGAAAGAACGCATGTTTTTTAAATGAGTAGTACAGTCAAAATAAGTATGGGAAAAAATATAAAAATACTCAGAAATACATGGCATTTTTTGAGTAAAACAAAATTTACGTTCTAAAAACGCAGGAATCAAGCCTCTCCCGAAATGAGCCCATTGCGTGGGCCAGCATCCGTGCAGGAATTTGGGTTACTTCTCTTCTTATTTCCTCCTTCAAATCGACGAAGGTCCGAGGCTTGCTTTGGTAAACTTTTGATTTCAGGTAGCCCCATAAAAAAAAAACACCATGTTGACAGATACGGGGATAAGGGCCAATAATCATCGTTGGGCCTACTTGCACACCAAGCTGTAACTTTCGGGGGCTGCAGGGGGTGCTCATGCAATTGTTGAGGCTTCACTGGAGACCAATATCGACAATTTTGTTTATTGACGTATCCATGTAAATGAAAATGTGCTCATAAACAACGTCATGTCATTCTTATCCAACTATTCAATCATGAGCTGTGCAAAATTAACACGTGCAGAATCCTGTTGCAACACTTGTTGACAAACTTAGATTTTGTAAGGATGGAACACTAAATCCTTCTTCAAGATGCGACGTACAGAGGACGCGTGGATCCCTAGGGAACTGGCACGCAAACGGACGGAACGATTCGGGCTTTGCAGCGTGTCAACTCTTACCCTGTCTACGTTTTCGGGGGTTCTAACAGTATGGTTTCGCTCTGGCGGTTTTTTCTTCATCACATCACATTACCTGTTGTGTTAAATGCTTCCACCCATCTCAAAATGGTGTTACGGTCTAGTACTGTTTCACGTCGTGGAACACGAAACTCACGTTGCGTTCGAACGACAGACTCGCCATTTTGAAAGTACCGACGTACAGTGAACACACGATTCTCAACGTTCCATACCATCTTGCCAACTGAAACGGCATTCTCCCACTATCCAACACGCCCTTCCCCACCGACACGGCACCAGCCCACTCAATCTAGTACCCATTCGATAAACATGCGTTCTTTCTGACGGACCCTGTAGTTGACAATACAATTAAATGTACTTCCTTGTTTTAAATTTCGAAATATCTAGTTTTTTTTAAAAATTGCCAAATCTTCAAATTATTTTCCAAATTTCCGAATTTTCCACTTATTTTCTAAATTTTCAAATCAAAATTTGTTTCCAAATTTGAAAATTGAGATTTTGTAAAAAAATTTATATTGGATTTTTTGCAAGATTATTGTATTGTCATCGGCCCTTGACGCCTATGCACATTTTCAAGTTAATCAGACTTGTTGAAATTGGTGAATATTAGGTTGAAATATTCTTACATACATACATACATACAGGTCAAGCTAAAACACACGTGTTAAAATGGTTTTTTATAGAGGAAGAATAATAAAAAACTGTCACAAAAAGTCGAAGATAGGTATGTAAGAACAGAACAACACTCCCTTGCAACAATCTAAGTTTATTTGACTATATTCTAATAATTTTTCGACATGTAATGAAGTTAGTTTTATTTTTTCCTTGAAAACGAAGTAAGATATGAAAAGATACCAGGAGACAAAAAAAATGTATCCTTAGCAGCTTAATCCGAAACGAATATATACTTTTTAAAATAGTCTGTGGCGTACATTATCTTCATCAAAATCATTCTGAGACTCCACTGAAATTCATAATCACCTGTTAATTATTGCTAATTTACAATGACCAATCCAACGTAATCAGTACAAGGATCTTTGAAATATTGATAAAAGACCAACTTTTTTAAACTTTGACACCCTGTGTCTTGAAAACATTTTCTAGATACATGTTTGTATGAACTTGTTTTACTAAAATTTGACACAAGAATGCGCCCTTATAAATATACAGCTTATCATTAAGTAACACCCTGGTTCAAATTATTTTTTAGTTGGTGTTGAAAGACGGGGAGGATCCAGTGAAAGAAACAGGAGTTTTAGCAAGCAATGACGCATTTACTTGGGACTGGAATTTGATTAATTTACTTCTGAAGGTTTGTTTAGTTAGAGATTTTAAAAGTATACTGTGATAATCTTTTTTTTTTTGTTTTAGGCTGAAAATAATTCTAAAATAGATTTTACAGACTCTTCTCATCGTACATTTGTTAAGAAACTGATAGAATTTTATATGCCATCTAAGAATAAATATTCCCATATGGACCTGGGTACCTCAAAATCTAGTATTATCTACACGACTGCAGGTACTTATTTTATGAAAAAATGGTTTATTAAATATCTGGATTGAGAAGTAAGCCATTATTGGTCAGGCAGTTTATATACTGATGCATATGGCGCTGAGAGGTATAATGTGTCAAATCAATAATGGCATTTTTTCACTACTAACACAGTTCGTAGTCATTTCACAAGGGAGGGGGTGCTAACAGAAGCTCATTGCCTGAAGCTCTTACAAACTATAGGACTTTGTTGTCTGGTTGAATCAAACCATAAAAACCCTGTCATGGTACGTGCACAAAACGGCATCAAGTAGGTTGATTTTGCAGTGACTAAGCAAGGCTGTCATCAGCTCCTAAAAGATTATGTTCATCACAAGTTGGCTCCTCTGACAAAAAAGCTAGCAACGAACATGCACAACAAAAAAATTGCATGCATCAAACAGGGTCATACACTTAAAATTTGCATATTTAGCATCCTTGAATGTACAATTTTGGGGCTCTTTAGGATCTGGGTTCCTGAGAAAATATGGTACCCATCACGCTTCAAAAAGTTATGGAGACACGTACGCTGTCGCTCAAAGGTATCTTTTGTCGATGTATGACTCAATCCCTGCCCTTGAAAAAAAATTAAAAAAAATGCCTACGTGCGCACATGAACGAAGCTATGTATACATATGACGTTACTGGCGATCAACGGTCCACACCTAGTCGAGCAGCGGAGGCCGACTGATACACACATACATTGACAGTACCGCGAAACATATGATCGATACCCGAAGGTCGGAAATATTTCTCCGTGATTCTAAAGAATAAATTTAAGTGGAAATTTATGATGAGTGAAATATGTCTAATAGGTGTGTAGAATTACCGCGGCTGGAGGCCTATAAGCATACGCCAAAAAATTGAGATGCACCCTCCCCCACTGCCATAAAACCCCTCGCAACCATCTTTTTACCTCAGGATGCTCTGAAACGTCAAAACGAACTTTGAGCGATTCCTGATTTCTTACCTGTTTAGCCACTAGCTGTATCGCCACTGGAACGATTTAAAAAAAACTGTAAAGCTTTCTCGTTCTTCGTAAAGTATTAACTCTACGTGAAAATTTCATTAAAATTTCGGAATTATAGCGTGGTCAATGATATTAGCGGACATACAAACTGACGGACCATAGGAAATGGGTGACATTTTTGTTCGTTATGTACATGTCACATTACATCAGAAAAACCTGATTTTCGAAATTTTTTGAGACCACAATACTTTCTCGTAAGAGTCGTAGATGCCCGAAACGACGTACAATAAACAGGAATAAAAAAATATGTGTGGTTTGATTCGGCCAAATAATGTACACCTATGAGCATGAAAACCAGAGATTATTTTTTTCAAACCATCTTTTTTTTACAGGTATAGAACTAATCAAATTTCTGGTAGAATTAAAAGACACAGACTACAGTGGTCTGAGACCGCGCTTGATGGGTGCAATGCTGGCCATGGACCTTTTCCAGGATATCTTAAACAATATTGAGGCTGTGATGACCAGCAGGAGTGTACATGATTGTTTGTTCAGCCCCCAGCACATGGTCAGCACGCAGTGCCAAAGCTATTTCTTGTTCATTGGACAATTTGCGAGGAATGTTAGGGGATTGAAGATGCTGGAGGGGATCAATATGTTCCAAAAGTGAGTCAAATTCCTTTTGTTCCTTCGATTTAACTTTAAAATTGAAGCACACTTTCAGCATGTTAAAACATGGAAAAAATGTATTGGTCTGGAAATGCCACGTTTCCATAATACTGGGTGTTTGAAATTGACTGTATTTGATGATTCACCTTACATTTCTCGACACCAGAGCTTTGATACACATAAATGTATTTTCAAATGTATAACATTGTTTTCTAAAACACTTACATCAGAAATGTTTGTGTTGGCAGTTTTATTTGTTTAGTGTAAAAATATACGTCACTAGTTTTCGCAAGAAATCATCAAAATGAAGTCAGATTGATTCTACTTAAAATCTGCCTCTTGGAGTTTTTCCTTCAGATGCATTGTTTTCCAGATAAATTATTTTATAAGACAGTACATCAATCTGTGTATTAAAAAATAGTCTCCGAGGCTGCTCCAACATAACTAAAATCTCTAATAGTCATTGTACAAGCAAAGTCAAAGTATTCTGTGAGATACATTCCATAGAGAGAGAGATATGAAATGAGCTGCCGTAGCGGCATCTATGAGAATTTCTGCTTTCCACAATAATTAGAAATCCAGAAGGTTAGTGTGTTATAGATGATGCTGTAGCCAACAATAACTCAATGACCATATCATTGGATACTGCGCCATCTATGAGACATTAACCTGTTCAATATAGATTTCTAATTATTGCGGAGAGGAGAAAAAACGCTGTGACAAATTCTCATAAATGGTATTTCATCTCGCATACTTTTTTGCACGCTGAAATTCAGTATTAGGTTGGCTATCTTCAGGGGGAATGCGTTAAATCAATGCTTTTATGGATTATTATCAAGAAAATTGAAGTGGAAAAAAAAAGTTTACAATAACATGGAAAAGGTAGAATACGTTATTTGATGGTGACACCCTGTATTTATTGTAGATTAAAACAACTAGCAACGACTACAAATCACGACTGTTACGTGAAGCTGATAATTTCCTCGATGGAGTACATCTTTCCTGGACCCTGTAGAGATATCTTAGAGGCAGTTTTAACATGTAACTCTGACAGTTCGAGATTGTATGCCACACAGTTCCTACACGTACTATTAAGAGCTAGAAATCCACTGTTTTCAACTTGGGCGATTCAGTTGCTTGTTAATCAGTTGAGCGATAAGTCGAGGTAAGTAATTCTTCCAAATTTTAACATCCTCAGTAAAAGTTTAGTGAATCTGCATTTCCCATGCAACGCTGTCATCCATACTAATATTATAAAGGAGAAAGTGTGAATGTTTGTTAATCAGTGACGCCAAATTGATGAACGGATCTGTGTTCATCATTTAAAGCAGTGTCGGATTTAGAGGAGGGCGCGGGGGGCGCGCGCCGTCCCTAGACGTCTGACACTTGCTTTTGTAATCTAACACCATTTTGTGTTGGTTTCTGACACATCATGGCGGCAGAGGCATACTACTGTAAGTTATAGCTATAGGAACTGAACATTGCGAATTTTTTTGGTATCCTTTGGTATTCCAAACGCGGTACCTCTCCAACACTTACGATTACAGCCCAATTCTTACGATATATACGAGTATTGTGACTTGTGACAGATCTAAGTCTTATGTTCAGCTTAAGATAATTGACATTCCATTTTTGGGAAGAAATATCGATTGAACTTTGTGTAAATTTAATAATTTTAAATGGATCCAGATCTCCAAATGGTAAGTTTGATATTTGCCTTGTGTAGCTAGAAAAATGTTTAGACACTTTGTCAAGGAGGAGTAGACATGTTTACTTATGTGGTGATTGTAATATAAACTTCTTCTCTGACAGTCATGACGCATATTTTAGAAAGTTTAACGACCTTCACCAGCTTCTTTTATATGATTAAATGCCCCGGCAAATTGTGAACATGTTTTGTCATTGTTTTCTCGTCATCAAATAGTTTTTTCGGTATGTAGCATATTATCAAATCCGATGGAAGTCAGTGATATAGGTTTTTCAGGATGTACATGTCATATAACAGCCAAAAACATAATATCTCATTTTCGAAATTTTTCGCTATCACATCCTCGCCAGTAGGAAGTAAAAATTAAATTTAATGATTTGAACGCAGTGGCAGGCAGAATACAAAAACTTGACTTAGAAATTCGCAAATAATTTCAACGATCTGGTTTATAAACAAATTCCTCAATTAAGCGTCAATTATTTAGTGGCGAGAAATATAGCCGCACGTTTTTCAGTCATGTCATTCAAAACGCGACTATGTGGCAACATAGAATAAAGCTCCGCTAACAAATTGACAAAATATGGCTTTCTGATATTTATTTCAAATAATTCGATACGAATATGATTACATCAGTTTCGCATTCATTCTTTCGGATAAGGTTCGTAGATTCAAATTTTTTAAATTGCAAATGGAGCTTGAGTCCCGAAGGTGTTTTTTTTTCGTTTTTTATACTAGGTTACTTTTTTATAGGTCGGTGGTTTTATCGGCGTTATCTACTCTACATGAAGCCTGTGAGTTGCCAGACTGTTTAGAAGCTTTGATAAACATAAACCCCGACTTGGAGAAGTTAGGTGAAAAAGGAAGTATGCTTTTTGTTAGATTTCTGTCTACTGAAAGCGGTTACAACAAAATTATTCATGATTCGAGTAAGGTAAGTTTTCTATGGAACACACTCAGAGAATTGATCCGATAATATTCTTAATCGCTCTCAAATGGGTGTTTGCAATCTTCGATTATTTTTTATGTCAGCTAGAAGTATATGTATCATACATGTTATTAGCTAGAGTTACCTTTTAACTAGAAATGGTGAATCTGGCTCTTGTAGCATTTTCGTCGTCGGCAATGAAAAATTAACTTCAACTCTTTCTATTACAAGGACAAAATAATCTCCGAACTGAAACGTTGGGACGAGCACCTGATCTACCGATACGTAAAAGTGGTGGAAACTGACCTGTCTGACGCACTTACCCTTCATCAACGTAACGAAGAGGGTAGATACGATAAGAGGGTGAGTAATCTGCGGAGTTCCAGCAAAAGGGACGTTTTTCTACCGCCACACATCTACGGACAGCTGAATCAACATATTGAAGGATATGAATTGTTGATATGCTGCGGGAGAACGGAGAAAATGATCGAGGTGAGACTTATTTTATAAATTTCTTTTATTTTGTTCAGTTGGTAACACAGCCAGAGACGACATCGAGAACCAGTTTCCCTTGTATGAATTTAGGTTCGGCACCTGTGTCACGTAACTGTTATTATTCTTGCTGTCATATTTAAATTATGTCAGATTGCGATTTCTGCAAAAGTCGACTATATACTATATGTCAGTGTTATGTTTTAACTGTGACACTGCTCCAGATATGGCAATTGCTTTGCTGATTCTATTGAACCATTGCAGACATCATATATCACTCGCATATTGGAATCAATGATCAAATAGTTGAGATCTTCATGCTTGATGGTGTTTCTCCAGTGAGATTTAGTTCCAAAAGCAACCCACAAACCATGACAGCGAAATGCAGGTTCTAGTACACGGTTAACCCGTTGTAGGTCGGGGCGACCAAAGCAGTATCAGTAGTTTTTTATTGACGAGCAGACCTTTACTATATCGTCAGAATCGACGGCATTAAGCGGTCATAGTGATGACTCAACTGTCGTCGCGAACTGGTACCTTCACAGTTTAGTTCACTTTTTATTTAGCTCTTTGAATACAGGCTTATTTATATGTGTATGATGTACGTGTACAAATGGTGCTATAAAAGTTTTGCAATACAGCTTAATTTATTGACTTCATTGAAAGTAATTTCCACCACATTCATCCGCCATCCGCCAAAACGAGTCCTTAAACGAGCTCTGACAAGTTTCACCCGGAGTGCGGCACACTGGTTGTTTCACGTACTCAGAAGGTCCTCATCGCTAGGTAACCGTTTTCCTGTTAACTTCATTTTCACATACGGAAACAGTGCAAAGTTGCAGGGAGGGTACTCAATAAGTTGGAGGTGGAGCGTTATCATGGTGAAGGTATCAAGTGCCGATTCCCGACTTTGGCAGCATGTTTTTCATAGACTCTGTGACTTTAGGCAGGCTCTGTTCCATGTACCGCTTAGATGTGACTGTCTTCTGTGTGTCCAAAACGATACGCTCCACAACCCCTCGATTTGAAAAATACAGCTATCATTTTTTTCTTAACAGATGGGGATTTTCTGACAGCTACGGGTGTGTCCTCATCATCAAACACACAAACTTTGTTTTGAGCATTGGTGGGCACAACGTAATAATAGAGCCAAGTCTCGTCACCTGTTACGATGCTATTCACATACCGAGATTGCCCCTCATCAAACATTTTCAGCATCTTTCGGCACCTGGTCGTCTTTTGCTCTTCCGTCAGACTGTACGGTAACCCAGAGAGAACAAATGTGTAAAGTCTCCTCTATCTGTTGGTATGTCACTCCCCGATTTTCGTCAAGCATTTTCCTCACTGCAATAATGTTTTCCTCTGTTACTGACGTTCGCGGATTTCCTTCCCTCTCAGCGTCCTCCAGAATTATCTGTACCACCTAAATATAGTCGTACGATGAGCACAATAATTCTTTCATGCAAGCGTCATTTCTTCTATACATTGGTCTATGCTTAAACCACGCGTAAAGTTATACCGTAAAACTGCCCTTATCTCACTACATTACTACGAATGAACAACTAAATCATCAAACGTGCTTCTGGCGGCTACTATGCACTCATGGACATGTCTCAACATACAGTAACATGCAGCCTCCTGCGTCCGTTTGTTAAATCTTGTATAGTATCCTTGTATAACATGAAATGTCCAAATCGTCCATTCAAAATAAGATACATCCCTAAAGTACACACAGCAACACTCACAGTTTAAAAGCAGGCATCATGAAACAGATAATATAAAATAATATGCATCAACATTTAAAAGGTCTCTTCCAAAAATTCCTGGTGGTTGTAGGATGCCTTACTAGACAGGGTGTCCCATTTTAATCTTTTTAGATAAATATTGCGCATTCTCGAAAAAAGTTTCAAACAAAAATTGTAGGGTTTCGAGGGGGCAAAATAAAAATGACCTTGGTCACGACCTTCAAGGTCATATAAGGGTCAATTGAATGTAGTGAAAAGAGGAGAAAATTTTACGACCGAATATGACCATCGCTATGACCTTGACTATTTCCTTTATGACAATTTCAAGGTCAAATCAAGAAATTGAAAAGAACTTGCTGTAGCAAAAATATTCGACAGCACAGGTGAGAGGTTTGTGTTGATTACCCAAAGGTGACTTTGGCCATGACCTTTCCCATTACCTTCAAGGTCATGTCAAAATTCTCCAAGGAAACCTCCTTTTATGCTGGAAACGAAAAAAATCAACTTTTACGTGACCTTGACCTCAACTACAGTCGAACGTGAAATTTACTGCTTTTTCCATTTCCAGTGTAAAAATAAGAGGTTTTCTTTGGAAATTTTGGCTTGACCTTCAAGGTCACATTTGGGTGATCCTCACAAACCTCACAACTGTGCTGTCGAACATCTTTGTGTGTTGTCAACGTCCTGATTAGACCTTGAAATGGCCTCGAAGGAAATAATTAAGGTCATGATGATTGTCATATCTGGATGTATAATTTCCCCCTCTGTTCATTTCCGATGTAAAAAAGGGAGGGTTCTGTTTGAAAATGTTCACTTGGCCTTGAAGATCGTGGTCAAGGTTACCATCATTTTGCCCCCCTCTTTCGGAACCCTACAAGTTATTTTTTTCCTAGGATGCGTTGTTTTCAAACGATTCAGGTGGAGAAAACCATGTATGTGTTAATTTTGTTTTCTTATAAATGCATATTCTTAGTGTCTTTAATGATTTGTGGGCTTGTAGTTCTACTAGATAGCTGCTATTCACTCTCGCAGTGTCGTATTTCGTGGTTTGTAGTAGTTTAGGCAAATATCAGCAAAACGGCCGCTGTGGTATTTCTCTATTTGGGCTATCTGAGCAGTACAGTAACTTTTTACAATCGCAACTGTCAGATTATAGTTTAAATAATTTAATCCGTCGTTTATCCATTTTGTGTCCAAACTTACATTTCCAATGACTCTAAGATTTTTTTGTAATTTCTAGGTTATCAAAAGTGCCAAATGTACAACTGACGAACAGATCCTCCATTTGAAGGCCTGCATCTGGGCAGTATCTCACTTGGGAACCTCGAATAGGGGCTTTGAATACCTCACCTCCTACGGGATCGTTGATAACATAATCCTGCTGGCCAAAAAATGTCCTGTGTACTCCATCAGAGCTACGGCGTTTTACGCCCTGGGGCTGCTAGGTACTACGCCTATTGGGGCGGACGAGCTTAGTAGAAAAGGATGGTTGTGTACCAGACATGACAGGTAACTTTCTCTCTATTACTTATTTTATGTGTCATCAATTTGGGGTTGACAATTTGCTGTTAGAGAGGTTCCTAGAGATACGTTGTTTGGATAATGCGTATGATGACGCGGCTACTATTTAATAGTAATTCAGAATTACGAATGAAGCAGCTCACTCCTCTCCAAACTAAATAAAACAATCACAAGACACCGAATGTGGACAAAGTTAAAATTTGTGATCTAAAAATTGCCGCATCGTATAAGGCTCCAATTCTGACGATTTTCCCTATGGTATTTTTAAAAATATCATTTTTGACCCTAATGTGAACCGGTAATTCATTTGAAAAAATTATACACGTGTAAGTCGTGGCCTTTCCGTTGCAGTATGTCTGTGTCGTAAGGTAAGTAATTGAGACCACTGACCTTCAAGTTTTTTATATGCGCTGAATTGTTCTCTGTTTCTAAACAAGAACAGGATATACTCAGAAATATAGCTAACGTGGCACAGTGAGAATACTCATATCTTTGAAACTTCCTCTGGAAGTGTCTGTTTCACAGAGATAGCATACATAGAGCACACTGATCTTTTTTGTGTTCTAAAAGCCCTGGCAGAGTCACTGCTGCTTCCCCAAAATATATTATTCCATATCTACATTCTTACTTTTATTTTGTTATTTAGCGCTGCCATTCATGTGTTAAATTATATTAGGTGTGCGCGACGCATAATGCATCGAAATAAATAAAATATTTATACTATTTACTTTCTTACCGTGATGATCAGTGTGTTAAGGGATATCACTGAACTTTTTTATTTTACAGGCACGACTATTGGCCGATAATAAAAGAGGAAATCCAAGATTCATTCTATACAAATTCTAGCGTTTCAACATCTGAAGACGTCATTTCTCTGGACAATCCTTTTGTAGGAGAGTTCGAGAATTTAGAAGATGATGATGACGATGATGTGGATCCAGAAGAAAGTCAGGATGCTGTTAGTTCTCCTATTTATTCACCAGGTACACTACCCATTTTAATCATTTGATAAAGTACATGTTAATGTGCAACTAAATATTTACCGTGTTTAATCGAATAACATAAATTACTTAACGATACGTGAACACACGCATGAGCGCCCATTAGGGGACAGGGGGCAATGCCTCCTGACTTTCACTTGGGAACTAAAATATGCCTAATAAGGAACCCGTTTCTTAAGCAATGAGTGTCGTGTGTGTATTTTTTTTCAATACATCCGCGAAAATTACCTTGCTAGAACATGCTATTTTTATTTAATAAAATTTTAGTATACTCAGTACTACTTGCACTTTTAAGACAAATCTAGAGACACCTCGTGTGATTGTCAGGTCATTGACAGATGTAAATTGGTGCCGGAAGGGCACAATATAGTTTTTAACAAAACACTTGCAGTTCTGTTAATGTAATTTCGTCCTCGCTCTCGCCTAAGGATAAAATTGTGTAAAGTACAGGGTGATTCACGAGTCGTGACCAAAAATAAAACATCATACGCAGCACCGCATTTTCAAGGGGGTCTTCTATGTAAAATTTTTTCCTCGATGGCTTCATTAAAACGATACGGGGTGTTGAAGTTGAGAACTAAAAAACATTTTTTTAATATCTTCAAAACCGTCAACTGGAATGAACTAAAATTTGGTATGCGGATTTACCTACGAATTACGTTTAAACGCAAACTCATACTTTGTAGCAAATTGAAGGTAAAAAAAAAACAGTGGCTTACTATTTTTATTTGGAAAAATAATGCCACAAATGCCCTGTATGTCCGCCACTGGTGCACGTTAATTTTAAGTAGAGACTTTCAAATGAGGAAAATTCGTAGATAAATCCACATATCAAATTTTAGTTCATTCTAGCTGACGGTTTTGAAGATATTAGAAAAAATTGTTTTTTATTTTTAAATTTCAACACCCAGTATCTTTTCAATGAAGCCCTCGAGGAAAAAATGTTACATAGAAGACCCCCCCTTAAATTGCGGTCCTGTGTATGATGTTTCATTTTTTTCACGACTTGTGAATCACCCTGTATATTCCATTTTTTCTTAAGCGACATAACATATCTCAAGTTTTGTCTTTCATTGCTCAAAATTGCGCTTTTTAGTATCTCTACCAATGGGAATGCATTAGAATACATCTTCGCCAGAAGAGCTCATCACTGATGGATTCCATCACAAGGCTAATAGCCGTCTCAAAGGGTTAATGTAATCTTTATATTCTTCTAGAATCCCGTAAGCTGCGTCAATCAACACTACCTCCCAATAGGAGACCGCCTGCCCACAAACGGTCCCTTTCAGAATCTAAAACCTTTGACACCAGCAATGGCTATGATGACGATAATAGACTGATAATAATGGGTAGGCATCGAAATAGTTCGATGACAGAATCTACTACGTCGGGAGTAAGTTCGTGTGACTCATTGGCCAACAAACATGGAACGTGGTAAGTTGAAACTCATTACATTTAGCTGCAGTGTAGCTTTAACGTTACATAAGAAGATAGCACATTAATCGTACTTTTTTTTTTTAGTGTGAACTACTCCAAAACGTTGAGTCCTATACCAAGTTCCTCTAGTTTAAGTACACTACAACTACCACCTACACAGATACGCAGAGTCTCACATAGAATATCTTCGAATAGTAAGTTCTAAAATATTTTTAATGCATTTTCAATGCATTGTAAGAAACTATATAAAAATATCCTTGTTTATATGCATTTTAGGTACCACAAATTCAGACATTTCATCTTCATCGCAAACTGGTAGTGCCTCAAATGAGCTCAGCATGCAAAATATGGTTGGTTACAATACTTTGAAATGGCTAAGGTGGAGAGAAGCCTTCAATCTGGATAAGCCCAACTATGAAGAGGATTACCTGTTCAAAACTACCCTTCACTTAGCGTAAGTACTAGTCGTACTTAGATCCTAAGCTTACTTCAAGTAAAGTTCCTATACAGGGTGTTTCAAATTCCGTGCTCACAATTGGGAGCTCGAAACGGAGATACGAAGTTGGTTAAATTGGGGCGCATTTCGGTAACTAAGAAAACGGCACTTGAAAAGCTTTCACACTGTATCAAAGAACTGAGCATATGAAACCTATGTATATCTGTATAGCCAGCTTTAAAAACAATAGTTTCCCATAGTAGCTTTTACCCCTTATTTCAACCACTTAAGTCCAATTGTCACAACCAAAGGTAGGCTATGTCCGTCTCTAAGGCCCGTATCGTCAGTCGTTCCTACAATTGTAGGGCGCCTTTATGGCCTCCTTGATTGTCATAGTTTTCTACTTCTCCGTGTCAGCGCTCTATTTTGAGGTTATGTCACAAATATCAATTTGCATCAAATTGTGCTTGGTTTTGAGTTATATCATGTTTTATCAGCCTGAAATTTCCTACAATTTAAAAGGAAAACAAATCTTCACAATAGGAGAGCGCTGACGCTGACACGGGACAAGTGTAATCTAGAAATTTTTGAAGGAAGCTGCAACGTTGTCGAGGCTTTTATTTACCCTACAAGGTTTCTATCAGTTACATAAAATACTACTGTTTCCAATATTTTCATTACTATCCTCAGATAATATGAGAAAGTTTTAGCATTATGTTGTTCTTAGTATCGTAGTATCACTTACCGTTTCCGTTTTGAGAGTCAAATTTGAAACACGCTCTATATTCTTTGTAACATTGCCTTCTATATCCCTAATCGATTGTGTTGAGACGTGAGCATAGTTACAGTGAAAAGTAACTATAAAAATTAATATTTTTTACAGGCCTACGACTCCAACGTTAATAGATGACTTTCAAATAGTAGACACCAGTGTGAGTACGGCTTTTGGTGTGGCGAAATTTGATGTGGAGTCCACTACTCCAGCCAGATGTGATCGTAGATATATGGGAATCTGTTTACCTAAGGTACAAGTACATATTATTTTGCATTGCCTACTCTGGTTCACGAATTAAGCCAAACATTCAAAAACACCTAAACCCAAAGTTCTTTGAATTTGGCATATGCTTAACTCAATTTTAAAAAATCCGATTTTTTTGACAAACTATTTCTATTGTAATTTCAGGTCCTTTTGGATTTGTTTCCACCTCAAGAAGAGATTCTTAGGGAACCGAAGGTATTTCCAGAGAGTTTGTCAACTTCAGAATGTGAAGGTATTGATCCCGAAGGGGAATCGATAAAGTCGAAAAGCTGGAGACATTGGAAGAGGTACTGCTTCTATTGTAGCAGGCTGGATGGCGAAGGGGACGGTAATAAAGACGAGAGGATTACAGGTAAGCTTTTACTTGTACTCAAATTCAAATTGGTTACATAAGAAAATAGAAGTAATACATAACAATAATAAAATAATTCCAAACCATATGGTGCATCATCCTGTTTGTTATTCTTACAGTTTCTCAGTTTTGATTTAAAAATATTCGGACTATTTAGTCGTTTTATATCTGAATGTAATTCGTTGCAACCCACATTTGCGCTATACAAAAAAAAAATTCGCAGTAAAATTGTATTATGAATGATTTGCTTACTGTATAGAGTTAAACTCTTAAAGTATCATCAGCACACATTTGGATTTCGCAAGTTTATAGTATACTGGGCAAATCATTTATATCCAAAGGGTACTATAAAAGTTTTGCAATACAGCTTTATTTATTGACTTAGTTCAGTCATTTCCACCACATTCAATGCACTTCTCCAGATTCTGTGACTTTAGGCAGGCACTGTTCCGTGTACCACAATAAACTGCTGGTGTATGAAGGTGTAAGGTCAAGCATTTTCCTCACAGCAGTAATGTTTTCCTCTGTTACTGGCGTTCGCGGCCTTCCTTCCCTCTCAGCGTCCTCCAGAGTGAAATTGCCCCTTTGTAATTCTCCGTACCACCTGAATATAGTCGTACGATGAGGGCAATCATTCTTTAATGCAAACGTCATTTCTTCTAAGCACTGGTCTATGCTTAAACCAGGCGTAAAGTTATACCTAAAACTGCCCTTATCTCACTACGTGACCATATTCCGCACTTTACACTGTCAATACGAATGAACAACTGAATCAACAGACGTGCTGCTGGCGGCTACTATGCACTCATGGACATGTCTCAACATGCACCCTCCTGCGTCCGTTTGTTAAGTCATATTGCAAAACTTTTATTCCTTTGTATAAGATGAAAAGAAGTGGTTTCATTATACAACCCTGCGAAACTCCGGAATCATTTCCCATATTTGATGAAATAACGTTAACTTGCATCCTGTTGGTCAGATAATCTGAAAACTATGTCAATACCTTTCCAGATACATCATATGTTTCCATTTTACGTAACAGTATGGCCCTTTCTATTGTCTCAAATGCTCTCTTCAAGTGGAATACAGCTATCACCACCTCATTAGTATCTATAACTCTTCTCCAGTTTTCAGTTTACTAGTCGTAGGACCGTTTCTGTAATAAACGCATTCCAAAAATAAAACTGAAGACACCATTTCAAGCTGGTTCAATCTACTTTTTCAGCATGTCAAACTGACTCAACAGATTTCTTTCAGACTACCACTCCTTCTTTTAGCATATTTAGATACATTTTGTTTTCTGAGATTTTACTAATCGAAATGTTTTTACGTAATGTATTCAATGATCTCATTTTTCCCAGATGAATCAAAATTGGAGGTATTGAAGAACGTGGAAAGGATAGCGAATCCAATTTCAAATAAATACGTGAGGGCGCATCTCATACGCTTCAAACAAAAAGAACCGGACACTTTCAGGGATATCTGCATATATTCTGAAGTATGCAAGGTAAGGTATTTGTGGAAAAGCAAGTTTGCACATACGGGCTCTGTAAATTAAGTGATACGACTGGCAACTTAGCCTTCGATCTGGCAACACTGGAGGTGTCGGGATTGGAGCGGAGCGGAGAAAGGGGGATATGTATGTACATCAGTACAAGTTTGAACTAGCTTGAGTCATTTTTTCTATTGTATTCTAAAAATGAGTGACATCAATTTCGAGCAACGGTGTACTATCACGTTTTGCTCCAGACTTAGCACACGGCAATGGAAACTCTTGCTGAACTTCAGCAGCCATACAGAGATAGTGTTTTGTCAAGAGCCCAGGTTTCTCGGTGGTTTAAGGCATTTTCAGAAGAATAAACGAGTTTTTGGCCTGTAAAAACATTGAGCCTTATTCATAAAAGAGAAGCATATCCTCGGAAGCACAAGGTAAAAGTATAAGGTCTTGCTTCGGAGAAAAAGGTAAAAGTATAAGCATATCCTTGTTTTTATATTCATAATGATTACCTTATACTCGCGAGGATATCCTCCTAGAAGAAGTAAAAGGTTGACTGGCGTTTGTATCTTGAACGACATGTCCTGACTTGTTCCAGCTTGTAGTTGACGTGGGAGTTCGTTCACTCAGCATCACTGACAGTTGTACTCCAGAGCTTACACAGACCGTTCCGTATTTTTACTGGATTCAGTTTTTTATCAAATTAATAAGCATGTCATCCTCAAGTGATACGGAAACTATAGAAAATAATGGCAACGACCTGCAGTTCATCGCAGATGAAATTGCCATTGCTCCCATTATTTTGCAAAAAGTCATAAGTTCCAAAAATAAAAATGAGAAAGGACGATGCCTTGAAGAAGATGTTGAAAAAATACGAATCAACATTCGGTAAACCATTATATACTTATTAAAAAAAATCAACAACAAGAAATCAAGATTGCAGAAAAAACAGACTATTTATTATAATGTTCAAGTTTCTTCTTATTTGTTGACCTAGTTGGCGGAGAGGAAGTACGTCATTCTCATGATTTTCTTCATCTTCATCTGGGTGTTGTTCAACTAACTCAAAGTCAGGATCGCCCAAGCTCTTCGCAACATTATGGAGTACAATATAAGCAATAATTATTTTCGGCACATTTTCCAACTTACGCGACAAACATACTGTAGGATAGGAAACCGGCTTTTCAGTTGGCCGAAACAGCGTTCAATTATAACTCTTTCTTGTTTTAAAAGCTTATTATAATTTATTTCTGCACCTGGAGTAGGATTTCTGAAGTGAGTCAAAAGGCATGGCTCGATAACATAACCGTCATCGAAAAGTAGTACAACATTTGCTTTATTTATTAGTTGTGATCTAGTCTGTGAATTTCTCCATATTCTGGAATCATGCACTGATCCAGGCCAACTAACATCAACACTTGTGAACTTCTGTCTGGCATCACAAGTGGCTTGCACATTTAAAGTAGGTTTACCTTTTCGGTTGATATACTCATCTCCATGGCGATTTGGTTTCAGGATTCCTATATGTGTACAATAAATTACACCAATTGCTGTCGGAAATTTATACATGCTTTGCCATATCCGCTTGGCCTCCAGTTCATTGTTGGCAGTTGGAAACTTGATCGATTCGTTCGACTGTGCAACTATGCTGTTCACAACTCTATCCACAGTCCGAGTTACCATTGCTTGACTAACACCAAGTTCCTGATCAATACCTTGTTAATATCCAGGGTCACCGAGATAGCGTAGAAATATCTCCATTTTATGAATACATGAAAGATCTCCTTCTCGAGTTTCCTCAATCTCAACTAAAAATCTGTCCGCAAGCCAATGTACATTAGCTTCGTCGAACCGATATTATTTTTTGAAGTCACGACCAAGTGAAGGTAAACGAGGTTTGTACGTTTTAACATCCCTAACATTCACAATTTCCGCCATCATTTTTTGACCACCTTTCGTTACGAAGTTGAGTCTACTACTGACCACACACAGAATTTTTGAAGGATCTGCTTCCTATACCAAGTATAAGGTGAAGATTATGAATATCCTTTTACTTATGTATCTGCTTTGAAGGATATGCTTATACTCAAAAAGTAAAAGCATTTACTTCAAATTATTATAAATACCACCTGGAGGATTTCCTTCAAAATTTGCAAGTACAAGGATATCCTTTGTTTTATGAATACGACTCATTAATGTGGCTCCTCAGCCTCCTTAATAGACTGACTTGAGTCCTTGTGACTTTTTTCGCTTCCCGAAGTTGAAAAATCACCTCATGGGAACTCATTTTGGGACAGTCGAAAATATTCAAACGGTTGTAACTTACCAGCTGGATGCTATCCAGTATTGGAGTTCCAGCACTGCTATAAGGAGTGGAAGAACCGTCTCCAGCGCGGACTGGCTTCAGAAGTTATTTTGAGGCTGCCAATATAAAATTGTAATTATATTTGGATAAAAAAATTAAAAAAATCAGTTTCATCACTTAATTTACAGACCTCGTATTTTTTATAAAATGCGCCTGACACTGTTTCCGAGTGTCAAATAAATGACATAATATTACTAAAATAATACCTCTAGCTAGATTGATCTTCTCATCACAGAATTTCGATCCCTCTTAGTTATATCTTATATTACATTCAGCAACTTCAATACATTCTCCGAGTTTTTAGTTTTTAACAGGTAGGTGGTTGGATAGGTGGAGAAGTTCTTATCTATGACCTGCTCGATTTCCAAACTTAGACTTCCTTGATTATTTATTTTCTATGATACCTTGTAAAGTTATTAGTTTATATTCCAGTAAAATTGCTGCATAAGTGATATGGTGCAATGGTATCCTGTAAATATATATTTGTCAAGATAACGTGTTTTCATCCATATTTCATTTTTTCAGATAATGTCCGAAGGTGTTTACAGACTTCCTACGCGTCGAGTTCTGCACGAACTGTTCCTTGACGTTTGCTTCGATGAACTTTACGATATTCCCGTCAGGTTATTGGGAACAACTATGGAAATCAAAGAGGAACCTCCTGCCACCCCCGAATCTGATAGGCAACGGAACAGTATTTCCAGCGACATCTCCAGTCCTACTGAGTCACTCAAAACACTAGACTCGCTCAATCTCACTTTTAAGGAGAACAAGTTTCCTATCAAACATTGAAGTGTGCATGAGTCGCTTGTAATTTATTATAATCCTGTTTGTACATCGTTTTTTTTTACCGGATGACTGACATAATACATGAAAAACGGCAACGTTTTAAACAATATACAAGAAGTGAAGAATTGAGAAAAATGATGTACAGCTTGAAATATTCAGGTGGTGTATCAAATGTAACTATGAAGATGTTTATGGTTGTTTTGGAAGTAATGTGTCCTAGTATTGTAGCCCCATTTAGGCGAATTATGTCTTTAGGAGAGGCTTCCATATTGCATTTTTTTGTTCCTCAATGGATATATTAGGTATAAGCATATGGGGAAAATCTTTTTCCATGGGGCCCAGCTTCCTTACTTCAAACACCATTATAGACAAGAAAGTCTTATTCTGACATCAAGGCTTTATGGTTTGTTCATACAGTGGTCAGTAACTAATGAGCCTTTTTTAGTTAGTGAGCCATCTATCATTTCTGAGCCTCTATCTACTGCTCTATGTTCCTCCTCCAGGTGATTCTGCAAAACTAGAATATAGAATTATAGAACGGATCGTGCTTCTGTTATGGAGGAACGGAATTCTTCATCGCTTCCTTACTAGCAAAGTGTTCCCCTGGTCACTTTTTTGATAAATAATAAGAGAAAAAGTGTGGAAGTCTCTGCTGCCGGTTAGTCTTATGTCTAAAGTTTTGTGCAGATTGAAGTGCTTCAAGTAGAAGAGCTAGAATATAATCATCCAATCAAGCTGATCGTCTCCCTTTGTAGTCTAAGATCCTCTTGAATCTGTAGGTATCTTTGGAATTCTAGTTCAACCACTATTACCTGTAATTAAATACAGGGTGAGCTTTTAGTGTGGGCTTGGCCGATAACTCTAATATCGCGCATAGTATGTAAAAAAGTTAATTACAAAAATTGTAGCCAACAGTATGAACCTTAATTGGAAAGTATTTATATCTCGACAGGGTGATTCATAACTACATGGTAACTCAAATGTAAATTTTTTTAATGAACTGCCCCGCATTTTATTGTAGATTTGGATAGGCACTTTATTTTCAGACTGTTGAGATATTGGACAATCGTTTGGCGAAAGAAAAACACTTTGACAACATGCACCTCCTCAACTTTTATAGCTAGAGTATTGAATTGTTTGTTAAAAAAAATGTATATATTTATACACGTACTTTTTCAGTTTTTTATAGTTTATACAGGGTAGTCAAGAACGAAGAATGAACGATTTGTCAAAATGTTCAAATGGAACACCTTGTATATTTTAACACTTTTTGATTTTTATTTTCATAAGCTTTTTTCTGATATAATACTTGTGGGAATTTGTATGACGGTTTTTTGAATTGCTAAAAACCGCCGTTTTAGTTTGAAAGGTACCTATTGTAATATTGTTCATTCGCCCCTGATATCTGATTTACAAACAGGTTAGCTGTAACTCAAAAACCGGTAGTACCCTAACAGCCTTATATAAAAAAAGTTTGTGGAAAGGGGAATCAAGGAAGTTGTACAGGGTGTTGCATTTAAAATTGTTGAGAAATCGTTCACTTTGCGTTCTTGACCACCGTATACAAACTGTTAAAAAACTGAAGAACTGAAGAACAAAATATGGCATCATAATTTGTTTTAGCGACACATTCACTACTGTAGCTATAACAGTTATATATATTTATATATATATATATATATATATATTATAAATGTCATTGTTTTAATCGATAGATTGTCAAATATCTCAACAATTTGGAAATGGAACTCTTTAGCCTTTGTTTAAAATAATGTATCGAAATCGGCAATAAAATATAATGTTTTCCATTAAAAAATGTATGTTTTGGTCACCGCATAGTTATGAATCGCCCTGAAGAGTTATAAATATTTTTCAAAAGTCATTTACAATTTTTGTAATCTCTTCTACTATCATTTATCATTCATAAAAATTTACTTTTATCAAAAAAACCGATACCTTCAGATTCAAGTGGCTAGATCTCGTACTATAAAGAGGTGGGAGCTACTTTGTGAGCCACAGCAGACCATTGAGTTGCAGTGGAAGATCGTGGTTGATCCACTCTCACCACTGTTGATAAATTACTAAAATAATCGAATAATCGGTTGTCTCGTCAGAATGATAATAAATGGGACGATTTTTTTCTCAACACAAGCATATACATCAACATGCTGCGCTTATAAATGGCGTCATTTATAAAGCAACTACAAGTATTTCGAATGTAAAACGGGTGCTGGCCGGTAATCGTTTAGAGTCTCGTGTACCAATCAATTCAGATCATCATTTGTCAACAGGTACAACTTTTGTGACCAATAAACAGAAAGAACGAAATATAGCAACGTTGCATTGCCACTAAGACATATAAAATGAGCCCATTTCCAAAGAAAAGTCTAGCAGAGAAACCTTTCAGGCGGGTTTCACATAGTATTAAAAAATTTAATTTCAACCTGACATTTCTCTTTTCTCATGCGTAGACCCCTAAAAGCTAATCAACTGACAACTTACACGTTTTACGAATCTACGAATTCTGTTTACGTGATGTGATAAATGAAATTTTTCGCGTGAGATTTTTTTCAATGTTTTGGATAGAAGTTGTCGTAGAACCTGTAAATTTTCATCTAGCGTCAGATTACACGATTTAGTTCAGTATCAGTATTGTCTTTTTCGTAAGTATCCATCACCGTAGAATTAATAATATGTATTTAAAAATTCCCCATATCAGCAAATGACATAAGCCTGACGGATCTGTCAACGCCAAGTAGACAGAGCCGTATTTTGTTTTGGTTTTTTGTTCGCTACAGATTCATTTTGTACTTGCTAATAATTCTTTTATTTAGATAAGTTAACTTGGATCCAAAGAAAAACGCTACCCGCAGGTTTTACTAGATTTACACCCGATTCATTGTTGCCAACATTACAGCCTTATGAAAAAATGTCACTTGCTGATCAGCTGTTTATCTCAGTAGACGTCAAAACGTGAAATAGGCTTTAGAGAATTGTTGGTTTGAAATCCCTAACCTCAACCACGCCCCAATGTCCAAATCTCTTAAGCGCTGATCTAACAGAGTGAAAAACGACAACGTGACACTTTCGATCCATCTGTCGTGACTCTTATTGTCTTGCGTGGACCTTGAAAGATGAACCGGTCGAGGATGGTGAACGGTTCGCGCGATCACGATTCACTTGATTTCGTGACGCCGACCAAGAAGAGAGCTTCTAGTTGGAAGTTTGCGATTTTCGTTCAGATGTTAATGGTATTTTAGTGAACAGGTAGAGAGAGTCACGTAGACAGATCGTTGAAATGGCGTTGTTGTATCAGAAAATGGATACTTGCAAGAATAAATTTGGAGGAACACAATTTGGCAGACACTGACATAAGAAATGAACACCCAGAAAAGCATAAAAATATGATTTATTTATTTGAAAATGATATTAATAACAAGATATGGTCTTTATTCATCATTCAAGGTAACTTAAAAGGTACAATCAGTGCAATGACAAAATGATTAAATGCATAGTTCAGCCTAAGCTGCTTTCCAACTAAAGCCTTAACAATGACACTCACAAAAAAATAATATACAATACAATATTACACTCAGTTTGATTTCCTCCTGGAACGTGTTTCACCGCACATTTCCAAGTGGCATACCAACATCATGATTTGTCTCGTTCTCCTCGACTGGACTGGTCAACGCCTGAAAATCAAACATATTTGATACCGCACGTGGGAGGTCGTGGACTGTCCTCTGTGCCGATGACGTCAGAGGCAAATTCGCGATACCTCATTTAGATGAGGCAATTCTGCGAATGTCAGGTTCCGTCAGAATGTAGCGGTGGCCGCAGTAGTAGACTCTTCGGTCTCCTGATCAGTCGCCGTGCGCTGTGCGGGTTCGATTCCCGACCCAGGAGGAATTTTTGCTCTTGGCTATGGATGTTGTGATTGTCCGTAGGTGGTAGACGGTCTCTGACTGTCGAACGCGGAGGTACTACCCGCCGGATCTCGTAGGCGGAGCCAGAATGTGTGCATGTTGCATGCACAAGTGTTCCCTCGCCAGAGTCCGTGTGGCGTTCCCCCTTTCCCCTGTATCCCCCATAGCCCCACGGTACCCAATGGGGCCTTGGGCTTTCGTGGTAGTCGGAGTGTATAAAAAAAGCTTTAAACTGCTTTGACCCTTCTTAGAAACCAGGCATTGTTTAACGACGGACAGCCTAACGAAAACCAAATGAAAAATAATAAATAAACAATTAGTTAGCACCTTATGACAAAAGATGTCTGTTCAGTGGTGCACGAGTCCCACAACTAGCCTTGTGAGGCGTTTGACTTAGTTTGTAAGCATGTATATAGGAATTTACGTACTATCTTTCCTCTTAGTTGGCTGATTTTTTTATTTATATTTATGTATATTTAAAGCAAACTCGTAACCAAAAATTAATTTATTATCAAGCGTGTGTATATATATTGTATAACACAGGGTGTTAGGAATCAGATTTAAGTTTAAAAGTGCAGTCGAACGTCTTCCATATTGACACGTGGTCTGTATCCGAAAAACATATTGCCTTCATAAACAGGGTGAGTCAGATTTATAGATCGATTTCTACATATGCCTACACGATGGTATACAGGTTTATGCAGCATATAAAATGGAAGTCTCAAAACAGAGAGAACAAGGTGGTTGAAATAACGAAAGGTTGAGCATGTTTCAAGTATATCACAATAAATTTTGATTGATGAAGTATCTCCAATACTGTCAGTCACTTATTACATCCGATTATAAACTCCAGTTTAAGGATTTTTATTTGTATGTTTTCAAGACGCCGTTATGATATTTAATTTAAAGATGTCACTAGAAATGTGCAGTCGCTAGTTGAATTTTATATAACTGATACAAATAGACTAATTCTGATTCACCCTGTATGTACCATAATTTTACACTCCTTTCAGTATATTCATCATGAGATTAATTTGTTGTATTTTTAAATAAAGATTATATTTCCTTTCATTAAGTGTTTTATTGATCTCATGCCTCTATTGGGAAGAAATTCAGTGACACTATTAATGGAAATCAATTTTAAAGCGGGAGGACCTCTTCAGTTGCACCTCTTCACGTTTCTGATTCTGGTAGAGAATTTTTCGCCTGATTTGGGTTAACATTTTGTATCAGGATTGCAGAACTAGCAAGACGTAGTTATTCGAGATGTTTGAATTTCATGCCAGTTTTGAAAAATGAGGAAAATTACCCCCTCGCGTTTCTGCAATCCTCTTAGCAAATGTCTATCTGATCTTTAACTTCAAGAAAGACTGGTCCGATGTGCGGATTTCATGAGCTGCAAATGTGTACCAGGATCGCAGAACTAACGACCGGTAATTGACCAAAACATTTAGAATTCCCCGCAAGTTCTAATGAATCGGCAAAAACAGCTTTACAATAGCTCCTTGCATTTCTGCGATCGTTGTAGCAAATGTTGGAGATTCTGTAAGAGAAATTTAGTCCGATAATAGAGATAATTATTATCCTCGTTAATTTTCTCACACTATAGGTAGCAAAGATACCTCTTTTTACCTTTTCGCGCTTATACGAAGCTAATAGCAATGTTATTAGTCATACGTGAAAATGTTACGAATCAACAGGGAAAATCAGCTTCAGTGTTGTATCAAAAAGTTCTGTATATTTTAGTGTGAGTCCCAATACCCACTCTTAATCCACCACAGAGTGCTAACACCTATTATTAATATACTCAACTGTTAACACCTACACTTAATCCACCCTTGAGTATTAACACCTACTATTGACTCACCTTACTTTAACTATCCAAAAATAGATGACAACTCTTCGAATTTAGTCTCTTCTACAATAGATGGCAGCTTGAAAGGTAGATAAACAGAACAGCCAACCTTGAGAAAAAAAATCCCTAACACATCTGTCAACATAACCTCAAATGTTGTTCGTATTTGTCAAAATTATAAATGTTCATTTATTTATCGGGATAATGACACCTTATCAGCAATAATTCTATATTGTTTATTTTTATCAGAACTAATATTATTACTTAGCTCCTTGATCCTGTCATGGCACTGAGCCGTATGGTTAAATTTTCAAGTTTAATGTAAGCTAGAGACTCGTGACAGCAGTCTTGTGCACAGATTTAAATTTTCTTTTTTATAGCTCCAAAGAGGTTTTTCTGCAACAGTATAGCAATCGAAATACCTTACGTATCCAGAAATCAGTCAGAAACTTTCGGAGAAATAGAAACAACCATGAAGAACCTAAAGTTAACCAAGATAGCCTTGCTACTCCATTCACAAATGCTACTATTGATTCTAGGAACCTACAAGTTGGGAGGTTGATGAAGCCCTTTTTGTTCACAGTTGGGGTAAACAATGTCATTCTTGTTGGACCTTGACATTAACAATATTATATCCTTAATCTACCAGACAACTTTGACTAATCTTGTTCGAGCCATTTACCAAATAAACATATGAAGAAGTTTGGCAAGTTGTTTCCACCATACTAATTGGAAATACTCATACTCAATACTCATGTTGGAAAAATTGCTTAAAAATTCCTGCTGGATGATAGTCATGTATGTTGATGTTGAGAGTGGTTGATAGTCAATAGGCAACCATTTTTTGGCTCTTCTTACAAGTTGTTAATTGCACCTATGCCCTTTGGGGGTTACATCTGTATATAAAATGCACAGTTTTTTTTTATTTTAGCAATATTTTAGACATAAAATTACACAATTTACCACCTAAACAGTAGTATTTCTAAATAACCTGTGTGAAAATCAAATTCAGTTTTCAGGAGCTACTTTTCTAGGAGCTGTGATATGGGAATATGAAAATATGCGTAGACATGCTATAAAACATCTGAAAAAGCCAGTAAAGTTTTTCAAACAGAAGGTAGATGAAGGGTTCCATGCCTCAGTAAGTGCATAACTAATATGTTGGCTTTGTTGAAGAATATCACATGATCAGTATTTACTGTGATTTGTGAGTATTTATTACAAAATATGATATTTATTGACCATCTAGCTAGTATCTGTTGATGTATAAGATTATGTAGAAACCCAGTATCACTGACTGGAATCATCAGTAAACACTGATGATATGATATAGATCACAGTAAAGCACTGACTGACATTTTCCTTATAAGGAATCTTACATACCTTTGAAAAATTCTTACCTACTTGTATAATAATATACTAAGTGACATATAAATCTGAACAACCAGTTTAAATGGTTTTATTTTAATAAAAGTTGGTGAATGTATTTATCTTACTGTAAATAACAAGTGAAAAAATTTTCAGCCTTATCAGTTGGACATTCCGGTTTTTATATTGCTTTTTTAATTCACTAACGCTCTAAAAATGAATATTTCAGCCGCAGTAAAGAATCAACGTTCTTGACATCCTTTACGATCGGTTACAATGCCTAGAGTACGGAGACCTGTACAATTTCATCAACTTAGTGAGTTTGATAGGGGCCGATGTAATCGCCTTGAGTGGTGCAGACAACAGTCACTCTGGGATCAGGAATAGAACAGTATTGTCTTTAATGACGAGTCTCGATTTTGTTTAGGCATGCACGATGGTCGTGCCAGGGTTAGAAGGCGACGTGGTGAAAGGAGGAATCCACAGTTTTTTTGTTGAAAGACATGTTCATCACACTGTTGGAGTTATGGTTTGGGGTGCTATAGCTTATGGTTCCAGGTCACCTTTAATCTTCAACAGAGGTAACGTGAACGCGCAGCGTTATATCCACGAAGTTCTAGAACCCCAGGAGGACATTGACCACCTGATCAGAAGCATGCCTAGGCGCGTTGGAGAATGCGTAGCACATCAGGGTGCATCCACACATTATTAAAGGTCAAAGGGCTTTAAAGCAGTGCAATCATTTTGAAATTTTTATCATTTACTTATTATGCTTCATTAAGTACTTATACAAAATTTTATTAAAATAAAACCATTTAAACTGGGTGTTTGGATTTATATGTCACTTAGTATAATTGGGTGTATTTTAGCATAGTGCTATTCTGCCAATTAACCCAAAAAAATGTACAACAGTAAAAAAAAACAATATTTCAATGTTAACAAAACTAGTAATAGTTGTATACATAAGTTTTATATGAAATATAACAGTTCTACAGTTTAAAGAATTAAATTATACTTTGAAAAATTTTGTGAAGTGAAAGGATAAAAAACAACTATTTCAAGCATATTTAACCAAAATAAATACTTTAATGTCTTTTCTAAATTTTTCATACTTCAGCAATTTATATGTAGAGAACTGAATGGAGTCTAAAAACGGAACATAAACTATATCACAATAAGTAATTTTAGACATGATCAGAGATTCATACATGTACATTTTTTTGAGATTATTTTTATTTTGGATATTAGAACATTGTAAATGATTATATATTTGTGAATCATTGGCAAAAAATTGAACAAAGTTTAACAGTGGCATGTAGATCCGATATACAGTAATGGACAAAAATATATACACAAATTAATATTGTGCTGTATTTCTTTTTTAACTTATTTTATTAATACACTAACCTGTATACATAATTCGTTATAGCATAATACTCACTTATACATAAATAAATTCATTAGACTCCCTTCAATAAAAAATTAATTGAAAAAAACTGGAACTATGAAGGACAAAAATATATAGACAAAGCAAAACAATTGAATTATAGAAAACCAACCATGTTTGTGTTAATATTTTGTAGCATAACCATTATTATCAATCACCGTCTGGCATCGTCTCGGCATAGATTGTAGAAGTTTCTTGATATAAGATTCATCAATCCATCTCCACTTTTGCTCTAAAGCGGCAAAAAGTTCATCCTTGTTTGAATAATTTTTATCTCGTATTTGCTTATCTAAGTATTCCAATAGATTTTAAATGGGGTTTATATCGGGAGACTGTGAAGGCCATTTGAGAACTGGTATTTTGTTCATCCAGAAAGAATTTCTTTGTGAGATTTGAAATCTGCTTCGGGTCATTATCTTGCAGGCAGTTTGATCTTAAGGGTATATTGTCTTCCATATAGGGTAACATGACATGCTTTAGTATGTCTGAATATACAAACTTATCCATAATGCCATCTATTCTAAGTAAAGGTCCCATCCTAAACCCCGAAAAGAACCCCCAAACCATAACAGACCGCCTCCATGTTTGACAGTGGGCAAAGTGTACTTGGGGTTCAATCTTTGTCCACCTCGACGTCTAACGTAATGAACACCATCTGATCCAAACATATTGAACTTGGATTCGTCACTGAAACATACCCTCTTCCAGTCGCAGATGCTCCAATCAAGATGCAACCGTGCAAACTTTAATCGGTCTTTACGGTTTTTCCTCGAGATTAGCGGCTTCTTACTCAGGCGACGTGCAAATGACTTCAAATCATTTAATCTTCTACTTATAGTTTTCGTAGAAACACTGGCAATTCCTTTTGTCTCGATTTCGGCTTTTATTTGTCTTGGGGTTTTAAACGGATCTTTGGACGAAATTACTTTTATTAATCTAACTGATTCAGCATTTAGTTTTCTAGGCCGACCACTTCTCTTAGAGGCTTCCAAGATACCTTTTTGTTTATATTTGTTCAATATTGCCCAAGCTGCTTTACGCTTCAACTTCAAATTTTTGGCAATGTCGACTTGACGTTAGCCATCTTTGTATAACTCATTGATCTTAGTTTTCACATCGAAAGAAATTTCTGGACCACGCGGCATGGTCTTAAAATCACTCAACTTATTTCACAATACTTGATGAACACAAACTAATCCCCTTCTGACACGAAACTGTACTAAACTAATGTTGAATAGAATTTGTCTACATATTTTTGTCCCTCATAAAAAAGTGCTTATATTCAGACTTGTATTGTGTTCATTGCAGATAATGTAGAAACAAGGAATTTAGTTTTTCTACTAATAACGCATTTGTTTATGAAGCAATGAAGTATGAATTCGTTTTCTTTAGGTATTTAGGTAAATATTCATATTTGTCTATATACTTTTGTCCATTACTGTATATAAAATAAATAATAGTGGTCAAAGTACAGACCCCTGTGGCATCCGTAGGAAATGAGGCATTTTATAGATCCTCTGAGATCGCTTTTGTAAAAAGCTATGAATCACATTAACAGAAGAATTAGAAAAACCTAAAAATGTACACACTGTAACTAAAAGATGGTGATTTATGGTATTCGAATGCCTTAGAAAATTATAGTATGATGTGATTGTTTGCTGTTCCCAGGCTGTCACTGAATTGTTTGTTATATCAGAGAGTTCCATCCTTGATCTTGAAATGTGTCACTTCAGGTGTCAGAACTGGGAGAAATGTTTCCTTTTCTCATATAATATTGTTTTTGAATCAACACTTTTATACTTACACCAAGATGAGTTATGATAATAAAGTTTAAAAATGATGTTTCCAAATTCTGTAAGCATGCAATCTCTTTTTCAGACAGAATTAACTCAAGAAATTTACAACTGGTGGAATAGGCTAACAACAGGCGAGAAGGTATTTGTCCCAATTTGCGCAATAAATATTCTTGTCTTTGCTGCATGGAGAGTACCCAGATGGCAGCCATTCATGATGAAATATTTCTGTTCAAACCCTGCCACTCAAAACGTGTGCCTTCCTATGCTGTTGTCAACCTTCAGCCATTACTCAGGAATGCATTTGCTAGCTAATATGTATGTCTTGCATAGCTTCAGTACAGGTAAGTTATCTAATAGATGGATATACAATCAGTAATTATTGGTTACAAATCATTCCTTCCTGGGCAGTGGAATAATAATAATGGAGATGTGACATCAATAACAGAAGAGACCTATACAGGGTGTCCCGAAAAAAGTGTGCAATATTCTACTAGCGGTTTCTAGAGCTTAAAATAGGAAAAAAAGCTTATATAAGCATAGGTCGACAAACGTCCCCTAAGGGCACTACGGTTTTTTAAAGGGGCTCTCCTGAAGATCGTTTTTCCTTAATATTTCCGAAACGTGTTGAGGTAGACATAAAATTTGGTATTCTAGCCTAGTTTTTTATGCTGAATTTAAAAATATTAACAATTTTAGACAGTTTTGTTTGGAAGCGTATGTAACAAGGACGGACTCATGTTATTTTAGCCCCAACACTTTTGTGTGATTCTATTTTTGAAATTCAATTTTAGAATTTGAAAATTTAGGGTTTTCTACATAAAAAAGGTACTCTTATTGAATATCGATAAATTGTGCCATTTTTTAATAAAATCAAACCAAAGAATTTGTCACATGATAGGAAATGTACTGCGAATTTAAATGAATTGTTGAATAATTAGTCATGGCAACGAAAATACTAATTTAATAATTGGTAAATATTACATAGATACATATTTCTATTGCAACATAGCTAACATTTAGGCAAAAACAAAAGAAATAAATTTTTTCTACGAACGAAATTGAAGTTTGTTTAAAAAAGAAGACATACAGTTGGATAAAATATACTTGAAACTAGCTTTACAATAAGTGTTCAATTAAATTCCCATTTTGTTGGATACAGAGTCTCGCTCGACAAACTAATGATTGCGTAGCCCGAAAAGTGGAAAACATATTTCTTCTTATTTCATTTGCAGCCTGATGGATTCTTTGAAGTAAATCTTCTTGAGTATTTACTTCGGTCGAGTAAACTAGGTCTTTTAATGACCCCCAAAAATAAAAATCCAATGGATTTAGGTCAGGTGAACGTGGCGGCCACGCTATAGGACCTCCTCGGCCTAACCACCTGTCTGGAAAATTGTCATTCAACCAATTTCGAACATTGCGTGCAAAATGTGCAGGGGCGCCATCATGTTGAAAAAACATATTTTCTTGAAACTGCTGGCGCACTTCAAATGGTATTATATCCATGAGCTCATTCTGAAGAAAGTTCAGATACACCTCTGAATTAAGACGATTGGGAAGTACAATAGGCGAAATTACTTGATCCCCAATTACTCCTGCCCATAAGTTCAATGAAAATCTATGTTTGAAATGAAATTTGTATGGCGAACAACTTTTGGATTTTCATCTCATCAGTGATGCATGTTATGGAAATTAAAAGCACCATTCCTAGATATTGACTCAACCCACCATAATATTCTAGGAATAGTGTTTTCATTTGCACTGGCCAAACTCGATTCGTGGTAAAAAATCTGCCTCCGTTAAATGCTGCACTCGTTTAAAATGATAAGGATGTAATCCTTGCATTCTTGTCATTCTTCCTATCTAAAATTATTATTTTTAGGATAACTATCAAATAGGTATTCATAAATTTTTCTTACTATTTGATCGAGGTATATCCATAATTTCTGAAACATTTCGTATGCTTATTTGCGGATTATTTTCAAACATATTTAAAGCAATATCCATACGATGATTTCCCAGTGGCCTTCCTGAGCCCTGCCTGCGGTGAAAACTTCCATGGTTTGACAAATTCCAGTGAATATCAGTAAACATGTGACGTCCAGGTACTATGCGATTGGGAAATCTTCTTTGATATTCTCTTACGGTTGCCAATGAACTGCCATTGCAAAACCCGTACACAAAATGCATGTCAGTCAGTTCTCTGTCTGTAAATCTTGGCATTTTAAATCGATTTAATAAAAATTTTGATTCTAATCTAGTAATTTTACACTGCTAACAATGTCAGCTTAACGTTAAAATAAGTCATAACAAATCAAAACAACTTTTGTTTGCAGTCATGGCTTTAAATAAGTCATAACAAATCAAAACAACTTTTGTTTTCAGTCATGGCTATGTACTATATAATCAAAAATTCATTTAAATTCGCAGTACATTTCCTATCATGTGACAAATTTTTTAGTTTGATTTTGTTCAAAAATGGCACAATTTATCGATATTCAATAAGAGTACCTTTTTTATGTAGAAAACCCTAAATTTTCAAATTCAGAATTGAATTTCAAAAATAGAATCACACAAAAGTGTTGGGGCTAAAATAACCTGAGTTCGTCCTTGTTACATACGCTTCCAAACAAAACTGTCTAAAATTGTTAATTAAAACCAGCATAAAAAACTAGGCTAGAATACCAAATTTTATGTCTTTATCTCAATACGTTTCGGAAATACTAAGGAAAAACCATCTTCAGGGGAGCCTCTTTAAAAGACTGTAGCGCCCTTAGGGGACGTTCGTCGACCTATGTTTATATAAACTTTTCTTCCTATTTTAAGCTCTAGAAACCGCTAGTAGAATATTGCACACTTTTTTCGGGACACCCTGTATATGTATCAAATGTCTAGTTGCACTGTTGGGCGCCCCCAAATCTGGAACTAAATTGTAATGGAATGTTTTAGGTGCAGTCCAAAGTTTAGGAATGGAACAGTTCCTGGCACTTTACTTGAGCGCTGGAGTTGTATCAAGCTTTACTAGCTATTTTTACAAAGTAGTGACCAAGCAACCAGGGTTATCATTAGGAGCAGTAAGTGTTTCAATGTCATTTTTTATCCACCTAGTGCATAATTTTGAAACTGAATGGGATGTTTGTTAATGTTTATATATAATAATTTATATATTTATAACACATTTTTTTCTTTCAGTCTGGCGCCATAATGGCAGTATTAGGCTATGTCTGTACTCAGTTTCCAGATACAAGATTAGGAATAATTCTGCTCCCAATTATTACCTTCTCGGCTGGATCGGTGAGTTTTCACTTTTAATCCTATTTCTGTAGGTAACGAGGTCAGTAAATGAAGTGATGAGGCTGATTTTTTATCTAAATATAATTACAATTTTATATTGTCGCCCTCAAAACTACTTCTATCTGCAGCCACACAGTGTGGAGACCTTTCTTCCACTCATGGCAGAGCTGGAACTCAAATACTGGAACGGCCTTCAGCTATTTGGTTACAGCCATTTGAATGTTTTTGACAGTCCTATAATGAGTTCCCTTGAGGTGATTTTTCAATTGCTGTCTGACTAGGGGCATTATTATGAACACCCAGTTGTTCTTGATCTGAAGAATGGTGGTGTGAGACAAATTTAACTCTTTCCCAATCATTCTGACTGTCAACCACTGATCTGAATGCACAAGATCTCAGATTCTGTCGGTATTTCCATCGGTTCTTGAGTAGGAAGCCTCCAGCATTTCCAGATGGAGCGCTATATTGCCAGTCTCATCACCTAATTTTTTTTTGTTGTTAAAACAAATTTGTTGCAACACAAAATTCGGGAATATTCCTCCTTACTACTTAATTAAACTTTAGTTACAGTTTTGTGTTTTTTTTCCATACTGGATTTAAAAAACCAAATAAAGATTATAGATATTTGCGTATGTTGTAGGCGATAAAGTTCATAATGGGCCTGGACTTAGCAGGTGTGCTGTTAGGCTGGAAATTTTTTGATCATGCTGCTCATTTAGGAGGAGCTGCCTGGGGAATGTAAGTTTTCAGGATGAAAATAATAAATAATAATGAAATACATCGAATAATTAGCTAAATATGTTGGACGTTGAAAAAATGAGCTTATCAATTCAAATACGCAATTTTGAATAAGTACCATGAGTTTCTACATTGATTGACAAATTATTGGATCTGATGATTCAAACACTACCAGGGCCACCTGTCCATAGAAATATTTTTTATTTCAGTACATACGCTTTGTGGGGCAACAACTTTATTTGGCAGAGGAGAGAGCCAGTTTTACACTATTGGCACGAACTTAGAGGGTCAATAAAGTGAACAAAGTTGACAATAAAACTGTCACAACTAAACCATGTAAATACTAATTATTTGTATTATACTATATAAATACACACATTTGCAATTCACTTTCATTTTTTTAAGTAACCCTTTGAAATTTATTGTGATAATCCCTTATTTTGTTTGTTTGTTTAAGATTTATTTAGCAATGATTGCTAAAATTACATTCTTCTAAAAAACTAAACAATTACATAACGTACAGACATTCAGAAAAAAAACAAAATTTGCATCTCTAAGAATTTTCATTTTCCATGAAATATTCCTTTAATTTTCTTTTAAATATCTTTAAATTACAAGTAGACTTTATATCATTATTTAGTTTATTAAATCCAAGTAATCCTTTCTGAAATATTGATTTGTTAGTTATATTACTATTGCAATTTTGTAAATAAAAATCGATATTTCCTCTTGTATAATAATTGTAGTAATGATTATTCAATTCTATGTAGTATTCTTGTAAAAGATGATTTTTTCTTTTAAATATTAAAATAAGAACCAAATATGATATGAAATTTTTTATAGTCAACCACTGCAATTCTTGTAACATAGATTTTATTTCGGTGTACTTATTTTTATTAAATATTATTCTCATAGCTTTATTTTGCACGACTTGTAATTTTGAGAATACAGTTTCATTGGCAGTGAACAAGTTAGTTGAACAATATATGGTTTGTTTGTACAGCCTGTTTGCTGAAAATGAGCAAACTAATTGTCAGTGACAAGTGATGACCTAGTTTACTCAGTTAGCTGTCACTGACACTTCACTGACTGTATAAATTGCGTACATGAGAACGTTACGAGTTGGCTGAGGGAGCTTGGACCGATTACCGGCAACTGATCCACTGTTCGTACAGAAACTTCTGACTGTTAGATGACTGTCAAATTAGTCAGAAGATCCACTAAACTGTCGGAGCTCGAAATCAAGTAGAATCATTATTCGAATGTAACATTTTTCAGCATGATGCAGACAATTTAAGAAAAGTTGGGGTATGTTGATTTGCTGTAAACCAAAATGATTTAGGATTTATCGTCCAATTGCCCGAATGTGCCTAAATTTTCTTCTAGAGAGGACACTTTCTAGGAAAAATAACAGCACTCGAAAATGTCAAGTAGATTTACTCAGTAATTACCATTCAATTCTCATTTAAAAGGTATAAACATAGGTTTGAAGAAAAGTGATTCCACTCATCGAATAACAAGTTGAAGCAGCAAAAGTAAGAATTCTGAATAAACATCTGCAGTGATTATGCATGAAAAATGTATGAAGTATTGTAAATGACTTTTAATAAAACTCGGATAGTAGGGTTTTTGTTGTTTTCAAATCCCGATACAAATAAAGTCAGGAAAAAACCATTTTGCGAAAATACAGTTTTTCCGTCTCCCTCCGGAAGTACGTTACATTTTGAATCTTTCATTTTGTTGACTACCTCATTTATGCGACTTTGTATCTCTTACAGTGTCCAAGATCCCAATGGTGAGTGCCGAATTTGAAACACTGTAGACTCTTACTAGAAGAAAAAAGTAAAAATAGTACAAGGATTTAATAACATCTTGAAATAATAAGAAACTAAAATGGCTGGCATAACTACAAGCTCCATAGCTATAAGTTTCACAGAGTTCCCAACATGGATAAAAAGAACTGAGATTACGAAAATACATAAAAGTCAGACAAATCGAGTAATTTCGCATTTTGCAACTGTACGAAAATTTTTCGAAAGATTAGTGATCACAAAAAATCGTATTAATTATGATTCTTGAAAGATTTGTCTTCTATTCTTCGGATTTTTCTTACTGTATCTTCGTTTTGCTGTGCTCACCCGAAAATGTTACAAGAACTAATTGCTGTTGAATTGTGGCACTGTTTTCTCCACCAGATTCACATATTTGGGTGTCATTCTCTCCTCCAGAAGAACTTCAAGGACTTCATCTTCTTGGTATATCGCTCAGTTTTTTTACATTGAAGCAGCCGAGCATGTGAAGCTTACATGCCAGGGCACCGCGGCTGCTATGTGGAGCTTGAAGAAACTTTGTTATTCCAATTTTTGAACTACCTAAGGTTAGTAGAGCTGGGGAAAGCTCCTCCTGTAGATTGTTCCAGGATCTCGCCACCCTTGGGATAAAGGAGCGGTCTTATCGGACAGTTCTGGATGTACGAAGTTCGACACGATTACGATGGGAGGTCAAAATCAGGCGGGTCTGTCTGGCAGGCACTTCGCGCGGCGACATCATGGAGGTGAGCTCTGAGGAGCAAAGCCCGTTGGCGTAGCTAGATCGCCAACGGCCCGTCGGTGCGAAGGTGTCCCCAGACCGTCCATTAGAGAAGAGTAATCGATCATTAAATACCTCTTGCGAAGCAATGTATGGTTCTCAAGATAGTTTCGACACACTGTGATACCTGTCACTGTCACTGGTTCACTGATGAATTTTTGAAATAATGTATTCATAGATCTTTCGGTTTTATATATTTATTCAAAAGGATATAAACAATCACAAGGATCAGAATTTATACCCACTGAAAATACAGTTGGGTTAAATTAATGATTTCCTGTTATAAAATGTTAACTGATATATCTTACTTCAAATGTTTAACATGGTATTCCAAGTGTTCTCCAATGAATGATGCAATGTAGAAGTAGCTGTGATTATAACCATCTCGCTTTTTCAGAATGGCGGGAACTCCAGCTGCCTTGCAAGCTTTTATCAGGTTTTCTGGTAAAAGCTGGTTTTGCTTCAGGAAGTTGTCTTCCAAACCCTGTACAACAATACATATGATAGTTTCAAAATATTAGGATTGACCTTATTGATGTAACGGCGCCACAACAGACTTTATGATTTTGCAATTTGAAAAAAATGGCGGTGCTCGTGCTCCAGAATAATGGAGATATGCAGATGCAAATGATGAGAGAAAGAATGTATTGAATGATTATATTTTAAAAGTATACCTGGTCAATGAGCAGTTCCAATGGCGGTCCGTTGTACTTCTGTACCAATTCGGTGGCGTCCCAACTTGCCCAATCCCCACCTTCACGAGGACCTAGATATCCGTTAAAAGCTTTCTCTCCCCAAGGACATTGGCAAGGGTTGCAGATAGGGGCAAATGCTGACACGGATTTGTACATCCCTGGGTTCTTTAGGGCGCAGATCAAGGCACCGTGGCCACCCATGCTAACGAACACAATGACAGAATGACGTTACTTTTTTACAGCCGCAAATCGTTGGGTTTACAATAATACACAACGCAAGAGCTGCTAAGAAGCAGGAAAAAATGCAAAGCGTGTGACGTCATCAGATGTAGGCCGGCCGAGCGGCAGGCGAGCCGTGTGTCAGGGCAAGAGAATACAGGGTGTCCTCAAAAAAGTTGGTACTTTCTTTTATACGGCATATAGATCTTGGAAAAAAAGAGTAGCCTTCTCTAGTAAGATCTTCACTAGTCTCAAGATTACCGAGATGTAAGGCTCCGCAAATTAAATCAAACCTAATCCGGTCCTGCACCTCTATCAGGTCAAATGTGAACACGTACGATGCCCATCAGTACTCAATCCACGCGCTGGTCGCGTTGGTAAACAAAACCTCTACACATCGGTTCTAAAAAAAAAACAAAAATGGTACATTCATACAGCAATATCGGAGTTGTCCATATTATTTTACTTTACGCGAGAGTTTTCGAAATGCTAGGGCTTCGCGAGATCGTTTTTCAAGATCCTTCTTTTTTGTGTGGGACGAAATTAAATATTTGAAATTTCTTTGAATGGTACTTCAATTTTTTTTTACTTTTTCGCTGTTTCACCACATTAACTTTTACAATACAATTGCAAACGTCATTTTTTCTGAAAAGGAAATTCCTAACTTTCAGGATATTTTAAGTTACTCTGATGAGGAAATGATAGATAAGTAATTCAGAAATGTATTTTTTTTATATAAAGGAATGTGTTTTTGGTGATACCGTCTATACTCGTGTTCTCATGAAGGGCAGATTTTTTTTTAGCCATGTATTTCAAAAACAGGAGGGCGGTTTAAGTTCTAATTCCCTACTAGTTTCATACGATCGGTTTTGAAACATTACATTATTATTGCCAAATTGTAATTATACCATTTGCGTACCATTTTTTCTTAAAAAATATCGAAGTCAATACCCGTACGCACGCCACTGTTGAAGCTAAAAATTATTTTTGCATTAAAAAATATGCAACTTTATTAACTTTTACTACGTACTAAATATCAGTGAAATATCTGAAGCGGTTCTGAAAATATTTATTAATTTTCATTTTTTCCTAAAACTTCAGCACCCCGAGTTTTTGTAAGGAAATATTCACACCCTTAAATATTCGTATATCAGTAAGGAACACCCTGTATAGTTGTAAGCATAAAGCTACTCAACGACAAAAAGACGACAGCCTGCACACTTATGATTTCTCGTGAGTTTTTTCTTGAGTAGGAAGTGAAAAAACCAGCGAGGTTCATGGACAGTTCACACAATCACTATTCAGTTTAACCAAGAAATCGACCATGAAGGAGCTACTTATTAATAGTTGTGCACTTTTGGGTTCAGATTTTAGTGGCATGTTGGGAGTCACGTGGATAGATAAAAAATAAAAGAAAAGGCTTTATTGGGCTAGGACGTGCATACTCGCATGATGAAACTTGGGGAACACTTGACTTGACAGACCCTGTGGTTAGGTTAGTTAAGAAATGAACACCATGAAGATTTTGAAAAATTTGCCACAAATTCAGTTTGATTCAGTTTTCCACACATTTAATAGGCAGATTTTGATTTGCCTTGCTCTCAACTGGTGTGTTCACCTCAGAATCAAACATGTTTCATACTGGGCATACATGCTCTCCTGATGATGTAAGAGTTAAACTCACAATATCTCATTCAGACGAAGGCAAATCCATGAATGCCAGCATCATGCTAGCGCGTCACACTGGCCAAGCACACAGCAGAACTATTCAGTTTAACCATGAAATCGACCATGAAGGAGCTACTTATTAATAGTTGTGAACTTTTGGGTTCAGATTTTAGTGGCATGTTGAGAGTCACGTGGATAGATAAAAAATAAAAGAAAAGGCTTTATTGGGCTAGTGTGTGCATACTCGCATGATGAAACTTGGGGAACACTTGACTTGACAGACCCTGTGGTTAGGTTAGTTAAGAAATGAACACCATGAAGATTTTGAAAAATTTGCCACAAATTCAGTTTGATTCAGTTTTCCACACATTTAATAGGCAGATTTTGATTTGCCTTGCTCTCAACTGGTGTGTTCACCTCAGAATCAAACATGTTTCATACTGGGCATACATGCTCTCCTGATGATGTAAGAGGTAAACTCACAATATCTCATTCAAGTGAACGCAAATCCATGAACGCCAGCATCACGCTAGCATGTCACACTGGGCAAGCACACAGCAGAACTATGGAACATATGTCTGTTTTCGCGCAGACTTTAGATTGAATTTGGTATCTTCTAGTAGAAAATATTATCAATGGTTATAGATCACCTCAACTTGTATTTTTTTATCTCAAAAATAGCATGTTTTGAAAAGCAATGCTCTGTATGACAATGTCTTTCTCCTATAACATTACACATGATATAACTTGATATAGGAAGTGTGCTTCCTTCAACAATATTCTGACCTTATAGTTAAAGCTTGTCAAACTTACCTATGTCCCATGATAGACTGTTTTCCCTCAGCAACTCCAAAGTTTTTAGCAACAACTGCTGGGAGCTCCTCAGTTACATAGCTGTACATCCTATAGTTCTTTTTCCAAGGCTCCTGGGTAGCATTAACGTAAAAACCAGCTCCTACACCAAAATCCCAAGCTTCGGAATCACCAGGAATGTTCAAGCTTCTTGGAGAAGTGTCTGGGTTCACTATGATTACACCATGCTCCGCAGCATACCTGGACCAAGGTTTTTATAAGAATCTCATAGTCTACATCCATAACAATTTTAGCGCAATGAAACTACACTGTAAAATGGAAGACAATACAAAAACAATTCTTGAGAGTCATAGAATGTAATATATATGGTAAGATCTCAAAATTCTGATGTTTATCATTTAAGTTTTTAGAGAAAAGACTGATGGAGATTTGCGAGACTTCTGCAATTTTTGTTTTGTTCATCTTTTTGACTCTTTAGTTGATATCTTGGTCAGCGCTACTTGACGAAATACCTTTGGGCTCCAGCTTTCTGGATGAAGTTAGCTTCGGAACATTCTAGTCCTGATAACCAATAAATAACAGGCAGTTTTTTATTTTCTTCTGCCTGTGGGGGCAAATAAACTCCAAATTTCATGTTACATCCTAGTTCTTTGGAGTCATGGGAAAATACTTTCTGGAAACCTCCAAAACTCTTGTTTGATGAAACTTCGGTTAGGGCCATCTAAAAACATTGTAGTAAGGGGCGTTAAAATAGCCTTTAAATAGTAATGAATCGTAAAAACAGTACTTACGGTTAATCCTTGCAATGCAACTTTGGAAACGGGGTTAATTTTAACCAGATTGTTTACCGGATTTGCGGATTTTTGCAAAACTGTTAGGTTAGGTCACCGAAGCTCAAGGTTACCCAGATTCAGATTTATCAAAGGTTGACGACACCAAATTATGAACGCATCAAAGCATTCTCCAATATCCAAATGTATCTAATTTATCACAATCAGAAAATAAATCACAAGAAATTCATAAATATTAAAATTCAAATTTGAATTTCGTGTGCAACGTTGCCACTGTTGCCATTACAACAATTCTGCAGTTTGACTAAAAAAATAACCATGGTAAATCTTATCGTATTTTATATAAAAAAGGTACGGTCTTATACGATAACTATATTTCATTGTGAGCTATAATTGTCGCACAGTAGCTATTCAAGATTCGCTCGAGAAAACAAGTTAAGTATTTCAGTCTAGCAAAATGATTCCGGCTTTGCCATCTATGTTCAAGTTTTTTCCTAAAATATCACTTTTCATTTCTGAGCCTCCCTAGATGCCCAAAGCAGGAAGAGTTGCACTGTTTAATTTTTTGTCTCGTCAAACCTGATTGGAAAAGGCATTTGTGTCAACACATTTTTCCATAAGTGCTTAGTTTTAGTTCATACTCTTGACGTAGTTGTCTAGCAATGCCTGTTAAAGTAACAGTGTTGTATCAACAAAATAATGGAAACTTATACCTTCATTTTGCTTGAGCGCTTTTTGCAAATTATGTAAGAAGTACTATGTCTTGAAATCAATACAATTATTCGAAAATTCTCGCACTTAAAAAAACACTATAATATGCATTTAATGACTGTTAAAAAATAGACTTATGTGAAGTGCACCTTAATCTCCATCACAGACTATGAGAATTAGGAGGAAAACAAATCCTTGACATAATACATAATTTTAGCTAAACTAAATCATTGAAGTGGTTTTATTCAAGTTTTTGACTGAAATATTACTTTTCATTTCTGAGCCTCCCTTAAATGTTAGATGTCCAAAGCAGGAGGAGTTCAATTTTTTAGTTTTCCGTCTCATCACGCCTGATTGGTAACAGCATCTGTGTTTACTTTGTAAAATAAAACTAGTATCAGGATAAAACAGTTTTATTTATTTCGACAGTATCCTCAATTTTAGCTAAACAACACATCATTGAACTAGTTTTGGTATAATCAATACTCACAAAGTAATACACTTTAAAAATAAATAAAAAATATGTTATAAAAACTCAACAAAAACATGAATAGAAAAATATTTCCTAGTAGCTCTCCGATAACGGACAGTAAAGCAAACTGACCATTTTTCAAATTTAATATATTTATTCCAACCTCTAAGCAAAATATTTTCGGAAAATGTGATACAACGTCAAACACTTTCAAAGCACGATGGGTGTAAGGAGTTTTTGCAACAGTAGCAGTGTGGATATTCTTATGGGATATTGCACACAGATAGAAGGTTACATAGGAACGTCTAGTCTAATATTCTGCTTGTAGATTGATTAACAATGACGAGTGTCTGATGGACAATAAGATTGAGGTTCAAACACGCAGCTTATTAGGGTACCATCCTGTTAAGTTTACTACCTGAAGCTGACATATCCACAAATTTCTATATTAAAACTTCTTCTAACTTCAGAGAGTATGACTGAACAGGTGATTTGGAGCAGCTGCAACATACCACAAAAATAGCAGCATAACAATTTGTGCTGTTCAGGGTGGCGCAGAACCTCTAAAAAATTTGTTGGAATTCTTATGATCTTTTTTCAATGAATCTTCCAAAATTAACATACAAAAATGTTCGAGCCAAGGCCGTTGGTAGTCTCCTTTTTTTAACCATTGAAATGTCAAACCTTTATTTTTTACATAAAATTAGATTTATGAAACGTCTGCGACCACCCTGAGTTTTGCACTGCTTTCCGAATTTTGGAAATCTTGATTCCAAAAAATGGTGATTTGCTACTACAGCAGGGTCTTTTGTTAAATGGACAACTGGCTCATTTCATTCTATTTTTACATGACAAGAGTTGATGGTAATTCAGAACAGATAAGTAGCATTCTAGCTATTGATTGTGTAAACACTTTGTTTACCAATATCGACGGATTATATGGGAAGATAAAGTCCAATTTTGTGTTCATTCACACTGCGACACTTTAGATCAAGGATGTACCAGGTCTGTAAATTAAGTGATGAGACTGGCAACGTAGCGTTCGATCTGGCAACACTGGAGGCGCCGGGCTTGGGGGGGGAGACAGGGACACATGTTCCACTTTCAGTACAAGTGTGAACTCGCTCGAGTCATTTGGTTGTCCGTAGCGTTTCTTTTTGTGAAACAGTTTTTCCTATTGTGTTGAATGAATTAATGACATCAATTTCGAGCAACGGTGTGCTATCAGGTTTTGCTTTAGACGAGCATAGTGCAATGGAAACTCTAAACAGCAGGCCTACAGTTTTCAACAGCCCAGGTGTTTCGGTAGTCAAGGCATTTTCAGAAGGGAGTGAGTCGATTGAAGGTGAACCACGAAGCGGAGGACGTCATCTTCAGGAACTGATGAGATTATTGACAGAATCCGGGATCTTGTGCGTTCAGATCGTCGATTGATCGTCAGAACGATTGGGGAAGAGTTAAATTTGACTCACACCACCGTTCAGCAGATCAAGAGCAACTGGGTGTTGCATGGTTGCTCAGTCTCCCTATTCGCCAGAACTTGAGGCCTTGTGTTTGTTTTCTCTTCCTGAATTTGAAAATATCATCTCAAGGGGCAGTCGAAAACATTCAAATGGCTGAAGGCTATTCCAGTATAGGAGTTCCAGCACTGAAATTGTGTTGGAATAAATAAAGAAATCATACTCATCACTTAAGTTACAAACCTCGACCCTTTATCAAAAAAAAAAATAAGGGTACCAAGTATGGCCACATACATGAGTTTATCAAATGACTTTTCATATCTGTCTGGTACCAAGTGAGATGCAATAGTTTTTCAAGTTCCGTTTTCATATCCAATATTTGGTAAAAAATAATGCCTTCTAAAGTACTTACGAAATCAAACATGGCTACTGTTTGTGATATAAAGCTCCACTCCCTCATTTAAAGTGGGAGAAAAATTGCAGATGGCTGATGTTCAAAAACACCATCCTCTACAACTTACTTTTTATATAAGGGGCAATAATAAATTCTTAGTTCTTGAATTACAATAGCATTCATAAAATAGATCGCATACACTGGATTGTAGCACATGCTGAAAATGCGTGCTGTGAGTTGTTCAAATGACGTCTAGGACAGAGGTGGTCACTCAAAGCACCTTTTTTCAAAATTTCCCGCACAGTGATTGCCAATCTTAACCTAGTACATGAGAGATTTCAAATGCTCGTAGGCCGTATTCATCACACCCCAACTCAAAAACGCCCTCATACAATTCAGGTGGATCCCATGATAAAAGTATTTCATTCTCCCACCTCTCTCTTTGTACAACTTTAAAAACACGTCTACGACATTTTCGTACGGCCCGCCGATTTTACTTTGCATACTAACTTTGACTACATTAAGAGGATAAAACAACGCGGATAATATCACCCCGATCAGAGCACCACAGCAGAACTCGGAACAAGTTCGTAACACTTGGTTGTTATACTTGGGCAGTCTGTATTGCAGTTCGTCCCTGATGATGAAAAATCCTACGTTCGAGGGCCCGTTGCGTAGCAAAATGGGCATGAATCCTCGGTAGTACTCTCGCCACCCGTAGTTCTTGAGTACCTTGAAGGCGTGCGCTGTGTTACGCAGCTCGTCGTGGTATTTCGAGTCTGCCAACAAAGTCTGTACTCTCTCAAAGGGCATCAGGATTACTTCTGTCGTACCCGAGGCCAGTGCTGCAACAGCTTTTGCTGTATACCTGAAAAATAATATTCGAATTCAAATTCCTACCATAAGCGATAATTTATTGACATGAAACGAAGCTATTCAATCGCCTTAATATTTCTGAATTTTTACAGGATTTTTTTGCCGTTATCAACTATTATATAACTATTATCCCTAAATTAAAGGAAATGTCTTATTAGTCCTTGCTTTTGAAAATCCAAAAAGAGGCAGAAGCTTCTGCTCAAGAAAAAATCTATTTCATGGATCAGAGTTCCAACGGCTTGATGGATTTTGAGATATGAGAAGTCCAGCCCAGAAGTGTTCAGTTTCCTATCCGACCTAAATGGAAAGCTCTGACGTGGAATTCGATAAACATTTTCTTAGCCAGATCCTCGTTGTAAAGAGTCATGCTTGAAGAGTACGCATACACTTTCTGAATAAGGAATTCTTTAGGAATTAAGAAACGATAGAGCAGTGACTATTGTTTTCTGTAAAGAATATATATCTATAAATTCAAATCCTACTCAATTTCTATATCACGGGCAGATTAAACAGCTCGATAAATTTGTCCTAATAATGTCAGAGATACTAAGCATGCTAAAATTGTATAATATAAAAATGGTTTTACATCATGTCATCTTAAATTGCAATGATGCCTTCGCGCAAAAACTCAGTATGTTGCAGGACTTTTCATACTGTTGTAGTAAAACATTGAATTGGAATATGTTAATGACAGGAAAAATCAAACGAAGTATCACTTGGAAGACATAAATAAAATATATTGCAAAAAAGTGTTAATTGAACTTAAAGAAGGTCGCCATTGGGATAGACTAATTCAGACTACGTAGAAGGGCCAGTCAAGGATTTGTTTGCATCCTAAATAATAATAATAACGCCTTTATTTGTTGAACAGGTGAGGGACAAAGATAGAGTTTAACCTAGGCTACTCTTACACTTAACTATTTTTGTCAGTACATTTAGAGCACGATGTAATGTGTGTTGCCTAAGATGTTGTAAAAAAAATATAGTTATAACTAAACTATTCTATAAACTAAAATGCAAAACTATATACAGTATGTACATGGATACATGTATACACACACATATATATATATATACATACATATACACATATACAGGGTGTCCGCAAAGTTGGGGTGTCCTTTTCAGAAACAACTACCCTTGAAATAACAAAGGTAATGTGTAGTGAAACGAGGGCGACCAAGTAAAAAAAAATAAAGGAAAAAGTACTCACTCTCCAGTTGACGAGAAGGGCTAAGTACGTCTCTGCCAGAAATCATACCGCTCCAACAGAAAATGAGATCAGCTGATGCGCTACCGAGCAGACGCAGGCGGTGGTGCAGACCACGAAGAGAGGTAACAAATATGACGGCGCTGCCGCGTTTTCAGTTTAACGTACTTTATAGGTATTGTTCGAAGTTATCGCCGTTTGATTCAAAAACACAGGTGCGTGCACGACGTAGCCAAGCATCGGTGCAGGCTTTGAGAATGGAGTCCCTCCCCCGAATGAAAGCACCAGCTTGTTCAATTCTGAGACGAAGTTCGTCAACCATATGCACTTCAGTTTTGTACACTAAGCGTTTCATTTCTCCTCAAAGAAAAAAATCACATGGTGTTAAGTCTGGAGATCGCGGAAGCCACGCTACGGGTCCATTACGTCCGATCCACCTATTCGGAAATAATTCATTCAAAAACTCACGCACTTCGCGTCTAAAATGGGGCGGTGCACCATCGTGCAGAAACCACATTGATTGTCTTACAATTAATGGCACATCCTCTAACAAGGAAGGCAAAATGTTGAGTAAAAACTCTAGGTATTGCATCCCGTCCAATCGATTTAGGAGAATAAATGGTCCAATGAGCATACCGTTCACCATGCCAGCCCAAACATTCACCGAAAATGTTTGTTGAAAATGTGCCCGACGGACAGCGTGCGGATTTTCTACTGACCAAACATGAGTGTTGCGAAAGTTATTCACCCCATTACGCGTGAACGTAGATTCGTCTGTCACCAATATGCACTTCAAAAAGTCAGGATTATTGTCATGTTGATGCAACAACCACTCACAAAACCGCACTCTTGCTGGAAAAACGTCAGGTTGAAGGGCTTGTACACGTTGGACGTGAAACGGATACAGCCCCTCTTCACGCAGCGTTTGCCACACTTTAGTTTTTGATACTTGCACTTCTCTAGCCATGTCTCTAGTGCTTGTTGAGGGATTCTCGTCTACGCGATTCAGTAGTTCTTCCTCAACTTGCACCATTCGTGGTTGTCTAGGCCTCCCACTGTGCCCACCTCGAAATTCCTCCAAATGGCCCGTATCCCTGACTCTCTGGACCAGGTACACAAATCTGCGGGGCCTTGGATGATGCCGTCTAGGGAAACGATCTGCATACACTCGTGAAGCCTCTGTAGCATTTTGAAGACATTCGCCATAAATTAACAACATATCAACGAGTTCATTATTGGTGTATGAGTGTGCCATTATTATTTTTTTTTTGAAACGCAATCAATTATACGGGTTCGTTTACCTCTACACGCGTGACTGTAACCGTCGGTTGAAGGTTGCATACTGACCTGACTCACTGATCCCGACCCAGTTCTGTCGTCGGGTTGAGCCAGTGACCTTGTACCACTCGGTGATGTCGCGGGTCGCGGCTACAGGACGGTATTCAGCTATCTGTGATGTTGCAGAGCCCTTTATCTCGGTTCCCTTAAGACATTGGTGTATATGGTACTAAGAAAAATTGCTTATGTTTTCAAGATCTACACGTCGTGTAAAGGAAAACCCCAACTTTGCGGACACCCTGTATACATATATATACACATACATACATATACATATATACACCCATACACACCTAGAATATTTAGATACAGATATACATAAGAAAAGATACTGCACGAACATCAGGTAAGGGTAAATACAAATTGTTTTATTTGTTTATGGAAATTGACAGGAGACATTTCCTTGTATTTACCTGGTAAAGCATTGTAAAGTATGGCAGAATTATACGAAAAACAACGCTTGAAAAGTGTTATAGAGTGAGGCGGTATTCTGATTATTTTACAGTCTCTTATGCTCCTGCTATGAACTTCATGACTAAATATAATCTTACCTCTCTAAATCTCACAGTATGTAGTGAGGATTGAAGTGCACTTGACATAAGTCAATTTTTTTAGAGTTTTGTCATTAAATTTGTATTTTCAGTATTGATTTTTAAAAGTGCGAGTGTTTTCAGATAACTGTTGTGTTAGATGATTTCAAGACAAGGTACCAGTAAGTATTACCATTATGTTGATACAATGTCATTACTTTGGTTAGGCAAATGAGTCCAAGTATGCGCAAAAACTATGAAATTTTGGCGACAAATAATGCAATGTAAACATATAGGCTTGGCTAGTCTTAACCTATTCGAATTCGATGGTTGAGAATGAATCGCCCTTCATAGAGAGGAATTTTAAACATCTGTTTTTGATTCGTCAGATAAGCATGGGGTTTGTCCAGATCATGAAAACCACAGGATAAGTTTCTGATGTTACTTTGAAAAATGTTCTCTTCATTTCATTGTCGGGCTTGAGAGAAGGGGAACAGCTTCTCAGAAAACTTTATTAAACTACAATAAGTACAGAGACCGAAAATGGTATTCGACGAAAAGTAAGTAAAAGCGAGATTGGACGACAAAAAGTGAGAAAAAGCCAGCAACTATGTATAGACAAAACAAACGCCATGTCAAGGTAGCAAATACAATATATCAGATTCTGAACAGTAGTATAATAATGTAAGTGAACCTTCTTAAGCTGTGACTTATGCACAGTTTAGTGTAAATTCTTGATGAGTGCCTCTACCTTACCTATTCATTCCTTGGTCGACAAGTCTCCGTCGCACCTCTTCATATACTCCAAACATAACTGAAAGAGACAAAGTCTTCTGGCATAATGGAGGTAAGATTCCTCTGTAGAGGAAGTGAATCCCTTCTGAATGTAACTGGCTATAAGCATGTTGTAGTTTAACACCATGTAGCATCTGAAAGCAGACAATAATAATAATAATAATAATAATCTATATTCCAAATTGCACAATGACATTACAAAAATTGTATAGCCACTACAAAATGAAATGTTGCGTCACTGTCACCATAACTATAGTAGTTTACCTGAGACCTTTGTTTTGTGTTACATGGTTATTTATCTTAAAACAGCTACTATCTTATACTATTACAACTCCCATAGAACTCATCTATTGTATAAGGCTCTGACTGTACTAGAAATTGCTTAATAGTCTTTTTAAATTTATGTAAACTGTTTATGTTTTTAATTTCATTTGGTAGATTGTTAAAAAATTTTAAACACATGTAAATAGGGCTTTTTTCTGTGGAGGATAATCTGTGTATTGGATAAGTAACATTGACTGTTCGAGTATCATAAACAGTTTGTACCTCAAGCTCAAATAAATTTTTATTTTTGAAAAAAATACAAGATACTCATACACATAGATGCATACACAGTCATGATTTTTTCAGTTTTAAACAGCCCCCTGCAAGTTTCATTGAAATTTAGTCCCTTTAGCAGACGTACTGCTCTTTTTTGAACAACAAAATTTTTTTGAATAAACCTATTGCGTCCCCAAAAAATAATCCCAAACTTTAGAACACTTTCAAAATTAGCATGGTACAATATTTTCATACTCGTATTATTTAGATATCTTGATATCACCCTAAAACCATAGCAAATGGAATTGAGCCTCTTCAGCAGTTCGAATACATGTGTTGTCCTCTCTAAAAATTCATCAATATAGATGCCTAAGAATTTTATACTTTCACTCAACTGCAGTTGATGATCATTTATATCGATATATTGTGGCTTAACGACTTTACTCTGCTTAGTTCTAAATAATGTTGCACCAGTTTTGGATTTATTCAGCACTAGTTTGTTCTCAGAAAACCATGTATTCACACTTCTGAATAAGAGATTCCCATTAGCAGTTAGGTCCTCTATACTTGTCCCACCCAACACTAAATTTGTGTCATCAGCATAGCAGATAATTTTATCCTTGCTATGATCATCACAACAGAGATCGTTTAAAAAAACTACAAACAAAATGGGCCCAAGTATACTACCCTGTGCTATGCCGGTTGAAGTCAACTCAATGTTTGACTTGTAAGTTTGACCTCCTTCAACAATTTCAACCCTCTGTTGTCTATTATAGAGGTATAACTTGAACAATTCTAGCCCAGTTCCTCTTACACCATATCTTTGTAGCTTTAATAACAATATGTCTCTGTTGATGCAATCATAAGCTTTGGACAAGTCCAGGTGGAAACCAACCGCTAAGTTTCCCTCCTCTAATTGCTTAAGTACTGTTTGAACAAATTGAAAGATTGCAGTATCTGTTGATCGCCCATGTAGGTAACCATGCTGATGTGTATTAAATAAATTACAGTCATTCATGAATTCTAATAATCTCTTTCTGATGCCTAACTCAAATAATTTTGAAAAACCTGTTAAAATGTTGATTGGCCTATAATTTTCCAATTGCTCTGGATTACTTTTTTTAAAAATTGGTTTTATAAGAGCTATTTTCAAATTCTCTGGGAATGATCCTTGTTTAAAAGCATATTATGGTATCCTCATACAGAATGATAAAAAAACAACGTATTATCATTATATTGATACAATGTCATTACTTTCGTTAGGCAAATGAGTCCAAAGTATGCGCTAAAACTATGCAATTTTGGCGACAAACAATGTAATGAAAACATATAGGCTTGGCTAACCTATTCAAATTCGTAGCAGAAAGTACGTATATCTGAAAATTACATAGCATGAAAGTAGGTTCTTGAATTTAATATTTCCTGTTCGAAGCATTTACATTGCTGATGAGACCGATTAAGGATAAATATTCTTCAAATAATACTGGGGCCCCTTGATGTACCGACTATATACAATTTCAATAACTTCGGCATATTCGCAAAACAGAATGGATATATGTTTTTAAAGGAGATTTCACCTCATATCTACATTCTTCAAATAATATTGGGGGTTAGCTCCTTGATGTACCTAGACCATATACAATTTCAATAACTTCAGCATATTCGCAAAACAGAATGGATTTATGTTTTTAATGGAGATTTCACCTCATATCTACAAACCAAGTCAAAATATCCCAGTTTCTATGTCACTGGTGTACTTGGTGCCAATTTTTCTTGCTAGGCCACTGGATGAGGGAGTATTGTAATCCCGAAAAATTTCTAAAAATGAGATATCATGTTTTTGGATGTTATATGACACGTACTTCATGAAAAACCATGGCACTCATATCCGTTGGCCTGTCTGTCTGTTGGTTTGCCCGCTAATCTTATAACTGGAGAAGTACTGCTCAGATTTTGATAAAGTTCTCACACAAGATTACTATTCTGTCAAGTATGAAAAAGCTTTGTAGTTTTTGAAAATCGGTCCATCGGCGGCGAAGCTATGGGCAAAAACACGAAAAAAAAAATAGAAATCGCTCAACCCTCGTTTTTAACGTGTCAGAGGCTCTTGATCATTTTCGGATTTTTTTTTGTTGGGGATGGAGATTGTAAATGTTATGTCTGTAGTATTAGTCAAAAACGTTCTATCATTAAAAAGCTTCTGTTCCCAGTAACAATGGGTAAATTAAATGATAACAGTCAGATGTATAAAAATAACTTGCAATCATTGAGAAGGTCACTGCCAACTGTGCAATGGGTAACAAACCCCACCTGGTGAATCTACGGTGGTGTCGTTACTGATACTCTGCTACAGGAGAATATATGTATTTTTTAGCAATATTTTGATATTACTAGAATGTACCACTTTAGCATTCTGCAATGCTTTTGTAAATGATGGCTTAACTGTTTTTATCTGGGCAGAGTATGCCAAGTACCTGATGCATCCCTACCTGCCACTAACAAATGTGCAACTAGTTGGTATTATCCTCACAATTCATGTGAAACAATTACACAATAGACTGTCGTTCTATTTGGCATTGCCTGTTTAGGCAAATAGACTGTCCATTACAAATACAATATAACCCCAGAGTGAGTGGTTATGGCACCTGCCAGATCATCAAAAAATAATTTAGCTAACATAGACATAAATATTAGTTAAGGTTCTGATAATATATCTAAATATTTACTCTATTTCTATTGATCAATGTCACTTAGGCATGCATTTGTAAATCACTTGGTAATATAATCATACACAGTAATGACCCTTGATTGACACATGAAATTTTACACTGTAATACTATGTAACTTTATTTTTAGAATGCCTTAATTATTAGAGCATCATGTAATGACAAAGGACAGCCCACTGATATCTAACTACCTTTTATGCAACTTTTTTGTTAATTTGAGAAACTCTATGGTCACAATGTAACCCATTTATCATAAAAAAATGTTTTTTGAGCACTTTTTGATAACCAAATAAAGTAAACCAACAATAAACCATAACAATTACAAGTGACAACACTCATTTTTCCAAAGTTTTGAGCAGGGGAAGAAAAGTGCATTTTTGACATTCTAGTTGATTTACTTAAAGTAACTAGCAGTGTTCAGCATCAATATCATTCAACTGCACATTGTATTCGCTTGCATCTTTTACTAGAGCACAGCAAGCTGTCTTTCATGGTTAGCAGAATATTATGCTACCATCATCAAATTTATGTAAAGTTACATCCAGAAAACAACTGTTTTAGTGGTTTCAAAGCGATGAATTTTAAAATAACTTACCTGTCTGAATATGAGCTTGTTCACAGGGTAAGTAATTGTTACATTGATGAAGGCAGCTCCCCAGCCACATGCAAATTCCCTCCAGTTAATTTTTGGAGTAATGATGAGGCCGCTATCGCTCATTTTCGTGATCTGGTTAGATTTTGAGTTATATAATAGTCAGTCTTTCTATTCAGATAACATATCATTTTCTCATATCATTCTCTAACTATTGCAACTGTACCTTTGTAACCACCAAGTCATCTCCTGTTGGTGGTGCAATCATCTTTCATCACGTTTCGGCTGAGTTCGAATTTGACAACCAACTGTTGCATTTTCAATACTCGTTTTCACTGAATCAAATCCATGTCTAGACATTTCCCAAATAGACGACATGAATTAATATTGCTTATGCATTTTTTATTTTTGACATTTTTTTGACATTATGGAAAATCGAATGAAAAATTAGGTTAACATTTCTGTAGTTCAAATCATAGTTCAAATGCATACATGTTTCTTACACTGTTGCCACAATCTTTTAGTTCTTTGTATATGCAACCAAAACGAAACGCTTTGAACCTTGTCGTGTATGACGTCATACGAGATTATCAACATGAAACGTCGCAGCGTTAGACGCGTGACACGGACTTAATCAAACTCGTAGATCAAGACAAATATTTAAAGTGTCCAAATGATAACATGGCGACTTGGTTAGAAGAAAGCAGATCACAATAAATATGTAGATACTAAACCCGCCGCGTCAACTGCGTGGACGTAGTGTAAAGTCCAAGTCATTCGTTTTGCATTAGTGAGGAGAAGATTGGTTTCGGAGAAAGAACTGCAATATTCAAAGTAATGCAATAAATTATATATATATATATATATATATATATATTTTAATATTAATACCTTCAAATATATGGAAGATATTCGGAGAATCCCCGAGCTGTCAATTATTTCTGTTTATGTATCCAAACATCGTAAGGATAAACATCGATGTATCCATAGATCAATGCTTTAGGCAAAAAACATAGTTGCATTGAAACATCGGGGAATCGAAATATCAATGTATCGGAACATCGACTTTTTTATTTTGAAAATGAAATAAGCTCAATGAGCTAACAGATAATGAGTTTTTGGACAGCGTCTGTAAATGTCAATTTCATTATTCTTGGGTGGTTAATTGTGTGATTATTAAATTATAACTTTTTTCAGAAGAGAAGAGTAGAGTTGTTGTGAACTTTCAGTTTTCTATTTTACGGAGTATCCTGGGTTTGACCCAACACTTACTTCCTTCATTTTCAAACTTCATATCCAAAACCACTCAACACAATATCAATAATCAAATTCAAGCGGATAACCAAATGGAAATGGTATTTACCATTTTGGGTTGGTATTTACCAATCCGTTCAAGCGAGTGTAGTTATCAGTTTGGTTATAAGATCCGTGACGTCACGAATCAGCTGTTATATGTCATAGTTATCACCGCAAAATTCTGGTATTTACCCAACTCAAGAGTAGTTTTATATTTCTGGTTATTATTTGAAATGTGACAAGTTAGAATTTTGCCGGGTATTGGATATTGTTATTGTACTTCACTTCATTTTTGAGAAAAATGATACAGGCTGACTTCAGTTTTACCATAAAGTGGAGCACCTTATTAGTTATACTCATTACGGTTGTTGTCCTATGCTTAACAAAGTATCCTGTGTAGCCATATACCACAAGAATATTAAAATATGGCCATATAAACTCACTAGATGATATCCACCTGTATACGGTTTTGCTAATTTCCTTTTTCATCATTTCTGCTGAATCAATAAATGTTTTCTTTGACATGCGGAAAAATTTAGAGAATTGAAATTTATCATGGCTACAAAGCCATGGTTCCATCATTAAAAAAAAATCTGAAAAAAACATTTCTCCCATGAATATTATGAAAGGTTTCTTATTTAAACTTTCCATATACAGTTGTAGACGAAAAAGCACCGATTATTAAGTGATAATAAAAATAATCAGATATTATATACGCGCTTTTCTAAAATACACAACTTGCAACAAAACCGCGGTTAAAACCAACGCGTTCAAGCGATTCGTGTAACTGACGTCATCAACCCGTGTGTCATTTTGAACCATATTATAACCGCGGCACATAACACAGAAATTTTAGTTATTCGCTTGGATTTGATTAATATCATATTACCTCATCTCAATTATCTGTGATCTGGAACCAACAATGTGCCATTAATTATCTTATCGTTTAGTTACTTATTTCATATGAGATTAGTAATAAAACTAATCTATTAATGCATAGTTGAGCTCTTTCAATTTAACGTTATCATTTTGATTGGGAAATCAAACATGCCTCGCAAAGCTGATGTCGCCGACGTTCATATATGGTCTAGAGCTACCACTACACAGTATTATACTTGAAGTAAAACCAAACACTACAACATCTAAATCAAGACGATAACTAAGAAAATACATTTCGAAACGCAGTAAATGCACGATACGAATGCCATATTTATATAACCTTAATCATTTCGGTCGGACCAGCGACTAATCGCTTCCGTTCCAGACACCTCATGTCAAATTCTGTTGAGCCGTTTGGGTAGTAGCACGTGAAATGGATATTTCAAAGTAAAAAGCAAAGACAAGAATATATGCACTATTCCTGACCTACCTAACAGTTCATCTAGATCCGTTCAGTCATTTTGGCGTTATGGTAAAAAATATCAACACTTTCTCATTAATACGTAATATTAGTAGGATTGTAAGATTTATAAAAGTGTTCTGATTCACCAGCAGATGGCCGTCTAGTGACAGCCAAGCCGTATTATCGAAGCATAGATTGTCGATTTTTTCGGAAACCATGATGCTTCGCGATATCGCTGGTTATTATTTGTTAAGAAAAGCCTATATAGTCATAAATCCAAACTAAATGATGATGATGATTTGACAGAAAAACACACTTTTGTTTTGATGTGGTTATAAAATATAAAAAGGAAATCAAGACCATTTATAATAAACTTTCTTTCATGACACAAAACACTTTTTTATAAATCTCTAATGTAGGGTCACGACGTTATTCACGAAGCTTTATTTTCAACGCGTCTATTTTTATCAACGACAATGTATATTCTGTAGTGAATTTTAAGCTGCAATAATGCGTATTTGTTTTCAAAACACATACAAATACCGGTGAATTTAAACCAGTAGTGGATACTAGTAAGAAATGGAAGCTAGACAACGTCGCGCACACTTCATCTAGTCCTTATAATCAAATTCAAGCGGATAACCAAATGGAAATGGTATTTACCATTTTGGGTTGGTATTTACCAATCCGTTCAAGCGAGTGTAGTTATCAGTTTGGTTATAAGATCCGTGACGTCACGAATCAGCTGTTATATGTCATAGTTATCACCGCAAAATTGTGGTATTTACCCAACTCAAGAGTAGTTTTATATTTCTGGTTATTATTTGAAATGTGACAAGTTAGAATTTTGCCGGGTATTGGATATTGTTATTGTACTTCAGCTTCATTTTTGAGAAAAATGATACAGGCTGACTTCAGTTTTACCATAAAGTGGAGCACCTTATTAGTTATACTCATTACGGTTGTTGGGGACACTGTAAATGTAGTTCCTATGCTTAACAAAGTATCCTGTGTAGCCATATACCACAAGAATATTAAAATATGGCCATATAAACTCACTAGATGATATCCACCTGTATACGGTTTTGCTAATTTCTTTTTTCATCATTTCTGCTGAATCAATAAATGTTTTCTTTGACATGCGGAAAAATTTAGAGAATTGAAAGTTATCATAGCTACAAAGCCATGGTTCCATCATTAAAAAAAAAATCTGAAAAAACATTTTTCCCATGAATATTATGAAAGGTTTCTTATTTAAACTTTCCATATACAGTTCTAGACGAAAAAGCACCGAATATTAAGTGATAATAAAAATAATCAGAGATTATATACGCGCTTTTCTAAAATGAACAACTTGCAACAAAACCGCGGTTAAAACCAACGCGTTCAAGCGATTCGTGTAACTGACGTCATCAACCCGTGTGTCATCTTGAACCATATTATAACCGCGGCACATAACACAGAAATTTTGGTTATTCGCTTGGATTTGATTTATGACATGGGCACTAGCGCGGTCATATGGTGACATCGACAGGTGTCAAAATGTCAAAAAAGTGAAACCTGTAAAGTTATTGTTTATTTTTTGTTATAACAAAGGGAAACTAACTAATTTTCTTATTTATTTCAATCCAAGAAATGAGTTGGCAGCATGACGCAAATCATGGGTAAGTTTTTAGCTATCATAATCTCCGGAATTTGAATTGGGCTACAAACAATTCAGCATAACAAATTATGGTCTATGTGAGGTTTTTGCTTACCTGTTATTTTGTTTTATAGCTGAAAAGAAGCAAGGTCTCACGTTTGAGATCGTCTCAGCTAGAATCTCAGATGTTTTTGACGAGAAAAAGCATGTGGTGTACGCACTCCAAGTTCGCTTCATCTCAGGTAAGTAAATTACTTCTATACCAAGGTTACCAATTGCTATCAGCTTATGTAAGTATCAATTTCTTAGATGTGTTCAGTATTTGATTGAATAATTTATGATTGTCATTATGTTTTCTTCAGGTAATGATGATATGAGCCCTTCAGTAGTAGAGCGCCGATATACTCACTTCTTGAATCTTTACAATGCATTAAAAAAAGAACATCCCCAGTTGATGTCAACTGTGGTGTTTCCAAAGAAGGTTCTCATTGGTAATTTTGACAATGATCTCATATCTACCAGGAGCACTGGATTTGAGTCCTTGTTGAACCATATCTCAACAGAAAGTAGATTACGGACTTCAAAGTCATTGTTAGACTTTCTACAAGATACAGAATTGAGCAAAGCCAAGGAATTCATTAAGAAGGAAGACTATATAACAGCATGTCCTATTTTGGAGAATAACTTCAAGTTACTTAATAAGGTAAGAAATATTATTGGAGCAGAACAAGTTTTGATCTTTTAGCAAAGAAAAAAAAAGGCAGAGAGGTATTAACATAATGAATCATATGTTGTTATGGCTGAACTTTAGTTCTATATTAACATATTTCATTGCTGTTTTTTTCAAAACTGAAAGTGTTTCATGAAACTGTTTAAAAGAAAGAAAAAACATTTTATATAGCTTATCATTTTATTTCCATTATCTAACAGCAGATACTATTGTATGGCTTGTACTTGTAAGGTTTCAGCCTTGACAGTATTTTATGTTTTTTTAATTTAATATGCATGAAACACTTATTTAATATTATATCTTATGCATTGCAACATAATTGTGTTTTTTCAATCTGTATGAAAAATAGTTGCTATGTATTTGTGAATAGTTTATATTGAAAAATGTTTAATGTGCCATGTTAGGTTTTGAGGATTTTGAACAAAAAAGAAATCATTGCAGTTCTTCCCACCAGAGGCCACAGCAAACTATTTATGAACATAATTTATTTTAGGACCCATCTCAATACTTCAGTCTATGTCAGGTGATTCATATTCAACTCCCATCATTGGGATCTTGGAAATAGTATGAGGTATTAAGTTGCCTAAATGAGAGCAAAGTTGTAAATCATTTTCATTTTTATCTGAGGTATGATGTAAAAATTGAAAGTACATTAACATTGCCACTTTTTCTCATCTACAAGATGCCAGACGTTTTGTCTCTTGTCCTCAATCATCAACTTTATTTTTTCTTATAGATGACATATTGGTTTCTTGCACAGGTGAATAGAGTTTTTGTTAAGTCATATTGCAAAAATTTTATAGTACATGTGACAAGTCAAAGAAGAAAAAGTGATTCATACATAAGACTTATTAATTCTTACAATTATAAGAAAAAAGTTAAACCTACACATGATAATGACAATTTAAAACTTGTAAGATAAAAAGTCTTGTACCATATAAAACCAGCTATGGCACAGAAATTTCTTTACTTTATGCTTAAACTCTTATAATTTGTGATATCCCTTAGATAATAATTATTGTTGAATAGGTGGATGCAGTTGGAAAATACAGATCTTCCATATGCTGTTGTTTTATACCTAGGAAAACTTCAAGCATACTGTGTGTCATATTTTTGGGGTTTCTTCCAAGGAATGTAAAGCCATCAGGGCTGCTTCTCACAAATATTAGTATGTGAATTGATGAAAGTGTTACAGATTGATGAGATTTTTCTGTATGACTCATTATAGTTTAAACAAAAAATGAACCTAATGATTTTTTCCGAGCAAAAGATACCCTTTTAAGATCAGTAGTTACCCCCAAGTGGAACTATTAAATTAAATGATAAATGGCTAAAAACAAATGCATATAGGCTTGAAATACCATCCTGGCTTAGGAGGTGTTTCATTTTGAAAATAGAAAAATACACCTTGTTCATCTTTTTGCAGACTAAAAAAGTAGCTAATAGCTTTACACCAGAGTCGAAACATATGACACTGTCATTTAAAGTATGGAAATTGCTCTTTAATAATAAAATGTATAAATGTTGTTTTGTCATTATTCAATATTCCTTGCTTTTTAACATCAAGAGTCCATCTCAGACATAACGCTTTTTATTTTCCCTTTAATCTGTTATGGGGATTCCCCATACACTATTACAAATGTATCATCTGCAAACATAACTTCCCTGCATTTACCTGTTTGGGTACACCAATCGCAAATAGAATAAAAATTAATGGTTCCATCCTTGATCCCTGTGGGACGCCCAATTTGAAAGTACTATAGTATGTCACATCGAATTGCTTTGTTTAAAAGGGCCTATCCGAATCTTGGATAAAATCTATGTCCATTAAGAAAATGAATGTTTGGGCCAACACACAATTATGTATCAACCTGTAAAAAATAAAAATATTTTCTAAGTAAGGAGCATACCTTTGGCTACAATTTTTGTAATTAACTTTTTTTGATACCATATGTAATAACGCAGTTATCGATTCAGCCCACACTAAAAACGCATATAATAATAATAATAATAATAATAAAGGGTCTTTATTGCACTAAACATTTAGTACATTACGAGGGGCGAGGTTTAGCGTGAGCTATTCTTCCACCTAACCCCATATAATGTGTTCCAGATATTTACATATTTAATTTGAAAGATTCAATATATAATTTGTTCCAGATATTCACCGACCGCTCCCCAGCAGTATTACTGGCGCTCTGCAGATTGGTAGCCTGCCTAACCTTGCTTCAAGACTTTCCAAATAGCCTGAAGTGGGCTGACTTGGCCCTCCATCGATACGAAGGTGTCAGCGACAGTGATTTGCTTGAGCTGTATGTACCATTGCTGAACGCGTGTAGCAAGATTTGGTGGCAAAACGGTAGGAATAAGGAAGAGTTGGAGAAGAGGATAGAGGAATTGAGGAAGAAAGGGCATAGGGTTGATGGGGAAACGAATCTGATGGAGGCTGTTGACTCGGTGGAGAGCAGGATTTTTGGGGAAGCTAGATAGTATGGTCTATCTAGTGACATGAACATTATAAAGGCATTGGTTAGAATAACATCTGTTAAAGGCTACATGATAGAGCAGCACTTCTACAATATGAATATAACCATTCTTCCACAACATTAATCTTTTTTGATGATTTGACAAATGATGCAACATGATTTTGAGCTTACAAAATGACATTATTTTGTTAGATGTAGTGCATATCTTTTGGTAGGGGAGCAGGCATAGTAGTCTTAATTTTTGAAAAAGGAATTAAAATAATTCATAGAGAAAAGCTGACTGGTGAGGGGAAATTTTTGTGTATATTCGATCGTCATCTAACTCTTTTCCTTCTTTGCAGTCCTGCACTCCAAATGTCGAGGGGGGTAAATGAGATCATATAAAAAATTGCTGTTGCCAAATAATTTAGACATACTTGCCAAATAACTGACTAAATGATCTGAAATTGGACAATGTACCAAAATGGACCCAAATTTCTAAAACATGCCAGTAACCTCAGGTCTATAAACTATTCCTTGGTGTGTGATGTGATGATTATAATGATCTAAATAGTAGTTAAATGTATGTATATATTCTTCGCAAAAAATAGAACGTACAATAAATTTGGATTTGTATTTGGGTTTTAGTATCCACATACATTAGAGGAGCATCTGTGATAGCACCACACCTTGGTAAGTTCAACCAGCTTACAGTGTACTGAGGCTTTTGTAGCATATACATATAGAGCAAAACGTATGTTTCAAAATCGTTATTTGCGAACCTTTGCTGCCAAAAATAGTTTATATAGATTGAATTCTTCTAAAGGTATAGAAACCTCGAGTATTATCTTTGTCTCGTAACTGTGATATCTATGTTTCCAAAAATCTATTCATGAGTCTTACTAAAAATATTGCTGCATTTTCTATTCGATCGGCAAAAGAACAGACGAATCTCAAATTACCCAGACTCATGTCTTGTATTTTTGCAACTTTTATTTCTTACATCAACTAGAATATAAGCAATACATTCTCAACATGTCAATTTCTATGATGTAAACATTTGTTTCTAACCTTATGCCTGAATGAATAGATATATTTGGCGCTGAAATTATCTATAGACATTATAAAAATTATTTGTTGCCCTCAAACATATAAAGATATATTTACTACACTTTTGTAATAATCAAATAGAAATGTTACTATATGAGACGTTTAAATATAAAGTATATACGCTAACCAATTGTTTATTTTTTGCCAGAGTACAATGTTTGGTTTTGGGGTTGAGAAATCCTTTTTCTATGTTTACAATGTTGCCACTTGAACCGAATATGTGAGTATTTTCTTTCGTCATTTTGATCTTGTGGAGTAAAAATTACCACCATATCTTTTGTAGACTTCCATTGAACATGGTACGTGTCCAAAAAGTTGTAGGTATGGCTTGTTCCTTCATTTCGCAAAAACTTAAAACCTTAGACTGACTAAAAGTCAGATTTTTTGTTTTCACGCTAGGAAAATTTGATGCAAATCATTTTCTTCATCTTCCCATTTTTTTCCACAGTTTGACTGTATATCATGTTGCCTTTCAATGAGATGCCCGAAATGTTGCTTGAAATTTGCATATGCAAATATTTATTTCCATCTGATACCCCTGTTTGACTGGGCTATATCGGATTCAGGAGTTCCCGGAATATTCCCACTAACTTTGAATCTTGGAAATGCAAGCGACACATGTGATTGGTCGATTTTGACTGTTGTGTGTTTTCAATTGTTTCTAACGGTTTTTCGCCGCGATGATCAATTTCAGCACGGGCTTTTTCGGGAGTGTTGTTTGTAGTGACTTATAAGGAAAACTTTACCTAATCGAGAAAATTTACCGTTGAGACGTGAATTAAGAGCCCGTGAAAGATTTTCGGGTTGAGGATGAACTATCCGTACGGTAGGTCGGCAGTAATAAGTACGATAACTTTACAATGTTTTTTGTGCGTATGTGGATGTGATATAAGGAGGATGGTGCCAGTTGGTAAGTTGGAATTTATTTATGGATTGGACTAAATCCGCGGCTCCGGTCGTGGTAAGTATAGTTTCGGAAAAAGAAATGCAATATTCAAAGTAACGCAATAGCAACTTTAGCAATAAACTTTTTTTATCCAACATATTAATGCAATGATAAATTAATTCCAGTGTTTCGCTTTTTTATATATTCGAAACAAGTTTACCGGGAAATTTATCTGATTTAAAATTACTTTGAATGTCATATGATCAGATTGATTGACAAGGATATACGTGAAAATTGTCCGCAATTGGCATTTCATGAATTAAAATTTGATGTTTCCCGTTATAAATTCTTTTGATCTTCCAGTGCGACCTTGATTGTCATAGTCAAAGTGTTGGACATTACATGAATCTCGGTGTTATTCGAGCCTTACATAATTTTTCTTTATGTAACGTATTCTTCGAGACATTTTGCCTTTTCCATACTTTCTGGACACCCTCAAATCGCCAAAGATATACTTTAAGGAAAAACTTCCCCCTCTATATATTTCCGGTGTCAAAAATGGGGGTTAGTTGCTACAACTAACAAAACTCCTTTCTGAATTAACTGTTAGTGGTCCTTCTTCTTCTTTTATTCTTCATTTATTCAAAATTCGATACACCCCCCACGGACGCCACTGAGATTCTTCGCGCTAATCTTCCAATCGGCAATATCATTAGACAATACATTTGAGTTGTGCATATGAGTGCCGTGTGTCAATCGGCGCTCACAAAGACTGAATAGACCAACAAGATGTAGAAGAAGAAAACATGGTGTCAAGTAGATTTACTCTGTATTTCCCACGCAATTGGACAAATGGACTTTGTATATGGAATGTGCTATAATTGTAGTATAGTATCTGTCAACTTTTGCATGCTCTGGTATCTTTTTTATTCAACGATCATGACACTCCTTGTACATTGACATACGGCCGTAGAGTAGTATATGTATCAGTGAAAAACTAACATTATGAACTTTGAATAGTATCTGAATCAACTTTCACACGTTCACCATTGGTCGCCCATGGAAACAAAACCCTTAGGCCCGTATCGTCAGTCGTCTCTACAATTGTTTGTAGGGCGCCTTTATGGCCTCCTTGATTGTCATAGTTTTCTACTTCTCCGTGTCAGCGCTCTATTTTGAGGTTATGTCACAAACATCAATTTGCATCAAATTGTGCTTGGTTTTGAGTTATATCATGTTTTATCAGCCTGAAATTTCCTACAATTTAAAAGGAAAACAAATCTTCACAATAGGAGAGCGCTGACGCTGACACGGGACAAGTGTAATCTAGAAATTTTTTAAGGAGAGAAAGGAATATGACAATCAAGGAGGCCATAAAGGCGCCCTACAATTGTAGGGACGACTAACGATACGGGCCTTAGAGCTGGTGATGTTATACGAATCCATATAATTTTTTTTTCTGTTTTCTCTGACTACATGACATTATGTCGTTTTTTTTGACACATTCAGTAATCATTTTCTCACATAGCAAATATCACTGATTTCATACACATGCAGACCAAGGCACACAATCACCACACCATCATCCAGATGCGATATACTCAACCAATTTTCTTTCTGTTACATCTTCTCAAAGATATAATCTTCAAGCACTCGGCATTCTGTAACCAACAAAGCATGCTGGTGAACTGACTTCTTTTAATTGAATAATTTTTTTAGCGAAAAAATAATCACAAAATTACTATTATTATTCGTACTAGACCAGATATATTTTTATTCTCTTTGCCTGATATTGGTGTGCCACATACGCTGATTCTTCGCATCTGGGGAGTCACCGAAGATACTCGACGATTTGGCTACATAGCCTAGGCCTAGCGGTTCGTGACAAGTCCATGTCTGAATTCTATGATTTGTATGTTTTTGTGTACTTAATAATTCAGAATTCGGCCAGTATTAGTATTGCCTGTGTTGCAGTAATTTTTTTTAGCGTGCGTTCACAATCTAGAATTAAGAAATGGCTGATAGGGACAGTGGTGGTGAGGGTAGTAGCACCGGCGTAGTAGCTATAAAAAATGAAGTGTGCCCAACATTATAAGGAAGACTGGGAAGAACTGGCAGATTTCCAAGGCTGGCATAAAAAAAGCAATAAAGAGCACGATTATGCGAAATGCATCGTTTGTGATAAAGATATTTATATCACAAGTGGAAGAGATGCACTTATAAAACATGCAAATGGGCAATTTCATCAAAAGAAAGTGCAAACTATAGCAAAACAGAAAAAAATTGTGGTCATTTGCATTTGCAGGTGCATCAAAGAAATTAGAAAAGGACATTAAAGAAGGTAAAATTAATTAATTTGAGAAGATTCGAGGTTATATCAATTATTTTACTATTTCTAGGAGAAATTCGTTTGAGCGCATTTTTGACTGAGCATAATTTGCCATTTCTGCTGATGGACCATTTGTCAAAGCAAAATTAGTAGATAATATGACTGATAAAAGCATACAAAAATGAATCGGAAGACTGTTTATCCAATATAGCTTACACATTTTTTATTTTATACTATTTTTCTGCTTTTATTAGGAATATCTTATTTTTAGTTAGCTGAAGTGAGATATAAACTGTTTATTTTCGTTTGTCTTTCTGTTTTAGAATATATTTTGAGTTAAATGAAATTATTTTAAGTAAATGCCGTCATTTACTCTCCGGTACTCAATCTACCGAAAAATTTCACACAATTCTACCGAAATATATCGTCGACCCCACCTACTTGTAACACTGGGTGACGCTTTCACCGCTCAAAAAAAATGTCAACTTGCTGCCTAGTGTGCAGATAGTTCATTCCGCGTTTGCTCGCTATGAGCGCTTCATCAAAAGCGACCGTCTATGGAAGAATGACTCAATGATATGACACGCTCAATGACCACGCTGCAATCTGCAAGTCAGTTTTTCATCATGCTTTGTTGGTTGCAGGATGCCGAGATAGTCTGTAGAGCATTGATTCCCAAAGTGGTCTATATCGACCCCTAGGGGTCTACGTCAGCGAAAAAAAATTTGGGGGTCCATGAAATGAATATGGGGGTCCACGATAGTGGATCTCAACACATACACCGATAGTACCTATTTACTTACATCATACTATCTTATAATATCAAAACATATACATTATTTATAAAAGTACCTATGAAGTAAAAAATTTATTATATATGTTTATAAAATTGTGTAAGTTGTAGGATGTTGGTATTCGCTTTGTGGTCGCAATACATTTTGAACTTGTAAAAACCTAATAGTCCCAGTCTCAGAGTTTCGCTACCTTGCACTGACTTCAATTCGTCACTCTATAAATACGAATGTGGGACAAATACGTTTATTCGTTTCCTGAATCTTGAAAAGGAAATGATAAGAAAATATTTTAAAAAACATAAACAGATAGTATATCACACAAATTATAGTGAGTCAGTGTTATTTTGTTTGAGAGTGCTGGAGAAAAGTAAGTACATTATTTTTTATTAAATTTTAGTTTTGTACTCGTAGTTAGCAAAGATAGATAAATTACGCCAATCATGACTTTAGTTATTAGTAGTTAAATATTCAATCATGCAAAATTACACGAGTACTCCTCAATAGTTTCTTCTTGAAAGTTTTAGCAATCGGTAATACAATTACAGTGGAATCTCCGTAATTCGAGCTAATTGTTGCAAGAAGATGTTCGAATTATGGAATGTTTTCGGAAAAATCAAAAAATATTTTTAATATACAGCTGCTGGATTTTCTGTCTTATTTAAATAATTTAATTTTGCCCATAGATGACTGATGTCATGTCCGAATCTAAAAAGAAATGTAGACAGTACAGTGTTGATTATTTGAAATTTGGCTTCATTCCATCATTGCCGGACAAACAATCGCCTATGTGCCTTTTATGCAACAAAGTTTTGGGCAATGACGCTATGTAATTATCTAAACTGCAAGATCATCTGAGAAGATGCCACCCTGATAAAACAGAGAAAGATTTGAAATACTTTCAAACACTCAAAGATAAATTTCAGAAGAGACCTACACTGGACAGAATGTTCGCTTCGACGTCACAAAGAAATGATGATGGTTTGCGGGCGTCTTACAATATCTCGTTACTTATAGCAAAATCCGGAAAACCGCATACTATCGGAGAGAAGTTAATTTTGCCAGCCGTTGAAGAGGTTTTAAAAACTGTTTCACACAAACCTGCATCTGATATCGTTAAAAGAATTCCCTTAAGCAACAATACTGTTGAAAGACGTATTGATTAAATGAGTTCTGATATTGAAAGCGTCTTATGTAATTATTTGCAAACGACCCATTTCTCTATACAACTGGACGAGTCAACTTGCAGCATTATTATTGGCATATGTTCGTTTTATTATGAATCAAGAAATCTACGAAGAACTGCTCTTCGCAAGAACTTTGATAACCGACACTAAGGATTACTTCATTGAAAAAGCAATTCCTTTATCAAATATAATATCAGTAGCTACAGATGGAGCACCTGCCATGGTTGGACGTTATCGTGGATTTATAAGCTATTTAAAACAAAATGTGTCAGGGATGTTAGCAATACATTGCGACATCCATCGACAACATTTAGTTGCTAAAAATTTGAGTGTTAGATTGCATGAATCACTTCATTTAGTCATTGATGCAGTAAACCGAATCAGAAGCAACGCGTTGAATACGCGGTTATTTGCGCAGTTGTGTGAAGAACATGACAAACACTTTCATCAATTACTCCATCACACTGAAGTACGCTGGCTGTCGAAAGGCTTATGTTTGACTAGATTTTTTACACTTTTTGAGACTATTTTAGAATTTCTGGATACTAAAGATAAAATTTTAAAAGAAAATTTAATGAAGAGGAAAACAGACATCGCCTATTCAACAGATTTGTTTACAAAATTTAATATGGTTAATTTGCAATTACAAAGCGACAGTTTAAATTTGATTAAAACAAAGTCCATCTTATCAGCGTTTCTTGCCAGAGTTAAACTAATGAAGCAAAATATTGGACGTGGCGAATTTTCTCAGTTCCCCAATTTGTCACAGACAAGCGCCAGGAAGACGACGTTTCAACTTACGTTCAACATTTAAATGCCCTCTATTCAGATTTTGTATCTAGGTTTGAGGATATTTTTACTATGGTAATACCACTGTGGATAATTAATCCATATGGTGTCATAGAAGAAACGAATGTCATAATACAAGAGGAACTGACTGAACTAAGTACAAACGAAGAACTTAAGGTTCAGTTTAAAAACGGATATCAGCAATTCTGGCTGCAAAACAACATACCCGTTACTTATCCCGTATTATGGAATAGGTATAGCGAGGAAATTTTTAATTTCCTTTCCATCGTCATACCTAGTCGAAAGGGGGTTCAGCGCTGTTACTAATCTCCTAACGAAAAAAAGAAACAGACTGGACATCATTAGTCGAGGGGATTTAAGATTAACCCTTACAAAATTGACGCCAAATGTTGATAATTTATTATTAAATCATCAGGTTCATCCTTCTCACTAAAAATATTGACTTATTGCTTATGTTATTTTATTTATGGTTTATTATTAAATTCGTTAATTTTTTGCCTATTTTTAGATAACTTAAACGTATAAGAAGCGGAATTTAATCAAACTAACAGTGAAATTATTGTAGAACATACGTTTATGTTATAATTAATAAACGAACCCGGTTATTGTACTATTTTAAGTAAAAAACTTATTTTTTAATTATTTTTCACTTTTTTTTTTATTTTATCCCTCTTATTTTTTTTTCAATGCGGGCACTTATTCCCAATGCGGGCACTGATTGGTCAGACACCTGTTTATTTAATGTTACGTATATTTTACATAACAGATACAAAATTTTATTTTGAGTAGTATTAATTTAAATTCAATTAATAAATGTATAAATTATCATGTGTTTTTACAATAAGTTTTTAACACTAAACTTCAATACAGTTAGAAATTTACAGGAAATCAATATCAGGTAAGTAGGGGGTCTACCCTACACGGAAAAATATGGCAAGGGGTCTACGACACAAAAAAGTTTGGGGAACTCTGCTGTAGAGTATACTCGTACTCTGAGAAGATGTGTGGTTGAGTAGCAGAGCAGCAAGATCACATCTGGATGATAATGTGCATTGATCTGCATGTGTATGAAATCAGTGATATGAGAGAAAATCATTACTGAATATGCTGCCCATGAAACATATTTATTAGCTGTGCCAGACGGGTTATTTGCGTTGTCCTTTCTGAAGAGAGGCTCAAAGTTGTACATTACGATTTTCCACTTTTTATTGTGTTTTCAAAAACATTGAGAAGCATTCCGGGAAATCAGTACCGCACCCGTGTTGTGCGTAATTAAGTAACATCACAGAAACATAAGGGTTGTCGCATCACATCACATACAAAACATTTTCGCACTGCCTCATATCTAGACGCTGATTTGTATTTTCTACTCGACATCGTAAAATAAATTTCTATAAAATTCAAATGACTGGACATAAAAATGTGAAATGTAATAACTTTTTTACATTCCTGTATGTACCATATTTTCTCACTTGTTAGTTTTAATATATGTACTTCTCCAACCAGCGATTTTCTTTTCCTCTAGCTCTCTTTTTTAAAATTCAGGAAATTTGGATATGTAAATTCCAGGTTGAATAAGAGAAAGTGGATGCGCAACTAACTTTTAGCTTTGCATAAATCTCAAGTAAGTGTATTTGAGACAAGAAACTAATGGAATTATCAGTAACACAGATTTTATTAGCACACAGATGTTACATCACATCAGAGGCAAACATTGATAGCTGAAACATCATGACGTAAAGGCCGGTCCAGACACTACGTCTTATCAAACGATAAAACGTTCATACAAATTGTTCGACAAAAAGTACAAAAGATAGCGCGGCCACACGTTTACAACTAATCGGTCAAATTTTAGTTTTGCGACGTTTTCAGTCATGAAAGAAGCACTTCTTTGGTCGTTCTATGTATTTGCATTGCGATAAAAGGCAGAAATAAACGAAAAAATCGAAGATTAAGATGGTCGAGGGAATGGTTATTAAAAAGACAGGAATTTTCTCATGTCAGAATATTACGTGAACTTGAACCAGATGATTGGCGTAATTACCTGAGGATGGACACTGAAACATACAACCATTTGTTAAAATATGTTACTCCTTACATTGAAAGACAAAATACCTGTATGAGAAAAGCCATTTCAGCTCAGAGACTTAGTGCCACGTTAAGATTTCTTGCCACAGGAAGAAGCTACAAAGACTTGGAATTCACCACCATCATGTCCAAGCAATCACTGTGTGAAATTATACCGGAAACTTGTGACGTTATTTACAGGGTTTTAAAAAAAGACTTCCTAAAGGTGAGTTTTGGAAAATACTTTTATTAGAAATAAACTAAACATTAGTGAAGAAAAGTAAAAAATAAAAAAACGTCTTCCATAATACACTACCAATAATTAATTTAGTGATGACACGTTTTTGATTTCTTTAAACACCCTCATTAGGTTTAAAATTTAAAACATACTGAACAAGATCTTTGGGATTAGAATCTGTGTCCTTTTCTGAAACTGGGGTTCGATAGTCTGAAAGAGTAAAATTTGTGTTAGCGGGTTCCTCCGGTGTGGTTGAATTATGAATTAGTTGTAGCTGTTGGACATGCTGTTCTTGACCGATTTGCGGTACGTAATACCCTTGACGCCAGCCTTGACTTGAAATTTGTCTATTTGGTTCGGTATTGGTGACACAAGGTGGCGCATATTGGTTAAAGTGTGGCTTTCTGGTTTCTCGTGGAGACTGTTGAGGAGGGTGTTGGTCTTCAGTTATAATTTTGGAATATCTATTTAAGGATAATATGTCATCAGAGATAAGTTTCATTGCAAATTTAAGTTGATCAGGATGAACTGATCGAAGTCTATCAGCGACATGTTTTCCAAATCGGTCATGTGAATCTTCCTGCAATAAGTCCAATTTTTTATTAATTTTAGACATAACTTCGGCTGTTTCGTTGTTATTTGAGACCGCCTTCTTTTTGCGATTTACAGTGCGTGTAGGTAGCAGAGCACTGGTAGCGGTATCACTAGTCGGAGTAGATGGCCGACCTGTAGCTGGTGTAGCAGGAAAACTCTGATAATCCAAGTCAACCTGAAACAAAAAATATTACAATTTTATAATACAACAAAAATACAACCGTAAATAAAATGTATAAAAAAATTTAAACATGTTTAATTCAAAACAAAATTCCATTAACTCATTTAAGGTTCCATTTTTTAAATTTTATCGCTAAAATTATTAAACGATAAGAATATGTATTTACAAGTTACTATAAAGGTAAGAATAATGTAATCTCTTTTGTTTTAGTTTCCAAAAAGCGAACAGGAGTGGTTACAAATAGCAGCCGACTGAAAAAAAATGGCAATTTCCGCATTGTTTGGGTAGTATTGATGGCAAGCATATCAGAATTGTTCCTCCCAAGGGAAGCGGATCATATTACTTTAACTACAAAAAGACGCATATCATAGTTCTTATGGCAATTGCTAATGCGAACTGTGAGTTTATCTACTGCGATGTTGGCACAAATGGTAGAATCTCTGATGGTGGAGTAATTGCTAATACCACATTTTATGAAAAACTAGGCAATAATGATCTAAAACTTCCTAATCCGGAATCTATGCACAATTCTAACGAAATTCTTGGATATACGTTTATTGCAGATGAGGCCTTTGCAATGCGTTCCGATCTTATCAAGCCATATAGTAGGGAAACACTCAATAGAGAACGAAGAATTTTTAACTACCGGTTATCCAGAGCCCGACGGACTATTGAAAATACTTTTGGCATTTTATCGTCCCGATTTCGAGTTTTCCACACTGCTATAAATTTGAAGATAGAGAACATTGACAAGGTTGTTCTAACATGTTGTGCATTAAATAATTTCCTTCGCAGGAAGTCTCCAGAAAATTACACACCCCCAGAAAGTATGGATAGAGAAAATATTCCTGCAGATTATTCTCTTGCGTTAGCAGACAGGTGTGACCCTAATTTAATGCATGACCTTCAAAGAGGAAGAAGAGGCCAAATTTTTAATGATGCCAAAATAGTTAGAGAAAAGTTCTGTGAATATTTTAACAATGAGGGCTCAGTCCCATGGCAAGATAATTTAGTTTTTCAATAGGTCATAGTTTGTATAACATGTTATAAAAAGAGAATTCTATAATTCTGGGCAATAAAATGCTTTCAATACCTATATAATGTAGCTTTATTATTAATAAATAGACATTACTTACCTCTTTTTCACTTTCCTCTTGATGTGCCTCATCATGGATAGTGTTTGTCGACTGTTTTATTTGATCTTGGTCACTCAGAAAGTCAAGCAAATCAAAATACCATAACGTCGGGTTGTAGATATCATCTTCACCAGCACCACTTTTTGTGGAATTCATTATTTTGGCACGCTATTTTTTGTAAACGGTGCGTAAAGAGTTAATTTTCTTGGTAACTGTCTCTTTGTTTGCCGCTTCATCAATCTCCTTGTATTTTTTAATCATTATTTCATATGCCTGTGACTTCTTATTCCGATCACTATACTCGGCACTTTTAACTTGCCACAAACAAGGAAAACTACGATAGAGTTCAATAAATTCTCTTAAAAATTGTCGGGAACACTGACGAAGATCAGACATATTGCTTGTAAAGTTTAAAATGCAAAATATATTTAAATACGCATACACAAAGTAACACAGTGTCATACGTATACAGGGTTATCCAAATTAAGTGTCCACCATTAGTAACTTTGTTATTAGTGAAAATACAAAGTTGTTTGAATTAGCAAACTAGTAGCATTTTTAACGCTGGTAAAAATGAGAAATAAAAAAAAACAATTGAGAGTCGTTATTTTGATTTTTTTCAGTAAAATAACATTTTTTTAAATGGAAACCCCTGTATATTATATTTTTTTCTGTTAAAGCATCAAATTTTAAACAAAAAAGTTCATAATGACTTTTCCGCTAAAGTCAAAAATAAAGTCAAAATAACGATAAATATTTTTAATTATTTGCAGTATTATAATATTAAGACGGCTATGAAAACAACATGGCGTTCGCGATTTGACAGCATTAAGATAAGCGACAAATTGTTAAACTGGACATACTCGCAACTAGAAGGCTTTGGAAAACAATGATAAAATCAAATAATGTCAAACATTAGTGTAAATACTTGTTTATAAGCTTTATTGTGTCATTAATTTAAAGAAAAATGTTCTCCCATGAAGAAAAGTGTGATATGTTAGAATGCTATTTAGTGTGCAGAAAATCCTCCTTGAGAGCAAGAGTGAATTATATCCCGCTCGCATTTAACCGTATGAACGATATTTTCTGAGACTTTATCGAAAATTTAGGGGCAACGAAAATGTTTTTGCTAAAACAAGGGCAAAAAAAGAATTCATAATAAGCGAGGCCACGGAAATTGCAGTTATTGGATATTTTGAAGCTTATCGTGAGAATTCAATAGCAGATATTCTCAAGGACTCTAATTTCAGTTATGGTACTGTTCAAAGGATTTTAAAAAAATACAAATTTATTCCGTATAAGTACCGACCAGTTCAAACGCTTTTGGCAGGGGATCCAGAGAGAAGACTTGTTTTTTGCCATTGGTATCTTAGCTTCTGTCGCCAAAATGTAAATAACTTTCGTTACCTTTTATGGACAGATGAATCAAATTTTTCAAATTCTGGAATGTTTAATAGAAAAAACCACCATTATTGGTCAAGAGAAAATCTTTTGTTAGTACATCCAAGAGGCCCACAAGTCCGTTTCAGTTTCAACGTTTGGTGCGGTATAATTGGTTCAAAAATTGTTGACCCGTTCTTTTATGAGGGAACCCTAACTGGTGAAAGATATGTGGAATTTATGTCAGAAATTCTGACTAATTTCTTAGACGAATTGGATCTTATAAGTAGACATCATCTGCATTTTCAGCAAGATGGCACACCTGCCCACAACTCCAGAGGTACTTATCATTTTCTAAGTACTACTTTTAATGATCAGTGGATAGGAACAAATGGCCCAATACAGTGGCCTCCCAGATCACCAGATCTAAACCCACTTGATTACTTCTTGTGGGGTTACTTAAAGAACCAAATTTACAAGCGAAGGTACGATAACCATGACGCGTTAAAGACTGCAGTTAGGGAAAAGATAACCCAGATAGATGGTAGGACCATACTTAAGACAGTTCGAGCAGTTGAAAAACGTGCCCAAAAATGTATTGAAGAACAAGGTGGTGTTTTCGAGCATCATCTTTAAAAAAAATTGTTATTGTATTTTGTAAGATTATAAGTTGATGTTGAAAATAAAGTTTGTCGATACAATTTAATTGTTTCAGATTGGAGGCCATAACTTCAACAATTTGTAACCTAGGAGAAAAGTTATTGTAAGCTTTTTTGTTTAAAATTTGATGCTTTAACAGAAAAAAATATAATATACAGTGGTTTCCATTTAAAAAAATGTTATTTTACTGAAAAAAATCAAAATAACGACTCTCAATTGTTTTTTTTTATTTCTCATTTTTACCAGCGTTAAAAATGCTACTAGTTTGCTAATTCAAACAACTTTGTATTTTCACTAATAACAAAGTTACTAATGGTGGACACTTAATTTGGATAACCCTGTATACTATGAAAATATACTAAAACAATTTCCAATAAAACCGAAGTCGGTCCACACGCTCCAACTTGTCGAATCAAGTTTCATAAATGATGCCTCGCACTTCAAATTTTCGACTTATCGTACAACCTTATTTCGATCATGCAAGACGTACGTTTTGTGGTCTACACGCGCCGTTTTACTTGATAAGACTTGTCTGATTCGATAAATAGTTTGATAAGACGTAGTGTCTGGACCGGCCTTTAAGGCAACACGTACAGCTACGGAACGAGTACACAAGTGTACAACAGTTAGTGCTAAGTTGACATATTGTATAAAAACCTGCATAATGTTAAAAAAACCTGTATAATGTAAAAAAACCGGCATTTTGTCACTTTTCAAGATACGTAATTCCCCTGCGGATTCACACATTTCTGAATAATAAAACGTCTTTTTTCTGATACCAAATATGCAACATTTACACCCCATTTAAATCCGCAAATGATCCGAACGCGGTATCTATAATTTTCAAGTTATGGCAGGGCCAAGGATTATAGGATTAATGGGCAGACAAACAGACCGACGGAAATGAGTGTTGGTTTTTCGTGATGTACCTACATGTCATATAACATTAAAAAATATAATATCTCATTTTTGATTTTTTCGCGAACGTGATACGCCAGTGGCATGTGAGGTACAAGAAGAAGATTCTGTAGACATCATCCGATCACTACTGACTGTTGCGAGCAGGTAATTCAGCAATCGCCGCTATTAGTAGACATTTGAGATCTGCGTATGTGTGTGTATGACACTCAAGAAGATGAAGATTTTCAGACCTCACACGGACGCCACTGTTCTGTTGCGAGGAGCTAATCTGGCAATCATCGATATTAGTAGGCAATACATTTGAGTTGTGTATGTGAGTGTGTGTATGACCAGTCGGCGTCCGCAAAGACTAAAGAGCCGAAGAAGAAGAAGAAAAGTGCTTTGACGATGCTGCGGTGAGCGGCATTTGTTAATTACAAGGCACGCTGCGATCGTACCGACGATGCCACAACCTGCAGACGAAGATATGATGAATTAGCCGACTGCTTGCGGCACTACATCTTCAGCTCTCGAAGACCATTCGACTTGTAGATGGGATGCCGCATTTCAACGGGTTTTGTGTTTCTCACTTGGTCTCATTACACTGATCAACAGCCAAAAAATATCCTAAATAAAATCAACAGAATATTACTATTTTTAATGTGCTAAAACCGGAATGAAACTTATTTTTTCAATATTAGTTCAAGTTTTAGAGATACGGTAATTATATGTGTTCCTGCTGTGACAGTGTTAATATACTGTAATTCACAAGAATGCACGTGCTACATTTTTATATTCGGCAAGGAAAGACGATGTAATCGGCATGATTGTGTTACGTTATACATACGTGTACATTATATTGTTTTATATTAGCTATTTTTTCCTCAGTTGGCTGACAGCGTTCATGCAAAATGTCTCGAAAGTGTGTAAACAATCCAGATCAGTTTTGTTACGTGTGTGGTGATGTGACTTTTGCGTCTCAGAGACGGTCTATTACTCCACTAATAACAAAGGCATATCAGCTTTATTTCGGTTGTAAACTAGGTGATCAAGACAAACAGTGGGCACCCCACATCTGCTGTAATACATGTGCTTCAAATCTGAGGAGCTGGTTAAATGGCAAAAAACGGTCTATGCGCTTTGCTGTCCCAATGGTTTGGAGAGAGCCTACAAATCATATTAATGATTGTTACTTTTGCATGGTACCTTGTGTTGGACAAGCCACAGGTATGTCCAAGAAAAAAAATCGGTTATTACCTACCCAAACATACCATCTGCGATGAGACCTGTGCCTCACAGTGACGAAAATCCTATTCCAAAACCCCCAGAATCCTACACTTGCGAATCAGAAAACGAATCAGATCATGGCGATCGAGTGATTCGTCAGGAAGAAGATATGCCATCAACGTCAAGAGATCCTGATTTTATACCGAGCACGTCATGCCACCAACCGCACAAAATAACACAGTCAGAATTAAATGATCTTGTAAGAGATTTAGAACTTCCAAAATGTAAGGCAGAGTTACTTGGATCAAGACTGCAGCAGTGGAACTTGTTAGAAGACGATGTTTCGGTATGTGTTTTTCGTAAACGCCACAAAGACTTAGAACCATTTTTCAATATGAGAATAACTTGGTTTTCTGCAGTAACATTAACGGCTTACTGGCGGCTTTAAATATAAACTATAACCCAGAAGAATGGAGATTGTTTATAGACAGTTCAACATTGAGTTTAAAGGCAGTGTTATTGCATATTGGAAATATTTTACCATCTCTTCCTGTAGGGTATGCAGTTCACATGAAAGAATCATATGACAATATGAAGTACCTATTGACATGCATAAAATACGATGAGCAGCAATGGCATATTTGTGGCGATTTGAAAGTTGTTGCACTTTTACTTGGGCTGCAGCTAGGCTACACAAAGTTTTGCTGTTTTTTGTGTCAATGGGACAGTCGGGCAAAGGCACTTCATTACACCAGACAAAACTGGCCTGTTCGTCAATTCCTAGAGCCAGGTCAAAAAAATGTACAGCATATGCCATTAGTAGATTCGAAAAAAAAATTATTACCACCATATCAAGTTGGGCCTAATGAAAAACTTTGTCAAGGCATTAGATAGAGATGGGTCAGCTTTTCAATACCTGCGTCAGAAATTTCCAAGACTAAGTGAGGCAAAGGTTATTTTTGTTGGGCCACAGATTCGAAATATTTTGAAAGATACACAGTTTGAAAACACTTTAACAGGTATTGAAAAAACTGCTTGGAATGATTTCCGTCTGGTGGTCACTAATTTCTTGGGAAATAGAAAAGCTGACAACTATAAAACCCTTGTCAAAAATATGCTGTCATCGTATCAAAAGATGGGCTGCAATATGTCTCTTAAGATACATTTCCTACACTCACACCTGGACTTTTTTCCTGACAATTGCGGAGCCGTAAGTGATGAGCACGGCGAACGTTTTCATCAGGATATTTCAACAATGGAAAAAAGGTACCAGGGAAAGTGGAATCCTTCCATGCTTGCAGACTACTGTTGGACTCTTGGTAGAGATGCTCCAGAAACGATCCATAAACGAACAGCAAAAAGACAGCGCATATAGTGATTCTTATAAGTATATGAATCTTGTTACTTTTTTTAATATATCCTTAAAAATAAAAAGTTTTTTTCTAAACCGCAACTAATTTTTTTATTTCATTGTCATTTTTGGATTCAGCGCCCCAAAATTAACAAAGAAGTGGACTTTTCCCACAAGATACAATTAAAAAACTAAAATTTTGTCTGATTCGAACTTTTTGTTATCAATATTTTACCAATATAAGGAATATTTTACGTGTTTTCAATTTTTCTATCAATCGAAAAAATTTCCTTACAAGGTAAGCGTAAAATTTCGTGCATAAGCTCTGGATTACTAGATTCTAGCGTGAAATAGTTCATGCCCTTTCTTGTGAATCCGAGTATACTTTTGGCATGAAACATATGCTTCCATCAGATGTGAGGTATTTTTTTCAACTACCAATCTGATAAATCGGCCTGCTACGAAGTAGCTTTTCTTTCCATAGGTAAACAATGATAACAAAAAACACCTAGGTAAATAAGAATGACATTCAAAATTGTATCCTGTTAACTTCATTGTGTCAGTTTGACAACTAAACTTTAAGCATTTTTTCGCTAGTCCATGGTGTAGCACAGTGCACTACCGGGAACTGATACTAAAATTTTGGCGAAGAACGGCACGAGTATCACGAATCTTGAAAAGTGACATTATGCCGTTTTTTTGACATTCTGCTGTTTTTTGACATTATGAAGGTTTTTCAACAAGATATTAACTTAACACTTAGTTGTACGTGTTGCCTAAACGTCATGAGGCTTGTTATCAAACTTTGGCTCTGATATGATGTAAAATCTGCTTCTGAGATGGTATTACTGGAGGTCTAAGCTGTAAGTTGTATGTGTTGATCATAATTACATTGGGTTCTTGTCTCAAATACACTTAATTGAGATTGAAAGCTAGAAATTAGTTGCGCATCCACTTTTTCTCATCCATTCTGGAAATTACATATTAAAATTTGCTGAATTTCAAAAATGAGAAAGAAAAAAAATAATTTTATTCACTGTACACTGTCGAATTACAAGCCATATATATGCTAACAGTAATTATACACAACGCGGGCGCGGTGATAATTTCCCGTAATTCTCCTTAGTTTTTCGTAATTTATAACTTTGAACATAACCTCTCTCCAGAAAGCACAACATAAAAATAACCCGTCATGCACAGCCAATAGATATATTTCATTGGCAGCATATCCAGTAATGATTTTCTCACACAGCAAATATCACTGATTTTATACACATGTAAAGCAATACACATAATCATCCAGATGCGATCTTGCTATTCAACCAACTTTCTTCTCAGAGATAAAAACTACAGACAAGGAGCATTTGGCCTCACAAAACTATGCAACCAATTATGCGTGTAGCTTAGTTGAGGGATTCCTCCATAGATGGACGTTCACAACGATCCTAGTGAGCAAACGAGGAATGACTGCTTGCGCCCTAAAAAACTACCTAGTCTGCAAGTTGACATCTTATAGATTTTTTTGACGTTTTGTAGGTTTTTTACATGATACCCGTGCCGGATAGGTGAAGACGGATATGACATCATCCAAATGTCAAAACATCACGTGGTACGGTTAACCGAATTACGTCGGTGAGGTACTAGCGGGTGACAGGTCTTATGTCAATGTCATTTAAAAAGCAGACATCTCAATTGAAAATTTGTCTTAGCAGTGCCGAAAATTGAGTTAAATTATTGAATCATAAATGGAGAAACAGGTCCACCTGATTTTAAGTCACGAGGGAAAAGGTCATCATCGATATAGGAACCGCACTTGTCATATCAAATGGTTAATTTTATTGATGTATATGTACATTGCACAAAAAACGATCGGTCTTTTTATTCCAGATTTAAAGAAGGCGGCTAGGTTTATCAAGGAGCTTAAAGCTAAGATTTTGTGCAACATGCGCCATCTAACCACTCCCGCTGTAACTTGAAACTGTCACAACTCCGAGAGGTAGGGGGAAATTCTCTGTTCCCGCTCCATTCACTACGGCACGTGTATTATGTGAAAAACCTATAAAACGTCAAAAAAAAAAACATATAAGATGTCAACTTGTCGACAGTCATTCCACGTTTGCTCACTAGGATCGTTGTGAACGTCCATCTATGGAGGAATCACTCAACTAAACTACGCATTATTGGTTGCATAGTTTTCAGAGGCTGAGTGATCCGGGTCTGTAGTTTTTATCTCTGAGAAGAAAGTTGGTTGAATAGCAAGATCGCATCTGGATGATTATGTGTATTGGTCTGCATGTGCATAAAATCAGTGATATTTGCTGTGTGATAAAATTATTACTGAATATGCCGAATATGACGGGTTATTTATATGTTGTGCTTTCTGAAGAGATGTTATGTTCAAAGTTATAAATTACGAAAAACTGAGGACAATTACAGGAAATCATCACCGCGCCCGCTTTGTGTGTAATTACTGTTAGCATGTATATGGCTTGTAATTCGACAGTGTAGTACAGTGAATATAATAATTATTTCTTATCTCTCTCATTTTTGAAATTCAGAAAATTTGTATATGTAATTTCCAGAATGGATAAGAAAAAGTGAATGCGCAACTAATTTAAAGCTTTGAATCTCAATGAAGTGTATTTGAGACAAGAACCCAATGTAATTATGATCAACACATACAACTTACAGCTTAGACCTCCAGTAATGCCATCTCAGAAGCAGATTTTACATCACATCAGAGCCAAAGATTGATAACAAGCCTCATGACGTTTAGACGTACAACTAAGTGCTAAGTTAACATCTTGTAGAATAACCTACATAATGTAAAAAAAACCAGCATAATGTCAAAAAAAATCGGCATAATGTCACTTTTCAAGATACGTGATCCCCGTGCGGGATCTCGCGAACGAATCTTTCATGTGTTTCAAAAATGTATTTGAAAACAAATGAGAAATAAGTAATGGGTATAATTCATCGTGTCGCTACCGTTCTATAAAACTCAGTGGCGTAGTTTGCTTCTCAGGGGCCCCATATTAAAATATTTAGGGGTGCCCCAAATGGAGGGTAAATTTAGAAGTATAGATTTTTACAAAAGAAACATAAATAATATGAATTGTCACGTATTGATCCTGAGCGGCCGCAGGAAGCTTTCTCAGTCAAAGTGTATGGCGAATCATCGGCAAGAGATAACTTTCTGTAAAAGTGTACCTAAGCTTAAAGTTTTCTGAAGAGCGATGGGTAGCAAGGGGGGTGGTATTGTGCAAATTTTAGAAATTCGGATAGATGTTTTTTGCTTTGCGATGTCTGCATCATGTAAATCTGTGGAATCATGGTAGGGTAATGCTACTAAATTTGCTTTCATCGTTTCTGATTGCTTCAGTTCATAACAATTAAAGTATTTTAATTACTTTTAATCTGGAAAAGCTTCTTTCAGCTCTTACAGTTGTAATCTAGAGAGTTAAAAATAGGAAGTAAGCTACTATCACCCAGCCTTACAATCTAAAGTTTAGGGCTTGAGAATTTTCAATTTAGCGTACGGACTAAAAACTTGCCTTAGATAGTCAAAAACACTTCACCCATTTTTTTGTACTTGGCATATCAATTCATAACAGCTTATTACTCAACCTAAGTATGTACTGTCTTGACGGCAACAGTTCGACGTGAAATGCATGGTTGCGTTCTATGGTCTATGGGCACGCTGCATGAAAATGAAATCCTATTTGGTCACTCTTCCAGCGGGGATTTAGATGAGTTCCCTTTCAATTTACAAATTAACAATGCGTGATTTTCAATACACAAGTGAAAATCGATGCAACTGCAAAATCTTGGAAAAAAGGACGTGCCAATCAACAACATTGCCCTATTTAACGATAGGCCTGCAAGACCTATCTAAGAACTATCCGATTTTTTGCCGGTCAGGCAATAGCTCTTAGTTAATTGACTGGATAGCTCTATGTCTTTTATGACATTGTCTTCGAATATACTGTAATTGCTACCCTCTATAATTACGTAGGTCACGAACATCTACATTTTCTCACGATTTCATCCACCCCAGGCATATAGCCGATAACAGAACAAAATGGAGGTTGCTGTCATCGTCAAATGCAAGAGAACTCCATATCGGTTATCAAAATGATTCATTATTCAGACAAATTCTCATAGGCGTCACTGTAAAAGTTCAAAGAAGGATATAGGAGAAATACTATCAACATTATTATTCGGTCAAACATGAATCTCTTTTTCAACCTAAATCTTGTTTCCATGGTTATTACAAATATTCAACTGGTATATGTGACTGGTTCCTTACGAACTTGGCATTCTCATAAAGCAACTTGATATCCGGAATTTGTATGTGCCGCGTCCATATTTTGTAACTTTAGAAGTGTCATCACGTTTAAAGTATTTTTTTCATAGTTTAAATACATACCCCCTGGTTACACATTTTCTCCTGGTACCAATAAAAGCTGTTAAAATCAAAATATTATTTTTCTTAGTTGATACCAAAATACCATATATTCACCCTTATATCAATTCAGAGGGAAGAAAAAAGAAAATACTAGTTTATTTACTTTAGCACTGACGCTTTGTTGTGAGCTCGTATTATAATTTTAATGTCGACGATGGACCGCATTGTAGAAATAATGACGCAAGCGACTTTTATATATCGAAGCAGCCGCGCAGGCAGAAGCCTAAATGCCGGAACACCGCTGCTGCTATGATGATCCCAAAGAAATTTTGTTAATACGATTTTTGAACTGCCTAAGGTTAGTAGAACTGAGAAAATCTTCCCCTTGTAGATTGTTCCACAATCTCGACACCCTCGGGACAAAGGAGCGGTCGTATCGGCCAGTTCTGGATGTACGAAGTTCTACACGGTTGGGATGGGATGCCAAAGTCAGGCGGGTCTGTTTGGCAGACACATCGCACGGCGGCATCATGGAAGAGAGCTCTGAGGAGCAAAGCCCGTTGGTGTAGCGATAGAAAAGAGCTAGATCACCGACGGCCCGCCGGTGCGAAAGAGTCCCGAGACTGTCTGTTAGAGAAGAGTCATCGATCAGTCGGACCGCCCTCCTCTGGGCAGCATGGAGCATGCATAATGTAGTCGGGGCGGTAGCACCCCAAACGTGTGGCTAGGCCTTATCTGTGCCTTGTATAGAGTGAGAAGGTCATGCGAAGAAAATTAATTCTTAGCCCTAAACAAATGGCCTAGTTTTTTTCCAGCAGCTGCAGCTATTGACGAGATGTGTTCGTGCCAGATCAGGTCCTCGGTGATCTGGTTTCCGACCAGCCGAAATGAATGGCTCTTTGGCAGAACTCTCCCGTCTATTGAAACTGGATGAGCGCTAGGACGCTTTTTGTTCGTCAAAGTACAGTACTGTGTTTTGGAAGCATTGAACTGTACAAGATTGTTGCGTCCCCAAGCAGTGATAGCCTCCAGGTCTTTTGAGAGAGATCGGCTTGTCACTCTGAACTCCTGCATGTAGAGTGCTGTTATCAGCGAAGCTGTGGATTGGGTTGATCGTACAGGAAAGGAGGTCGTTGATATGTAAGAGAAACAGTGTTGGAGCCAAGACCGATCCCTGGGGAACACCCGCGTTGACGTTGTGGGATGAAGAGTCAGCCACCCATCTGCAAAGCTTTTTGGGAGGCCATAGGATGGAAGTTTGCTTAAGAGGGCAGCGTGCCACACCTGATCGAACGCTTTCGTGATGTCAAGAGCAACGACATGAGCCTCACTACAAGACTGGATGAGCTTACTCCACATTTGCGTGAGGATTGTTGGTGCCGGAAACTATACTGTCTCTCGCTAATCAAGCTGTGACGTTCGAGGTAGTCCAGAAGCTCACGATTTTCGAACTTCTCCATCACCTTACTTATAACAGAAAGCAGAACTATAGGCATGTAGTTATAAGGGTCGGTCTTATATCCTTTTTTTGGGATGGGTTGGACATGAGCAAATTTCCATTTTTCTGGGAAGGTGCCGGATTTTTAAGATATCTGGAAGAGACGCGAAAGAACTGGAGCAAGCGCCGCTGCACACCTCTTCAGTACAATGGCAGGAATCAAGTCCGGACCAGAAGCTTTGTCGATGTTGAGCGACAAGAGCACTCGTCTTACGGTCTTATGCCTGAATGTTACCTCCCGCATAGTGTAGGAACCCTTTGAGTTGACGGCACTTGGCCATTGGGAGGGACGTCCATGCGTGGAGTTGGCAGCAAAGATCTTGGCAAGCACTTCCGCCTTGGCCTTTGAGTCGAATACAATAGTTCCATCTTGACACGTAAGCGGTTCCTTTCAATCAAGAAGTTCCTTTCAATCTGCTTGGCCTGCTACACTGTGCATGAATTTTATAGCGTGCTGGTTTTTGGCATTGCGAACTGCTTCGTTATATTTGTTTCTGGACTCGACGTCGGCTTGTTTGTTCTCTACAGTGGGGTTTTGTGAGAAGGTTCTGTGTGCCTTGATCTTCTGCTGCCGCTGCCGCGTTTGTGTTCTTAAGTTCGATAGTTGTTAGTGTGAGTAGAGGAGTTTTTCATCGTATGACAATAACAATGACCTTTAATAACTGGTCTTACAAAGAGCATGACTACAGTAGGATATCCCCAGCTTGTCCGAAATGCGTTTAATTTGAGTTTTTTTTGATGTAATTGTGACGTAGTTTTGACCCACATGAGCAATGAAAAAAGACTTGCTTGGAAGGGAAGCTCTCGAGTAAAAATTATCATTTTCGTGGATTCCTCATTTTTGCAATGTGAAAAGTTAGACGTTAGACATTTTTATTGACCACTCAAGATACAGTGTACATGTGGCAAGCCATCTATAGGTTCACATGCAATGTAGGCACTAAGCATGCTTTCAATTAAAGAAAAAAACAGGTGTAAAATGGATCTAAAATACAGCAGTACAGTACAAAATACATAAAAATAATCTAAACACAAGTAACTTAAATTGGTACAATAAAAAACATGATTAAAAGAAATATGGCTTCATATTTAAAAATTCATCAACGCTTTAAAATGCGTCTCTCATGAGGAAGCTTTTTACTTCAGCTTTGAATATGTTATAGCCTTTGAGTGCCCTAATACTCTCAGGTAAACTGTTAAATAAGACGACACAATTATAGAATGAGAATTTTGGAAGTATGGCATAGCAAGCCTCTGAATGAGTTTAATGTTGTCGTTTCTCTTGTTATATTGATGACTTTGTGACAGGTCAGGAAATAGATTATCGTTTCCTCTTGAAAAGTGACACATCTAGGAATATAATCAGTGTTCGAATGTTTCTGAGCAATCTCTCTATCACTCTCGATGGAGTTACCCAATGCCATGGACGTTGTATGAAAAGCGACTATGTGCATGGACGTAGTAGTCACTGAGCAAGCCCTTTTCGTTAAGTATGTCTTTAAGCTGTATGAAGGCGAAATAGGCTTTATTCAGGTTGTTGCATACGTGATCAACATGTTTGATAAACATTGACAACTTACTGTTCCTAATGGCTTGCAATGCTGCGACATAGGTACCGAACAATATGATGCTTTCTGGGATACGTCTACAGATGTGGTAAAATTAACAAAGACTGTTTTAGTTCCGTTTATCAGCAACCTGTTGACGCCACGCTAAAAACCGTGTCATGCGGCCACTATTTTTGAGCGAATCTCATCAGTAGTGGGAGCTGACAATAATAATACAATAGCGTCATCCGTAATAGTTAATGACGCAGAAGGCAAACATCCAGACAAATCATTAATTAACAGTAAAAAAAACAGCGGCCCTAATGTTGACCCTTGCGGTTGTTTTGCTTAACCTACGCCATTGATTGTACGTATGCGCCATTATTTCGCAATGACATTATCCACTTTCCACATGAAGGAAAAAAGAGAGGGAAGGGGGTGTAGACACCGATATGTACATGTAAGCAAAGTTGTAATTTGGGCGAGGTCATATATATACAGGGTGTTTCAGTTTATTGTTGCATAACTTTAAGATTCGATAGAACTTTTAAAATTAATGCACAAAGTCTATATAAACATGGGTCGAAAAATGCGTGGCTTCCGAAATACAGGGTGTTTAAATTTACTTTCTAAAATAGTTTTTTTTTTAAATATTTCGAACAATATTTGATGTATAACAGTGAAAATTGGTATACAAGGGTTTTTTGGTATGACAAAACGAACCACGGGCATAGTTTTACTGTAGCCGCTAGAGGGCGCTCTCTACTGTACCTGTAGTGTATTAAAATGACCGAAAATTTTTTCTTAGTGCAATTTCTTGCTTTTTGAATAAAAAAACTGATTCTTCGCACTTTTCAACATCAAAAAGCTTTTTTGTGCGTTTTCGTTATAGTTAGCTGTTTTTGAGATATTTCGATTTTTAAGGTTCGATGCATTTTTAATTATTTATGGGAAAATAATATTTTTTTTTACATTTTTGATTTGGGCATTACAAGTAATTAAGATGATCGTTTAGATTGTGTTGTTGAACACAGCAATAATTCAAATAAACGCAAAAAAACAGAATATTAATTTGTTTAATTTTCCAATATTATTTTTAACAAATTAAATTAATTATTTACAACTGAAATGCTATTGGATAGTTAGGACAAACATACAAAATCTAAAGTAGTTGCTCGAAATGTAAACCCAATTGTTCAATACACAATTCACATCTACGAATGATCGAACGTGGTATAGCATTGTTTAAATAAGGCCTTATTTCATCACATGCATTTCTGATTCTGTCTATTAGCATATCTCTTGTGGTTATGGGAGTCTGGTACACTTTTTCTTTTAGAAATCCCCACACAAAGAAATCTAATGGATTTAGGTCAGGGGATCGTGGAGGCCAGGCGACTGGTCCTCCACGGCCGATCCATCTTTCTGGATAATTTTCGTCCAGGCAGTTTCTAACTATTCTCGAATAATGAGCTGGACAACCATCAAGCTGGAACCAGGCCAATCTTCTTAAATCTAACATAACATCATCCCACATATTTGCATGTTCAGCCTTTAAAAATTCCAAGAAGGTCGCAGCATTTAACCTTGCAGGGAAAAGGTAGGGTCCAAATAGTCGATTACGGTAGATACCAATCCACACATTCACACTAAATTCATGCTGAAAATTTCTTTCCCGAACTGCATGCGGATACGATGCTTAAAAACTATTAGTATCAGTTCTATCAAGAATCCACTGACAAAATGTGATTCTTCGTTCTCCGTCCCCTGGCTGTAGTCCTTGCACAGGTTGCAAATGGTAAGGACGTCTATGGTCATTTCTAAGAACACGGTGAACATGGCTTGTTGAAATTCCCAAGGCACCAGAAACTCTGCTAACACTTTTGGTCGGATATCTATCAAACTCACGCAGAATCATACGGGTAAATCTGCGCTGACGAACATTTATGTTTTGATCCCCTTGGAGATTTCCAAAACCATTTTCAATTATTTGGCGATGCACTCTTACAAATACTGAGCGAGTTGGATGTCGTCTGTTTGGAAATCTTCGTGAGTATTCTCTGGCTGCTTCTGCTGCGTTTCCATTTACAAAGCCATACACAAAATGAATATCCGCTAACTCTTGATTGGAGAATAAAAATGGCATTTTTATAAAACTTACAAAAAAAAACAGGTAAAAGAAACTAAATTTCGTGCATTCACAATTGCAAAAAAACGTTTCAGGTTTCAACAGACAACAAAACTAACTGTCAACTAATTGACGTTTAACCTTATTCTGCTTTCAATTTCAAAAATATTTGCAGGCACAGCCTATTTCTAAAAATGATCGAGATACTGACTTTTTAACGTCATTTTATCATAAATAATTAAAAATGCATCGAACCTTAAAAATCGAAATATCTCAAAAACGGCTAACTATAACGAAAATTCACAAGAGAGCTTTTTTATGTTGAAAAGTGCGAAGAATCAGTTTTTCTATTCAAAAAGCAAAAAATTGCACATAGAAAATTTTGTCGGTCATTTTAATACACTACAGGTACAGTAGAGAGCGCCCTCTAGAGGCTACAGTAAAACTATGACCATGGTTCGTTTTGTCGTACCAAAAAACCCTCGTATACCAATTTTCACTGTTATACATCAAATAGTGTCCGAAATATTTAAAAAAAACTATTTTAGAAAGTAAATTTAAACACCCTGTATATATATATACCACGGACCGATGCGACGAGGGGTCAGGGGAAGGAAACATGTTTCAATTACTGCAATTTGTACTATTAACGTAATGATAGGAGCAAGTCGACTGCATTTACACGTACCTACCAATTGCGAATGTGCGTTACTATAGCTTTCATAGAAATTGCATGTGTTTATACGTACATGAAAAAAAGGATATCCAACCCATGTATGGATATTAGCGAGGAAGCACTCATGGATGACGCTTAAGTCTGCTTCGCTATACAGGCCGATCGAGAAACATAGGTACATGTCTCATACAGAGTGTGGCTCACAAATAAATATCTCTGACAAGGTAAGATGCACGAGAGGCAACGTGATTATCTGCCTCTTTCTAACACTAAAAAATTTGAGAACGACTCATCGCTTCATCACAATAAACTTGTCGAAGTATATTTACTGTTTCTGTAGGTGATTTTCTAAGATTCGCGCGAAATGTTCGCTCTTTGATCAAACATTTCGTTAATGATGAAATCTCGGACAGAGGAAATAAAGCGAGCTCCGAAAGACTAAAAGAAATCTTGTGAAACAAAAGCAATGAGGAAACTTCGCACACTACTTTGTAATCAGCCGACTTATGCAGCCTCAATCATACTAATCTCTCCCCAACTTTGCCATTAAAAGTAGTGTGAAATGATACACCATAAACCTCATGTTTATTAGTCTCTTATTGTAAATGTAGTATAAGCACAGTTCTGATTTCATGGCCAACTTTTTGTTCGAGGTATTAGCTTTAAGATAAGTAATAATTTTCATTCATTTTGGATATTTTGTTTTTTGCCAGGTTATGGTATAGATAGACCACTGTACCTCGCGAAAAATTGGCAATATGAAAACGAACTTGTGGTGCTAACTTATCCTACGTTTTGCTTAAGCATGTACAGGGTGCGGCAGAGAGGATGGACGGTTTTAAAAAAATCATAAAATAGTAAATTTTTACTCGAAAACAAATTTATTGATGGAATCAGGTTCACAAGGAAATAACATTTGAGACAGTCAAGTGTGGAAAATCACATCAGGCATGTGGTGGTCGAAATCGTTGATGCAGTGCTGGAGGCGTTCTTGGAAGTTCGCGTAGACTCTCTCCAACATCGCTCGCTCAACTTGGGCGAATTCCACGCGAAGTTCGCCCTTCAATTCGTCCAGAGTTCGGGGCTTGTTCGCGTATACTCTAGCCTTGAGGTGTCCCAATAAGAAAAAATCGCATATGGATAAATCTGGGGACCGAGGAGGCCAATGAACATCGCTAAACCTGGAAATAAGGCGACCAGGGAAGAGAGGGCGAATAACGTCCATGGATTCCATGGATGCTCGGGCTATGTGGGCGGTCGCCCCATCCTGCTGGAACCACACACGTCGGATTGGAACACGTCGCCGTCGTAATTCAGGGAGAAAGAAGTTGGTGATCATGTCGATGTAGCCCTCTGAGTTCACGGTAACATCACGACCATTACCGTCTTCGAAGAAGTAAGGGCCAATGATGCAAGTTTGCGATACAGCGCACCAAACCGTTACTTTTGGGCTGTGCAGCGGTCTTTCGTGTAACTGTTGCGGATTTTCATTAGCCCAATAAGGACAATTCTGCTGGTTAACCATGCTGTTTCGGTGAAAGTGGGCTTCATCACTCATAAACAAAACGAGGTTCTCATTTTGATCGATCAGTGCTTCCATCTCCGGGCTGTAACTGTTGCACAATGGTCAATTTGTAGGGGCGAAAGCGGAGATCTATATGCAAAATTCGCCTTACAGAACGATGACTAAGGCGAAGTGCAGCAGCATGTTTCCGGGCAGATCGAGTCGGACTGCGAAGAAAGACCTTTCGAACGCGTTAACATTTTCAGGAGTTCGAACTGTTCGCGGCGCTCCTCTTGGTCTTCTGTTGATCAGTTCACCACGCCTGCGGAGTGATTCAACCTAACGAAGGATGGTGTTTCGAGAGGGAACAGCTCTATTCCGATAAATGTTGAAGTGTCGACGAAACTCACGCTGTACGACGATGACTGACTCATTATTTCGGACGAAACAATTATAGGCGAAAACGCGGTGCTCCACCGTCCAAGGCTCCATAACGACAACTGGTAAAATAATGCTAGGATCTCACGAGTCAAACGGCACCCTCCCCACCTCTCTCGTAGACGGTGGCGGAGAGTACTACCCATCCCAAAAACGTGCGTCTTCTCTGCCGCACCCTGTATTTCCAATTTTTTCCATTTAAGCGATGCCTTTTAATCCTAGCCTACAGCATCATTATGAAAAAATATGTTTATTTCTTCTGAGGATTCTTGACAATGGGTCATACTACCTTCTTGTGTAGATCCTCAGAATTGCATGGTCATTAGTTAACATTAAACAAGTACCATCTTACACTTACAGACGATTTGCCGTTAAACACTTCCGCATTGCGCTTCAGCGTTATGGACGTCGAAGTAGGCGGTAGTTGAAGATACTGAAGATTTGTCTATTGTCAAAAGTTTTATTTATGATGTTTGTTAGAAATTAACTAAATTAAATACATGAGGCACAACATTTTCCCAACTACCTACTCGAATTATAGATCCATCGGCGGATTTTTTTATAACCGGTGTCGAAGAAACCTAAATACCGAGGCAGTGCGACTGCTAGGAGGAGCTTAAAGATGCCATGTTAATAAGATTTTTGAATCGCCTAAAAACAGCAGAGCACCGATCCTTTATGTCAGAGTTCCCCAAACTTTTTTGTGTCGTAGACCCCTTGCCATGTTTTTCCGTGTTGGGTAGACCCCCTACTTACCTGATATTGATTTCCTGTAAATTTCTAACTGTAGTGAAGTTTAGTGTTAAAAACTTAAAGTAAAAACACATGTTAATTTATACATTTATTAAATGAATTTAAATTAAAACTACTCAAAATAAAATTTTGTATCTGTTATGTAAATTATACGTAACATTAAATAAACAGATGTCCGACCAATAAGTGCCCGCACTGGGAATAAGTGCCCGCACTGAAAAAAAAATAAGAGGTATAAATAAAAAAAAAATGAAAAATAATAAAAAAAAGTTTTTTACTTAAAATAGTACAATAAGCGAGTTCGTTTATTAATTATAACATAAACGTATGTTCTACAATAATTTCACTGTTAGTTTGATTAAATTCCGCTTCTTATACGCTTAAGTTATCTAAAAATAGGCAAAAAATAATTAACGAATTTTAGTGTGTACCTATCCTTGAATTTTAAGAATAATTGAAAAAAAAAATATTTTCTATAAAGGGGGGTTCGTTAAAAAAATCAATGCGGGCACTTATTCCCAATGCGGGCATTTATTGGTCAGACACCAATAAACATAAAATAAACTATAAATAAAATAACATAAGCAATAAGTCAATATTTTTAGTGAGAAGGATGAACCTGATGATTTAATAATAAATTATCAACATTTGGCGTCAATTTTGTAAGGGTTAATCTTAAATCCCCTCGGCTAATGATGTCCAGTCTGTTTCTTTTTTTCGTTAGGAGATTGGTAACAGCGCTGAACCCCCTTTCCACTAGGTATGACGATGGAAAGGAAATTAAAAATTTCCTCGCTATATTCCATAACACGAGATAAGTAACGGGCATGTTGTTTTGCAGCCAGAATTGCTGATATCCGTTTTTAAACTGAACCTTAAGTTCTTCGTTTGTACTTAGTTCAGTCAGTTTCTCTTGTATTATGACATTCGTTTCTTCTATGTCACCATATGGATTAATTATCCACGGTAGTATTACCATAGTCAAAATATCCTCAAACCTAGATTCAAAATCTGAATATAGGACATTTAAATGTTGAACGTAAGTTGAAACGTCGTCTTCCTGGCAGCTTGTCTGTGACAAATTGGGGAACTGAGAAAATTCGCCCCGTCCAATATTTTGCTTCATTAGTTTAACTCTGGCAAGAAACGCTGATAAGATGGACTTTGTTTTAATCAAATTTAAACTGTCGCCTTGTAATTGCAAATTAACCATATTAAATTTTGTAAACAAATCTGTTAAATAGGCGATGCCTGGTTTCCCCTTCATTAAATTTTCTTTTAAAATTTTATCTTTAGTATCCAGAAATTCTAAAATAGTCTCAAAAAGTGCATAAAATCTTGTCAAACATAAGCCTTTCGACAGCCAGCGTACTTCAGTGTGAAGGAGTAATTGATGAAAGTGTTCGTCATTTTCTTTACACAACTGCGCAAATAACCGCGTATTCAACGCGTTGCTTCGGATTCGGTTTACTTCATCAATGACTAAATGAAGTGATTCATGCAATCTAACACTCAAATTTTTAGCAACTAAATGTTGTCGGTGGATGACGCAATGTATTGCTAACACCCCTGACACATTTTGTTTTAAATAGCTTATAAATCCACGATAACGTCCAACCATGGCAGGTGCTCCATCTGTAGCTACTGATATTATATTTGATAAAGGAATTGCTTTTTCAATGAAGTAATCCTTCAAAACATGAAATATTGATTCACCTTTAGTGTCGGTTATCAAAGTTCTTGCGAAGAGCAGTTATTCGTAGATTTCCTGATTCATAATAAAACGAACATATGCCAATAATAATGCTGCATTATCAGGTAAAGTTGACTCGTCCAGTTGTATAGAGAAATGGGTCGTTTGCAAATATGTAATTACATAAGAAGCTTTCAATATCAGAACTCATTTCATCAATACGTCTTTCAAAAGTATTGTTGCTTAAGGGAATTCTTTTAATGATATCAGATGCAGGTTTGTGTAAAACAGTTTTTAAAACCTCTTCAACGGCTGGCAAAATTAACTTCTCTCCGATAGTATGTGGTTTTCCGGATTTTGCTATAAGTAACGGGATATTGTAAGACGCCCGCAAACCATCATCATTTCTTTGTGACGTCGAAGCGAACATTCTGTCCAGTGTAGGTCTCTTCTGAAATTTATCTTTGAGTGTTTGAAAGTATTTCAAATCTTTCTCTGCTTTATCAGGGTGGCATCTTCTCAGATGATCTTGCAGTTTAGATGGTTTCATAGTGTCATTTCCCAAAACTTTGTTGCATAAAAGGCACATAGGCGATTGTTTGTCCGGCAATGATGGAATGAAGTCAAATTTTAAATAATCAACACTACTGTCTACATTTCTTTTTAGATTCGGACATGGCATCAGTCATCTATGGGCAAAATTAAATTATTTAAATAAGACAGAAAATCCAGCAGCTGTATATTAAAAATATTTTTTGATTTTTCCGAAAACATTCCATAATTCGAACATCTTCTTGCAACAATTAGCTCGAATTACGGAGATTGCACTGTAATTATATTACCGATTGCTAAAACTTTCAAAAAGAAACTACTCGTGTAATTTTGCATGATTGAATATTAGCTACTAATAACTAAAGTCATGATTGGCGTAATTTATCTATCTTTGCTAACTACGAGTACAAAACTAAAATTTAATAAAAAATAATGTACTTACTTTTCTCCAGCACTCTGAAACAAAATAACACCGACTCACTATAATTTGTGTGATATACTATCTGTTTATATTTTTTAAAATATTTTCTTAGCACTTTCCTTTTCATGATTCAGGAAACGAATAATCGTATTTGTCCCACATTCGTATTTATAGAGTGACGAATTGAACAAGCGAAGCTCTGAGACTGCGACTCTCAGGTTTTTACAAGTTCAAAATGTATTGCGACCACAAAGCGAATACCAACATCCTACAACTTACACAATTTTATAAACATATATAATAATTTTTTTACTTCATAGGTACTTTTATAAATAATGTATATGTTTTGATATTATAAGATAGTATGATGTAAGTAAATAGGTACTATCAGTGTTTGTGTTGAGATCCACTATCGTGGACCCCCATATTCATTTCATGGACCCCCAATTTTTTTTTCGATGACGTAGACCCCTTGCAGGTTATCATAGACCCCTAGGGGTCGATATAGACCACTTTGGGAATCAATGCTCTATGTTATACCACTGACCGTCAGTGAAGAAGTAAAGTACCTAGGCGTGGTGCTGGATTGTAAGTTATCATGGAGCTTGTGGCAGTTGTGTCGGGCGCCAGTTTGAGGTCAAAGGTTCTGTATTCTCTTTACACGATGGTGGTAAGACCTTGGAGTATGGATGCGTGGTATGGCGGCCATGTATCGAAAATACTTCGGTTACCTGCAAGCTCACCAAGATTCAAAGACTGGCGGTCGTGGAGACAACTGGAGCGATGAGGACACCTCCTCCAGCAGTCCTTGACGTTATTCCGGCCTCCACTGAATCTCTGTATAAAGAGGGAAGCCATGCGGTGCACCTAAGGACGTGCGATGAGGGCACGTGGGCGATACGAGAACCGATGGCTGGTCATTTCAAGGTCCTGGACGTGACGAAGAGCAATCTCCCCATATCTTTGGTAAAAGTGGAAAGGGCCAAGAACACCATAAGATCAGACATATAATTCTCACTCATCAGTCATTCGAAGGAAGAATGGGTTAATGGAGAAATAACATTCCCGCTTCAGTTTCTCGATTCACTGACGGATCCTTTTCCAAGGAATCAGGATCCAGTAGGGCTGGAATGTACTTGGAAAGCAAAGGCGTGAAGAAAAGCTTTGCACAACGATTTTCCAAGCAGATATGTGCCATCTTAACGGTAGCATAGTCGGAGAAAATTTAGTATTTCATCAGGAATGTATTACTGACATACTCCACATGTTAGTTTATTATTCTGCCGAACCTTCCTGATCTTCTAATAAAGGCCAGGATGTCTGATCATTCTGCTAAGTAAGCAACTTCACCATGAAACTCGATGGCCCGAAAGGTTGAGCGACGCTCTACCTCTGTCCAGTAGCCCGCACGTGTCTGACTGCAGCCATCTCTCTCTCCCTCTCTCTATCGCCACCCTTTTCAACGGTTCTTATACACCCATTCATTCAGGGTGGTGTTGACCTGGCTACTAATTATGCCTAGCCTGGACTCGGGACCGATTCAGGTGCTTCTGGCTTCCAGAGATCAGCTTATCTGCTTGGAGAATCGTTGTGAAGGTTCCAAACGCAAAGCTTCCCTGCACGCCTTTGCTTTTTGAGTATATTCCCACCCCACTGAATCCTCATTCTTGGAAAAGGATCCGTCAGTGAATCACTCGAGACAATGAGGGGGGAATGTTATTTCTCCAATCATCCATTCTTCGTTTGAGTGAGCATTTTAAGTCTGATCTTATGGTGTTCTTGGTCTTTTTCTCTTTTACCAAAGATATGGGGAGAATGCTCTCCGTCACGTTCACAGTCTTGGAATGACCAACCATTGGTTCTCGTATCGCCCACGTGCCCTCATCGCACATCCTTAGGTTCACAGATATGGCTTCCTTCTTTATACAGACATTCAGTGGAGGCCAGAATAACGTCAAGGACTGCTGGAGGAGGTGTCCTCATCGCTCCAGTTATCTCCACCGCCGCCAGTCTTTGAATCTTGGTGAGCTTGCATGTAAGCGAAGTATTTTCGATACATGGCCACTAGACCACGCATCCATACTTACAATCCAGCACCACGCCCAGGCACTTCACTTCTTCACTAAGGCTCAGTGGTATGCCACGGAGGATCAGTGGATTGAAATCCTCTATCTTCCGTCCTTTCTTTTATTTCTAGGCTGCAGTGACTGTGGAACAATCTGCCTGAGGAGTTCTTCTATTTTTAGGCAGTTCAAAATCTGATTAACATAGCATCTTTAAGCTCCTCCGAGTAGTCGCAGCGAGTTGGTATCATCTTCGAAGGATACGACCTCTATGACATTTAATCGAAAAAGCACTCTATATTCATGTTGCACATTCACCATATTTAACCATTTCTTTAATATGGTTATACTCTGGCACTAGGTCTATCTCATACATTCCCACTGACTTAAAAGCAATCAATTTGAGACCTTTATTTCATGCAGATTTTATTACATATGATGCCTTTAGATTATATACGATCTGCGAAAGGTTGGGAAATCTCTAAAATGGAGATACTACAGACCAAAATATGTGAATTGAGCTGAGAAGTATCTCAAGCAATAAGGAAAAATAGAAAATAGAATTGTAACTTTGACACCCTGTATCTCGCAAGCTATCAACTTTTGGACTAAGGTATGTTTAGGTCAATTCACATATTTTGGTCTGTAGTATTTCCAGTTTCGAGATTTCCCAACCTTCCGCAGTATAAGCAATGAAAAACAAAAACATTGCTTCTGTATAGATTTAAAATATGTAGTTCTTAGGTAAGTGGTGAAATACGAGGAGGAGGATAGGAGACGTAGGACTAAACCTTTTTACAAAGCTTGGCTGGCTGATTGGATGATTTACTTTGGTCAAAATCCGCTTCACTGATTTTGTCTTCCTCGGTGTTTTTAAGAAATTTATTATTGGCCTAATCCAGGCGTGTTGTCACACTGTCCTTTTGCATTTCTCAAAGTATGTCATCTGGAGTGCACTAAGGAAATGGCACAGCTCTTTTATATATCTTCTTAAGTCACCTCTCTAAGTTAAGAATGGCACTTTTACTTATGCGTGGGGACACACGAAAAATACTATATTAACTGCTGGGCCATATAATTTTAAAACTTACTATTGATTAACATTTCTACCAGTCCACACGTTTTTCAACACTTAATTGTGACAAACGCTTTCTCATTGTGAACCTGAATCCGTCAATAAATTTGTTTTTGAGTAAAAGTTACCGTTTTTTTGATTTTCTAACAACCGTCTAACATTTGTGCCGGACCTTGTAATTAATGGTGTCATAGATTGCCTAGACTTGCTTGTACAAATAAATCTTAATGTTAATGAAAGACGAACTCGCAATACAGCACTGTTTACGATTCCACATCAATCGACCAGTTATGATATGAATGAGCCAGTTACTACATGGTGGACCATTTAAAGTGGAAGCATTTGTTTATAAAACAAAAATAGATTAAAAAAATATTTTTTGTTGTTCATTTGCAAAGTCTTTTATTTTGATCCAAGGAGATTTGTTGAAATTACTTTTCAAAAATGATATCCCGCAAATGGCCACCTCTGGCCTTGATAACCAAATGTGCCCTTTTTTCGGCGTTTTCCATCACGAATTTTTCGGCGGATATGGCGTCAATTTCTTGACGAATATTGTTCTTGAGGGCAGCTAGAGTCCTTGGCTTGTTAGCGTATACCTTGTATTTCAAATCCCCTCACAAATAAAACTCTGGTGGCATCTCGGTCGCCATTTTTCGATATGAGTCGTCCAGGGAACAATTGTCGCAATAAATTGATTGTTGCTTGAGCTACTATTCGTCATTATTCGTCAGAGCGGTCCGGTGGACCTTTGCTCTTAGTTAAAAGTCTCGTAGGTCTGTTAGTCTGTCAGGTCTGGCTACCCAGATACCAAACATGTTTAAGGGGAAAAGGGAAAGATGGAAAGAAAGTAAGGAAGAAATAGAGCAAAGAAAAGAAGTAAATCATTTGAAATAGCTTAAGCATTATTGCTTTGACTACTCGAATTATTTTGTAACTCCAAAAAATAATTTTGATCGGTTTTGTATACTGAAATAATTTTGGCTGGTCTGAATTTACAATTTAATTTTGATCACAGTGCGAGTCGCGGCCTGGAATGTTTGCGAACTTACTCGACTGTGTTGTCTACTGAATCACGCAACAGAGGGTTGCTGTGCGATTCCGCTTAATTATAACGCCGCTGCGCCTGTTGTTTTACGTAATCCCTTAGATATAGGACATCAAGATCTCTGTGAATGGTCTCATTTGACAGAGGGCGTTAGTAATTGTGCGTAGGGTTCTGTTTTGCAGGACTTGCAGTCTCTGCATGTGCGTCTTGGCAAGAAAACACCAAGCCGCGCATGCGTAGGTAATTGCGGGTCTTATGACCATTTTATACAACCGAATCTTGTTGATCAAACTTAATTTTGAATTTCTGCACAACAAAGGATAAAGCTGCCGAGCTGCCGACAGGTAATTTGGAATTTTGTTTTCAAAATATCAGTATGTTTCTGCCAGGTCAACCCTTTGTCAATGATGACTCCAAGATATCTGACAGATTGCTCCCACGGTATACGAGTTCCATTCACTGATATCTCTGAGGGGGCACCGCGACGTTTTTTAGTACAATAGATTGCCTGCGTTTTCGAAGTATTAATTTTGATCAACCACCGATCCGCCCACTCTACCGCACTCTGCAGCCTGTCTTGAACCAGGTTACCAGAACAAGACTGGGCTAGCAGTGCAGTGTCGTCAGCATACAGATAGACTCCACAGTTGCTGGGGCAAGGGACGTCATGTATATAAAGTGAATAAAGCATTGGTCCTAAGACCGAACCCTGAGGAACACCAGCTCTTACAGGCCGTATTGTTGGCAACGCATTGTTAATTTTGATCCGAAACTTCCTTCCTTCTAGAAAAGATTTCAACAGTTTTAGTAGCCAAAATGGAAAACCCTTTTGGATGAGCTTATACAAGAGGCTCATGTGCCACACCTTGTCAAATGCATTTGATACATCTAAAAGCAAGATACCAGTACTTTTGTTCAGGGTGAACCCCCTGGTTACATGCTGCACCAGTCTAACTTCCTGTAGCTCCGTACTATGCTCAGACCGAAAGCCGAATTACACGTCAGGAATCACATGGTGATCTGCCAAGAAATTCTCAGGGTGACGATAAATCACCTTTTCAGCGAGCTTAGAAGGAGCTGACAGCAGACTAATGGGATGATAATCCTGGGGGAATATCGAACCTGCCTTCTTTGGGATCATGATGACTTAAGCGTCTTAGAAAAGTAATGAGTTCTGAGCATTGCATTGATTATTGCCACCAGATAAGTCAAAGGCTTGAGTGAAAGCAACTTCAGTGCTTTGTTGGTGATTTGATCCTCTCCAGGTGCTTTACGCACCTTTAGGTCCTTAATGTGGCCTTGGAGCTCTGCTGGTGTGCAAAACGGAATCTCAGAGGATTCCGTTGATGTGCTATGTTGATATCCATCTGAAGAGTCTTCCGTAGAAGAATCTTCTGAAAAGGAGTCACCGATGTTAGCACCGATGTTAGTATCGCCATTCGCTCTGAAATATCTCCTGACAGATCTTACAATTTGTCGTTCCTCGTCGAGGTCTTTCCATGACGTCAGCAAAAACCTCCACTTTATCCCCAGTCCTGAAAACTATGCCTACAGGACCATGAATATGTGGTAGTTGTTCTTGCATTCCGTTTCTGAGCGATTTTGCCGCTTTCCAGAGAGGAATACTTGATTCAAGCATCCCCGCCAGAAAGTCGCTCCACTGCTTATGGCGGAATTCATGGAGTGCATTTCTCACTTCATGGACGAGATTCGTCGCACTTCGAATGTCATCAGGATGACAAGACCTTTTTGCTTGCTTTTGCAGCCCTCTTTTCAGAAATTTTCCGACGAATGTCAGCTGGGCGAGTTGCTTGAGCTGTGTGGCATGTGGCGCCGTTCTGCTGGAACCAGTAATCGTGCATGTCATTTTTACAAACAATTAGCCTCAAGAAATTCGTTATCATGGCTCGATAACGCTCACTATTGACGGTTACCGCAGCTCCATCATCGTCTTCAAAAAAATATGGCTCGATGACCATATTCGCGCACATACCGCACCAAACAGTAACTTTTTGGTCATAAAGAGGCAGACAATTTTGTTTACTTACGCCTCCATGTAACGAAAAATGTGCCTCGTCAGACATGATGATTTTTCGCCAAAAGTCGAATCACTGTGTGAAAAGAATAAATATACAATGCTCTCTATAAATGAACACTGGTTAAGAAAAGATGAGTCATCCTATTATCATATCTCTGGTTTTAGATCTGTATCTAGTTTCTGTAGGGATGTGAAAATTCGTGGTGGTGTGGCTATTTATATAGCAAATCATGTTAATGAAGTACCTCTATCAGATAACCTTCTGAATCTGTCAGAAGAACTACACTTTGAGGCGGCCGGAGTAAATGTGAATGATCTTCAGTTAATCTCACTGTATCGATCTCCTGATGGTAATTTTGAATACTTTATTATGAAACTTTGTCGTTTATTGGATGGGCTCGATTACCGCAAGCAAATTGTGATAACAGGTGATTTTAATGTTAGATTTAATACGTTACAACACCAAGCTCATGATACTCAATGATACTCATTATTCAGATCATTTAGCGCTTGACTATACTTTTAATTTATCACATGTACCGAAAGTACGTAGGAAACTCTATTATCGACCTATAACAAACAACGGCCTTTTCAAACTTTACAATGATATGGAATCAACATCTTTCGAATTTGTTAATGAAAAAAGTACGACAAACGAATATAAAATTGAAAAATTCATATCTATTGTCAGAATTTCGGTCAATCAACATCTTCCTATAAAATCGCGACTTTGACTTTCCTAACAGAGCTTCATAAAGACGATGTTACTTTAGTTAGTACGGACTGCTTGAAACAATTTAAATACAGTTACAGACAAGAAATTGTCAAAGCTAAGATTAAAGCCAACGATGATTACATTAATAAATCCAACAACAGACAACATGCTGCTTGGAATATCATAAAGAATGTTAAACCGAACGCACACAACCAGAACTCCTCAACATCTCTCACAGCACATCAATTCAACGACTTTTTTACCCATATCCCACAAAAACTTTTAAATAAAATTACCTCATCCGATGTTTCTCCATCGCATTATATGAATCATCCTACTCATAGTTCACACTTTCGATTATGGCTTTACTGTTAGGATTGTTAAAACCTTGCAAAATCTCATCATATATCCTCTAACCAAGTTATTCAATCAGTGTATAGAAAGTGATACTTTTCCGGATTTTTTCAAACTATCTAAAATTATACCCATTTTCAAACAAGGGGATACTAAAGAGTTATGCAACTACAGGCCCATTTCCTTAATACCTATTTTTGCGAAAACTTTGGAATTATTGTTGAAAGATCAAATTAATGACATACACTCGGCCCATTCGTCAAAAGTTTTTGGATTACAACGACGTTGCTTGCGGTACATTGCTGGCCTCAAATACACGGAACCTTGCAAGGAAGCTTTTATAGAATTGAAAATCATGACAGTACCTTCTCTTTACATCTTCACATGTCTGATGTATATAACCTAACCTGAGCCAATATACTACCCACAGTGATGTCCACAGTTATAGAACCAGAAATATGGATAAAATCTTAGTACCTCATAGCCGTCTCCAAATCATCAGGAACGACACAAACTATTATGGGATAGTTTTTTATAACCTGTTGCCAGATCGTATAAAGAAACTGGATGCGAAAGTTTTTAAAAATAAAATTAATGCTTATCTGACTACTAAAGCATTTTACTCGATCAACGAGTATTTGAGCAATAATTTTTCAGACTTGTCGGATTGTTAGCAAATATAACAGTGTTCCTACACCTGGGATCCTCTAGGCTCCTTGAACTTTCTACTAAGTCATCTGGTAAATTTTTATATGTGTATATATGTATATATGTGTGTGTGTGTAGAAGTAAACATACGTATTGTGGTTAAATGAATATGCGTGTATCTAAGTACGTATATATATGTATGTCCTCCTGTTTTTACAACTTATATGGACTTGCTATATCTGCTTTTATTGAATCATAATGTCATAAGTTGATGTTTTTCTGTTTAATTCGAACATCAGTCTTTTGTCAGTCTGCTTTTTGTATTAATTTTTTTTTCTTTTGACTTGTGTAAACACGCTGGTGTACTTAACACAAATAAAGACTTGAATTGAATTGAGAACGATGACGACGTTGATGGGGTTTCTTCAACACTGGCTCGTACGGCTTCGATATTTTCATCGGAACGTCTTGTTCGTTGTCTGGTGACTGGTATTACTAAGACTACCGGTGTTCACAAATTTTGCGTATAAAAGTCTGACAGTGTTATCAGCTGGAACACTTTTAACTTTATTTTTTTAAGAAACGCACGTTTAGTTTTCACGATTAAGAAGTTATTTTAAATGTACAACTGAATAATTTCAGCGCGTTGTTTTGGTCTGTACTGGTCCATGGTTAAAATTGTACTGAAACGACGCTTCCGACGCGGTATGACATTAGTCGATCTGTCAACTAATGTCAAAGATATAGGGTTGCTTGATGCTTCCACTCTAAATGGCCCACCTTGTAGAATGCTTAGACCTGGCAACGCCGCTGTAAGCCGCAGCAGCAATAATAAATTCATCAACAACTACATGAAAAATTGTTTAGTTTGTTAGGTTTCAAATATAATTAGATTGGGTATTACATGAATCCTTAGTTATTTTGCACTTTAATAATGTATATATCTAAAGCTATTGTATGTAATGGGGAACCGTGAATAACTAAAAAAAAATAATAAATATTTGAGCGTATCTGGATAGATGATTAAGCTCATTACATCTATCATTTCTGGAATTTAAATGCACAGATTTTACCACAGTATGCCGTAATAATGTTTGTTGTTAGAAACTTTTCCTCCCATCTACAATTTCATCTAGTCCTAGCCCGGAGAATTTCCCATGATCCCGAGGAAAACAACGTTCAAGCGTTCATCTGGCTGGAGCATATTTTGCATACGGCGGGTCGCATAGCCTCATTTTGATTGACAGTTGAACATCGGCACTAGTAGCAGAGTCGCAATCGGGTTGGTGGTGCAATATTCTTCCCCATCGGTGGATCTAGCCAGCTGTGGCTGTGTCAACACACGCCACACACTCTGCCAGTTATTGCCCGACCGCAGCATGCAAATTAGCCAGACTCGGAGAGTCATTGTGGTAAAGAAGACAGGGGTGGCTTCAGCCCAAACAGTTCCATGCGGCACAAACATGCCAATAAATTGCACCCTTTCTTTGAAATGGCAGCGTAGAAATGAAAGTAATAATTTTAATCATTGGAATTTGGATCAAAGGTGGCCTTGTTGCCAGGCTTCGCTTCGTCATCTCTCGAATTTTGCAATTAAGGGCAACTCTCAATGATATTTGGCTTCGTTTGTTGTCCTGCGATCAGTTATCATTTGTGTTTCTTTGAACAATGTAGTTAAAAACAAAATAATATGAAAATAAATAAAATAAAATAATTTATTAGAAAAACAAGGTCTTATTTAGCTGTTAATAAAATGAATCATAATTTGAAAAATGTTATGTAATATTTTTTTCCGATTGGAAATATTTAAACGATCAAGAAACTCGGTCATTTCAAGTTTGCGGAAAATAAATGCATGTCACCACACCATTTCTTCATCCTCGAAAACTGGAGATGAAGGAGTTCCTTTATCGTTCAAATATTTTCTAATCAAACAAATGTTTTTCAACTTTTGGTTTATTTTATGAACAGGTTGTTTTTAAAAGTATTTTTTAATTCGGTTTTTACTTCTTAGAATCTATGAAGTGAAATAGCTGGTTTGGTAATTTCTGTATAACAATAATGAAACTTTTATATGTTTTATTAACAGGACCCCATAAAACTTTTTACTTGATTTGTATTATAAAATTTCGTAGATATAATCATATAATGATTAATTAATATTTTGCGGCTATCGCCATATGGAATTTAACATGACGTTATTTACTTATCGTATTTCTCTCATTAAGCCCTTTCATTTGATACCCATATCATAGAGGTGACGACTAGAATTATAAATCACCATTTTGCGATGGCCGCGATATTTGATTATGGGTGACATTGCGTTGCTTGTTATGTTTCTCTCATAAAGCCCTATACCTATCTCATAGGGATGATTATGATAATTATAAATGCCATCTTGGTGCGGTCGCTAAATTAGATTTTGAATAACACTATGCTTGTTTTTTCTCTCATCAAGCCCTTTCATTTGATACCCATGTCGTTGGGGTGACTATGAAATATGTAATTCGCCATTTTGCGGAGGCCGATTTAGAATGACGTCGCTTTGCTTTTTGTATTTCTCTAATCAATATCCATATCACAGGTTTTAGCGTAGTTTTTTACCACTAAGAATTTTTGCAAAAATTCTCTAAAACGTTCAGAGCGATTTTTTCATTTTTTCTTTTTAGTGTCTTTGTCCGCCGCCACTTGACCGATTTTCAACGGCTACAAAGATTTTTCGCACTTGGAATAGTAATAATCTTATGTAAAAATTTCATCCAAATTCGAGCAGTGCTTTTCTTACAGTCTGACCAACAGACAGACAGACAGAGTGACGGCAATGAGCGACATGGTTTTTCGTGATGTATATGTCATATAACATCCAAAAACGTAATATCTAATTTTCTAAATGTATCTCGTTTGCAATACTTCCTCGCCACTAACCGCCGGAAGTAAAAATTTTAAGGCTCCACATACAACTTGTTTGATTCCATTTTAAAATCAACTCGTTTTTGTTAGAATAGTCTTTATTTGGTACAGATTGTAGATCATCCTACGAGTAGTTTGTGAACATTTTTCATTATCTGACCAATTTGTGCAAATATTGACAATAAAAATGTAGAAAATGTCATGCCTTTTAATCTAACGATGCTATGGTATAGAACAGAGTTCCCCAAACTTTTTTGTGTCGTAGACCCCTTGCCATGTTTTTCCGTGTTGGGTAGACCCCCTACTTACCTGATATTGATTTCCTGTAAATTTCTAACTGTAGTGAAGTTTAGTGTTAAAAACTTAAAGTAAAAACACATGTTAATTTATACATTTATTAATTGAATTTAAATTAAAACTACACAAAATAAAATTTTGTATCTGTTATGTAAAATATACGTAACATTAAATAAACAGGTGTCTGACCAATAAGTGCCCGCATTGAAAAAAAAAATAAGAGGGATAAAATAAAAAAAAGTGAAAAATAATAAAAAAAAAAGTTTTTTACTTAAAATAGTACAATAAGCGAGTTCGTTTATTAATTATAACATAAACGTATGTTCTACAATAATTTCACTGTTAGTTTGATTAAATTACGCTTCTTATACGTAAAAATAGGCAAAAATTAACGAATTTTAGTGTGTAGGGGAGAAGTGGCATGAAAGAGCTAGGTTTTGAAAGAGCCACTTGCATTATTTCGGTGGTTTAGGAACGAATTTGGTGGGTGATCTTATTTTAAGGTGGCAGCACTGATTTCCCGCCACCCACAAACATTTGACAGTTGGCTAGTGATAACAGGCGGCGGTACATCGAGTCAAAATTTTTGGCATCCAAAAGTAAGTATTTTGCTCTATCTAAGCAGTTTTTTGGCATTTTGTTGTAAACAAATATAAGTATGTGGATTGTAGATTCAGTTTGTGCATATAATTGGTCTTGCAACTGCGTAAACACTAAGCGGCAAAAGGTTTTATATTGCTGTTATTTTGAAGGTTATATATTTTTTACCAATAAGTTATGAAAGAGCCAGGTGCATAGGCCTTAAAAGAGCTGGCTCTTTCATAACCGGCTCTTTTATAACCCTATATTTAAGTTTTAGTAATAAATTATTATAATAATAAATATGCATTTTTATATATTATTAAATTATTTGCTTCAGATACTGCATTATGGAGAAGGCTGGCTCAAAAAAACGAAAAAGACCCGAAAAATCGGTAATTGAAGAAGCAGTCAGTGAAGTTTTGGAGAAAGGTCAGTCCATAAACAGAACTGCACTTGCCTTAAACATATCGAGGGCTTACTTAGCTAAAATCGTTAAAAAAGTAAAGACGTCTGGCGATTCATCATATGAACACTGTCCCAATATAGGCGTATTTTCACAACAGAACAGGAGAATATGCTTGCAGATTATTTAAAGACCGCATCTAAAATGTGCCATGGCCTAACAAGACATCAAGCAAAGAAGCTAGGATTTGATTATGCCGTAGCCAATGATATCTGTCCACCCAAATGGAAGTTGAAACTGCGACTGATGATTGGCTCAAAGGGTTTATGAGCAGACACAAAGACTTAACTGTGAGAAAACCTGAAAGCACTTCTCTATCCCGTGCAACATGTTTTAATAAAGCTAATGTAAGCACATTTTTTGAGAAATTAAACACTGTTTTACAAAGATACAAATTTCCTCCTCATAGGATTTTTAACGCCGATGAAACAGGCTGCAGCACCGTCACCAATCCTCCTAAGGTCATAGCTGAAAGGGGTTCGAAACAAATTGGGCAAGTTACCTCAGCCGAACGAGGAACATTGGTGACAACTCTGTTCTTTATTAATACTGCTGGTGGTTTTTTGCCGCCCGTTTTTGTGTTTCCTAGAGTAAACTATAAAGATATTATGTTAAATAATGGTCCGCCAGGAGCCCTAGGATTGGCTCAAGTTTCTGGATGGATGACTGAAGACTGTTTTGTGAAAGCGCTTGAACACTTTGTAATACATGTCAGGCCATCAAAAGAGAATCCAGCATTGATATTAATGGATAATCACACCTCTCACGTAAATCTCAGAGTGGTTGAATTTGCCAGACAAAACTCCATCATAATAGTTACATTCCCACAACACTGCAGTCATAAACTGCAACCACTAGATATCACAGTATATGGGCCTTTCAAAACTAGGTACCGCACTGCCATGAATGAATGGATGTTGACGAACCCTGGAAAAACAGTTACTATTTATCAAATTGGGCAATTTGTAAAAGAAGCATATTTGCCAGCTTTCAGTCCACAGAATATAACACAAGGATTTTTGAAAACAGGAATTTATCCATTAAATTCTAATATATTTAGTGAAGAAGCATTTTTATCTTCATATGTGACTGATAGACTTGATCCGCAGTCAAACGATGGTTTGAACTTGTATAAGGAAAGTATGGAAATAAACTTAAAACAACTTCTCCATCTTCTACAAAATCGCTTGAAGCTGGCGAAGAAAATGAGCTTCTAATAGATCAGAATATCAGACTCTCTCACCGTTCAACCTCCACCCCCACGGCTGCAAATCCGAGTCAACGAATTATATCACCGGAGATGATAAGACCATTTTCTAAAGCGGGGCCAAGACAAAACACGAAACGAAATAATAGAAAAATGTCATCTGCTATCGTAACCGACTCTCCCGAAAGGAAAAAAATAGAGGAGAAAGAGTATAGTGCAAAAGTTACTGTTAAGAAAATGACTACAAAAGACGCGTAAAACAAAATCAGAAATAAATAAAGAAAATTCCGTTCTGCAAGATGACTCTGATTCGTCTGACTCTATCGTATTGGCTGAATTAAAAACAAAGGGTGTTCGAAGCAAAATAAACCCAAAGACAAATAACAATAGTGATGATTGTGTAGTTTGCAGCAAAACATATAAAGACAGTGATCAAGATTGGTTTCAGTGCAAAATTTGTCCTGGTTGGGCTCATGAATGCTGTGGTATTAAGGGGAACCTTAATTTCTTTTGCAAAACATGTTTCTAATTTGAAGAATACGCATTACATTCTGTTCTGATAGATTTAACGATTTTGTTTTTGATAAAAGATATTATTTGTTGTTTTATTTAATTTCAACACTGTTATTGATAAAAAATAATCCGCCTCTAATATCTTAAGTTTATATTTATTATAAAATATCATTAGTTTTCAAAAAGAATTTGTTAGAATTGTCTTTTCATTTGTTTTTTAATAGTGTATACTTATTAGTTTGTATAATTTTCACAATTTCAAGTTATAATACAAGCTGGCCCTTTCATTACTTTTAGTGGCTCTTTCAATACCGAAATGTTATGAAAGAGCCAAATGACACATTTTTAAAAAACGTGTATTTCATTGGTTTTATATACCGTATTTTAGATTTTTTGTATGAAATATATACTTTAATAAATAAATAGTAGTTTGACTAAAAAAATAATCATTTCATTCATTAAAAGTATATTTTTTGGCTACGTCTATAAAACTGGCTCTTTCATGCCACTACTCCCCTACCTATCCTTGAACTTTCAGAACAATTTAAAAAAAAATATTTCCTATAAAGGGGGGTTCTTTAAAAAAATCAATGCGGGCACTTATTCCCAATGCGGGCATTTATTGGTCAGACACCAATAAACATAAAATAAACTATAAATAAAATAACATAAGCAATAAGTCAATATTTTTAGTGAGAAGGATGCTTTAATAATAAATTATCAACATTTGGCGTCAATTTTGTAAGGGTTAATCTTAAATCTCCTCGGCTAATGATGTCCAGTCTGTTTCTTGTTTTCGTTAAGAGATTGGTAACAGCGCTGAACCCCCTTTCCACTAGCTATGACGATGGAAAGGAAATTAAAAATTTCCTCGCTATATTCCATAATACGGGATAAGTAACGGGTATGTTGTTTTGCAGCCAGAATTGCTGATATCCGTTTTTAAACTGAACCTTAAGTTCTTCGTTTGTACTTAGTTCAGTCAGTTCCTCTTGTATTATGACATTCGATTCTTCTATGTCACCATATGGATTAATAATCCACGGTGGTATTACCATAGTCAAAATATCCTCAAACCTAGATTCAAAATCTGAATAGAGGGCATTTAAATGTTGAACGCAAGTTGAAACGTCGTCTTCCTGGCAGCTTGTCTGTGACAAATTGGGGAACTGAGAAAATTCGCACCGTCCAATATTTTGCTTCATTAGTTTAACTCTGGCAAGAAACGCTGATAAGATGGACTTTGTTTTAATCAAATTTAAACTGTCGCCTTGTAATTGCAAATTAACCATATTAAATTTTGTAAACAGATCTGTTAAATAGTCAATTTCTGTTTTCCTCTTCATTAAATTTTCTTTTAAAATTTTATCTTTAGTATCCAGAAATTCTAAAATAGTCTCAAAAAGTGCAAAAAATCTTGTCAAACATAAGTCTTTCGACAGCCAGCGTACTTCAGTGAGAAGGAGTAATTGATGAAAGTGTTCGTCATTTTTTCACCCAACTGCGCAAATAACCGCGTATTCAACGCGTTGCTTCGGATTCGGTTTACTGCATCAATGACTAAATGAAGTGATTTATGCAATCTAACACTCAAAGTTTTAGCAACTAAATGTTGTCGATCGATGACGCAATGTATTGCTAACACCCCTGACACATTTTGTTTTAAATAGCTTATAAATCCACGATAACGTCCAACCATGGCAGGTGCTCCATCTGTAGCTACTGATATTATATTTGATAAAGGAATTGCTTTTTCAATGAAGTAATCCTTCAAAACATGAAATATTGATTCACCTTTAGTGTCGGTTATCAAAGTTCTTGCTGCATTATCAGGTAAAGTTGACTCGCCCAGTTGTATAGAGAATTGGGTCTTTTGCAAATAATTACAAAAGAAGCTTTCAATATCAGAACTCATTTCATCAATACGTCTTTCAACAGTATTGTTGCTTAAGGGAATTCTTTTAATGATATCAGATGCAGGTTTGTGTAAAACAGTTTTTAAAACCTTTTCAACGGCTGGCAAAATTAACTTCTCTCCGATAGTATGCGGTTTTCCGGATTTTGCTATAAGTAACGAGATATTGTAAGACGCCCGCAAACCATCATCATTTCTTTGTGAAGTCGAAGCGAACATTCTGTCCAGTGTAGGTCTCTTCTAAAATTTGTCTTTGAGTATTTGAAAGTATTTCAAATCTTTCTCTGTTTTATCAGGGTGGCATCTTCTCAGATGATCTTGCAGTTTAGATGGTTTCATAGCGTCATTGCCGAAAACTTTGTTGCATAAAAGAAACATAGGCGATTGTTTGTCCGGCAATGATGGAATGAAGCCAAATTTCAAATAATCAACACTGTACTGTCTACATTTCTTTTTAGATTCGGACATGGCATCAGTCATCTGTGGGCAAAATTAAATTATTTAAATAAGACAGAAAATCCAGCAGTTGTATATTAAAAATATTTTTTGATTTTTCCGAAAACATTCCATAATTCGAACATCTGCTTGCAACAATTAGCTCGAATTACGGAGATTGCATTTTAATTATATTACCGATTGCTAAAACTTTCAAAAAGAAACTATTGAGGAGTACTCGTGTAATTTTGCATGATTGAATATTTAACTACTAATAACTAAAGTCATGATTGGCGTAATTTATCTATCTTTGCTAACTACGAGTACAAAACTAAAATTTAATAAAAAATAATGTACTTACTTTTCTCCAGCACTCTCAAACAAAATAACACTGACTCACTATAATTTGTGTGATATACTATCTGTTTATATTTTTTAAAATATTTTCTAGCACTTTCCTTTTCAAGATTCAGGAAACGAATAAACGTATTTGTCTCACATTCGTATTTATAGAGTGACGAATTGAACAAGTCGGTGCAAGGTAGCGAAGCTCTGAGACTGCGACTCTCAGGTTTTTACAAGTTCAAAATGTTTTGCGACCACAAAGCGAATACCAACATATACAATATAAATAATGTATATGTTTTGATATTATAAGATAGTATGATGTAAGTAAATAGGTACTATCAGTGTATGTGTTGAGATCCGCTATCGTGGACCCCCATATTCATTTCATGGACCCCCAAATCTTTTTTCGCTGACGTAGACCCCTTGCAAGTTGTCATAGACCCCTAGGGGTCGATATAGACCACTTTGGGAATCAATGGTATAGAAGGATAAACGCGTTCGACTTCCTACATTTTGATCCAAATCTCCACGTCTATCATGTATCTCAATCACTTTCTATAGGATTCCGATAAAAACCCACCATGTTTGCAATAACCGCACCTAATGGCCATTAAACGCTGTAAAAGGTAGAAAAGTGAACAAGCGCACACATTTTCATAAAGCTAAATATAATCACGAAACAACAAGAATCATAAAACGGGCCTCCCGCATGCACCGTGGCGATGTAACAGCTCCAATAACCAGGGTAGTTAAAAAAGCGTCGGCAATCCATCAATCCGAGAATCAAGAGAGAACAATGTCAGTCTATGTTCCCGTTTGCTATAATGGCCGCTACCAAACCATAATCTGACATGCCTTGCCCACAACCCACGATCCAGTGCTACCGACACGGCAAACAATCGGACACTTGTATGTTGCATCGTGCTGGGCGACCTGTGTGAATTGAATGCTTGTTATAGGTATAGGTGGGTGTCTAGGTATTAATTACTAGCCCACACACATTGAAATGTGAAGCAAGAGGTTGGATTTATCGACAATATTTTGTTTTTTAATTTATTCAGAGGTGGAGGGTAGTTTTGGATGACTAATTAAGATACAAGTGCAAGGAGCTTGATGTTGAAGTCACTAGTGATGTAACGAGTATTTGCTGTTGATATCCGTATTTGCATTGTCACATGCCAAAATCACGTTACCTTTTTTTACTATTTTGATCACTTACTAGTACATTTGAATTTCTCTTTTTTAATGATAGAGTGCGCATTCCTAGACCAAACCTGTTTCAATTACTTTCTTTTGTTAAATTTCATAGTTTATTGATTGTATAATTTCACACGAATTATATCTTTCTTTCTCAGTGATTCAGTATTGTTTCTGTTTTTTTCTCCGTTACTTGGTTTCCTGTCGAATATAGCTTCTTCAAGGCCACTCATTGACCCTTCCTTTATAAAGTTACGTGTTTCGTATCAGTCACTTTCCTCCGGAGATTGTGGTGTGAGCGCCATTTTGAACAGATTCCGGGATATAAGGTGCCGAACACCAGTTAGTGGAGTAGTACCCCCTTATACGTTTAGTTGTTTCGGTTTGGGTGCTACCGCTTCCATTTTCTCATGGGATTCTAATCTTCAGCGTGGGAGACATCGCGGACTACCACCAAACACTCCATGGCCATAAAAAAACCTAAAGAGAGAAAGACTGATAAAAAATCTACTATCTACTCTCTGTCTGAGACAAAACTACTGATTGCAAGAAAAGTATAGCAAAGGTAAGAAAAAGATAAAAATGTACTAAAGTGATATACCCTCAGAAATGTATCCCTTGTTCTAAAATAGAGTTATGGTAGCTCAAAAATCAAAATCATGATCAACGTAATTAATGCCCAATAGAAGGTGCCATGTAGGCACTGCCCTATATTTAAATACGTAAAATGCCAAACAAAATCAAGTAAACTCTAAGACTTTCAGTCAGCAATAATCAATATTTAAGTAATATCGATAAAATGGTTACTTAAAATGATGTTTTATCTGTGCTATACGTGATTTTGGCACGTGACAGCATTAGCAAAAGTCATGCGAACATCATATAATTTTGTTTGCTAAAAATGGCATCAAGTAAGCTGACTTCCACGCAACGCTATCATCAGTTCGTAAAGGATTATGTTTTGCGTAAGTAAGCCACTCTGAGAAAAAAAGTTAGCTACGAACATGTATAACACAAAATTAAATGACCTTCCTCCTCTCATGTGCGCCTCCAGAAATTTCTGCAGGCGCACATGATCGTTGCGATGACCAATCCCGCGCGAATGGCGATATTGACCTTCATAATGCACAGTGCACACTTCCCTCGTCAGTGCGGAAGCGATTGCCAACGGTAACATATGACGCTCGTTCGAACCATGTCAAATATACTAAGTGACATATAAATCCGAACACTCAGTTTAAATGGTTTTATTTTAATAAAATTTTGTATAAGTACTTAATGAAGCATAATAAGTAAATGATAAAAATTTCAAAATGATTGCACTGCTTTAAAGCCCTTTGACCTTTAATAATGTGTGGATGCATCCTGATGTGCTACGCATTCTCCAACGCGCCTAGGCTTGCTTCTGATCAGGTGGTCAATGTCCTCCTGTGGTATCTCATTCCAGGCAACCACCAACTCCTCTCGAAGTGCTTCTAGAGTCTGAGGAGGACGTTGCAAATTGAGCAATCTCCTACCCATCATATCCCACACGTGCTCAATTAGGGATAAGTCGGGAGATCTTGGTGGCCATGGTAACAATGTGACATCATTATGTTGAAAGAAGTCTATTGTGACTCTTGCAACATGTGGTCGGGCATTATCTTGTTGGAAAGTTGGATCTGCCAGGGTGTCAAGATAGGGTAAAAGTTGGGGTTCTAGAACTTCGTGGATATAACGCTGCGCGTTCATGTTACCTCTGATGAAGATTAAAGGTGACCTGGAACCATAAGCTATAGCACCCCAAACCATAACTCCAACAGTGTGATGAACATGTCTTTCAACAAAAAACTGTGGATTCCTCTTTTCACCACGTCGCCTTCTAACCCTGGCACGACCATCGTGCATGCCTAAACAAAATCGAGACTCTCACTAAAGATAATACTGTTCCATTCCTGATCCCAGAGTGACCGTTGTCTGCACCACTCAAGGCGATTACGTCGGTGTTCTCGAGTTAAAGGGAGGACCCAGTGTGGCCGGTATGAAAACAAGCCAAAACTTCTCATTTGTCGGTAAACACTTCGCATGCCAATAGGTCTTCCGTGTTTTGCAAACCATTCATTTGCAATGGACCTGGTAGTGGAGAAACGGTCCCTTAAGGCCAATAATCTTAGGCGGCGATCTCCACGGTCTGTTGTTCTACGGCGGCATCCAGTGCCCCTTGCTCTTTGCGTACGGCCTTCTCGAAGCCATGCCTAACAACACCTAACCACAGTGTCTACACTTCTTTACACTCTAACTGCAATTGCCCGAAAAGAAAGTCCAGCTTCCCGAAGTCCCACTATACAGACGAAATCGTACAGGTCTCCGTACTCTAGGCATCGTAACCGATCGCAAAGGATGTCAAGAACCAAAATCCGCCAACGTTGATTCTTTACTGCGGCTGAAATATTCATTTTTAGAGCGTTAGTGAATTAAAAAAAAGCAGTATAAAAACCGGAACGTCCAACTGATAAGGCTGAAAATTTTTTTACTTGTTATTTACAGTAAGATAAATACATTCACCAACTTTTATTAGAATAAAACCATTTAAACTGGGTGTTCGGATTTATATGTCACTTAGATATTGTCATGCAACTGTTGGAGATATTTCTGAGTTTTGAGGGTACATTACAGGGACATAATTGATGTGTGAAATATGCCTAATAGGTGCTTAGAATCACTAGAGTTGGGTGTGTATGAATAAACCATCGTCAAATAATTGGAATATATTCTCCCTCACTCCCTGTAACCAATAAACCCCAATTTTTAGCCACTAAGATTTTTTCAGAAAATGATCAGAATCATCTGAAACATCAAACAACGAAGTTTGAGTGATTTTTACTATTTTTGTCTTTGACCTCTTTCTCCGTCGCCACTGGACCGATTTTCAAAAACTAGCAGTAACCCTATTTGAAAATCTCATTAAAATCCGACCGGTACTTCCCAAGTTATTGTGGGGCCAAGAATTACCAGACAGACAGACAGACATACAGATGGAAATGAGTGACATGGTTTTTCGTGAGGTTACATATCATAAACATCAAAAAAACATAATATCTCAGTTAAGAAATTTGTCGTAATTACAATAAAGTAAAAAGAATTTTATTATAGACGACCAAAAACATGATTCTTCACATATTTTTTTCTAATTAGAATACATAAGTTCCGCACGGGTAACACGTATCTTGAAAAGTGACATTATGCCGATTTTTTTTTTGACATTATGCTGTTTTTTTTGACATTATGTAGGTTTCTCTACAAGATGTTAACTTAGCACTTAGTTGTACGTGTTGCCTAAAAGTCATGAGGCTTGTTATCAATCTTTGGCTCTGATTACTGGAGATCTAAGCTGTAAGTTGTATGTGTTCATGATAATTACATTGGGTTACTGTCTCAAATACACTTAATTGAGATTCAAAGCTAGAAATTAGTTGCGCATCCACTTTTTCTTATCCATTCTGGAAATAAAATATGCAAATTTGATGAATTTAAAAAATGAGAGAGATCAGAAATAATTATATTCACTGTACACTGTCGAATTATAAGTCATATACATGCTAACAGTAATAACACACAACGCGGACGCGATGGTGATTTCCCGTAATTCTCCTCAGTTTTTAGAAATTTATAACTTTGAACATAATCTTTAGAAAGCACAACATAAAAATAACCTGTCGGGCTCAGCCAATAGATATACAGGCGTCACTCGTTTTACGCGGGGGTAACGTTCTTTGAAAACACCGCGTAAAAAGAAACCGCGTATATCGAAACAAAAACATTTAATTACATAAACTTTTGTTAAATAATATATACTAAGTGACATATAAATCCGAACACCCAGTTTAAATGGTTTTATTTTAGTAAAATTTTGTATAAGTACTTAATGAAGCATAATAAGTAAATGATAAAAATTTCAAAATGATTGCACTGCTTTAAAGCCCTTTGACCTTTAATAATGTGTGGATGCACCCTGATGTGCTACGCATTCTCCAACGCGCCTAGGCATGCTTCTGATCAGGTGGTCAATGTCCTCCTGTGGTATCTCATTCCGGGCAACCACCAACTCCTCTCGAAGTGCTTCTAGAGTCTGAGGAGGACGTTGCAAATTGAGCAATCTCCTACCCATCATATCCCACACGTGCTCAATTGGGGATAAGTCGGGAGATCTTGGTGGCCATGGTAACAATGTGACATCATTATGTTGAAAGAAGTCTATCGTGACTCTTGCAACATGTGGTCGGGCATTATCTTGTTGGAAAGTTGGATCTGTCAGGGTGTCAAGATAGGGTAAAACATGGGGTTCTAGAACTTCGTGGATATAACGCTGCGCGTTCATGTTACCTCTGATGAAGATTAAAGGTGATCTGGAACCATAAGCTATAGCACCCCAAACCATAACTCCAACAGTGTGATGAACATGTCTTTCAACAAAAAACTGTGGATTCCTCCTTTCACCACGTCGCCTTCTAACCCTGGCACGACCATCGTGCATGCCTAAACAAAATCGAGACTCGTCACTAAAGACAATACTGTTCCATTCCTGATCCCAGAGTGACCGTTGTCTGCACCACTCAAGGCGATTAAGTCGGTGTTCTCGAGTTAAAGGTGGCCGGTATGAAAACAAGCCAAAACTTCTCATCCGTCGGTAAATACTTCGCATGCCAATAGGTCTTCCGTGTTCTGCAAACTATTCATTTGCAACGGACCTGGTAGTGGAGAAACGGTCCCTTAAGGCCAATAATCTTAGGCGGCGATCTTCACGGTCTGTTGTTCTACGGCGGCGTCCAGTGCCCCTTGCCATGCCTGACAACACCTAACCACAGTGTCTACACTTCTTTGCACTCTAACTGCAATAGCCCGAAAAGAAAGTCCAGCTTCTCGAAGTCCCACTATACGGCCCCTATCAAACTCACTAAGTTGACGAAATCGTACAGGTCTCCGTACTCTAGGCATCGTAACCGATCGTAAAGGATGTCAAGAACCAAAATCCGCCAACGTTCTTTACTGCGGCTGAAATATTCATTTTTAGAGCGTTAGTGAATTAAAAAAAAGCAGTATAAAAACCGGAATGTCCAACTGATAAGGCTGAAAATTTTTTCACTTGTTATTTACAGTAAGATAAATACATTCACCAACTTTTATTAAAATAAAACCATTTAAACTAGGTGTTTGTATATGTTACTTAGTATACATAGGTATGTTTGTAAATATTATGTATGAGAACATTAAACGTTAATTTTTTAACAAAAATATTAATTTTATATATTTAATTATTAACTCCTTTGGTGCCGGGACTACATAATTGTTCTCCGTTAGTTCTATGAGTTCTCTTTCAGTGAGTTCAACATTATGCGATTCAAATAGCTGATTTATATCGTCCTCATTCATATCATCGAATCCCTCTCCAGGTAATGACTTTCCTAAATCAGCAATTTCTTTGATTTCGTCTCTGCTATCAGGCACCTTCGCATGAGACTTCACAATTTCTGGCCATAAGTTTTCCCAGCAGCTATGCCGCGTAAAACGAGGGACGCCTGTACTTCATTGGCAGCATATTCAGTAATGATTTTCTCACACACCAAATATCACTGATTTTATACTCATGCAGACCAATACACATAATCATCCAGATGCGATCTTGCTATTCAACCAACTTTCTTCTCAGAGATAAAAAACTACAGACATGGACCATTTGGCCTCACAATATATATGCAACCAATAATGCGTGTAGTTTAGTTGAGTGATTCCTCCTTAGATGGACGTTCACAAGGATCCTAGTCAGCAAACGTGGAATGACTGTTTGCGCTCTAAAAACTACTTAGTTTGCAAGATGACATCTTATAGGTTTTTTTGACGTTTTATAGGTTTTTTACATGATACCCATGCCGATCGTTTTGTTAGTGAAGTGAGACAGTCAAAGTAGAGATATGGCTGTCAAATCAGTGAATGTCTAGCTCACTTCAGAATCCAAAAAGAACAGCATAGCTAACCTTGATCAGAATATGTATAATCAAAAAAAGCCATTTTCTTAATTTATCATGGAGCTATACCCAAGACTAAACATTTTTGAATTTTGCTGACATGGATCACCGTAAAAATATAATTGTAAGCCAAGTTGACCTCATAAATTGAATTCGTAAACAAAATAATATTAACATTAACGCTGCAAGTGATGGTGAATTTCACTAAGCTGAGATTAGTTGACCGGAGTTTTGATGAAAAAAACCTTTAATAAACTGAGCAATCTCTAGTCGTTGTGTGTAAAACGAAAGTAGCTTTAATAATGGATAATAACAAATGGGCTTTATTTCGTATAAAAGTACAATAAATAATAGTTTAAAAAAACAAAAAAACGCGCGTTTATAGCTAATCGAACTGAAAAGTAGAAAACAATTTTTACTTACAAAGAGTATATCTTACACTAGCAGATGGTCGAACAATCAATCATAATTAATAACCTCAAAATAAAATTTAAGTTATTAAGAGAAGAATTCAATTCAACACGTTATTAATTTTTTTCCTATTACTTGTCAATAAAATTTCGTGAGAATGTTATCGTTTCATGGCCAAGATCATGTTGATGGAATTATTTTTCTGGGTGTAACACTTCTAATGTCGCTGAGTATACGAGGGATGTCTTTTAAGTTTTGCATATAGAAACATAGTAGGTCGCGCGGATCGAACGTCAGTTCTAAATCTTAACCTCACTCTTTAGTAAACTTAAATTCAAAGTTTCACAACAATACGTGCAGTGTTCTCACTACATGGTCGGGTAAGTCTTAGCGACGATCCCAAGGGTGGGTGCACCAAAAACGGCAGTCACCCAGGAAAGCGTCGATGCTGTGCGCAAACTCATCATTAAAGATATACATATGAAGAATTAATAGTAAGAAAATTAGTTTCTCGGTGGATACCCTACCTGTTGACTGAAGAGCAGAGAGCAGCCAGGGTTAATTGGTGTCAAAAAACGCTTGACGATTCAATTCCGGAAACTCAAAAAATGTGTACAGCATTGTTAGTGGTGATGAATCGTGGATTTACTGTTATGAACCAGAAAATAAACGACAGTCGGCTGTTTGGGTGTTCCAAGGTGAATAAAAGCCAACAAAAGTCATCCGTTCTCGAAGTGTTTCGAAAAAGATGGTCAAAAGCGGGTCAGATTGTAACAATTCTTCATAATGAGAAAAGAACTGTTACTGCGGATTGGAATACCACCATTTGTTTGCCAAAAGTCATCACCGAGCTTCGAAAAATCAACCCCTAAAGAAGAATCATCCTCCACCAAGACAATGCAAGCTCGCACACAGCCCAAAAAACAACGCAGTATTTAACGGAAGAAAACGTGGAATTATTGGACCATCCTCCATATAGTCCCGATCTGAGCCCTAACGATTTCTTTACTTTCCCGAAAATTAAAAACAGACTGCGTGGTCAAAGGTTCCAGTCACCAGAAGAAGCAGTTGATGCATTCAAAAATGCCGTTTTGAATCTGCCAGCAAACGAGTGGAATAAGTGCTTCGAAAACTAGTTCGAGCGCATGCAGATGTGTATTAATCTTCGTAGAGAATACTTCGAAAAACAATAAAGTTATTTAAAACTACTTACCGTGTTGTTTTATTTCCGTATGCAAAACTTAAAAGATATCCCTCGTATGTCGCGGAGGCCTGTCATAGATCTAAGTGAATGGGACGTGTACGAGTATGCTTTATAAATATAATTCTAAATTACTTTTTAGCAGCTTAATTTTTGTTATGTAAGAATTGGAAAGTAGGTTTGATCTACATGATTCATTTCACCCTGAATCACCTACTCATGCACAGTTTGGTGTTTTTTCACCAAGACGCTCATGCAGAGACTGCAAGTCCTACAAAACATCACCAATGCCCCATGGTATTTGTCAAATGAGACAATTCTCAGAGATATTTGCACCCGATATTACCTAAAGAAAATCTCGCACAGCAGCGTTGCAACCAAGCACAATCACACGGCAGCCCGCTGTTGCGTGACTCAGAAAACTAGACAGTTGAGCAAGTTCGCAAATTCAGTCCAGGCCGCGCATCGCTAATTATTTAAGTAGTCAAACCACCATGATTAAGCTTTCCCACTTACACTGATCTACTTCTTTTCTATGCTATATTCTCATGTTCCTTTCTTCCCTTCTTTTCCTTTCCCCCTTTAGCCTGTATGGGTAACCAGACCTGATAGACTAACATACAATGTTCCACCGGACCGCACTGACAAAATGCAAAGTGCTTTTGATTGATATTTCGCTTAACCCCACGGCGTTGAAATATTGTATGCCAATAACTTAATGTTTTGCCTCCTTATTTTCGATGATGAGCTCAGCTGTCCGCCATGTTCGCATTCACAAGCCCATTTTCAAATTTCCCAAAATTACCCCGCCCCATCCTATGCAACTACCGACCGCATCTATATTTTCAAACCGCTTTTGCAGTTTAATTTACCTCCATTTGCATTTGAAACCCGGTATTTGTGGCTGTCTGGGTACAACGGACAATGTCTCTTTCTAGTGGGCCATGCAAATTTGACGTTCCATCACCGGAGGCGGTCATGCGCAAACGAATCCGTTACCACCCCAACAGCAAGTCACATGCCAAATGGCTGATGGTCTGCATAAAAGCTACTGGAGCAAAATATGTGGCATTATGCATAAACCTTATGTTCATGCATAAAAAAGCTAAGTTTATTTGCCCTTTTTTAATATAGTTACTATCTCTCATCGCTCAGTGATTATGATGTATCTAATAGCATCTTTTTATTATTTTTATTATACTTAAAGATAACCAACTTAATACTATAACCGCGCGTTCGAAAAACGATCGGAGACGAAATGAGATACCGTAGCGTCGTCTATGGAAATTCGTAGGTGGTAGACGGTCTCTGACTGTCGAGCGTGAAGGTACCACCCGGCGTATCTCTAAGGCGGGACCAGAATGTGTGCATGTTGCACCAGTTTTCTCGCTAGAGTCCGTGTGGTGGTCCCTCCTTTCCCTGTATCCCCTATAGCCCCACGGGACCCACTAAGGCATTCGTGGTGATTCAAGTGTAAAAGCATTTTTTCACAGCTATCTTTCACCTCTTCGCAATAATTAGGAATCCACTTTGAAAAGGTGTCTCGTAAATGTAATTTATATGCTTATACAGGGTGTTTCAGTTTATTGTTGCATAACTTTAAGATTCGATAGAACTTTTAAAATTAATGCATAAAGTCTATATAAACATGGGTCGAAAGATGCGTGGCTCCCGAAATACAGGGTGTTTAAGTTTACTTTCTAAAATAGTTTTTTTTTAAATATTTCGAACCATATTTGATGTATAACAGTGAAAATTGGTATACGAGGGTTTTTTGGTACGACAAAACGAACCATGTAGCCGCTAGAGGGTGCTATATACTGTACCTGTGGTGTATTAAAATGACGATGACGATGAATTTTTTCTTAGTGCAATTTTTTGCTGTTTGAATAAAAAAACTGATTCTTCGCACTTTTCTGCATAAAAAAGCTCTCCTGTGAGTTTTCGTTATAGTTTGCCGTTTTTGAGATATTTCGATTTTTAAGGTCGATGCATTTTTAATATTTTTTTACATTTTCGATTTGGGCATTACAAGTAATTAAGATGATCGTTTAGACTGTGTTTTTAAACACAGCAATAATTTCTAACTCCAAATAAACACAAAAAACAGAATATTAATTTGTTTAATTTTCCAATATTATTTTTAACAAATTAAATTAATTATTTACAACTAAAATGCTATTGGATAGTTAAGACAAACATACAAAATCTAAAGTAGTTGCTCGAAATGTAAACCCAATTGTTCAATACACAATTCACATCTACGAATGATCGAACGTGCATTATTCAAATAAGGCCTTATTTCATCACATGCATTCCTGATTTTGTCTATTAGCATATCTCTTGTGGTTACGGGAGTCTGGTACGCTTTTTCCTTTAGAAATCCCCACACAAAGAAATCTAATGGATTTAGGTCAGGGGATCGTGGAGGCCAGGCGACTGGTCCTCCACGGCCGATCCATCTTTCTGGATAATTTTCGTCCAGCCAGTTTCTAACTATTCTCGAATAATGAGCTGGACAACCGTTAAGCTGGAACCAGGCCAATCTTCTTAAATCTAACATAACATCATCCCACATATTTGCATGTTCAGCCTTTAAAAATTCCAAGAAGGTCGCAGCATTTAACCTTGCAGGCAAAAGGTAGGGTCCAAATAGTCGATTACGGTGGATACCAATCCACACGCTCACACTAAATTCATACTGAAAATTTCTTTCCCGAACTGCATGCGGATTTTCATGCGACCAAATATGTTGATTATGAAAATTTACCACTCCACGTCTAGTGAAGCATGACTCATCGGTCCATAAAACGCTACTTAAAAACTCCCTATTATTATCAGTTCTATCAAGAATCCACTGACAAAATGTGATTCTTCGTTCTCCGTCCCCTGGCTGTAGTCCTTGCACAGGTTGCAAATGGTAAGGACGTCTATGGTCATTTCTAAGAACACGGTGAACATGGCTTGCTGATATTCCCAAGGCACCAGAAACTCTCCTAACACTTGTGGTCGGATCTCTATCAAACTCACGCAGAATCATACGGGTAAATCTGCGCTGACGACCATTTATGTTTTGATCCCTTTGGAGATTTCCAAAACCATTTTCAATTATTTGGCGATGCACTCTTACAAATACTGAGCGAGTTGGATGTCGTCTGTTTGGAAATCTTCGTGCGTATTCTCTGGCTGCTTCTGCTGCGTTTCCATTTACAAAGCCATACACAAAATGAATATCCGCTAACTCTTGATTGGACAATAAAAATGGCATTTTTATAAAACTTACAAAAAAAAAACAGGTAAAAGAAACTAAATTTCGTGCATTCACAATTGGAAAAAAACGTTTCAGGTTTCAACAGACAACAAAACTAACTGTCAACTAATTGATGTTTAACCTTATTCTGCTTTCAATTACAAAAATATTTGCAGGCCCAGCCTACTTCTAAAAATTATCAAGATACTGACTTTTTAACGTTATTTTATCATAAGCAATTGAAAATGCATCGAACCTTAAAAATCGAAATATCTCAAAAACGGCTAACTATAACGAAAATTCACAAGAGAGCTTTTTTATGTTGAAAAGTGCGAAAAATTTTTCGGTCATTTTAATACACTACCGGTACAGTAGAGAGCGCCCTCTAGCGGCTACAGTAAAACTATGCCCATGGTTCGTTTTGTCGTACCAAAAAACTCTTGTATACCAATTTTCACTGTTATACATCAAATATTGTTCGAAATATAAAAAAAAAACTATTTTAGAAAGTAAATTTAAACTCCCTGTATTTCGGAAGCCACGCATTTTTCGACCCATGTTTATATAGACTTTATGCATTAATTTTAAAAGTTCTATCGAATCTTAAAGTTATGCAACAATAAACTGAAACACCCTGTATACGAGGAGGTACCCAAAAATAACCGGAATAGCATTGCAGTGGGCGGAGCTTGTGTAGTAGATTTGGCTTGTTTCGTTCCTCGGTAGTCATTATTTTTGCTAGAGCTGTTTCGTGCTTGTTTCGTTTTTTACGATGGTAATCTTCAGTGAGCAACGTGCAGCTGTGAAATTTTGCTTTCTAATTGGTAAAAATACTGCCGAAACTGTTTTAATGTTGGACTTATAAAGATGATGCTATGGGAAAAACTCAGGTGTACGAGTGGTTTGCTCGATTTAAAAAAGGCGACATGTCGATTGATGACAAACCTCGCTCTGGACGTCCATCAACTGCCCGAATCGACGAAAATGTTGAAAAAATTAGAGAGCTTGTGCTTGCAGACCGTCGATTGAGAATCGATCAACTATCCGTGAGTAGTTGGTTGTCCTGGAGTTCGGTTCAGCGAATTTTAACAGAAGATTTGGGAATGAAAAGTGTTGCTGCCAAGTTTGTTCCTCGGGCTCTGACTGACAATCGAAAAAGAACACCGAGTTGAAACATGTCGTGCCTTAAAACAACAGCTTGAATCTGATCCATATTTTCTGATATCTGATTCTGATGAGACTTGGTGCTACGGTTATGACCCAGAAACGAAGCAACAGTCAAGTCAGTGGAAGACACCATCGTCACCCCGTCCAAGAAAATGTCGTCAAGTCAAATCCAACATCAAAACAATGCTGATTTGTTTTTTTGATGTCAAAGGCCTAGTCCATTCCGAGTTTGTTCCCCCAGGCCACACTATCAATCAGACCTTTTACTTGGAGGTTTTAAGACGATTTCGAAGCAGTGTTCGGCAAAAAGTATCCGATTTATGGCAGTCAGGAGACTGGCTTTCCACCACGATGATACACCTGCGCACACAGCCATCTCTGTTCGACAGTGTCTGGCTTAAAATGGCATGGTTCCGCTGCTGATTCACCTGGCCTCGCCTATGCTACTTTTTCTTATTTCCACGGATGAAAAAGGGTATGAAAGGACGCCACTTTGACGACATTGAAGGGGTCAAGAAAAAAACGAGGGAGGACCAGTCAGACATTTCTAAGGAAGACTTAAAAAAATGTTTCGAGCAGTAGAAGCACCAGTGTGACAAATGTGTTAGTTGTAGTGGACAGTATTTTGAAAGGGATAAGGTTACTTTGTAAAAAAGTTGAAAATAAATACCTTTAAAAAATAATTCTTGTTTTCTTTTGGGTACCCCCTCGTATAGTTGGCTACAGTGCCGTCTATGAGATACTAACCTTTTTAAAGTTGATTTATTGAGAGGAGAAAGATAGCTGTGCAGATTCTCATAGATGACGCTACACTGAGAAAACGTGGTCAATTAAACAATTGTTCTGGAAAATTTTCATTACCCGTAGTAATGGTGTTATATTTTAACCTATTTATGGGCAATCAGACAAACAACTGGTAAAACTCGATCGCATATATAATAAGTTCATAATCGATGAAATAAAAAAATATCGAAGTTTGTTAGGATTATAAAATTCAAATGTTTTTATTTTGATTCGAAAACTTCAATATCAATTTTTTCGAGTTTTTTTATGGCAAAGATTTATCAGAGCACAGTATGATTCAGTGAATTGCAATTCCCTTCAAATTCCAAATATTATTCAAATTTTGATGAAAATCTGTTTTTTTTCATCATTTTTAAAATAATTTCAAATTTTCTATAAATATCGTCCCTTGTACCCTACCTTTTTTTAATTTGTAAGTTATTCTAAAAGTTATCAGCTTTATAAAAGTAAAAATTGCACGTTTATTACTCAAATGTAACAGTTTCTATGAGTGTTTATAAAAAAGCCCATGCGCATCGTCTTGCTAGGCACCATTGTTTATCATGTAGATACCTTTTTTTGGTGATTCAATGTAGAGTCGCGCGGGCTGAAGTACGAGTGAGGAGGCGGGCCCAGTTGAAAAACAATTGAATGTTGGGCAGTTAGGCAGCTATTTGCGTTTCTCCTGCCAACTTTATCAGTTTCGTTTGCTACATATCACGCTTTCGCTTTTTGGTCGCGATGCCACGTATAAGTGATTTCCCTCCGGCACACATTGCCGATATCCATTATTATTATGGAATGTACCGAGGGAGTGCTAGAGCTGCTTGCACAGCTTATCTAGCTGCATTTCCAAATCGACGCCCTGTTCCATCAGCCCGTAACTTCCAAGAAGTACATAGAAGACTGGCTAACACTGGACTTGGTTTGCCTCGAGATCGCCGCGAACCAGGTGTTATTATTCATGTTGCTATCGAAGAAGCCATTTTGGATGATTTGTTTGCTGACCCGACTACTAGTACGAGACGTTTGGCGTTACGTCATGGCGTATCCCAGAAATCGGTTTGGCGCAACTTGAGGAAAGCAGGGTTGCATCCATACCATTATCAAAGGGTGCAGCACTTGCATGAAGATGTGGATTGGCGTCCAAGGTGCGTTATGTCTACATGGATTTTAATAAAAACAAGAGACAATCCTGAATTCCCGAAAACAATTATGTGGACAGATGAATGTCAATTCATGAGAGACGGCATCGTGAATTGTCGTAATTTACGTAAGTGGTGCCCAAAAGATGAAAACCCTAGGCTGAAAAGGGCTTCAACATTTCAAGTGAAATTTTCTGTAAATGTGTGGGCCGCACTGATTGACAACTTTTTGATTGATCCAATAATACTCCCGAGGACATTAAACGGAGAGAGATTTCTGGAGCTTTTGCGGACTGAACTGCCCTTGCTGTTGGAAGAAGTGCCGCTGCAAACCCGTCGAAGAATGATGCTTCAAATGGATGGATGTCCTGCGCATTACGCGCTGATTGTCAGGTCTTTTCTTAATGAAAATTATCCAGGCCGCTGGATCGGTCGACAAGGACCTGTTGGGTGGCCGGCGCGTTCCCCAGATCTCACACCTCTCGACTATTTTTTATGGAGAACAATGAAACAAAGGGTGTACAGCAGTTCCATAAACCAAGCGGAACTTGAAGAAAGAGTTTTGCGTGTTGCAAACGAAATCAAAAATGATCCCGAGATGATAGTGAATGTGTTTGCAGCAACGGGGTGGCCATTTTGAACTTTTGATGCATTAAGCCAAAATGATTATCCTATAGACAAGTCTATTTGATTTTATTTGTTAAAGATAATGAATGATTCATGTAGGTTAATACTGTTGTTTTATTCCTACTCTGGCGTTGAACTGAGTTCACTGCTTTTTGAAACGCTGATTTAAAAACTTGTATCTAAGTAATAAACTTGCAATTTTTCACCATTAGGAAGCTAATAACATGTAGAATAACTTAACATTTAAAAAAGGTAGGGTAAATAGGACAGTTTTTATTGAAATTTAGCAATTGTTTTAAAAATCATTGAAAAAATAGTGAGTTTCAGCATATTCCTCTTTATTTTAAATTTATAGCATTTAATTTCGTGGACATTTTCACTTTACTGGTACGGCCTCTTATTTGCAATCACTACAAAATTTATTCCAATATGATAGGACATTCAGTTTAAAAGTTGTAACGATTTATTTAAATAGGGTTAGCAGCTGACTCAAAAAATTTCAATATTCATTAAAAATCAATAATTGTTTTTAATTTTTTTTTGATAATTTTTCCGTCAATAAAATAAGGTGTAGGTTCCTTGATTTTGCTATGTGCACTTTATGAAGACTCACACTGTATAATCAAATTGTTTTACTTGGAGCAGATTAACTCATTTTAAGAGTTCATTGATTTTATATAATTTGGTGTACTCAATATAAATAAACGGTTTAATAAATATAATTCAATGAGTGCGTTTTGATTGAATCAAACTAGTTATATAGATCCAAGTAAACTGTTTTAGAAATCGGAGCTTAATTCAACTTTTAACTGGGTCAATTAAAATTTCTAATTGGCTTACAAATAGTATCTTTTTCTCAGTGTACGCCAATATAGTTTTAGTTTGGCTATCTTCAGGTAAATATATACATTAATCAATGCTAATAGAAGTTATAGAACAGGATATTGACGGATGGTCAACCCATACAATGATGTGCGTATACTCCAGGATGTGATTCCTCGAATAATTTTATGAATAAATTCTCATACGAAGTTATGTCCGCAATGGCTTACATTTTTAGTTACAGCACGTTGAATTTTTATCTCTGAAATCGAATTTTTTCATTTTTGCCACTAAAATATGCCATTTTACATTCTCTTATAATGTGCTTAAATTTATGATGCAGTGGTGTAGAAAAAGTAAGTGTATAATCACTAAAGCAGAAACAATAAAAGGGAGGAGAAAGTGAAACCAAAGCATCTGGATAATCCGAATATCGCCGAGGCATCCCTCTTAACCCTAGAAAGTGTTGGGGAAAAAATGTTAAATTTATTTTGTTAGAGAAATTTCGAGAAACAAAAATTAATTTTAAGAATTATTACTCAAAATATAAAGCATTTCTTCATAAAATTGTTCAAGCACCATATCCTGGAACACTAGCATCTCATTAAGGAATTCTGCTTCCCTCCTGATCCCTGGACTATCCTTCATAACGCCTCCGTACTTTACAATAATTAATTCAAGTTCTACGAGTATACAGGGTGTAAACGTCATGGTAGTCATTATTGAAATGGGTAATAGGAGGGTCAAAACAAGTCAAAAAGTTCATATGACCCATGGTCCAAAATAGATTTTTGTCTAAATGGCTTTATAGTTTACAACTTTAAGTGCTTTATATCGACCACAATCACCACTATCTTACTAATTTTTATAATCTAATCTAAAACGTTTTTAAATTGGGTAATTAACAAATAAATGGCATTACGTTTTTTTAAGTTAAGCTAAAATGTGTAGTCCGTAAGTAAGTAAGTTTCATTAAATTAAATATTTAAAACACACATGACAACAGCGCTTGGTCATCACTCTTATAGAACCGGCAATCGATCGCAAACGGTAACAGTGGTTAGTTATCGGGCATCGGGTGTGTTTTGTTTTTGTTCGCGTACGTCGTCGTGTTTGTTTACAATGTTCTCGAATCAAGAGTTCGCCGACATGTTGTTAGTTTACGGTGAAGCTCGTCAGAATTCAAATCTTGTAGCTCAAATTTATCGCGACAGATTCCGCCAACGAGTACACCCAGAGAGAAGGACATTTGTGCAAGTGTACCAAAGACTTCGAGATACAGGAAGTGTTCAGCCCATTAATATTCGCACTCGTGAAAGGCAGGTTACTGTAGAGCAGGAGGAACAAATTTTAAATATCGTGGAAATCAATGCAGATATCTATCTCGCATCTAAAAATTATTGTAACAAAGAAGAACCCATGCGTTGTTGAAAATAAGTGGAATACAGTTACGACTTCAATTTTAACCAATAAAACGATGTGCATTTTCATTGAATTATTGAACTATTATTCTACTTGAGCTTATTTTTAGGAAGGACCCTGCACAAAACATATAGAAAATGGGTCCCGGTCGATTTGTCTGAAAATTGAGTATGGTATATTTCTCGCTTTCCTGAACAAAAGTTCTGATAGGTCCAAAGCAATCCTATAATTAGTTTCTGGAAAATAGGATGAAGTTTGCAAGATTTGCAATACTGGCGAATGTGCCAAATGTGGTTCCCAGTCCAAAAACTCGGTGAGTTGTTATACCGAAGAAGGTGTTTCATTTAAAAACTTTTTAGGAAGGAGTTTTGGGAAGTGTCATGTTGATCTTGGTTAGGCTTCTTACAAGGTCAATTTAAAGGCAGTATTATTTTTATACGATGAAATTGAAATGGATCTGGTTCGAGCTGCTCGAGAATTTAGAAAAATTCGCTACACAAGAGCGCGGCAAAGTCTTGGTTGTTTAGTCGCCTCTGATTATGACCTTTACAAAGTCATTTCAAGGTCATGTTGATTTTGGAGAGAAAGGAATAGCGCACTAATGTGAACAGAGTTTCAGAGTATATCTTGAATTTTAATTTAAATGTGAACAGAGTTCAGGGTATATCTTGAATATTAATTTCAGTTTTTTGTTTTGGTTGCCGGCATATCAAAGAGTTTACATCAACTTTATGTGAAAATAACGAACTCCAATCTCGTGGAGAGGCTATGAAAAAAAATCATGTGTGCCTAGGGTTTGAGCGCCAGATTTACATCTGCAATAATGCCCATTTATTATCGCAAAATCATCAGGTAAGTCTCCCTTGTTTTCATAAACTTGTCTATAAGATTTCCTTAGTCGATATCGTATTACGTTTCTAAAACGTGATCAAATTCCTTTTGTGGATACCTTTTACTTCATCTAACGCTAGACTAACGTTTGGCTCTTGCGCCCTTAAGTTCACCTGCTATTTTTTAAAGATCTGCTAGATTCGGTACATGCTGCATTTGAATGTCTTTGAAAATAGATTGTATGCGCACATTCGCCATTTTTACAAATCACATAACTTCATCCTCCTATTTGCAAGAAACTGATTATTGGATTGGTTTGGTCCCATTAGAACTATTTTCTTCAGGAAAACGAGAAATATTTCATACTTAATTTTTAGACAAATCGACACGGACCCATTTTGTATATGTTTTGTGCGGGTGTCCTCTTAAATTGAAATTGCAGAAATGGCTCCTTGGATCGACTTGAGGAATTAATGATCTAGTAAAAAATTTGAACATTGTTATTGTATCGAAATAAGACAGCACAAGTGCTATCTATTAACAGAATCGACCAGTGCGAAAGTGAAAATGGCAAGCAGTTTGTACTGTCAGCCGGGACACCACTGTGGCCGCTAGATGCCGGCGATTCTGGTGCTATAGCCATTGAACAAACAAGTAATATAGCTTTTGTTCGTCCGACCATCAACAATGGACAGCCGTTCTAGCGGACGGTTCTAATGATAAATGGAACCTTGCGATGTCTTATTTCAATAAGTCTTATACTTTCTAAATCAGGGTTTCTCAACCTTTTTTTATGTTGAGGCCCTCCGGACTATAAAGTATATTTTCATGCCCCCCTTTAATTTTTCAATAAATACAAAAAAACGCACATTATATAGGTGCAAAGAGCTTTAATTCAATTCTAATAAAGAAACTATACAAGTTTAAATAAACTAATAGATGTTTTTTATCGGAAAACTTGAATAAAATAGTAGGTACTAATGAGACACTTGAGATTGCATATTCTGTACCAGTTGGTTGATTCTAGGTTCTGTCTTTGCCAGAGCTATCATCAGGTCGCTATCGACATCAAGACGATTTCGCTGTTTAGTTTTAATTAAAGCTAGATAGAGGAAACTAGTATTCCTAAAGCAAGAGAGGCAAGTGTCGAATTAAGAGGCAATCTTTTGATCCAAAATTTCTCCAATGTTAAAAGATGGAAGTCATCTTTCATTGACGAATCAGTCTGGTGTAATTTCTGTTGCAATGTTTTGGAAGCCAAAGCTTGCCGATGAATAACACAATGTGTTACAACCATTACGAGATTTTTTTCCTTGAGCTTTTTAACTAAGCCCGATCGTACACCTATCATTGCAGGTGCGCCATCTGTGCAAAGTCCAATGAGTTTCTTCCAATCCAAATCATTTTTTTCAATATTTGATATTGAACTAATATACATTTAGATGTAGTACCTGCTATCAAAGATTGGGAGTATAAAATCTCTTCTTGAATGATATCTCCGCCGATGTAACGAACATAAACAATTAACTGTGCACAATTAACGTTCTCGGTGGATTCATCGCAACTAATGGCAAAAAATGGCGACAATTTTAGTTTGTTAATTATTTGTGACTTTATGTCTGCTGCAATGTCATCGATTTTACGCTTGACTGTATTATTTGAAAGAGAAATAGACTTCATTTTTTGCTATGCATCTTCTCCTGTAATTATCTGCGTGGCTTTTAGGACACGTGGTTTTATTAATTTTTCACCGATAGTATGAGGTTTCTTTTGCTGTGCTATCATAAAAGCTATTTCAAATGAAGCTTTGATATGCTGCGATACACCCGATTTATCCAGTCTCATCCGTTTGAGTGATTCTGCTTTAGAAGAAAAAAACACTTTCGTCTTCAAAACCAGAGTAGGATGTTGTTGCTTCAAATGTCTTTCAAGACGATTGGGCCTCATGCTATCATTACTTAAAACTTTCATCCATATCACACACTGAGGCATTGTAAATCGTCTTTTTCTATGAAGGTAAATCCAAACTTAATGTAATCTTCGAAAAACTTCCTTTTTTTCGCTGCCATTTTGCACCTGTAACAATAAAACAAATAACTAATAAATAAATAAGCAAAATACATACATGTAATTACTAATTATATGCCCATTATTTTACCTTGATAACGTAATGTATTCAACAGGATATTGGCCACCGGGAGATTTATATTTTTGTAGGCAGGTTGACGTTATAATACTAATTTTAAATACATTTGGAATCAATATTAGGTACTTAAAGTTCGTCGTTTCAAAATTATTTCGCCACGTTGGTTTGATTGTGATGTGGTAATAAAGTCCCAATGGCCGATTTCTGAACCCGTCTCCACTCGAATCAACAATTTATTAAATTAAATAAAAATGGTAATAGAAGTTTGTAAATACACAAACTTACCTTTTAACAGTGAGACACAATAATTTGACACACTCAAACAGATTTCTCAACAAAACATGCACATCGAAACGTCAAATTTTTCGCAAGTTTGTGGGAATGAATGTCACAGATGCTCATCCGCGTCTGGTAGGTACGTAGTTGTTTTCTAAGTGATGAATGTTAAGCAGAACGCGGCAGGAGTGCGCGCGGATTCCATGTTGTGACTTTGTCGAAACTTCTATAAGCTGCGATTGACGACGCCGGGTTGACAGAATAAGTGAATATGATATTTAATTTCTAATTTTATGCGTGTAAATTAAACATTACATTGAAATGTTATTAGTTAATGTTTTTTGTTTATTTTGTCTTTTTTTTATTCCTAGAATGCAAACACCTTCCGCCCCCCTTGGCATCTCTCTATGCCCCCCTTGGGAGGCGCGACCCCCTGGTTGGGAACTCCTATTCTAAATAGTGTTGCTCAGCTTTCGTTGGTTGTCAACCGAGACTAAACATGGACCATACCGTTGAGTTGCCAAATTGCACGAAACAGCTGTCCATGTTGGCCGTCTGCGGCCGGACGGACGAAAGCTATAATTGTATTATTACCATTCTATTTTATTTTCCTTAAAAACTAGAAAATTTAATATACTCTTAGCATTGCGTGGGAATTACCGAATGACTCGGTGTCCCCGGCGTCATTTTTAATCCTTCAATAACAAAATGTCAATGGGCATTAAACTGCTGCTTGCATATTTTCTCATGGCAGTGATCGGACCACCTTGGAGCAAAATCGTTCGGTCCGACACCAAATGTACAAAACGTGAAGTAACGAGCGCTGTGCCGCAGATCGAAGATTGATGTAACGAGATGCGAAGATTAGATAGCGTCATGCGATTGGCTGACGTTTGCTTATGCTTCATTCTAATGAGCGAAGTTTCAAATCACGAAATGAATGCTGACTGACTGGCTGCATAACTGGTGAAAGCAGTTAGTAGATGAATCGAGAAAGTGGAAGTAATATTTGATTCTTAAACATAACAATAGATCAACGGAAATTACCGAAACATTAGTCTCATTATCCCAGACGACTTGGGTTGCCTTTGTCCGGTAATCTGTACAATTCAGGTAGTCTATACAAAACCTAGGTAATGTATAGAATACCTGGGTTGCCCAGGCAATGTATGAAATATTATGAATATTATTATTCATTACATACTTTACCTAGCGATTGAATAGAGTACCTGCTATTCCACCGGCAAAGTGTAAAATAAATAGATCTTGGTCTAAATTTATCAATGTTGGCAGGCATACTTTTAAAATGACGGGTAAATGAAACAAGTTATATTATTTAAAATCAACTTTCTTAAAATTAACAATTAAAGTGCTCAATATCGCTCGCTGTGTCATTTAGTTTCTGCCTCAGTTCATAAACAAGTACTATCAAGGGTCTCATGTTTCATTAGCAGCACAAGAAAAGTATTGTAGTATCCGTGCTCATTATTGAATTTGAGATAAATGCCTTGATATGTCTGAATAAAGAAAATTCATGTTGACGGTATGTCCGAATTTAATGAAATTTGGGGAGCGATGTGCTAAGAAGTTATAAGAGATATGGCTACTGTATTTTTGGAAATATGTCATGTCGAAGTTGAAAATGAAGATGAGACCGAAAACCGGCAAAACATTTTTTAACTTCATTATTCGTCTTTTAAAAATCCAAACCTTATTTCAACTAAAAAAAGCATAAGTACTCCAACGTGTTCAAACTGATCAATTTGCCTGTAATACTCGTACTTATTATTTTTGTCACGTCAGTAGTATAGAGTCTGTTATGTAAAGAAGTGAGCATAATAGTGAAATATAGCTAAATTCCTTTTTACGTATATTTTTTTTAAATAATTTATTTAAACACAATAATACAAAATGTATAACCATTCAATAATTCCCCAATCAGTGTTTGCAAACACTGGCCCCGAGAATAACAAGACAATAATCAATATCAATGAACTACAGGTACATACACTGCAATGTTGCTCAAAATTTCAACAAATAAATTCATTAACATTTTTAAAATCTTTCAATTCTCTAACAAAACTTCTATAGTTATTTGAATCTTTTATACAATGAGGTAAATTATTAAATTTCTTAATTGCGTCTGTGATCGGATTTTTTAAACCTATATTAGTTCTTGTGGAAATTTGATAAACATTATTTAGTGATCTTGTTTGGTGATCATGCACGTTATGGTTGAACCTAATATTTATGTTACTTTTTAGTAGATTATTTATAAGTTTATAAACAAGTTTACATTGTTCCACCTCCAATAACACTCTTAATTTGTTTAAATTTAAATTTGAATAAAGTGAATTAGAACTTGTAAGCCAATCAAAATTAAACAATATTTTCAGAATTTTATTTTGTAAAACTCGAGCTTTATTAAAATTAATTTCACCGCACATACCCCATTTTTTTTTTTTTTTGGTGAGGGGGGAATGCATTTATGCACCATACCATAGCCCGAGCTACGGCGTGTGTGGGACTCCAGGTTGTCTTGAGGAGACCACCTAATACCCACTAAACCCTAACCTCCGGGTGGCCCGACTCATCAGCGTCTCGGTAGGCTATGTGTTGTGCGTGACCTGCAGTCTGATACAACGTCTCCTCATGTGTTTCAGTCTCTGGGAACGCCGGGTTGGTTCTTGTTTTCGAAAAATTTTCAAGTCCTCTTACCTATATATTGTTCCTGGTCCTGGTCCTGAAGGGTCCTGGTCCTGAAGGGTCCTGGTCCTGGTGGGTCCTGGTCGTGGCGGGTCCTGGTCCTTGTTGGTCCTGGTCCTGGCCCTGGTGGGTCCTGGTCCCGGTGGGTCCTGGTCCCGGTGGTTCCTGGTCCTCTGCATCCACGCCGTGGGGGGGGGAGCAACCGCGGGTTCTCCTAGTCTCCTAGACAAGGTTCCAGTTAGCGGGTGCCAACTGGGACCTTGGTCTAGGGTACCTGGTTCTGCGGTTGCGAGGCCTCTCGTCCGGATCGTAGTCAGCAGATAGCATTGAAACTATTTTATCACAAATTCCATTTAAGTGAAGTGACCAATTTAAACTTTCATCTATTAGTAATCCCAAATATTTAATACTTGATACTTTTTCTAGCGCTATATTATTTATGTTAATATTTAGATTATTGCTAACTATCTTATTGTTTTGTTTAAAGATAATGTATTTTGTTTTTTCAATGTTAATTTTTAATCTATTCGAAAACAGCCATTTAAGATAACTATTCAGGTCATCATTAATAAGATTCGTTAAAGCAATTTCGTCTGTTCCAGTATATACCAGTACAGTGTCATCTGCAAAGGTAAAATATCTTTCCCTCAGATTGGCCAACTTGAGATTCAGTACATAAAGACTGTATAACAGAGGTCCAAGAACTGACCCCTGTGGTACTCCATAGGTGCTAGATAACCATTCACTATCAATGTCTCCAAGCTTTATGTACTGTTTTCTGTCATATAAATAAGACTTAATCAATCTGTACGAAACACCTCTAAATCCCATTTTAAACAGTTTATCTAAAAGAATGTCTATGCTTACTACGTCAAAAGCTTTTTTTAGGTCAATGAAAACAGCTACAACTACTTGTTGTTTATCTAGAGCCATTGAAATGTAGTCCACAAAATCAACAACCGCACTAAGTGTGCTACTGTTCGTTATAAAACCATATTGAAATTCATCAATCAATATATTGTGAGTAACAATGAAAGATAACATTCTTTTTTTTATTAATTTTTCTATAATCTATAATATATATGACTAGAACGTCCTAATTTTTTTAAATCAAATATCTCAAGCACTTTAGAACCTATATTAAAAAAAAATTGCATATGAAAGTTCCCTAGGGGTAACTCACACTTAATACCTTATAAGCGGAATTATGAAATCTGTCTGGGTACAATAAAAGCCAATGCATTTTGAGTGCGCCCACCTCTTTTGTTTCTTAGTTCCAACGTTTTATCAATATACATTTATTCAATTAATTATTTTGCACCTAAGTGTATAAAACACTTCATGCTTTATGAAGAGAAAGTTCTTTGATATGAGAAACATGAAACTAGAAAATTGACTGTAAAAAAGAAGTAAAATGACGTCGTCGGGAGCAGCAACCGCGGCCGGTAGGAACGCGATCAGTCTGCTGAGAATATTTTCAAGTTCAGGGCTAATGTACAGAGAAGTCGATGATGTGTGAAATATGAGTAATAGCTGCATAGAATTATCAAGGTTGGGAACGTATAAATGTACTAACATCAAAAAAATTGAGATAAGCCCCGCATTCAGCACCCACAAGTTTTTCTCTAACATTTTTTTTGGAAATGATCAGGATCTGAAATGTCAAAAAACGAAGTTTGAGCGATTTTTGTTCTTTTTCGTGTTTGGCGGACAGATCAGAAATGAGTGACAGGGTTTTTCGTGATGTACATCTCATATAGCATTCAAAACACTTATCTCATTTTTGAAATTTTTCGCGATTACGTACTTCCACACTAGTAGGCGTGGGAATTAAAAAGGCTTCACATCCCAAAATACGTTAAACAGTACTATTTCTTGCTAGATAATAATACTCAAGGTAGAACGCCCTTTCGGTTCGGCTTGATTCATGCATTTTATAAAAAGCGGCAAAGTCATCAAGTAACAAAACAGCTTTGAAATTATCCAGGAAAAAAAATGTTGAAATGTTAACCTGCATCGTTTATCGGACTGCAGATCACGAAACACCTATTCAGTGACAATATGTAAAGAATATTATCCCGGTTTCAAAAGTCTTTGAGAACTGATCGTGCCCAGTTTTCCATCAGATCTATGAAAGACTTCTTTGTGCATGATTTTATTTTTAAAGTACTTTAACAGCTTCTTTCAACGATCAGCCTAATAGTAAACATGTGGTTAGTGTAATGTCCGATTCTAAATTAACACATTTTGTAATCGTTTAAGTAGTTATAACTTATATGAATCTCTGTTTACGTTCGAAATTTGTGTGCACATGTGTTGCCAAGTGGTGAAAACGCATTTTGTTTTCATGAGAGCAGTTTATAATGTTTTTAACCATTATCGTTGGGGTAGACATTTAAACTAAGATGGCATGTCTACTTCTTCATGTCTTCGAAAAGTATGCACTACCATTTTTTCATAGTTTTAAGATTTTGTTATGAATGTAACATAAAACAAAACGTAAGGTTTGGATAGGAATTCTGAAACTGTCAGGATAAACGACATCAAACACTACGTGACAGAAAAACTATTTAATTATTTTTTGTAAAACAGAAACAGTGGCACAGGCTGTTGTGAGGAGCTTAAATAAATAATAATAAATTTTTGAACTGTCTAAGGTTAGTAGAACTGGGAAAAACCCCCTCATGTCCCACAATCTCGATACCTTAGGGACAAAGGAGCAGGCCAACTCTGGATGTACGAAGTTCAATACGGTTAGAACGGGAGGCTGAAGTCAGAACAACCTACCTCTGAACAGCATCGCGCATGGATTATCTAGTCGGGGTGGCAGCACCCCAAGCATGTGAGCAGCACTCGAGGCTAGGTCTTGTACATAGACTGCTCATGTGCTCTTAGCTCCAAACAAATAGCCTAGCTTTTCTCCAGTAGCTACCGCTGTTAATTTAAAATTTTGTAACGTTTTTTTCCTTTACTCAGTTCTTTTAACTTTACGCACTTCAAGAATCGGCTATATGTTACATCACAGCCGACGTCAACTACGAGCCGTGAACAAAGAAATCTGGCAACGTAGGTGGTAGTGTTACTCCCGCCGCTGCTTGCTGCATCGACGCAACTCGTGCTCAAAACGCTGAGAAAACATAACCTTTTCAATTTGTGATTTGGCAATCCCAGAGGCTGTAATTAAGAGATAAGCTTGTTTTCTAAGCTTCAAAGTGTGTGTATGTGTTCAAAGTGATCGGTGACTATAATATATGAGAAATAGACTCCAGTTGTAGTGCTTCTGTGCTTTAAAATTAAACTAAGAAGTGTGACTGTGGCTGTTCGCGCCTCAGGACGCTAACGATTTCAACTATTGAAAACGTGCAAATTCAGGTTGTATTTTTCTTTTTTCATTTATCAAGTATTTGACGCAGACAATATGCCTCGTTGTTGCTGTGTTCCTTTATGCAATGCAAACTATAATTCTGCTTTGAAAACAGAAAGCTATGTTTCAACTTTTCGCTTCCCAAGTACCGAAAGTCTGAAAAACAAATGGCTTATGGCAATTCCCAGAAAAAATTGGACACCTTCAAAATATTCAGCTGTGTGCAGTCGTCATTTTAGAGAATCGGATATCATCAGGAAAGAAAATATAGTTTTGGCGGATGGAAGTCCAAAATAATATACCTTTGAAATATCCATAATTGAAAGAAAATGCTGTACCCTCCATTTTCCCAAACTTGCCATCATATCTTTCAAAAACTGAAGCACCCAAAAGAACTGACCCAATGCAAAGAAAACAAAAATTAATTGAGAAACATGAAAAAGCTATCCAGAATTTCGATGATATGGATAAGATCAAAGATAAATTTAGTTCAAAAATGTGGATTTGAAGTTATTTGTGTTGTTACTGGTAATCACCGAATTAATAGAGCAATGTTCAGGAAATTAGCAAAGGATTCATCAGTAAAATTATTCTATTCCAAATCCACATAATCCTGATAAGAACATATATTTAACTTATGATGTTGTGCATATTTTCAAGAGTATCAGAAATAATTGGATTAATTTGAAAAACCTAGACAAAACTTTTGTATATCCTAATTTTGACAATAATGATATTATTCAGTGTGCTAAATTTGAAAACATTCGTGCTGTATATCAATTGGAAAAAGAAGCTGTAGTTAAGAAAGCATATAAATTAAATTATAAATCATTGCATCCAAATTCATTTGAAAGGCAAAATGTAAATTTTGTAGATAATTTATTCCATCACTCAACAATAGCTGCTATGAAAGAATTAAAGTTTAATGATGCTGCACACTTTTTGGAAATAATCGGGAGGTGGTGGGATATTGTCAGTAATACAAGTGTAATAAAAGGAGAATTGAAGCGAAACGAATTTTGTAAGCCTATTACCAATAAATATGATTATAGAGTACAATTTCTAAAAAAATTCCTGATATGGTTAGAAAAATGGCATAATCTAGAGAATAATAATGGGCACCTGACACCAGAAACGTATACAGCTCTATATCAAAGCACGCTGACTCTTCTTAATATAATTGAATATTCATTTAATCAATTTGACATTGAGTATGTATTGCCTGGAAAATTCACCACTGATAATTTAGAAAAACGATTTGGCAATTATAGACTTTTATGTGGCTGCAATTACAATGTGTCATATGATGAAATTTTAAATGCTGAAAAGAAAGTACGGCTGAAGCATATTTTCATATTTGCAGAAATTAAAACAAGGTTCCGAAACTGCTTAGAAACTCAAGAAAATTTTGATTTCTTGGATACCAAACAAAATCCTGAAGTTTTGGATATATTCAATGAAGTATTTGAGACAAATTACTTAGCCAATTGTGACATAGATATAGATATGCTTCACACGCTATTTCTAAAAACCTAAACTGCGAGATATGCAAATCGCTAATAGTCAAAGAAAAAGGTTCATTAACAACAAATGTTTATTTTGATCATTTGCAAAGAGGAGGACTGTCAATTCCAACCAGTTATGTACCAATCATATTCTACCATATGTATGCCATTTTTGAAACTATTATTAATGTAGATAGATTGGAAATTTTCTTCTTGAAAAGCAATAATCAAAAATTTATTTTGTGTCAGTTAACCTTGCTCAGCATTCAGTCTGACTTTATATACAGTGAATTTTCTTTAACTTGCATCTGTGGCCGCAATTATGCAGATATTTTATCTAAGCTTTTGTCTATTTTTTCAAACATAATTTTGAATGATTATGTAAAATTGAAAAATAACAGTAAAACTGAAAGTAAATGTATTAAAAACAAACAGGTAACTCCACATTTCCAAGCTGGGCCTGTTGGAACACAGTGTGCTGACACCAAAAAACGTAAACTAAATACTTTTAATTAGGTTAACTGCATTAGCGACTCATATATATCACGATTATTTCGTATTTTTAAATTTTTTAGAGCCATTTCATGTTCAGACGATTTGTATCGAATCGAACTGTCCTCTTTTCCAAAATTAAATTTAGTTCTTGAACGTTACACGGAGACGGAGCACACAGCCGCTGGCGGCCGAAGTTCACAGGTAGCACTACCATGCCGTCCGAGCGCGGTGTTGCCTTTCTTTCATCACGGCTCGTAGTTGACGTCGGCTGTGCTTACATCTTGTTAGCATACGTGGTACCCCCGGACTCGTAGGTCGAAGACTGACTTACACTCAAAGTACCAATATGTATCTGACAGAAATTTAATTTTTGTACCAACTATTTAAGAAACTGACATCTATCTAAAGATGGTAATTAAAGCCGCCGTTGTATTTTAATAAAGGTTATAGGCTGGCCATATCCTAAAAACTTATAACTGAACCGATATCAATGGTTAGGAATCCAAAACTGCAAAGTTTGAATAACGGGAGTAGGTATGTTTATTCCATAAGCGCTTAGCAAAGCCATTGGTAACTCTCTTAAACGTCTCATAATAGCAATGCCGTTGCTCCCTTGACAGCCAAAATGACATCACTTCCCGCTGCTCCCTCTCCATGTAAATATAAATGTGATACAGTTCATGCTAATCACGATCAATTTGTGCACCCTATATACATAGTCTGGGAAAATTAGTATTAGTCCCGGTATCCGCATTTTCTCCATCGACATTTTAATCTCTATATTTATATAAATGTGAAAGTCTGTCCAGTCTGTCAACATCACTTCTGAACCACACTTACTAATTGAAACCCGAGGAAGGTTGTAGGTTTGGTTTTATCCAAAATACGATTCATCGGTTGTACAAATAAATGTCACTTTAGGTCTTTAGTAGAACAAAAATATAATTTGTCATTTACTATCAAGTAGTTTGAAAATACTTGTTCTCAAGTTAAGTAGAACAATCAAATAATCAAGTCAAGCATTAATGTTTCAAGTAATTTTATTTTCAAGTCAAGTAGTTTCCAAAAATATCAAGATACTGGACTTAATGAATCCCTAACAATAATTTTGCCTGAGTTGTAGCTTTTTATTTCAATTCGATTGTTTATATATATATATATATATAGGGTGACACATCGATAACGAAACAGACGCATTTAGTGGCAGCTCAGTTTTTTTTTGGAAAAACGCTCAAACCCGTCGATTTTGTTTTCGAGGGGGACACAAGCTTGGAAAAAAATCACGTTAACACGTGCAGCCCCCTGGGCGGGGGTGACACCAACCCTAAAATCTTAAATGGAAAGGGGGGTCGAGTGATACCTTATTTTAAAGGTCTTTCAATTCCCTTTATAATGATGTAAAATACATGAGCTTCAGTTCAGTAGTTTATTTTTTATTAGCTTAAAGTAGACTTTAATAGGTCCATCAGATTAGTTTGTACTACTTTCAGAAGAAATTTGACTAAAAGAATTTACTTAATAAGTAAACGCTTTTCTTCACTACGCTCATGGTTTGTTTATCATTTTGTTGTTGAAAATAGCTAATGGAGCGTTTTTTTGTGGCAAAAAGTTATTTCTTGAAGAAAGATAAGGAAATATCTCGTACTTATTTTAAATAGGAATTTAGTACATAGTTTGCAATTCATTTGACCAAACTTTGTTGCTAAAATAACTTGTAACGCTTTATTACATAAATTAACCATGGTATATTCCACAGCAGAAAGAGTTGATTGAAATTATCGAAATATTTTCCGGAAATAATCAGTGCGCTAATAGCAAAGCAGAAATATTTAATGATCGACATGAGAACAGTAACGTGCATCGAAAATATGTTCTAGAACTTGCAGCTAAATTTCGGGAAACTGGGTCAGTCGCCAATAAAAAACGTAACATTGAAAATCCCATAAGGAACGAAGCAATAGAAGTGGGGGTTTTAGGGCATGTTTATGTAGATCCTACGTTAAGTACCCGCAAATTGGAGACTGTGTGTGGTGCCAGCCACAAAAATTAAATGTTTGGGCTGGTATTTTTGGCGATCATTTAGTTGGTCCTTTTTTCTTACCTGGAAATTTGACCGGTGAAATGTATTTGGAATTACTGGAAGACGCCATAGATCCTGCATTAACAGCCATAATTGAAAATCAGAATGATCGGCGGTACATTGCGAATAGGTTAATGTTCCAACAGGATGGTGCCCCACCACATTACGCATTACGTGTTCGACAATATTTAGATCAGACGTTTCCAGATCGATGGATTGGTAGAAGAGGTGCCATTGAATGGCCCTCAAGATCGCCTGATTTATCACCTTTGGATTTCTTTATGTGGGGTCATTTAAAAAGCAAAATCTATGGTACTCAGCCAACATCATTAGAACACCTGCGAAAAAGAATTGTGAATGAGTGTCTTCAAATTACTCCTCAAATATTGCAAAATGTGCGGCAACGTTTAGAGCAAAATCTTTATTATCGCATGGAGAGTCATGGTGGTCATTTTCAACATTTACTTGCCTAACGCGTCAGTTCATTCTTCATTTTTAAATTACTTTGCTGCCAAATGTATTGATCTCCACTAATGATGATGTATTAGTTTTATTCAAGCTTTAAGTCAATAAATCTTCAAATCTACTGAACTGAAGTACATTGATTTTATATCATTATAAAGGGAATTGAAAGACCTTTAAAATAAGGTATCACTCGACCCCCCTTTCCATTTAAGATTTTGGGGGTGGTGTCACCCCCGCTTAGGGGGCTGCACGTGCTAACGTGATTTGTGGCCAAACTTGTGTCCCCCTCGAAAACAAAATCGACGGGTCTGAGCGTTTTTCAAAAAAAAAACTGAGCTGCCAGTAAATGCGTCTGTTTCGTTTTCGATGCGCCACCCTGTATATAATCTGTCTTGTATGACCAAATTAACATTAAAAATAAAATCTGTCCTCTTTCTTTTTCTCTTCCAGTATTACTCGGATAGGATCAAGCCATTATCTAACCTAAAGAGATATCTAAAATTTTATTGTAGTTCCACGCATTTAATTGAAAGACTGCTATATTATGTAGCCTTATATTTTACGTTGTTATATAACGTTGTCCTGGGCTATGATGCTAATGATAATCAGGGGTGGTCTTGAGCCTCCAAACATGTGGCTGTTGTTACAATACTACCGGGGTTTGTTTTTTAGAAGAGGGGTGTTAGCTTTTGTCTTTTTGGCCTGTGACGAATTATAGGCTTGAGCAAACAGTAACAGATGGTCTATTGGGATTTTCCGGATTTAATTTCTAGACAGATTGAATTTGCAAAGCTAAGTGTTGTTTGGTAAAATTTTGCGTCACAATTGGATGGATATGTCAACATGGTATCTATCTGAAACTTTTATTGAAAACACCGTTCGATTTTATTTACCCAACTAGACAATAAAAAGCAAAGGAATGTGGGCGCGAAATAATGTTTTCCAACAGCATGCATGGAATATAGGTCGACATGTTACCGGACACACAAAATTATCGGATACTTTTTATTTTAATCAATTGCGATAAGTATTCTAAAGCCATGAACATGCTGAGTGTTGCAACACGCTTAGCGTAACTTTGAATGCTTAATACCGATAGAAGGGAGGCATTTCTGGTATTAAATATACCACAGCAGCAAATCATCATCACTTTGGAGGAAGATCCGATAGAGACGACAGTTTCCCAGACAATATCGGCACATCTACCGGTTTCTGCGACGCTCCTCACCATTTCCCCTCTTGCATTCTTTCGCTTGGCAGATAATACCAATTTTTGTTAAAATGGGCTACCACCTAAGAAAAAGCTACCTATATTTATATTCAGAAGTTGAATTTTCTTGATAGTTTCCTTTGTTTTTTTTATATCGAAGCAGCCGCGCAGGCAGAAGCCTAAATGCCGGAACACCGCGGCTGCTATGATGATCCCAAAGAAATTTTGTTAATACGATTTTTGAACTGGCTAAGGTTAGTAGAACAGGGACAAGCTTCCTCTTGTAGATTGTTCCACAATCTCGACATCCTCGGGACAAAGGAGCGGTCATATCTGCCAGTTCTGGATGTACCAAGTTCGACAGGGTTAGGGTGGGACGCCAAAGTCAGGCGGGTCTGTCTGGCAGGCACATCGCGCGACGGCATCGTGGAAGAGAGCTCTGAGGAGCAAAGCCCGTTGGTGTAACGGTAGAAAAGAGCCGACGGCTCCCCGGTGCGAAAGAGTCCCGAGACTGTCTGTTAGAGAAGAGTCATCGATCAGTCGGACCGCTCTCCTCTGGACAGCATCGAGTATGGATAATGTAGTCGAGGCGGCAGCACCCCAAATGTATGAGCAATACTCACGGCTAGGCCTTATCTGTGCCTTGTATAGAGTGAGAAGGTCATGCGGAGAAAAGTACTTCTTAGCCCTAAACAAATAGCCTAGCTTTTTCCCAGCAGCTGCAGCTATTGACGAGATGTGTTTGTGCCAGATCAGGTCCTCGGTGATCTGGACTCCGACCAGCCGAAATGACTGTCTCTTTGGCAGAACTCGGGCGCCAATCGAAACTGGATGAGCGCTAGGACGCTTTTTGTTCGTCAAAGTGCAGTACTGTGTTTTGGAAACATTGAACTATATAAAATTGTTGCGTCCCCAAGCAGTGATAGCCTCCAGGTCTCTTGTCTGAGAGGAAGTCGTCGCTCAGCGGCAGAGATCAGCTTGTCGCACTGAAATCCTGCATGTAGAGTGCTGTTATCAGCGAAGCTGTGGATTGGGTTGATCGTGCAGGAAAAGAGGTCATTGATATGGGGAACACCCGCGTTGACGTTGTGGGATGAAGAGGAGAACCTGTCAATTTCGACGGAAATCTAGCGGCCAGAGATAAAGTCAGCCACCCATCTGCAAAGCTTTTCTGGGAGGCCGTAGGATGGAAGTTTGCTTAAGAGGGCAGCGTGCCACAGCTGATCGAACGCTTTCGTGATGTCAAGAGCAACGACATGAACCTCACCATGAGACTGGATGAGTTTACTCCACAGTTGCGTGACGTAAGCTAGGAGGTCCCCTGTGGATCGTTGGTGGCGGAAATCATACTGCCTGTCGCTATGCAAGTTGTGACGTTCGAGGTAGTTAAGAAACTCGCGATTTATGCACCTCTCCATCACCTTACTTATAACAGAAAGCAGAGCTATAGGCCTGTAGTTGAATGCGTCCGTCTTAGATCATTTTTTTGGGATGGGTTGGACATGAGAAAATTTCCAGTTTTCTGGGAAGATGCCGGATTCATAAGATATCTGGAAGAGACGCGAAAGAACTGCAGCAAGTTCCATTGCATACCTCTTCAGTACAATGCCTGAATGTTACCTCCCGCATAGTGTAGGAAACCCTTTGAATTGACCGCATTCGGGGGGACGTCCATGGTGGAGTTGCCAGTAAAGATCTTGGCTAGCACTTCCGCCTTGGCCTTTTAGTCGAATACAATAGTTCCATCCTGACACGTAAGTGGTGGAAGGCTACTGTGTGAGAAGTTCGTTTCAATCTGCTTGGCCAGCGTCCAGAAAGACCGGCTGCCATTGCGCTGCGACATTACCCTGTGCCTAATGTTTATATCGTACTGGTTTTTGGCACTGCGAACCGCGTCGTTGTATTTGTTTCTGGACTCGACGTCGGCTGGTCTGTTCTCTACAGTGGGGTTTTGTAAGTAGGTTCTGTGGGCTTTGATCTTCTGCTGGCGATCAGTGTCACACGATTTGTTAAACCAGCCGTTTTACCCTGGTTTAGGCACTTTCACTGTGTGAGGGATGTATTTCCTCCATTCCGACGTGGATAATTTCTGTTATCGAAGAACAGACAGCGGACGCATCCGCGTCAGTGAAACAGACATCCCTCCAAGGAAAGCTAGAGGAGAAGTCTCTGAGCCCCTCCCAGTCGGCATGTCCGTAATGCCAAGTTTTGCGGCCTGTACGAGTTTCTGCTGCCACAGCGGGTTCAGACCTAAACCTAACCTCCACAACACCGTGGTCTGAGTTACCCAGGGGGGACTGGACAGCAGTGCTGTAAGGGACAGGATGCGTGGTCAGAAAGAGATCCAGCAGGCTACTGGCATGTGACGAGACGTGGGAATAAAGTGGAGCTCGTCACCAGCTGCGTCAGCCCTTGAGTAAGAGCGAACGCTTCGACTGCACGACCTGCTGCATCGGTCTTGTTTGAGCCCAAGCAAAGCTCAATATGGGTATTGAAATCACTGAGAAGAACTACCTCTGAAGCGGGGTGATTGATATTCAGGACGTCGATCTAACGGCGAGGTATTCGAGTAGGTTAAAAATTAGTAACCACGTAGAAAATTATTGCCCTCATAGACCTTTGACCAAAAGGTGGTTGGGTTAAAACTACAAAAACACACATCTAAAAAATTTGTCTTCGTAGTTATAGTAATATAGAACGTAATTCTGAAGCGACTTTACTTCTCTGTGACACGCTTTAGAATCTATTTTTTTCCGTAGATCAAGCTGAATACGAGATTTTAAGAAACATATCAACCAAAGAACTATCAAAATCAAACGCTACGAATGAACGCATCCCGAAAAATCAGTCTCCCTTTGGCTTAGGCAATTTAAAAAGAGAAAATTATTCATGTCAAGAATTTTTTACTATCGCGTATACATAATACAAAGTAGGATTGTAGTATGATTCCTACACATCTCGTCAGCTACGTGAAACTATTAAATATTTGTACATACTACATATATCTATTTGAAAAATTATTTAATGTCAAATTATTTGCTCAAAAATAAAAACCAGAACCTAGTTTCACCTTGAGTTGGAATATAACTTCTGCGGAATTATTAGTTATGAAATAGGGTAAGCTCAACAAAGTTAAAAATGCATGCTGCTAAAATGTACTATTTATTAGAATTGATGATAAAAAAATCCCTACAGGACATAATTAATATTTCCTTTTGTTAATAAAACATAAACAGTAACACATTGTTTAATACCATGTTATATTTTCTAAAAATACTTAGATCACTCAAAAACACACTATTTTGTATATAATTGACAGCTTCGCGTCTAAAAACAAAGAGTTCACATAATTTGAGATTATGATGTGATCAGAGAGCATCTCCTTAAAACTGATGACAAAATTCTATGACAGCTTTTATGACCCTTGAATTTTAACTAACTATTGTGGCCAAACTTGAATAAATTTCCTGTGCATAGATTATTTTTCATATCCGTCAAGTTCATCCAGTTTATTAGGATAAAGTTAAATGTAAGAAATTACGCATACCAAAAAAATAGGGCTTATTGTAGGTAGCCACAGAAACTTGATGTGAAGTTCAGGGAGCAACATTTTTTATTTTGCACATCTTTTTTGTACAATTTGGACAAAACTTTCATCAGATGATAACCATTTTTATGAATTTTACATGCCCCAGTCTTTGAACAAGTACATTTTTGAAAAATACAAAAAACCCTACTGCAGTAACTGAAAATAATGATGTTTGATAATGAAATAGAGATTTTCATTTCGGTCAGACAGAACACTGACAATTAGCCGTTTGAGCTGTAGTACGTGAAATAAAAATTTTAAAATCAAAATTTACGTTACACATTCGTTATTTAAATTTTATAAAATTTTAACATTCCCAGTGTTGCACGAATTTCAAGACAAATTCATACGTCAAAATTGATCCAGCCATTCAAAAAATGAAATTTTCGATTAAAATACTCATTTTAGTTTCATAAAACTTGGTATACTCAGTGTTACTCGTACTGGTAAGACGAATCCAATGACACATCATATGTCAAAATCCATACTGTAGCCCAGGGGATATAATTTTTTGTCCATTTACGAGCCCCTTCCCACTTCAGTTGGCCCACTTCAAGATTTGTACCAAAATATGCTTTCATAAACTGAACATGACGAAATTATTTACTTCTAAAACAATTTATTTTCTTTAAAACATTTTAGATACACTCAACAAATAAACAATGTGCGAATAAACGCGCGAAGTTAACAAAGCAACAATTGAAAGATTACCATTGGGTAACATCACCTTTATTTTTTATTACGGCTGACATTCTTTGGGCCTAGTGTTAACCAAGTTTTGGCAAAGATTTTTTGTAAAACAATCCCATATTTCTTGAAGCTTTTGTCTCAGTTCGGTGATTGTACGAGCAGGATGTTGTAGTAGAACCTTTTTCATCTGGTGCGACAAAGTTTCAATAGGTGACAGATCTGGACTGCTAGAAACCCCAAAAGTGGTACATTATTTTCTTCCATCCATTTTATAGCCTTTTTTGAGGTATGGCACGCTGCACCATCTTGCTGAATCACAAAATCTTGGCCGGATGTCAAACATTCTTCCATCACTGGTAAAAGCAATTCTTCTAAAATTGCCAAATATTTGTTTGTATCCACATTTCCATCAATAAAATGAAGTTTTCCTACTCCTTTTGATGACATACTGCCCCAGACCATAATGGATTCTAGAAATTTCACTTTTCTCTTCAGACAGTCAACATGGAATGCTTCATTTTTTGCGAATAACTCTACTGCGACTGTCACCAACACAAACTTCGAATCGGGCCTCATCACTCCATTCTAATGCACACCATTGTTGAGGTGTCCATTGTATATGTTTTTTAGCCCATCTAAGCCGATTTTTCTTTTGGAGTGGAGTTAATAGTGGCTTTTCTTTGACCTATAAACAAGATGTGCAACTTTAGGGTTTTTACTTCACTTTTTTTATAAGAAAACTTACCTTGCAAGCGCTAAATCCCAGTTTGTGGGCCTCTCTATGAGTTGTGGACCTCGAAATTCTCCTTCCAACAGCGTCACTCTACAGAGCACCTAATTGTAAAAAATGTAATTATCAGTAACCGAATTTTCTCACTAATAACCTTTCCTCTACCCACTTTGGAAACCTTAACTACCCAAAACTATTTTAAACGTATTCTGACAGCTGTGATTAATAAAAACAATTGTCATGGCTTTTATTTTTCACAGCCACCTATGCGTTATAGAATTATTTTGCATTGAAATGAAAATAGGTTGATAAGCTGTAATTGCAACATGTGTTATTTTTATGCTGCAAATTTGATTAGGGAGTGATAAAGTTGGTGTTTTCTACTAATTATGTAGTCGGAACTTCAAACTTCGTTTTTAAAAAACTTTATTTGGTTTCAACAATAGTGTACATGGACCGAACCGGAATTACAGTGTGTGAGTTCGCTGTGACCGAGATTGAATGACTGACTCATAATTAAGATACAATCGTTAATATGTATAAACCAAAAGTGATGAGCTAGTAAAAAGGAATACAATGCAATTATTATATCAATTAATAAAGTGTTAAATGACAGCAACATAACTTACTATATGTTATCAAAATATTCATTGTTAATATTTTAAACCTATAACACCCTGCTACATTTTTATTATTTGTGTTTGATAAGAAAAAACTAAGATTTCAATAGTTGAGCCAACTGAAGTGGGAAGGGGCTCGTATATATATATATATACAGGGTGACTTTGAAGTTGAGTCATTAATTTTCAGATAATGGTTGTAGAAGGAAGATAAACCAAAATATGTGTGTAAAAATAAAAAAAAAAAATAAAAAAAATTTTACCTTGTTTTATAAAGTATCCTCCCGACAAGTATTTCAGTGCGGACCTGTATTTGATCGTGATGTCCCCTGTGAGGTCTTAAGTCACCTGATTCACGAGCCCGTTGTACTACATTAACAAAGGCACGAGGGGTTGGTTGCACTCGATTGGGAAACCGATCCGCATAAACATGTGCCATTTTTTATTTCGTTTGAGCCACGCAACAGACACTATTCACACGCGACTGAAACTGACTGTATGTATAACTGAACTGAATTGTAATCGTAAAAACATCGTTCCAAATTCTTTCGCTTTTTTGTTTCCGATGCGATGAACCGTTGTTGCCAAACACGAACACATGATATTATTGAGACAGGGCGGTACTCAAACTTCCAAAGGGCTATAACTTTGTTACTTTAATTTTACCAGAAAAATGGTAAAGGAAAAAACATTTCTTTTGATCAGATCTACACACTGTTAAAATAAATGACTCAACTTCGAAGTCACCCTGTATATTGAAGCTTCCGCGTTTTGTTGGGTACTTCGACAAAATTTAAGCAAAGAGGACTCTTTATAATTTTTATGTACATAGGTCAGACCTCCAGATCTCTTAAAGGAAGGATTAAATCACACAAAAGTGATTCTAGGCTTCATCCTGAAAGATGCGCTCTAGCATCTCATGTTAACACAACAGGGCACTCTATGAATTACACAAGTATCAAAGTTCTTGATCAAGAAAAACACCTATCCAAACGTTTATTCCTGGAAATGTCCCACATTTTCATGAATAACAACTGTATCAACAAAAAGACAGATGTTAAGCAACTGAGTGTCATTTACTCATACATATTTGCTAAACTGTGAAAAATTGGAGAACTTACATATCTCCCCAAATTTTGACTCTTCACAACCATAAATGGAATCTGTTTCTTGGTCGATTCCACCAATAAACTTCATTCCACAATTCTAATAATTTTCTCCTCACGATTTAATAATAATTGTTAATTTAATTTCCCATTAATTAAAATATAGTTAATTCAACTGCCTCTGGTCGGTTTAACAATTTCTTACATAACATTCTGAAAATCACATCATCTGAAGTGATTTGGCAACGTTAGCACACGCCCACAATTCGTTCCATCTTTCTACACAGACATTGACAACCTTCGGCCTTCTGTCAAAGGGTTCATCTCACTCATTATTCCATGACCACCATTTTGTGCAATCATCAAGTGGCTTCACGATATAATGCTTTCATGTTCTAAAAAAAAAAAAAAAATTTAATCTGTTTTTAACTTGTTCTTGTCACACATTTGTGTGTATTTTATATAATTTTGACCATTGTACCATCTATCCAGGTTTCACCATGTTACTGGGCGTTTCCCTCATCCTGAACGTAAACAACAATTAGCAACATCCTCACATACTACTGTAAGTTAAGTCAATTTAAATTCACTATTGTTGCTACTGTTATCATTGTAATTGCAGCTCCTGATGATGATGGCAAAGTCCATTGAAAGCTAGAGAGAATTAAAAAAAGTATAAAGAGTCCTCTTTGCTTAAATTTTGTCGAAGTACCCAACAAAAGGCGGAAGCTTCAATTTTTCACCTAACTGGTCTAGACGACAATGACCACGTCTCAAGCAATATATATATATACATACTTAGCAAAAACATAACTACTCTTGTGGCAGTCCGTCGGGTAAAAAGGCCAACGAAGCGGCCTAAACTTCAGTAAATATTCCAACTGACCTTTCATGGTTTCACTTGGCGGCCAGTGAAACATGAAGACTGATCCGCGAGACAATTACAGGATAAGTTTTAGGAGTATTTCATAAGCGTTCTCTCATTGGTTAAACTGACCGTTAAAGACTACTAATTATGTTCCCTGTCAGAAATGTACAATAAGCAATATCGATACACGACACTTAGTAGCGATATATTGGTTATAAGGAGTAGTAATCTTTGGATCTTGGAACATAAGACAGAAGATCAAAGTCGGCCAGGTTCAATCAAAAACAAAAGCCTCCGGTAGTCGATGTGAACAGTAGCTTTAACGCTTACTTGACTACCAGTAGTACCAGTCACAATACACTTCGGCTAGCGGCATTATGACCGTCTGGGTCAGTGCCGGAGTCACCACGGCTAAATGGTAAATTTTGAGCCAGAAGAAGGATGACATTTATAACCAATATACTCGTAAAAGACAAGTATATAATTTAGGCACATAGTATAACAATAATAAAACAATAACTTTAACGATTCCAAAAAATATTCTGTAAATAAGGTTGTGCCTCAAGGAATAATCCGACTATAACTGAGTATTGAAATGTTGTTGGATACGAGAGCAATAGTCCAATTCAGACCCGCATGGGTATCATGTAAAAAACCGATAAAACGTCAAAAAAAACCTATAAGATGTCATCTTGCAAACTAGGTAGTTTTTAGGGCGCAACATTTGCTCACTAGGATCGTTGTGAACGTCCATCTAAGGAAGAATTACTCAACTAACTACACTTTTGGTTGCATATGTTTTGTGAGGCCAACTGGTCCTTGTCTGTAGTTTTTATCTCTGAAAAGAAAGTTGGTTGAATAGCAAGATCGCATCTGGATGATTATGTGTATTGGTCTGGATGTGTATAAAATCAGTGATATTTGCTGTGTGAGAAAATCATTACTGAATATGCTGCCAATGAAGTATATCTATTGGCTGTGCCCAACGGGTTATTTTTATGTTGTCCTTTCTGAAGAGAGGTTATGTTCAAAGTCATAAATTACGAAAATCTTAGGAGAATTACGAGAAATCATCACCGCGCCCGCGTTGTGTGTAATTACTGTTAGCATGTATATAGCTTGTAATTCGTCAGTGTACAGTGAATATAATTATTTCTTATCTCTCTCGTTTTTGAAACTCGGACGCGGAGACTCTGGCAAAGACAGGATCAGCCAGCAAGCTCGTTGGTCCTGAGCCAGCTCTAGGAGTCACCGCGCATAGACCTAGGAGGTAAATGGAGACGTGGGTTGCAAGACAACACTCTCAGAAATGGAGAAGTATCTCCAGACATCTCCGCCAGGTACGGGAATTCATTGAAGGGCCCAGTGCTAAGGATGGACGTTTCTGTCAATCTCTGGATAGAGCCAACCTAAGGTTGCTGGTGGGACTGTTGTCTGGCCATAACATGTTAAGGCGCCACCTGCACGTGATGGGGGTGGCTGAGGATCCCTTGCGTGAACGCTGCGGGGTAGAGGAAGAGACCTCGGCGCACGTTTTGTGTCGCTGTGGAGCTCTGAACTACTATAGGCAGACTATACTGGGGCCCATTACTTTGGACCCTCAGGACATCAAGGAGCTTGGACTCAAGGCGATTCTCAACTTCGCTAAAAGGGCGAGGCTTGTAATCTAAGAAATGTAGAGGTGCATAGGGGCCCGCTTAAGCGGCCTATGGTGGCCGGAAAGCCTCTAATTTCAAGATTCATTCATGCCACTGAAGACGGCTACCGCAGATGTAGCCGGAGCTCTGGACCAAATCCTCGGCTTAACAGCCCGAAAAACCTAAATTACATGAAAACTTTTTATTCTTTTTCGCGTCCGTGACTGATTCCGGGGGTTCTTTCTTCGTTTTTGCCTTTTTGTGTCTCACCGTCTTTTACTACATAATGTAACGTAAAATTATTGTGTAAACGAGAGTGTATATATACATTTACTGAAATATAATACTTAATATATATGTTATAACTACATTATATTTTTTAAGTTTTTAATCAATTAGATGGGGTAAAGGGATTTAGGGTGTTCAGGGCTTTCTCGCATGGACTGTTTGTATTATAGGATTTCATGTATCGGTGTCATAATCGAGAGACTATCATTTTTCGTCATTGTTCAACATTGTAGAGCTTCCTTTGTTTGTAATGTTTATTCGTGACGAAATAAACATTTTGAGTTTGAATTTGAATTTATATTAAAATTACTATTTCTGTTTTTGCCTATTATACATGGACAATAGTCGTTATATTCTATTTTTGTTCAAAATATACAATATATAACGGGTGATTTTTTAAGAGGTATAGGATTTGATTTAAAAAAAAACACAAAAAATTTGAAAAAACGGTTAAATCTTTATTTGAGTCGATAGAACGGTCGATATGATTTGATGTTTCAAGATTATTTCATGTAAATGTTGGCTCCGCTTTAGATTGCCCATGCGCAAGGTCCAATTTTGGCACACTCTCTCCAACATATCGGCCGGTATCTCACGAATAAATGCTTCAATATTGGCTTCCAGTGCGTCAATCGTTGCTGGTTTATCCCTGTAGACATTAGCCGTAACATGGCCCCACAAGAAATAGTCCAACGGCGTTAAATCACACGATCTAGGCGGCCATTTGACGGGCCCCAAACGTGAGATAAACTGTTCACCGAACTCGCCTCTCAATAGGGCCATTGTTTCGTGTGCGGTGTGGCATGTGGCACCGTCTTGTTGAAACCACATGTCAGCTCTTCCATTTTGGGCAAAAACAAGTTTGTTGTCATCGCACGGTAGCAATCGCCATTCACAGTTACGTTCCGGCCATTGTCGTCTTTGAAGAAGTACGGCCCGATGATGCCACCGGCCCATAATCCACACCAAACAGTGATTTTTTCGGGATGCATTGGTAGCCCTTGCAATGCTTCTGGCTGGTCTTCACTCCAGATGCTGCAACTTTGCTTGTTAGCGTACCCATTCAACCAGAAATGAGCTTTGTCGCTGAAGACAATTTTTCGATAAAAATGTGGATCTTCCTCCAACTTTGCCAGCGCCCATTCACCAAATTGGAAATGTGGGAGATCGTGTGGCTTCAATTCTTGCACCAGCTGTATCTTATAAGGTTTTACACCCAAATCCTGTCGCAAAATTTTCCACGTAGTGGAGTAACAGAGGCCCAATTGCTGCGAACGGCGGCGAATCGACATTTCACGGTCATCACTAACACTGGCGGATACAGCCGCAATATTTTCTTCAGTCCTCACTCTACGTCTGCGTGTTGGTGGTTTAATGTCCAATAATGTAAACCGGGTTCGAAATTTAGTCGCAAGCTTCCGAATAGCTCCCTCAGTAGGCCGACCAAATTTCCCATAGATTGGAAGCAGTGCTCGATGCACTCTCTTAACCGAGCATGAATTTTGATAGTAAAATTCAATAATTTGCAAGCGTTGTTCGTTCGTTAGTCGATTCATGGTTAAATTATAGACCAAACTAAACAAGTTTCACAATGACACAAGACACGATTCACGTTTCATCTGTCAATAACAGTGTTGCCAAAAAGATATTAGCAAAAAAATCACCCATTACAAGGTTAATTTTTTTTTCCAATTTGTTTTCATGTTTAAAGGCAACTTGTACCTGTGTTGTGTGACCGGGCGTGGTATAAACATACACTTTTTTCATAGACGATTTTCGTGTCCCTAAGACGAGCTTCTGAGCTGGTGCGACGCTGATTTTTCTACCTACCGATTCTGCTCATGAATCTACCGAATTGCAATGACACTATCTACCATTTCGTGCTGAGGGCTGTCGGCAGATCACAATCATCTATTTCGATATGAAGATCTATTCTAAGATCCATAAGCATTTTTGCATCATCCACTACAGCATCCCAAATCGGCCTCCGCTTCTGTTTCCATCTGCTAACTGCCAATTATCCTCAACCTTTGTTTGCCGCCGACTTCGTTTTTGTTAGCCGTAAACTTAACACCTTTCTAATAGACAAAAGGCAGGTTGCAATTAAACCAGAATGGTAGCTATTAAATCCGTCTAATTATTGTTTATACCAGTATGAATGTGGTGTAGAGATGATCGCAAGTTTAGCTTCCTACAGAATACAAGGTTTTTTTGGGTAGACGTTTGATGGTTGATGGAGTCGTATATTGACTCATTGGCTTCCTGAGTAATGTGCTTCTAGCTACAAAACTGTTGTAATGTATGGTTTTTGTGGTTGGTATTATGTATTGATGCTTTACTGTTTGGTTTAATATGTTGTTTCAACGATGACTGTATTTTCACGTTGAAAGCTCTTCCGAAATTCTCCGAAAGTTATATATATACAGGTATATATATACAGGTATATATATACAGGTATATATATATATATATATATATATGTATTTAACTTGAGACGTGGTCATTGTCGTCTAGACCAGTTAGGTGAAAAATTAAAGCTTCCGCCTTTTGTTGGGTACTTCGACAAAATTTAAGCAAGGAGGACTCTTTATACTTTTTTTATTCTCTCTAGCTTTCAATGGTCTTTGCCATCATCATCAGGAGCTGCAATTACATTGATAACAGTAGCACAAAAGTGTAAAATGAATTTAAATTAACTTACAGTAGTATGTGAGGATGTTGCTAATTGTTGTTTATGTTAAGGATGAGGGAAACATCCAGTAACATGGTGAAAGCTGGATAAATGGTACAATGGTCAAAATTATACAAACTACACACAGCTGTATGTATGACAAGAACAAGTTAAAAACAGATTAAAAAATATTTAAAACGAAAGTTAAGCATTACATCCTGAAGCCACTTAATGATTGCACAAAATGGTGGGCATGGAATCATGAGTAAGTTGAACCTTTTGACAGGTTAGCAGTGTCCGTGTAGAATGATGGAACGAAAATTTTTTTGTAGGCGTGTGCTACGTGGCCAAATCACTTCAGATGGTGTGATTTTCAAGATATGTTGGGTAAGAACTTGTCAAACCGACCAGAGGCAGTTGAATTAACTATATTATTATTAGATGGGCAATTGAATTAACAGTTATTATTTAATTATGAGGAAACAGTTATTAAAATTTGAATGGAATGGAGTTTTTTGGTAGAATAGACCAAAAAACAGATTCCATTTATGGTTGTGAAGAGTCAAAATTTGGAGAGATGTGTAAGCGCTCCAATTTTTCGCAGTTTAGCAAATATGAGTAAATGACGCTCAGTTGCTTAACATCTGTCTTCTTATTGATACAGTTGTCATTCATGAAAATGTGAGACATTTCCGGGAATAAACGTTGTCATTCATGAAAATGTGAGACATTTCCAGGAATAAACGTTTGGATAGGTGTTTTTCTTTATCGAGAACTTTGATACTTAAGTAGTTCATAGAGTGCCCTGTTGTGTTGAGATGCTAGAGCACATCTTTCGGGATGAAGCCTAGAATCACTTTTGTGTGATGTAATCCTTCCTTTATTCGAAAACATTGTAAATAACGCCCGATGCCCGATAACTAACCACTGTTACCGTTTGCGATCGCGTGCCGGTTCGATAAGAGTGATGATGACCGACGCGCTGTTGTCATGTGTGTTTTATATATTCAATTTAATGAAACTTACTTACGTACTGACTACACATTCTGGCTTAACTTAGAAAAACTTAATGCCATTTATTTGTTAATTACCCCTCTTAAAAACGTTTTAGATTAGATTATAAAAATTAGTAAGATTGTGGTGATTGTGGTCGATATAAAGCACTTAAAGTTGAAAACTATAGAGCCATTTCGACAAAACTCTATCGACTTTTGGACCATTTGTCATATGAACTTTTTGACTTGTTTTGACCCCCCTATTACCCATTTGAATAATGACTACAATAACGTTTTTAGGCACTTGAGGAAAAAATGTCTTATAGGAATTTTCAGTAGGCCGAATATTGCGATCTATTCGGCAGTTTGTAAAGACGTAGTGATAAAAATCGGTTATTACCGACAAGGTAATACCGAGTGTTTCAAATTCGACCCTCATCATTGGGATATCGGAAATCGCAAGAGATACGAAGTCGCTTAATAGTTGCGTACTTAGATAACCAACAAAATGCCGTTAAAGAACTCTGACAGCTCAAAGGGTACAATGATTCTGCCATTTAATATCCCACAGGGGTATTATGTAAAAAACCTAAAAAACGTCAAAAAAAAGCGACGAAATGTCATCTTGCAGGCTGAGTAGTTTTTAATGTGCAAATAGTTCATTCCACGTTTGCTCGCTATGATCGCTGTTTGCTCACGTTTAAGCAACACGTACAGCTACAAAACGAGTTCACAACAAGGGTACAACAGCTTGTGCTAAGTTAACGTCTTCTAGAAAAACCTACGTTATGTCACAAGAACCTAGGAAATCTCAAAAAAAAACGACGAAATGTCATCTTACAGACTAGGTAGTTTTTAGGGTTATGGGGCACTAATCGCCATTTTATGGAGTAGCACCCTTTCTTGTGCCCACCTTTCGTTTAATTGGTTTGGGCGCTACTCCCTCCATTTTTTTATGGGATTTTAACCTTCACCGTGGGAAGACACTACCATTCACACTCCTTCAGCTTTGTAGCTGCCGTGAAGCTGCTCTGTAGCCGATTTTACTGGGAGCCACCACTTTCCAACATCATCCCATTATAATTTTAAGAGGTTAAGCAAATTTTAGTAATCAGTTGTTTGTACACCGTTGAAAAGTTTGTGGATTTTTCAAAAATCAGACTTGTGTTGTATTTTTTGCTATCCACCTTGTAATCTTTCAATGTGTTTTTCCTGCCTCTGTTATAAAGACTATTTGAATTTGTACTATTTTTTCTAAAATAAGTAATATAGAACAAATTTCTTATAAATCTAACCCTTCATATATGTCAAACGCAACGGCTGACTTGTATCGGATGCGCAAAAAATCACCCCTCCGATGTAGAAGATTATATCAGTGTCACATTTTTCTTCTCGGGAGCGTAAAATGCATTTAGTAATGCATAATTGAGACTTATCAATAAAGATGAGCTGGCCTCAGTTGGGTGGTGTGCCCCCTGGAGAGAGCACAATGGCTGTGACCCACCCCTCCTATTAGCCAGATTCGATGCGGAGATTGGCTTTTAATAAGTTAGTTATGTCCGGATGAATCTCTGGCGATGTGTCTCTCTGTTGTTGGTGCGTGTGTCATCCTGTGAACTTGCAGGCTTGAACCCTTTGTAACCGGTGTTATTTTAACTGGATAAGACAAAGAATTTGATAAGCAAAAATAACACATAAAAGCTTGATAGGAAACGTAACGATGTTTGCAGTTTTGCACCACCTGATTCTTTGTATGCTTTTGTAACGTATATAGAGATGTGAGTTTTGTGATTTCTTACAAAAATTGGTAAGGATGTATTGCATTTTTTAATGGAGCGATTTTGGGTTAAGTCTTAGATAGATATACAGGGTGGCGCATCGAAAACGAAACAGACGCATTTACTGGCAGCTCAGTTTTTTTTGGAAAAACGCTCAGACCCGTCGATTTTGTGTTCGAGGGGGACACAAGTTTGGCACAAAATCACGTTAACACGTGCAATCCTCTGGGCGGGGGTGACACCAACACTAAAATCTTAAATGGAAAGGGGGGTTGAGAGATACCTTATTTTAAAGGTCTTTCTTTCTTTTTTTCTTTATAATGATGTAAGATACATGAGCTTCAGTTCAGTAGTTTTGAAGATTTATTGATTTAAAGCTTGAAGTAGACTTTAATAGGTACATCAGATTAGTTCGTACTATTTTCAGAAGAAATTTGACTAAAATAATTTACTTATTTTTTATTATTTAATAAGTAAATGCTTTTCTTCGCTACGCCCATCGTTTGTTTATCATTTTGTTGTTGAAAATAGCTATTGGAGCGTTTTTTTTTGTGGCAAAAAAGTTATTTCTTGAAGAAAGATAAGTAAATATCTCGTACTTATTTTAAAATAGGAATTTACTATATAGTTTGCGATTGATTTGACCAAACTTTGTTGCTAAAATAACGCTTTATTACATAAATTAACCATGGTATATTCCACAGCAGAAAGAGTTGAAATTATCGAAATATTTTTCGGAAATAATCAGTGCGCTAATAGAACAGCAGACATATTTAATGAGCGACGTGAGAACAGTAACGTGCATCGAAAATATGTTCCATAACTTGTAGCTAAATTTCGGGTAACTAGGTCAGTCACCAATTAAAAACGCAACATTGAAAATCCCATAAGGAACAAAGCAATAGAAGTGGGGGTTTTAGGCCAAGTTTATGTAGATTTGTAGATCCTACGTTAAGTACCCGCAAATTGGAGACTGTGTGTGGTGTTAGTCGACGTACTGTCCAACGGATTCTAAAGGCCCATAGTTTTCATCCGTATAAAATTCACCTGGTACAAGAATTTAATGAAAACGATTTTGATCGGCGATTACAATTTTGTGAAGATATGAATGAACGAATTATAAACAATGAACATTTTCTATTCAACACTTGCTTTTCCGACGAATGTTCCTTTTTCTTAAATGGCGTAGTAAATCGTCATAACTGCCGATACTGGTCCGATTCTAATCCCAGAATTTATCATGAGGTTCATACACAGCAGCCACAAAAATCAAATGTTTGGGCTGGTATTTTTGGCGATCATTTAGTTGGTCATTTTTTCTTACCTGGAAATATGACCGGTGAAATGTATTTGGAATTACTGGAAGACGCCATACATCCTGCATTAACAGCCATAATTGAAAATCAGAATGATCGGCGGTACATTGCGAATAGGTTGATGTTCCAACATGACGCATTACGTGTTCGACAATATTTAGATCAGACGATTCCAGATCGATGGATTGGTAGAAGAGGTGCCATTGAATGGCCCCCAAGATCGCCAGATTTATCACCTTTGGATTTCTTTATGTGGGGTCATTTAAAAAGCAAAATCTATGCTACTCAGCCAACATCATTCGAAGACCTGCGACAAAGAATTGTGAATGAGTGCCTTCAAATTACTCCTCAAATATTGCAAAATGTGCGGCAACGTTTTGAGCAAAATCTTTATTATTGCATGGAGAGTCGTGGTGGCCATTTTCAACATTTACTTGCCTAACGGGTCAGTTCATTCTTCATTTTTAAATTACTTTGCTGCCAAATGTATTGATCTCCACTAATGATGATTAGTTTTATTTAAGCTTTAAATCAATACATCTTCAAAACTACTGAACTGAAGAACATTAATTTTATATCATTATAAAGGGAATTGAAAGACCTTTAAAATAAGGTATCACTCGACCCCCCTTTCCATTTAAGATTTTGGGGGCGTCTGTTTCGTTTTCAATGCGCCACCCTGTATAGTCATTTATTTCCAATAGACATGTACGCACCCAGTAAGAGGAAATGCTTAAAATCAACCGAAGGAAAAAACTGTTATATAAAAATTAACAATTATGAATCGAATAGCAAAAAAAATGGCGTCAAGTTGGTTGAATCTGCACTTCCTCCACAATGCCGTTATCAGTTGATAAAGCATTATGTTCAGCACAAACTAGACCTCTGAGAGAAAAGTCAGTCAAACAGGTCTACACAACTAGTCCATACACATTCTTTGCCTGCCCTACCGGTAGTATCTGCAAACGTCGCCTCTCCCTGATACTGTGAGATGTGGTACTGCGGTCGGAGTATAGGAAGCACTATGCTGTGGCGAGGCAGAAATATAGAATAGAACACTCACCACCCCCTACAATCCCAAACTCAGATTTATTGTCTCTAAATTTCTTTAAAAAAATGATTCGTCTGAAACGCTAATCCTTTTTCACTGACGTCACAGGACTGATTTCCAAATAATACATACCGTTTGCGTCCTCGCATAGTAGTAACATTGTGTAAACATTTCATCCAAATCCGAGGAGTACTTAAGTTATAGGCGGTTGTAAGAATAGCGGACTGACAGACAGACAGACCGACGGAAATGAGTGACATCTGGAAATTTTCGCGATTCCAGTATTTCTCCGCCAGCAGGCGTGTGAAGTAAAAATAGTTGTAAACAAACGAGAGAGGAGAGAAATTAATGTCACAGACGTTACCTAATAAGTTAGAATTGTTGCAAATGATTGAAACAGGCGATTTAGTCAAAATAGTGGTTCTAGCACATTCACAATAAAATACTCTCAAATTTCTATTGTTACACTGGAATTTTACCTAACAAGAATTCACATATTATATGGTCATGAAGCAGTTTATACAAGAAGGCTGTTGTAAGAAAAATGCGGCTTGTGTTCAGAGAAACAAAATTCGCTTCATTAAGCAACAAAGAGTAATCAAATACTCGCTTAGGAAGTAACCTGCACTCGTAAAATGTAGATATTTCAAAAATTTTCTCTGAAGACCCTCGATCTTACTAATGTAATGCACAATATGGGTCCCAAAGGAAGACCGTATTTTAACTTGCTGCGTACAGGACTTCTATATAGAGTTCTAAGAATTGAGACAGCGAACTTTCTAGCATTCCTCATGATGAGCCCAAACATTTTATTAGCTGACGAAACAGTGGTATCTACATTATATGGGCAGAAAAGAAAAAGACATTTTTTGATAATAAATCATCGACTTGCTCTTGGCCTTTAAGGCTCACGTTACCGGAATAATTTTTACACACCAAAATATTCTGTTTTTGTGTGACGGATATAACAAAGTACTTGTCAAGACAAGGCAGTCGATACTTTTTACTGAGTAATATATTTATAAGCCGTCTGCATACAATAATTTTGAAAATGCAAGTCAAGAGTTGGATCGTTTATGTGTAACAGAAAGAGTAAAGGTCCTGGATTTGAGCCTTCTGGAATTCCTGAAGTAGGTCTAAATGAGCCGTATTCATAAAACAAAGGATATCCTTGTACTTGCAAATTTTGAAGGAAATCATCCAGATGGTATTTATAATAATTTGAAGTAAATGCTTTTGCTTTTTGAGTATAAGCATATCCTTCAAAGCAGTGACATAAGTAAAAGGATATTCATAATCTTTGCCTTATACTTGGCATAGGAAGCATATCCTTCAAAAATTCTGAGTGTGGTCAGTAGCAGACTCAACTTCGTAACGAAAGGTGGTCAAACGATGATGGTGGAAATTGTGGATGTTAGGGATGTTAAAACGTACAAACCTCGTTTACCTTCACTTGGTCGTGACTTCAAAAAATATATCGGTTCGACGAAGCAAATGTACAATGGCTTGCGGACAGATTTTTAGTTGAGAATGAGGAAACTCGAGGAGGAGCACTTTCATGTATTCATAAAATGAAGATACTCGTATGTCTACGCTATCTCGGTGACTCTGAATATCAACAAGGTATTGGTCAGGAACTTGGTGTTAGTCAAGCAACGGTATCTTGGACTGTGGATAGAGTTGTGAACAGCATAGTTGCACAGTCGAACGAATGGATCAAGTCTCCAACTACCAACCATGAACTGATGGAGACCGAGCGGATATAGCAAAGCATGTATAAATTTCCGACAGCAATTGGTGTAATTGATTGTACACATATATAGGAATTCTGAAACCAAATCGCCATGGAGATGAGTATATCAACCGAAAAGGGAAACCAACTTTAAATGTGCAAGTCACTTGTGATGCCAGAGAGATGTTCACAAGTATTGATGTCAGTTGGCCTTTATCAGAGCATGATTTCAGAATATGGAGAAATTAACAGACTAGATCACAACTCATAAATAAAGCAAATGTTGTACTACTTGACGATGACGGTTATGGTATTGAGCCATGCCTTATGACTCCCTTCAGAAATCCTACTCCAGGTGCAGAAATAAATTATAATAAGCTTTTAAAACAGAATGCTGTTTCGTCCAACTGAAACGCCGGTTTCCTATCCTACAGTATGTTTGCCGCGTAAAGTTGGAAAATGTGCCGAAAATAATTATTGCTTGTATTGTACTCCATAATGTTGCGAAGAGCTTGGGCGATCATGTCTTTGGGTTGGTTGAACAAGACCCAGATGAAGATGAAGGAAATCATGAGAATGACGAACTTCCTCTTCGCCAACTAGGTCAACAAATAAGAAGAAACTTGAGTATTATAATAAATAGTTTTACTGATTAAAGTGTATTTAAAAGTTATAATAAGTTTTATTTTCATGAACATCATAAGTCACAGGTGGCTTCTGATGCTGCATCATTTCTAATTTCGTTTTATAGTACTCTTGTTGTAAAATACTGGTTTGGCACTGCTGTAATAGCACTAGACGTTGCAGTTCTTTTGTAGTTAACCCTTTGGTTCCCTCAGTTTCGTATTTCTCTATTGCTAATTTTCTTTTTGGTAGCGATGTCTTCTGAATTGCTGGCGCTCTAATACTGTTTGCTCACTGCGCTCGGTATATGGTTAGTTCGCTTCCTTCTTCTTGAACACTACCAATCTGAATGGCACCTCTAAATTTCCCAATTGTAGGTTTACAGTCACCTTCCATAGCTTTCAGCAACTTTCTTTCCCAATCTAACAATTTAATTGCTTTATTACCAGTTTTTTTTATATCTGTTTTCTTCTTCAATCTTGATTTCATGTTGTTGATTTCTTTTAATAAGCCTTAAGTATCTAATGGTTTACCGAATGTTGATTCGTATTTTTTCAACATCTTCTTCAAGGCATCGTTCTTTCTCATTTTTATTTTTGGAACTTGTGACTTTTGCAAAATAATGGGAGCGATGGCAATTTCATCTGCGATGAACTGCAGGTCGTTGCCATTATTTTCTATAGTTTCCTCATCACTTGAGGATGACATACTTCTTAATTTGATAAAAAACTGTATCCAGTGAAAATACGGAACGGTATCTGTAAGCTCTGGAGTACAACTGTCAGTGATGCTGAGTGAACGAACTCCCACGTCAACTACAAGCTGGAACAAGTCAGGACATGTCGCTCAAGATACAAATACCAGTCAACCTTTTACTTCTTCTTGGAGGATATCCTCGCGAGTATAAGGTAATCATTATGAATATGAAAACAAGGATATGCTTATACTTCTACCTTTTTCTCCGAAGCAAGAACTTATACTTTTACCTTATGCTTCCGAGGATATGCATCTTTTTAATGTATACGGCACATGTCTCCTACTGAAAATGTGAGAGCTAAACACTGGTATGAGATTTATCGTAGAACCCATCCATTATATTGCTGATACGTCAGTCACCATTTTTCATGTTTATTTTGTCATACTTTTACGAACATTTTATCTCCTATTTCTATGGTGGTTTTCTTTGTTATTCTTGTCACTATGCCCGTTTCTTTTTCTAATGCACCTTTGTCTCTAACCATCAGTGAATACTGTGCTAGGAGTCTGCGGACTAAGAATTTTGTTTATGGGCGGTTACAGAACGTTTAAATGTTAATGTTTAGTTTATTCAATGGCAAGTAGACCACACCTACTATTCAGCCAGAATCGTCAAAACTATTCAAGTAAACTCAATGGCATTCGAAAGAGAGAAGCGCCTGTACTTTAAGATGATTCTTAGGGTTTTTTGTACTTATAGGTTAGGATATCCCAAAAACTAGAGCAAATCGAGAGATTTTTTACCGCGGATCCGGATTCAGTGCATCAAAAACGTTCCGGGAAGTATACATCGGTTTCTGGGTGACGTATTACTTTTATCGGCCGATATATCACGAAATGCTAAGAAAATATACAGGGTGTTCCTTAATGATATGCGAATATTTAAGGGTGTGAATCTACATCAAAAATTAATATTAGTTTGCTTTATAAACTATGGTCCAAAATTGTTTCCTTACAAAAACTCGGGGTGTTAAAGTTTTAGGAAAAAAATGGAAATTAATTAACATTTTCAGAACCGTTTCAGATATTTCACTGATATTTAGTACGTAGTACTTCGATATTTTTAAAAAAATGTTTATTTGCCGAATGAATATTATTTTTGTATTCTCCGCTCAATTTAAATCAAATAATCTCTCTTGAATTGTTTTCCTTCGATACGCCATTTTTGAGTAAAAAAATAAAAACTGTTCTATTGTCTAACTTGCAAAGTTATTATTAATTTAATGGAAAAAATCAAACACATTAGGGGTGATGAACAACAACAACTGACAACATAAACATAACATTAAAACCAACGGAATGATTACAAAAATGGTTGAAAATGGCCCCCTTCACTCGTTGAAATATCCCTGGAGTGTTTTTTATTCTATCACAAGCTGCAACTATTCTTTCTCTTTATTCCTGTACAGTGCTAATGAGACTTGTGCACACTAGTGTCTTAAGATAGCCCCACAAAAAGAAATCTAAACTGTTGAGGTCTGGGGACATTGGTGGCCATTCTTGGGGCCCACCGCGGCCAACGATTTGGATAAACAGTTTGTAAATAATTACGAACCGCTACACTGAAATGCGCTGGTGCACCATCATGCATGTACCACATATTGTTTCTTATTACTAACGGAACATCATCAAGTAGCAAACTCAACTGTTGTTGAAGGAAATTGAGGTTAGTCTGTCCATCAAGTTGTCCCGGCAAGAAGAATGGGCCAATAAAGTGGTTGCCAATAATTCCTGCCCATACGTTAACTGAAAATCGGTGTTGGAAACGGGTTTCGGTTACGGCATAGGGATTTTCTTCTGCCCACAAATGATTATTTTGGAAATTCTGGATGGCATTTCGAGAAAAATTATCTTCGTCCGTGAACAGAATCATTGATTCAAATTGCGGATTTTGTGTAATTTTTTGAAGATACCACTGTCAAACGGTCACACGCCTTAGAAAATCAATGGGAAGTAATGTATGTACTCTTAAAATATGGTAAGGATATAACAAAAAATCCACTAGAATTCTCCTCTCCTTTTCGGACAGAACCATTTTCAACAAGACGACGATGAATATTAGAAAAGATTCGACTATCTGGCAAAGCACGATCGTCATATCTCTGGTGATAAATCCATCTGGCTTGGTCACCATTACCGTCGGCAAGGCCGTATACGTAATGCATTTCCATCATTTCTGCATTTGAATAATGCTCCATTATTAAGAAGATTGTAAAAACTAAATAATGGAAAGTATGTCACAACGAACAGATTTGGATAACAGAGACTTGTCAGATGACAAAAGCCAGTGACATATTCTGGAGCAACTAGATATTTATTGCTAAATTGCATTCTTCAATTATTACATTAATTTTCTCGGACGATAGACCAGTTTTTATTTTTTTACTCAAAAATAGCGCATCGAAGGAAAACAATTCAAGAGAGATCAATTGTTTTAAATTGAACGAGGAATTCAAAAATAATTTTTATTTGGCAAAAAACCATTGGCGTACGCGCGCCACTGTTAAAGCTAAAAATAATTTTTGCATTGAAACATATGCACTTTATTAACTCTCATTACGTACTAAATATCAGTGAAATATCTGAAGCGGTTCTGAAAATATTAATTAATTTCCATTTTTTTCCTAAAACTTCAACACCCCGAGTTTTTGTAAGGAAACATTTTTGGACCGTAGCTTATAAAGCAAACTAACATTAATTTTTCATGTAGATTCACACCCTTAAATATTCGCATATCATTAAGGAACACCCTGTATTTTGGGGATAGTATTAGTAAAATATTGATAAGTGCATATCTTCAGCTTATAATTCCGCTTGTAAGGTTTAAAGAATGGTTAATGGTATTTCAAAGTAACGTTAAAAACAGTGCTCTGTACCGAATGCGACCCTTTTTATTTTCGAAAACGAATTAGCTCCAGCAGTAAAAGTGTTGTGTAAGTGCCGATGCCGACCAGTGACCATTCATCACTCTGTGACTTTTAAGAGGATTTCTCGGGTCGGCAATGGGCAATGAGCAAAAACCCCCAATACGAATTCCATTCCGAGGCTGAGTACGACTCGATGACTTAAAGGGGTCGTAAACGCCGTTCACTGCGCTTACGCAGACTGATCGTAAAGCTGGGAGAGAAGAGTGGAAGACAGTGGCAGATGACAGGAGGGAACGATACAAAACGTTCTCATTATTTTCAATGCCTCTAAGGTACGATTTTATCTCTAGCACACGGATCAATTTCAACCAACCAGAAAACCACCATCTGCTCCACGGATCTAAAATACCTCGATGAAGCATTCTGGAGAACGACTTTGGCGATATTTTTTTGTAACTGAGGCTGTTGTAGATCTCAATATGTAAGAACCAGAGTGTATGAGACCAGTTTTTCCAGAAGCAGTGTTTGAGATACATGGCCTCCAAGTTGTACAACCCGTACCGTATACAGAGAAATCGATATACAACTGACTTCGTAACGTGTACGAGAGACAAGCGCGAGAAGCATGCAATACGCATGTTAGAAAGAGATATTTGAATTTTTCTGTGTATGTGTAAACTTAAATTACACGGCCTGGCTTGACGGGTCATATATCAGATCGGGCTCAAGTTTGTTCCCTGAAAAGTACCTAAGGAGGTATGAGTCTTTGTAAAATTTCGGGGTCTTAGGTTGAACGGTTCAGTCTGGAGACCCGCTCAATGTTTGAACGTTCGAAAAACTGTGTATTTTGTCTTTCTTGGATACATTTCGATTTTCTCGCTATTCCTGTCCTTGGAACGCATTAGGCTATATTCCGTAGTAAAATTGTCTAAGGCCCGTATCGTCAGTCGTCCCTACAATTGTAGGGCACCTTTATGGCCTCCTTGATTGTCATAGTTTTCTACTTCTCCGGGTCAGCGCTCTATTTTGAGGTTATGTCACAAACATCTATTTGCATCAAATTGTGCTTGCTTTTGAGTTACATCTTGTTTTACCAGCTTGAAATTTCCTACAATTTAAAAAGAAAACATATCTTCACAATAGGAGGGCGCTGACGCTGACACGGGACAAGTGTAATCTAGAAATTTTTGAAAAAGGGAAAGGAGTATGACAATCAAGGAGGCCATAAACGCGCCCTACAATTGTAGGGACTACTGACGATACGAGCCTAAGGAAGTGAAAAATAACCTCCAAATTGCGATATGACAGTATATTTCATTCAAATTGGTATTTTACTGGTTTATTGGGGTGACTATTCGAATGCCTCCGAAACAAAAAATGCACACAATTAATGTTTTTTGTGAAGGATAATGGAGCGGCTCATCTTCCTATATAAATGGAATTTTGTACTTGGCCGTCAAATTGGTAGGATTCAATTTTGCATCAAAATTGGCCAGTTTCATGATTCTGGAGGGCGGCTCATGACTCACGCCGGGCTCAATTTTTTTTTCTGAAGAGCAGGAGACTTTGTAAGATCTTAAACTTCTAGATCCATTTCGCTGTGGAGAGACACGTTTCAAGGTTTGAACATAATGTGAAATTTGGCATTTTTGGCAACCTTTTACTTTTCTTGATACGTCTGTCATTGGAAATCATTCGACTCCGCAATATGCGACCATTCCAAAGTAAAATTTTCCGGAGAATTAAAAAAAGGCCTTTAAATTGCGATCTGATAATTCATTCAGTAGACACTTTAGTGAAAGATCGTTGTTTCGAAATTTTTCAGTATTTTCTTGGGCTGACAATTTGAATGTCTTCCAAAACAAAAAATCCGTGATAGTAATTTTTTCCGTAAAGCAAAAGGATCAGCCTATCGCCCTGTATGATTTGAGCTCTGTTCTTGTGCCTATAAATTGGCTAAATAGGTCTTTAGAGCCAATTTTCGATATTTTAGGCCAAACCTTACCATTTTCGTTATGCTAGAGGAGATGTATGGATGTTATTGCACATTGCTTAAGGTCCATTGGCTAACGCAGATTTCAAGAGATATTCGGAAAAAAGACTAATAGGTCAGAATACAGTATGTCCAAGGTGAGCATTATGATCAAAATCGGTTAGAGGAAACATGTTAAATTAGGAAAAAGTTGCGTAATACCTTTCACATGCAGATGTTGAGTTAACTCCAAAAAAGTATAATTTTAGAAAGTATTGAAATTATACGAGTACTCAAAATTGGAAATGGCAACCAATTTCACCAATAGTGTGGATTTAACCGTTTTTGAGATCGTAATGCTCACTTTGGACATACGAGTACTGTATTCTGAACTATTACTTACAGCTTACAGGTCGAAATCGTTTTTTTATAATTGGTATAAACAATTGTTAAAACAAGTTTGCACCGGGTTACCGTTTGGCAATCACTTGATTCACGCTAAGGGGCATTCAACAAAAGCAATTATTAAAAAAATCAATGAATGTGAAGTTTTCGCCTCGTCTAAGTAAAGAAGTTTTTTTAAACCGAAGCAGTCGTGCAGGGTGAAGCCTAAATGCTATGAGGATCCCAAAGAAATTTTATTACACAATCTCAGCACCCTCGGAACAAAGGAGCGGTTGTATCGGCCAGTTCTGGATCTACAAAGTTCGACGCGGTTAGGATGTGAGGCCCAAGTCAGGCAGGAACATCGTGCGGCGGCATCAAAAAGGAGAGCTCTGAGGTGCAAAGCCCGTTGGTGTAGCGGTAGAAAAGAGCTAGATCGCCGTCGCTACGTAAGGGTCCTGAGACTGTCTGTTAGAGAAGATTCATCGGAGTCATCGATCGGCCGGACAGCCCTCCTCTGGACAGCATCTCTCTGGGAGGCCATAGGCTGGAAGTTTGCATAAGAGGGCAACGTGCTACAGTTGATCGAAAGTTTTCGTGATATCAAGAGCAACGACATGAGCCTCACCTTAGGACTGGATGAGTTTGCTCCACAATTGCGTGACGTAAGCTAGGAGCTTGATTTTACTCTCTTATCCCTCGTGCGGCACCTGTGTCCTCAAGGCTGCAAAAATTCACACCGTGCCCTCATCACCGGCACCGACAATGTCGAGGCGACCAGCGACCATCAGACCACGGTGTCGGTCATCAAGGCTTGCTTGATGGGCATCGGCATTGTTCCTTTTTCGCGTTCGCATTCGACAGGCTACCGGATCGCATTATGCCCGCCATTGCCGCAAGTTATTGCTTGTTTTCTTGCGCCAGCACTAAGACACAGCTTTAAACCATCCCTGGAACAATCTGCGGAAGATTTAGCGACACCAAAACGCGCTAGCCATGGCATTGCTTCCCCGAAAGAAGCCATGCTCGATTGTCGTTTCTTTTTGGGTGTGACGTGTGACGCATGCTGCGTATCGTAGTAGTCTTTGCACTAATGGACTTGTTACAACGTACTAATGGAGAAGTTTAGACCAAAAACAGACAGGGAAAACCAAATTTGTCGGATGGCTTGAGTTCAATGTGTACGAGAGAGATGCGCGAGAAGTGTATATCAACATATGTTAGAAAGAGATAGAAGCCGGCTCAAGAGCGAAGGTCATCACCACATTGTCTAGCAACGGTGATGCAAACGGTCGTGCGATCTGCCGCGTTGCCTATTTGTTACACCAGACAATGTTCGCACATGTTTCTACAATAGATTAGGTTACTGTCAAGCATAAGAAGGAGGTCTGTCTTTCTGAAGTATTTATTTCAATTTTGATGCGACTCAGTGCTTGGATTCATTTTACAATTATCTTTGATTTCCACGATCAACACATCATGAGTTATTTTTACATTTTGCGACAGCGAGCAGTTGCAAAATGTAAAAACAGATACCAATACTCAAAAGAAATTACTACTGCCTGCTTGTACGCAGGTGAAAATCATATAGAGGCAGGGCGACACGCTAGATGGGTACTGACTAAAATCGCTCATCTATGATCATGGAGGTGGAAACCTTGCCTTGAAATGTACGAGATGCGCTGTTGCCAAGCGAACCAATGTTGCAATGTTTCAGAATTTGCGGAGATTCTGACGTTTCATTTAGACATAAAAGATGCGGAATCGATCCTAAACAGATTCGACACAATTCAATAATATGTACGCTCAAAGTAAAAGCATTATTTGGGCGTAGGGAATAAACTTGCGCATATTTTCAACATCTATCTTAATTCAAGTAATTGGTGTAACTTATTGGCTACGCGGTAGATTGCCGTATCAGCGTTCCTAGGCAACGCGGTAATGAGCTTCGTTATCCAGCCGGCTTCTCTATCTTTCTAACATATGTCACTATACACACGTATCTCTCGTACACATTGAACTCAAGCCGTCAGACAAATTTGCTTCTCAGTGTATGTATATGACCACTAAATGAAGCTAATTAAAGATGGTGAACCTTTTTTATACTGATGTGGTCGCGCAGGCAGAAGACTAAATACCGCCGCTGCGGACAAGGACAAGGCGTATGACAACGTTGTTTTTTTAACTGCAAAGGTTAGCAGTACTGTCGTTCCACAATCTTGACAGCCTTGAAACAAGGGAGCGGTCGTATCGGCCAGTTCGCAAAGTTAGGATGTGATTAGGGAGACAAAACCCTGTCAGGTTCCTCTGGAAGTTTCAACGCGCAGGGGCATCACGGAGGAGAGCTTTGAGGAGCAGAGCCTGTTGTCATACTGATAGATGTGAGCTAGGTTGTTTACCGCCTGTCAGTGTGAAATGGTCCTGATACCGCTGGTTAGGGCAGTATCACCGACAGTTAGGGGGGGGGGGGTGAAGTCGGGGCACCAGCACCTCATTTATGTGAATAGTACTCGAGGCTGGGTCTTTTCTTGCTTTTGTACACAGTCATGAGACAAATTCTCCTGTTGCCTAAACCAATAAACCAACTCCTTTATAGCAGCTGTTGCGATGGACGAGATGTTTTTGTACAAAATGAAGTCAACCGTGATCTGAAAATGGAACAGCCGAAATGAATGACTTCTTAGTAGAACTCGGCTTTTCGTCGGAACCGGATGTATCTAGGGCGCTTCTTCTTAGTTAAGGTATAGCACTTGAACAGATCAATTTTAAAGCTGTATGTGACTTTTGGGATCTTGGGATAAATGTGGTATCAATTATTTAAGAAATCTTACCACCTTTTACCAATTTCACTTTTTTTCATTCCATTTTCTCAGTAATAGGTTTTTCAATTGTTTGAATGCCATATTTTTATCAGTTAATACAAACTATTGTAACGAAAACACCATTTAAGTGTCCAAAGCATAATTTATTACTCTACACTGGTTTATAATACTAGTGACTAATTATGACACCTATTTGGTCAGATATTTATTCCCCTATAGACGAGTTGAGAAACATCCCAGCGTTTCCGGATACTTCCATGGAAGTGGTCTAGATGGCATCATACATGGTCGAGTAACTTTGGTTGCCTATGCTGCGACTCTGCCAAGCCATTCCATTGCCACTCAAGGTTCCAGCTATAGGAGGGCGTAACACTCTGTTTTGTCAAAAACCATTTAACTGATTTTCTTCTTGCTGGATTGAGTCAATCGCCTAGTCTCATTAGCTAGGTTTTCCCCTCTTTTTAAACTAAAAGGTTGTATCTGTCCACCTATGTGAACTTTCCTTAAAGACATTTTTTGTTTTAGTAAATTATCTCTCTAAAACAATGTTTTCTTTTATACTTTTATTTTTCCTTATCTCCTTTTCAAGATTTAAATAATTTTACCTCCGTTTTGGTTGTAGTCTACATAACATTAGCCACTACTTTTGACCACCAGTGTTTACAAATACTTCTCTGTATCTCCGGATATTGTACATTACGCGATTGACTGTACATCTTTGTCTCTTTGGTAACATTGTATATGTCATGCGCTCTCTACGAGTATTCTTTTTATGAAATTGTACCACGTTCTTGCCGTCTAGAACAGCCGCTATGTTTGTTTCTTATAACTTATCCATCGATTAGTATGAATTTTACTTAACTAAGTTAAAAATTTATTAATATATTTTAACAATGATCAGTTTTCCATACTGTGACACCTGTGCAGTTGTTGCTTTCATGTTTTCTGAGGGTTTTCTTCGTTTTTGAGATTGCTTGTCCTGAAAAAGGATTTCAAGCTCTTTCAAACATTTTTGAAGGCTAGATATGAACACAGAACAAACTTTCTTTTTGGCCTTTTGAAATAAACATAACGTCTATATAATATATAAAACGTCACTTTTTTATACGTCTTTCACGTATGCAGTGAGGATCAATCAATAAATGCCCTTTGGTTCTAAACCACGGGATCAATTACCATTCTTTCTTTTTTCTCAAGTTTAAAGATACATAGACATACTAGATACGTTAAAATGTCATAATTGTCAAATGCTAAATTAGTATTAGGCCTTAGTTTTAGCATGAATGAGTGCGTTTTCAATTGCGTTACGGATGCAATCTCAATATTTCTATTTTGCACCTCAACTAGTCAGCAAAGACTACTCTACCTTTTTCCATGTAAATTGTCTCATACCATCTGTACTCCAAGTCAAAGAAATGTGTAAAAGGCCCATTACGATGGCCAAATCGCATTTCTTTGAACCGTTCTTCTTCTGCAAAGCACGCAAGATTTTGTCTTTTGGTGCCCGAGACTAATTGAACGTGATCGTTAAATTGTATGACTCATTTGAAGCTGTAAAATATATCAGTGGAGAAGTAAAAATCTACGAGACAACCAGTCATTTTCGATTTAGCACGTTCGGAAAAGACTACTGCGCCATGGTTTAGGAAATTCAGTGGAACTGTTAAGACAAAGATTGTCACATTGTTGTGAGGAGTACTTTGAAATAACGTCATTGTCATTTTAGTTCATATGCCAAGACTGGAAAGGAAGTAGGTAGGAGACATTATGTTTTTTGGATGCTATATGACATGTACATCGCGAAAAATCGTCAATTCTGGCGATCTGTCTGTCTTCGACATGTCCGCAAATTTTATGACCACCTATAATTTGAGAAGTACCGCTCGGATTTTGATGAAATTTTCACACGATATTACTACTTGGCCTTGGATGGAAAAGCTTTATAGGCTTTGAAAACCGGTTCAGTGGTGACGAAGCTAGGAGCAAAAATACGAAAAAAAAGGTTTCAGAGCAGATGATTTTCTGATTTTTTTTTGTATGGGTTGAAACTTAGGGGTTCTGATATCGGTAACAAAGAAAAATTGAACGATAAAAGTCTGATATACAGGGTGTTCCTTAATGATGTGCGAATATTTAAGGGTGTGAATCTAACTGTAAAAATAATGTTAGTTTGCTTTATAAAGTATGGTCCAAAAATGTTTCCTTACAAAAACTCGGGGTGTTGAAGTTTTAGGAAAAAAATGGAAATTAATTAATATTTTCAGAACCGCTTCAGATATTTCACTGATATTTAGTACGTAGTGGAAGTTAATAAAGTTGCATATTTTTCAATGCAAAAATAATTTTTAGCTTCAACAGTGGCGTGCGTACGGGTATTAACTTCGATATTTTTTAAGAAAAAAATGGTACGCCAATAGTTTTTTGCCAAATAAATAATATTTTTGAGTTCCCCGTTCAATTTGAAATAAATCACCTCTCTTGAATTGTTTGCCTTCGATGTGCCATTTTTGAGTAAAAAAATAAAAACCGTTCTATTGTCTAACTTGCAAAATTATTATTAATTTAATTGTAAAAATTAAACACATTAGGGGTAATGAACAACAACAACTGACAACATAAACATAACATTAAAACCAACGAAATGATCACAAAAATTGTTGAAAATGGCTTCTTTCACTTAGTATGCATGCTTCTACCGTCCTTCTCATGGAATTACGCACTCGTTGAAATATCCCTGGAGTGTTTTCTATTCTATCACAAGCTGCAACTATTATTTCTCTTAATTCCTCTACAGTGTTAATGGGACTTGTGTACACTAGTGTCTTAAGATAGCCTCACAAAAAGAAATTTAAACTGTTGAGGTCTGGGGACCTTGGTGGCCATTCTTGGGGCCCACCGCGGCCAAACCAACGATTTAGATAAACAGTTTGTAAATAATTACGAACAGCTACTCTGAAATGCGCTGGTGCACCATCCTGCATGTACCAATATTGTTTCTTATTGCTAACGGGACATCATCAAGCAGCAATGGTAACTGTTGTTGAAGAAAATTGAGGTAAGTCTGTCCGTCGGGTCGTCCCGGCAAGAAGAATGGGCCAATAAAGTGGTTGCCAATAAGTCCTGCCCATACGTTAACCGAAACTTGGTGTTGGAAATGGTTTTCTGTTACGACATATGGATTTTCTTCTGCCCACAAATGATTACTGTGGAAATTCTGAATGGCATTTGGAAAAAAATTAGCTTCGTCCGTGAACAGAATCATTGATTCAAATTGCGGATTTTGTGTAATTTTTGAAGATACCACTGAGAAAAGGTCACACGCGTTGGAAAATCAATGGGAAGTAATGCCTGTACTCTTAAAATATGGTAAGGATATAACAAAAAAACTAAAATTCTCCAAACAATATGATGGCAAATATTCAAGTGTCTAGCGATGTTCCTCGTACTCGTTTCAGGATGTTCTTCGGCTTCGTGCAGCACTGCTTCCTCAATTTCAGGTGTTCTCACACTTAGAGATCTACCTTCAGATGTTCCTTTTCAGGCAGAACCAGTTTTAAGAAGACGACGATGAATATTAGAAAAGGTTCGACTATCTGGCAAAGCACGATCGGGATATCTCTGGTGATAAATCCGCCTGGCTTGCTCACCATTACCGTCGGCAAGGCCATATACGTGATGCGTTTCCGCCATTTCTGCATTTGAATAATTCATCATTAAGATTGTAAAAACTAAATAATGAAAAAGATGTGACAGCGAACAGATTTGACTAACAGAGACTTTTCAGATGTCAAAAGCCAGTGACACATTCCAGAGCAACTAGATATTTATTGCTAAATTGCATTCTTCAATTATTACATTAATTTTCTCGGACAATAGAACGGTTTTTATTTTTTTACTCAAAAATAGCGCATCGAAGGAAAACAATTCAAGAGAGATCATTTGTTTCAAATTAAACTGGGAATTCAAAAATAATTTGCCAAAAAACCATTGGCGTACCATTTTTTTCTTAAAAAATATCGAAGTCGATACCCGTACGCACTCCACTGTTAAAGCTAAAAATTATTTTTGAATCAAAAATATGCAACTTTATTAACTTTCACTACGTACTAAATATCAGTAAAATCTCTGAAGCGGTTCTGAAAATATTAATTAATTTCCATTTTTTCCCTAAAACTTCAACACCCCGAGTTTTTGTAAGGAAACAATTTTGGACCATAGTTTATAAAGCAAACTAACATTAATTTTTCATGTAGATTCACACCCTCAAATATTCGCATACCATTAAGGAACACCCTTATAATATCCTCATAATTCGAAATAACTGCAATCATTGGAATCGCCGACTGCGCAATGAGTAACAAACTCCAACTGGTCTACGGTGGCGTAGTCACTGGCATAAAGCTGTAGGAGAAATATTTATATATTTAAATAATATTTGAGTAGGTTGTTCCATCCGTTTCTTCTTCTTTTAATCTAAAAAAACACACTTTTTATGAGTGAGAAACCGAACTCTTTCTTTAAAATTGTAGGTCGGTCTTTGCCATTTATGTATGGAATATAACATCGCACCTATGCCCACCGCGGCTCCGTTGACATGCCATCAACATTTTCGATGACTTTTTGCAGTATTAACGGGCCCGCTGCCGCAATTTCGGTGCGAATGTTGCACTTAAGGTCTTGAATCGTGCGTGGGGCAGTCACTTACACTGTATTTTTCAAAAATTCCCAGAGAAAATAGTCCAGTGGTGTCAGGTTGCACGATTTTGGAGGCCAATTCACGTCGGAATTTCTCGAAATAATGCGATCTGGAAATTTCTCGGCCAATAGCTGGATTGTTTCTCGAGCTGTGTGCGAAGTTGCACCGTCTTGCTGGACTGGAACCAAAGGTCGTTGGCAAAAATACCTTCCAATTTCGGCCAAAAAAAATTCGTTATCATACCAAGATAACGTTCGGCGGTGACCGTAACAGCTTTTCTTCTTCATCCTCGAAAAAGAGTCTAATGATGCCACCAGCCCATAATCCGCAACAAACTGTTACTTTTTGATCATGGAGAGGTTGTTCATGGATCTCGTGTGGACTTTCCAAACCTCAAATCCTACAGTTTTGCTAATTTACGTGGCCACTAAGGTAAAAATGTGCCTCGTCTGAAAATATGATTTTAGCCGAAAATCTCCCTCCTTTTTCAAGCATCCAATTAACAAAAATACGCCGTTGCCGATGGTCCGCTGGCTTCAATTGTTGAGTTAGTTGGATCTTTTATGGGTGTAGGTGGATATTAACATGCAAAATCCTTCATAATGTTGTTGGCCTAACGTCCAATTCTTGCGAACGGTGTCTTATCGAAGTTGATGGCTGTTCATGAACACACATTCACAGCGGCCACTGATTCACGTGTACGTACCGGACAGGCATGTTAATATGTTCTGCGACCTTCAACTGAGCCAGTTTCCTCAAAACGATTGATAAATAATTTACAGAATACCACGCTCTGTGGGACGATTATGTCGACCAAATTGATCACGAAGTTTGCAAAAAGTACTTTTTAAAGATCGTCCGTTTCCGTAATATTTTTGGACGACCAAAATGCGTTCTTGCGTTGTTAAAGAATCCATAATAACAAATGACAGATCATATGTGCTAAACACATGGATGTTGACATATTTAACATGTCAAAAAATGATAGTTGAAAGAAGAAGCAATATATGGAACACCCTATATATTTGGAGTACGTACCACTTTAGCCTTCTGCGATGCTTTTGCAAATGAAGACTTCAACTGTTTTTATATATACACATATATTTTTTTGAAATTCATGATCTTCAAATATACCTTTCATTTGTGTTACTCGGTCAATGATGATTCTGTTCATATTTCGTCAAGTAGATTGACTCAGTACTTATCAAGCATTGATATACACCAGGCATGGACCGACAAACATGAGGCACGCATTTAGGAATATCAACGAAGATTGTTGAAGATCGATGAAGATAATTTTATGGGACAAAATAAGTGGCGTGCGCGGTGGGCTATGAGACAATATTCTACATACCTTTTATTGCTTGCAGATAGAGACAATTTGAATCTTTCTTCACTACGAAATTTCCTTAATACAGTGCAACCCGCTTATAATGGACTCGGCGGGACTGTGCCAAATAGTCTATTATAGGCAGATGACCATCTTAAAAGAAACACTTTTTTTTTAATGAAAAAAGCAGCAGAAATATTGAAAGCTTAAAATGTGTTTGTTTAACATGTATTACATAAATAAAGATGCATACAAAAAAGTTATGCGTAATTTTCAAATTTGCATTTTGGTATGTGTAAAAACCGTAAATTATTTGGTAAAAAAGCTATTAATTGTCATTTGAACAGTACTCTCTTCTTCTTGGTCAAAATAACGTTGCAACTTTTTCACGCAGCCTAATGCCTCCTTAGTTGCCACTGGAAGCTCTTCTTCATCGTTGTTTTCTAGTTCGTCTTCATGTTCGTTATCAACGGATTCTTCATTAACCAAATTCCTGTGTTGCTATTAAATTATTGTCAACATTTACATACTTAAATTTATCTATATTCAGTAAACTATTAATTTTCAGTAAATCACTTAATGGAATTTCATCTTCTGGATTGAAATCGTTGACTATTTCAGTTATGTTTTTTTACTAAACCAGCATGACGAAAACGATTACGAATCGTTTCTGGAGTAACCAAATCCCATGCAATAGTAAGCAAATTTATAGCATCTAAAATAGTGACAGCTTTGGTAATGTTGACATCTTCTTGAAGCTCCATAATTTTCATCAACATATGTTTCCAATACATTTGTTTAAGACTCCAAATGATACCCTGGTCCATTGGTTGCAGAGCTAATGTCACATTGGGTGGAAAAAATTGAAGGTCGATGTTATTAAGTGAAATATTTGGATGAGCGACCAAGAGCAAAACTTTACGATTTTTCTTAATAAGTTCAGGGTCCCACTTTTTTAAATATTCTTCATAAATTGATGATGTCATCCAAGCTTTATTATTTCCAACTTAATCGACGGGAATTGTTTTAACATTTTTGAAACATCTGGGATTTTTAATTTTCCTGAAATAAAAAAATTTGCAGCACTGCCATTGAATATCAAAAAAATTAGAACATGAGTTTCTATTCATTCACTTACCTATTATCAATAGCTTCCGTTTTTAGGTACCAGAAGCATTAGCACAAATCTTAACAGTTGTTCGCTCTTTTGATAGTTTCCCTCCTTTGCAAGTTTCACCTTTTAATTTATGATTTGTATCTGGTAGCATTCCATAACATATCCCCGTTTCATCTGCATTGAATATGGTATCATCTGAATAATCAGTGGATATTACGGGCCAACTTGAGAAATCCAGTCATTGGTAACGTTCTTGTCAACTGAAGCTGACTCACCACACATTTTTCTAAAAACAGTCTTATATCTTTTCTCAAACCTGTCTAGCTAACCGGAACTACATTTGAAGTAATCACCAATCAATTTTCCAAATTATTCAACCTTTATTTGCTGCATAGGTCCACTTATTGGAAAATTATTAGCACGCTTTTGTTGAAACCATTTAAACAGCATATCAAGTTCACTAGTTGATTTCCAGTGATTTTAATTTTGTCGCGGTTTTTCCAAATATTTGACACATTGGATTTTTTTATAACCATACAAGCACATATACATAGTCATGCCATAAGTTCTGTCCCTCGTTTTCAAACAAGTGTAGACCTGTTAATACTTGTCCGATTGTTTACATTGTGGTGTCAGTTGATTAAGCGCTTTTCGGGTAATTACATATACCTCAGTTTGTATTGATCTCTCGAAGCATAACGATGGAGTGGGGCAAGGCAGAGAACCGTATTGCAGTGATAGCTTTACATAAGTGTAATCACAGTGCTAGTCAGGTTTTTGAACTCTTACGCGGCCTTCAAATATCGCGTAAATTTGTGTCTAGGACCATTCAGCGGTACAATGAGACGTCCTCTGTTGATGACAGGCCAAGAAGCGGAAGACCTCGTCAAGTAAGGACTCCAGCAGCCATCAAAACCGTAAAAGCCAGGATTCAAAGGAATCCACTCCGGAAGCAGAAGATCCTATCCAGGGAAATGAAGATTCCTGTCCGGACGATGTCGCGCATCATTAAACAAGACCTAGGGCTAGGGGCTTACCGGAGACGTACGGGCCAGCGACTTACGGCCACCTTGCGACACATCAGGGCGACAAGATCCAAGAAGCTCTTGGAGAGGTACGCAGCTGGGGGATTCCGAAAGATTTTGTTCACGGATGAGAAAATCTTCACCATAGAAGAAAAATTCAACCGACAAAATGACAAAGCTCCATTTCTGTAAACAGGGCGTGAAAACAAAAGCGGCAAACTATCAGAGCGACATACTGGATCCTATCGTCAAGCCTTTAAGTGGTACATTGTTTGCCAACCAACACTGGGTCTACCAGCAGGATTCCGCCCCCGCTCACAAGGCTAAGAGTACGCAGCGCTGGCTGGAAAGCAATGTGCCAGAGTTCATTGCTGCGGAAGATTGGCCCTCAGGGAGTCCGGACCTCAATCCTTTAGACTACAAGTTGTGGGACCTGCTAGAGCAGTTGGCCTGCTCCAAAGCCCACCGTAATATCGAGTCCCTGAAAGCGGATTTGATCCGATCAGCGGCAGCTATTCCTTTGGAAGCTGTGCGTGCAGTGATAGATGAGTGGCCCGCGAGATTGAAGCAGTGTGTGAAGGCCAAGGGGGGACATTTTGAATAAAACTGTTTGATTATGAATTCTAAAAATGTTGTCGAATAAATAATATCTTTCATATAAATATATCTTATCTTGTTTCATTTTTATCATGAGATTATCATGGGACAGAACTTATGGCACGACTACGTATTTACTTGAGATGAACCCTGCTCAGGCTCACAAATTATTGTGAACTTTTTGTGTAAAGTGAATGCACGTTTCGCACTTTTCGACATATTTATAACTCTAAGAAATACTGTATAACACTGGTGGCCAAGTTCGAATGCAAACTACGAAGCCAAACCGCCGTAAAATAAATCATATACATATAGTGAATTAAATTAGTGCCTTATAAGCGAGGGTCTATTTTAACCGAGTCTATAATAACCAGGGATTTTACATGCAATTATTTATAGGATCTCAAATACGGGTTTGCATTATAAGCAAGTTCATTATAAGTGGATTCCACTGTATATCCATGCGGAAATTACTTTTTAGAATGACGTTAGCTAAACAAATATAATCTTTCTTGATTTCGGTGCAGATAGCAAAACATGCATAACAGTATCACACATTTTTTCTCTATTTTTTTGTTTTGTTCCTTCCTGGCCCACTGTGCGGATGGAAACCCTGATCGTGAACGAACGAAATAAGGGAGTATTTCCACTATTTTTACACGACCCATATGTCATCCTAATGCTGTTTTTTTACGATTTCCATTTTCTGCACATGTCGTTCCTTCTTCTCATTCAAACCTGCCTGGCGGTCCACCCCCTATTGTCCACGTATATGCGGTCTATGCAAACAATACCCTAATCTCCCGGCATGTCTCTTGGTATGGTGAAGGGGTGGCGAACTGCCGATGTCGTCGCTAGTTGATATTCTAGCAGCACACGTAGCACCGTCTGCTGTTCATCGCCATCGCTGAAACTCCCTCCCTACTCCCCATACTCCCATTTAAGGGATCCTCCCACAGTTCACCCCCAGGTTTGTCTATGATTCAGTAGCGTGTGGTCGGAGATGTCTTACAGATCATCTACTGCAAAGTTCCCCAAACTTTTTTGTGACGTAGACCCCTTGCCATGTTTTTCCGTGTTGGGTAGACCCCCTACTTAAATGATATTGATTTCCTGTAAATTTCTAACTGTAGTGAAGTTTAGTGTTAAAAACTTGTTATTTATTACTTGTTATTATTTAAAAAAAAATTATAATATTATATATATTTATATTTATAATTATAATATTTTTAATCTGTTTTTAACTTGTTCTTGTCATATTTTATACAATTTTGACCATTGTACCATCTATCCAGCTCTCACCATGTTACTGGACGTTTCCCTCATCCTATACGTAAACAACAATTAGCAACATCCTCACATACTACTCTCCTGATGATAATGGCAAAGTCCATTGAAAGCTAGAGAGAATTAAAAAAGTATAAAGAGTCCTGTTTGCTTAAATTTTGTCGAAGTACCCAACAAAAGGCGGAAGCTTTAATTTTTCACCTAACTGGTCTAGACGACAATGACCACACCACGTCTCAAGTTATATATATATATATATATATATATCATATGGATTAATTATCCACGGTGGAATTACCATAGTCAAAATATCCTCAAACTTAGATTCAAAATCTGAATAGAGGGCATTTAAATGTTGAACGTAAGTTGAAACGTCGTCTTCCTGGCAGCTTGTCTGTGACAAATTGGGGAACTGAGAAAATTCACCCCGACCAATATTTTGCTTCATTAGTTTAACTCTAGCAAGAAACGCTGATAAGATGGACTTTGTTTCAATCAAATTTAAACTGTCGCCTTGTAATTGCAAATTAACCATATTAAATTTTGTAAACAAATAGGCGATGTCTCTTTTTCCTCTTCATTAATTTTTTTTTAAAATTGCATCTTTAGTATCCAGAAATTCTAAAATAGACACAACTGCGCAAATAACCGCGTATTCAACGCGTTGCTTTGGATTCGGTTTACTGCATCAATGACTAAATGAAGTGATTCATGCAATCTAACACTCAAATTTTTAGCAACGAAATGTTGTCGATGGGTGACGCAATGTATTGCTAACACCCCTGACACTTTTTGTTTTAAATAGCTTATAAATCGACGATAACGTCCAACCATGACAGGTGCTCCATCTGTAGCTACTGATATTATATTTGATAAATGAATTGCTTTTTCAATGATGTAATCCTTCAAAACATGAAATATTGATTCACCTCTAGTGTCGGTTATCAAAGTTCTCGCGAAGAGCAGTTCTTCGTAGATTTCTTGATTCATAATAAAACGAACATATGCCAATAATAATGCTGCATTATCAGGTAAAGTTGACTCGTCCAGTTGTATAGAGAAATGGGTCGTTTGCAAATAATTACATAAGAAGCTTTCAATATCAGAACTCATTTCATCAATACGTCTTTCAACAGTATTGCTGCTTAAGGGAATTCTTTTAATTATATCAGATGCAGGTTTGTGTAAAACAGTTTTTAAAACCTCTTCAACGGCTGGCAAAACTAACTTCTCTCCGATAGTATGCGGTTTTCCGGATTTTGCTATAAGTAACGAGATATTGTAAGACGCGCGCAAACCATTCTGAAATGTATCTTTGAATGTTTGAAAGTATTTCAAATCTTTCTCTGTTTTATCAGGGTGGCATCTTCTCAGATGATCTTGCAGTTTAGATGGTTTCATAGCGTCATTGCCCAAAACTTTGTTGCATAAAAGGCACATAGGCGATTGTTTGTCTGTCAATGATGGAATGAAGCCAAATTTCAAATAATCAACACTGTACTGTCTACATTTCTTTTTAGATTCGGACATGGCAACAGTCATCTGTGGGCAAAATTAAATTATTTAAATAAGACAGAAAATCCAGCAGCTGTATATTAAAAATATTTTTTGATTTTTCCGAAAACATTCCATAATTCGAACATCTTCTTGCAACAATTAGCTCGAATTACGGAGATTGCACTGTAATTATATTATTGCTAAAACTTTCAAAAAGAAACTATTGAGGAGTACTCGTGTAATTTTGCATGATTGAATATTTAACTACTAATAACTAAAGTCATGTTTGGCGTAATTTATCTATCTTTGCTAACTACGAGTACAAAACTAAAATTTAATAAAAAATAATGTACTTACTTTTCTCCAGCACTCTCAAACAAAATAACACTGACTCACTATAATTTGTGTGATATACTATCTGTTTATATTTTTAAAAATATTTTCTTAGCACTTTCCTTTTCAAGATTCAGGAAACGAATAAACATGGACCCCCATATTCATTTCATAGAACCCCAAATTTTTTTTCGCTGGCGTAGACCCCTTGCAGGTTGTCATAGACCCCTAGGGTTCGATATAGACCACTTTGGGAATCAATGATTTACTGCAAGGAAATATTCGTCTGCGTCATTTACGTCAGTCTGACAGTCTGTTCTCTCTTGAACACTAAGCATCTCTAATGTTGGGCATATGGGAATTTGGGGCCCATTTTACTCAAACCGGGTAATATTTCGCTAGTTTGAGAGACATTTTACAAGAAATGACCATATTTCTTACACTCATTACTTCGTAAACGCGTTTTCATTGCCATAGGCGCAAATTTTGATTCCCGCGGATCAGTGGTAAAATCTGGTCTAGAAGTTGTATTTAGTTATTGATCCAAAAGTCCTAAAAGTAGGCGCCCCAAAGCTGAGGTATACAGGTTTAAAAGGTTAAAAACCGGACATTTATGTTTTGGTAAATACAAAAACAAAATTTGAGCAATGTAATATAAGAACGATATCTAATAAATGCCAAAGCCGTATGCTGGGTTAATTAAAAATGTGAATTGTGTAATGTAGTTATAGAATAAAGAACATTTGCATCCTTGGATTTGTTTATTTCAAGATGTGAAATTGGTTCTAATGCAATAATGCATCGAAAGTTAGAAATTAGATACGTGACAGGGATGGATTAGGAAAATCTAAAAAAACACGCTTTTATAGCTAACCAAACTAAAAATTAGAACATAACTTTTAATTACAAAGAGTTTTTATTACAGTAGTAGATGGTCGAACAATCAATCATAATTAATGACCTCAAACTGAAATTATAATAAAATTTAAGTTATTAAAAGAATAATTGAATTCAGGTTAAAAAGCGTGGGGTGCTTGATATATTAAATATTACTCATTCTGTTGGCAACTATCTATGAGAGGAGAGTTATGAAAATGTAGTAGAATGCAAGTTTTTCATTTTTTAGTTCGATTTATCATTTAGTTTTTTGTGGAGATGTCATGATATTGCATTGTCATGATACGTGTGTGAAGTTCAAAATTAATCATACTTCTGGAAATTGGTCAAAATTATGGTCAAAGATTCCGGTACATACATGCATACATAGATACTCGTACATACATACAGGTCAAGCTAATAAAGATGTGTTAAAAATATAAAAAAGGTATACCACAATCTGCCTCTTGTGAGGATTGAACTCACGACCCCTGGTTTACAAGACCAGTGCTTTGCCACATTTTAACTGATTACGAGTATATCAGAAAGCGGCACCTAAAAAATTTTTAGGAAAAACCGAAAATTCCTGATATCGTTTTTGAAAAGGAACTCTTATAGGCTATGTTAATGAAAATATTGACTATAAAAAAAAAGATTTCAGTTGGAATATGAATTCATGAGCATCTAATGCCATGAAACGTTTTCAAAATTACATATGCAATGAACATAATTTCTAAAATGAAAAAAATTACTAAGAGCCCATTTTCCGTTCCCTGCCAATTTATGAGAAGTGCTTCAATTGTTCCTAAATTCGCTGACCAAGAATATGTGCATTTGTCCTTGGTATGCCAAATTTTCGCAAAATTACCGGTCAAGAGATTTTTCGAAATATTTGTTTTTTAGGCCGAAGGCCGAATATGTGGACTTTTGCCCGGATATAGCCCAAGCCAAAGCTTTTGTCGGACTCTATTTCTCGGTTGTGATCTGCCATGTACAGCGCTTAGATCTGAAAAAATATTGGCTTATTGTTACTACCCCAGTGCCGCTACTGGGTATTCTATTTCCACAACAAACGTCACAGTATCGTAGGGATTTTTAATAAAGTTTCCGTTGCTGTTACTACAGAACAACTGGTGTATCCAGTAGCAAAATTTCATGTGATATTAACAAATGTTGAAGAGAATACAGATTTCGATGTCGGAGAAATTTTAATAAGAATAATTTAAACATCTTTAGTAAGTTCCAAAATTTGAAGTTTTCAGTAGACAATAAAAACAGCTACTGACAAATAAACCAGTTTTGAAGTAGTTGTTTTGGGCTTACTGTTGCACTTGAGTTCTAAAAGATTGACATTCTGAATCACCTTCACAGTTTATTAATAATAATAATTCAAAAAGCCCGAAAAACTGTTATGGACTTAGGTTGTTTTAGCAGGAACTGGGTTATTGGCGTATAACTTAAGCAAAAAATCGTAGTAATCGTATTTTTCATTGCTTACATTCAAATATTGTTTTTTTAACATGCCACATGTTTTAATTTTGCATGTTTTAGCAAGGTATTATAGGGTAAACCCCGGCAAAGCCAACACTTGGGCGAGTTTTTGTCTACCAGGTATCAAAGTGTATTTTTTATATACGGTCTATACGAGCCCTACTTTTTTCCCCCGCGTCTCGTCACACGCCAGTAGCCTGCTGGATCTCTTTCTGACCACGCATCCTGTCCCTTACAGCACTGCTGTCCTGCCCCCCTGGGTAACTCAGACCACGGTGTTGTGGAGGTTAGGTTTCGGTCAGAACCCGCTGTGGCAGCAGAAACTCGTACAGGCCGCAAAACTCGGACATGCCGACTGGGAGGGGCTCAGAGACTTCTTCTCTAGCTTTCCTTTCACTGACGCGGATGCATCGGCTGTCTGTTCTTCGATAACCGAAATTATCCATGTCGAAATGGAGGAATACATCCCTCACACAGTGAAAGTGCCTAGACCAGGGTCCAACGGCTGGTTTAACAAATCGTGTGACGCTGCTCGCCAGCGGAAGATCAAGGCACACAGAACCTTCTTACAAAACCTCACTGTAGAGAACAGACAAGCCGACGTCGAGTCCAGAAACAAATATAAAGCAGAGGCTCACAATGCCAAAGACCAGCACGATATTAAAGTTAGGCACAGGGTAATGTCGCAGCGCAATGGCAGTCGGTCTTTCTGGACGCTGGCCAAGCAGATTGAAAAGAACTTCCCATACAGTAGCCTTCTACCACTTACGTGTCAGGATGGAACTATTGTATTCAACTCAAAGGCCAAGGCGGAAGTGCTAGCCAAGATCTTTGCTGCCAACTCCACCATGGACGTCGCCCCCAACGCCCAAGTGGCGTCAATTCAAAGGGTTCCCTACACTATGCCGGAGGTAACATTGAGGCACAAGACCGTTAGACGAGTGCTCTTGTCGCTCGACATCAACAAAGCTTCTGGTCCGGACTTGATTCCTGCCATTGTGCTGAAGAGGTGTGCACCGGAGCTTGCTCCAGTTCTTTCGCGTCTCTTCCAGATATCTTATGAATCCGGCACCTTCCCAGAAAACTGGAAATTCGCTCATGTCCAACCCATCCCAATAAAGGGATCTAAGACGGACCCTTACAACTACAGGCCTATAGCTCTGCTTTCTGTTTTAGGTAAGGTGATGGAGAGGTGCATACATCGCGAGCTTCTGGACTACCTCGAACGTCACGGCTTGATTAGCGACAGGTAGTATGGTTTCTGGCACCAACGATCCACAGGGGATGTCCTAGCTTACGTCACTCAATTGTGGAGTAAACTCATCCAGTCTTATGGTGAGGCTCATGTTGTTGCTCTTGACATCACGAAAGCGCTCGATCAGCTGTGGTACGCTGCCCTCTTAAGCAAACTTCCATCCTATAGCCTCCCAGAAAAGCTTTGCAGATGGATGGCTGACTTTATCTCTGGCCGCAAGATATCCGTCGTAATTGACGGATTCTCCTCTTCATCCCACAACGTCAACGCGGGTGTTCCCCAGCGATCGGTCTTGGCTCCAACACTGTTTCTCTTACATATGAACGACCTCCTTTCCTGCACGATCAACCCAATCCACAGCTTCGCTGATGACAGCACCCTACATGCAGGAATTCAGAGTGACAAGCCGATCTCTGCCGCTGAGTTGGAAAAAAGAAGACTAGCGATGACTTCCTCTCTGACAAGAGGCTATCACTGCTTGGGGACGCAACAATCTTGTACAGTTCAATGCTTCCAAAACGCAGTACTGTACCGTAACGAACAAAAAGCGTCCCTGCGCTCACCCGGTTTTTGATGGATGTTGGAGCCATTCATTTCGGCTGGTCGGAGTCCAGATCACCGAGGACTTGATCTGGCACAAATACACCTTGTCAATAGCTGCAGCCTCTGGGAGAAAGCTAGGCTATTTGTTTAGGGCTAAGAAGTACTTTTCTCCGCATGACCTTCTCACTTTATACTAGGCCCAGATAAGGCCTAGCCTCTAGTATTGCTCAGACGTTTGGGGTGCTGCCGCCCCGACTACATTATCCATGCTCGAAGCTGTCCAGAGGAGGGCGGTCCGACTGATCGATGACTCTTCTCTAACAGACAGTCTCGGGACTCTTTTGCACCGGCGGGCTGTAGGCGATCTAGCTCTTTTCTACCGTTACACCAAAGGGCTTTGCTCATCAGAGCTCTCTTCCATGATGCCGTCGCGCGATGAGCCTGCCAGACAGACCCGCCTGACTTTGGCGTCCCATCCTAACCGTGTCGAACTTCGTACATCCAGAACCGGCCAATACGACCGCTCCTTTGTTCCGAGGGTGTCGAGATTGTGGAACAATCTACAAGAGGAAGCTTTTCCCAGTTATATATTATACATTATACATGTATTAACATTAGGCAGTTCAAAAATCGTGTTAATAAAATTTCTTTGGGATCATCATAGCAGCCGCGGTGTTCCGGCATTTAGGCTTCTGCCTGCGCGGCTGCTTCGATATATATAAAAAAGTAACTATTCGTATAGCAAATAACTGTTATTTGAACTATTCAGCGTATATTTATAGAACCTTCTCAGTCATACAAATGAATGAGCATTGCGTTAACGGTTTTGGTGAGAAACGAGAAAACCTCTTGAAGAAGTTATTTGGGGCAAAGCGGATCTTATTTTTGCAGTTAGTAAATTCAAAAATGATATTTTGGTGCTTATAGCACATATTTGGCAAATCTAAAAATAAGGCTTACGATAGAGATATTCAACGCACATATTTATTCAAGCTAGTATGGTGATCCAATTATTAAAATCCTAATATATTAACGATTAACACGTTCACATATTTTTTCTTCTAAAATGTGCTCAGTACATGACACATGCATCCATGACTTTTAAGTCTTGGATGACGTTGGTAGGTTGCTGCTCGATGTTGGGTGCTGCTCACTTTCCTGTGATTTTGGAATATCGGAATGATTATGTTCGAGCCATTCAACATCTCTAACATATCCATATTTGGAGAGTCCCTGAAGATGCGTTTCGCTTGCAGGCAGGGCTGCCATATTTGTTCAAATCAAAATCGACTAGATTTTGTAGAAAATCAAAAAAGCAAACAAAATAAAATTTTCTGACGCCCCTCTTTAGTGCTTATATATAATAAGTGAACAGCTAGAAAGTATCAGGTTACTCTATTTCAAAATGAGTGGAAAACTAATAATGTGTCGACGATCTTCTACGATTGTCAGACTCTATCAAGCAGCAGCTGCGTCCTTCTCCTACTCAACTGCTCTGTGACGCAGATTTACCGTGCTTTATTCTTACAGTGCTGCTGGTCGTACAGAAAATTCTCAGATGTGCTTTAATTCAAAGCCTGAGCAACTTAAATCGTTAGAAAGGCAAAAAATTCTATGCATACCTCGGTGGTATCGTCCCCACATATTATATTAGTATTCCTCAGCGCTATGAACCTCGGAATATAAAAGTGTATGGCCAGTAATGGCGTACTTCTCCACCAGGATGTGTAATTCACTATTATCAATATATCTGAGAAGCGACATTTTTATTCCTAATAACGTTGTAACCTGCTTTGGGGGCGAGCTTCCCGGAGATTCGTCGTCAGTCGCTCTGAAAAGCGGGAACTGCGGGAACAAATGCTGAGGGATTATTGGCTAATTGCATCACCGTTGGGATGCCTCACAGTGTCACTGGATGGTTGTTTTTTTAATAGGATACGGCAGGGCACAACGAGCGACGCGAGTCGAAGGGATTATCGGATTTTAGGGGTGGATTGCTACAAGGACCTTTGCAGATGTATCTTCTTTTGTTTGATTGAATTTGTTAAAAAAGCTAAATGGAGCATCCAACCAAATTTACTTGAAATGAAATAAAAAATCCGCAGTATGAAATGAAGGGTGTTTCTGAATATTACAGGGTGCGGAAGCATTACTTCCTTTTCTCAGAACCTTTTGTATGGATCATTTTTATTTATTTTTTATAAAGTAGGCGCATGCCTAAAGCTTTGTTTTACATAGTTTTGAAGATCAAATCATAGAGGTGACGTCCTCCATTCTCTATACACTGAGTCAACCGATTTCTGGACTTTTTCATGACCCATATAGCAGGCGTTACGTTGGCAATTTCCTGAGTCTTCCAAAAATCTCAAGGGGCCAGAACGGGAGAGCTTTTCCAAATCGCCCCAAATTGAGATGAAGTGTTTCCTCAAAACAGCTATCAATGCTTTTTTAGTGTGTGCTGTTGCACCGTATTGTTGGGACCAAATATCCTCCTAGTCCAGCTCGTCTAACACAAATAAAAATGGGCTTCACCTCTAAAAAACCAATAGCATTTTCAGACACGAGTTCGAGAAGATGCTCACACGGGTTTATTCGAGAATTGAAGTCACGTTCAGAAAGTTCCTGCACCATTCCCTTCTTGTAAGGATGGAAATGAAGATCAGCAAGGAGAATTTTCCTCACAGAGTCCAAGCATGTTTCCGCGCAAAATGCCGTGGTGATCGCAACATTGAAACTATCACTGCCTCAATGCTTTCACATGATCTAATAGGCCGAGGAATTCCAGTTCTCTGCCTTGTTGCACTTGCAGTTTGTCTGAACTTACTGACCTATGTAACCAATTGATTTCCGGTCCGGTACGCCTCAACGGCAAAAGCACGCTCCTCGCTGTTACAACGCATGATGGCGAGTGAACTATGTCGGGATTGTCGGGACAAAATTTAATAGTACCGCCTCTCGAACGAGACCACTAGCACTCCACCACGTCACCAATAAAATGAATACCGCGCACTTTAAAAAAGGAAGTTGTGCTGCCGCACTCTGTATATCAATCATGTAGTAGGTTATATTGAGAATCCATGGTAAGATATGTAGTTTATTCGATTCTATAGTATGAATGCCGCATACGGAATTGGAATGGGCCTAACAGGTCTAACTACCCGCAAACAAACTTCAAACCTTGTTTCACAATTTGAAGAGGACTTGGGGAGTGAAAAGTGCATCAGCCAGGGACTTGGGCAGTTCAGGCAATCACGATTCAGTTTATACCACGAAGCTGACCATGAAGGAGCTTCTGATGAAAGATGAAGCTTTGTCGGGTCAGGAAGTGGATACTTACATGAAAAAATTAGGGGGAACACAATTTGGCTGTAATAAGAAATCAACAGGCTGAATGCGTTTCACAACACATATCAAAGGCAGCTTAATTATTGATCTGCCTTGGTCTCGGCTGGCATGTCCACGCCTGAAAATCAAACGTGTTTGATGCCTAGCGTGCGAGGTCGTGCACTTGCCTCTCTTCCAATTACAACAGGGGCAAATTCACGACACGTTCAGATGGAGGCATTCCACCAACGCGAGTTTTAAGCTACGTACTTACGAGGCAAGCAGGCCACAGCGTGGCATACTTTCGTGGCTCTTGGTTGGAATGGGGAGCAAAACGTAAACCAGAGAGGACCGCCTACTGTTCACACGATCACGATTCAATTTATTCCATTCCAATTCCACGCTTGCAAGAATCACGCTTCGTCAGAACGTGGCAATAGGGTTAGGATGATAAGGTGGGTGCATGGGCGCCTGTATTAATTTCTTTCATGGGAGGGGACTGAGGACCACACGTCTTATCGAAAAGCGAGGGTAGCAAATATTTGCAAGGAAGGCCAAATTCCGAATATAAACGATTCTAAATACACAAATTTCAAGGGACAACTGGATTCTCACGGGGCCACAGTCTTCTTTAGCCGCTTCAGTGGATTCCCATGGGCAGGTTAATTTGGAGTCAACGATCTCTAAAATGTGGTAGGATTTTTGGTCATTTAAATCAGGCAAAAAAGGTCTTTTCAAGACAGAATCAAGGCTGCAAGGCCAAACTTAATTTCACTAAAAGGGGTTTATTTAGTATGTTTAAAAGAGCCCTAAGAAGAGCCTACGCACTGATACCCCTCAGTTGCCGGAATTCCTGTATTTTTGTCTTTCTGATTCAGATAGCATTGTATAAAACATTTTAATACTGGCAAATACTTACTCAGCGACATAGTGATGCTAATTTCGAGTCCATCACTCTAAATACAACAAGAAACCTTCACTCAGGATTTACGATATGCGTATCAATCATAAGCCTTAAGTTTGAAAATATGCCTTACATCATATTATGAATATATCTCACACAACAGAAAGTCATGTTAACAATGGCAATCTTGTAATCTCATGTCTCCTTTGAGAAAAGCTGCTAATGCATATCCCAGCAATCAGAAAAGGAAATCAATCAACCTGTCTCCAGTTAGCTGTATATCTCCCACAACAATCGAAAAATTCGTAACACACGTATCGCATAAACCGCGCCGTTGTCAAGTTTATGGATGCACAGTTAATTTCAAGAAAAAAATCAGGTAACGCGGAATATTGACTGCCAGGTGAAGTAAGAAGGCAAAAACATTAACAATGGTAACAATATTGTCTTGTTGAAGTCCACATGTCAACAAACTTTGCTCCCCTGAGCTCTCCACAATGTTGCGGTAACGTTAAAATGTTAAAATGGAGTCAAGTTGATTATAGTCGAAATCACGAAAGATGACGATTACGTCATCATTTTAGTCTGTAGCAAAGACTAACGACAACGATTTGTAGGAATATTTTTAATGAAGTTTCAGATATGTTAAACAGAGACAAACAGAATTTTATTGTCTAAACAAACTGTATTGCTAATTTGTATGTATCTATCTGACAAAGATAGGCGATGTTTTCATGTTGCATGATCGATCATGTTTGAAAGATGAATATTTAGGTTATGTTAAAGCAGGTTAGGTTGTTTTCGAATAATTCTTTGGTCTTTAGTGTTCCTGTCTTAAGGTATTCTACTCATAACTGTTTTTTTCAAAACAAAAACTCCCCGCTAAAATTATTATTAAGGTATCACTCAAAACCATGAAATAAAATCAAAATAAAAATAATCAGTGAAATAACCGCAAAATCGTTATCATCGACGTACGTCCATTGATTACTTCGGTACAATTTATGATATGACGTAATAGTCATCTTTCGTGATGTTGACTATAATATAACTCTGTAGTTACCATGCAATGGGTTTTGAAAATGCAGCATTTATAGCATTTCAATCCAATTTTGCACACCCTGGTATCTTAGGATTTGACGACTATGAAAATCCCTATATCTTGACATAAGACTAGAATAGAATGAGAATCAGTGAAAAATAGTATTTTGCTGATTTAAAAAATTAAAATTATGCACTTTGAATTTACAATATGTCATCTGAATCAACTTTCTTACGTTCGGGAATTTTTACTATTTACCGTTGGTAGAAACCATTACAGCTGGTGATGAGAAATAGTTGGTTCTTATTATATACGGTGCATAATGTGTTGACAATTCTCGTCCTGGTACCGTTACATCATCGAGTGTCGCCAACGACCTCCATAGTGCTGCGGCGTTGCTGAATTCGGATAGGACCCTGTGCAGGTAAATGATATCGCGTGTTTCTGGGTAGCTGGTGTTGCAGGAGTCACTGCGAAATATGTGTGATATTGTGTCTAACCTGTCGGTAATACTACCGGGATCACAAGTTTATGAGTAATAAAACGTCTTTCATTGATAACAAAGATGAAACCGCCTACCATCTAAAGCTCCAACCCCAAAAAAATTATTTTCATAGAATGATCAAGAGCCTCTGAAACGTCAAAAAATAGAGTTTTAACAATTTTTATTATTTCGTTTTTTGCAACTTAGCTCCGCCGCTATTAGATTAATTTTCGAAAACTATAAAGCCTCTCCGACGGCATAATATTATCATTATTGTAAGTAACTAACAAAATGAAAAACCACTGAATCGAGAAGCTTTGGCGTGTGAGCTCAGCAAAATGACTGTGACTGTATTTTGTCAAAATACTACTTGGATGGAAGAAAAACAGCAAACTGGCAACATTGAACATTTGAGAGTCCAGATGGCGATGCATTCATCCTAATTCATTTTGATGCTGGCACTATGTGTAGATCTAAAATATTATTCAAATTATAATCCGTCTTTGGAAAGGGCAAAAATCACGATTCAGTGCCTGACCGCTAGCGCGCACAAAAAATGACAGGCGTTATTTTTGGTGGCAGATCAAAACCAGTGACGTCCAACATACACCCGAAAGTTCCTATGAAATATTCAAATTCTAGAAAATGTTGTGTGAATTCTCCGGATTTAGGTATTTTTATTGAGTGTTTCCAATTCGACCCTCACTGTTAGAATTTCGGAAACGGTGGGAGATACGGAGTCAGTTAACTGGGGGGAGCGGCGCATCGAGGTAACTTAAAAAATGGTACTTCATAATTCGAAGAATGTCCTGAGGCAGAAGGCAAGAACACAGTATATTCCCAAAATAGTTTTCACTTTTTCTTGACTTCATTCGAGGTTGTGTCTCAAAAGAAATTACAAATTAACATTCCTACTTAAGACCTCATCTCAAATAAAGTGAGAGAAAGCAAAAAACCTTTGGGAGAACTCTGTTTTCCGGTGTCATTTTCTTAGTTACCTGAGCTTTGCCCATATATAGCCGACTTCATGGAGTGATGGTGGGACATGCACAATTAATGTCATTTTAAGACTTTCTTCAGCCGAGAAATATGATTGAGTTCAGTAGATGACAGCACTTTGCATATGGGCATACATCCTGTTGATTATAACAAGTTTTAAGAAGAAAGCTCCTCAGATATTACCTTTACTGTTTCAAAAGTGGATATTCTTACCTTGAAGCTGACAAGATCCTGGCAAGATTCCTGTCAATACATAATATAACAACTGTGATATATGACCTATCAGCATCAGCAAAGCATATGTCTATCTCTACCTTACCAACATCAAGGTACTCGGTTCGCCCAGCCCTGGCGATAGAGTTACTAGATGCTCGGGACTTGTCGAGACTGTCCTGACATTTCATGTCATGTCCAGAGTCCCGCACGGGTATAACGTACCTGTTATCAATCTTTGGCTCTGATGTGATGTAAAATGTCTCAAATGCACTTAATTGAGATTCAAAGCTAGAAATTAGTTGCGCACCACTTTTTGTTATCCATTATGGAAATTACATATACAAATTTGCTGAATTTTAAAAATGAGAGAGATAAGAAATAATTATATTCACTGTACACTTTCGAAATACAAGCCATATACATGCTAACAGTAATTACACACAACGCGGGCGCGGTGATCATTTCCCGTAATTCTCCTTAGTTTTTCGTAATTTATAACTTTGAACATAACCTCTCTCCAGAAAGCACAACATAAAAATAACCCTTCGGGCACAGCCAATAGATATACTTCATTGGCAGCATATTCAGTAATGATTTTCTCACACAGCAAATATCACTGATTTTATACACATGCAGACCAATACACATAATCATCCAGATGCGATTTTGCTATTCAACCAACTTTTTTCTCAGAGATAAGAACTACAGACAAGGACCATTTGGCTTCACAAAACTATGCAACCAATAATGCGTGTACTTTAGTTGAGTGATTCCTCCATAGATGGACGTTCACAACGATCCTAGTGAGCAAACGTGGAATGACTGTTAACTAGTCTGCAAGTTGACATCTTATAGGTTTTTCTTGACGTTTTGTAGGTTTTTTACATGATACCCGTGCCGAAAAAATACAAATTCTCCCGACAAATAACAAAACACAAATTTAAAATTACGGAAAATTAAAATTACGCGGCTTAAAATCAGTATATGTGTTCTGATTACTGTAGCTTCAAAGAAATATTTAAGTATATTTCAAAAGACAAGGGCGTCTAGTGATCAAAAGTGGAAACATATTTTTAAAAAATGATATCAAAATGTCAAAAATAAAAAAAATATCTTTGAGGAGGTCTGAGACTCGTATTTTAAGTTTCGGGTGTTCTAGGCTCTCCTGGGGATAATATCACACATGCAGGAATTCGAAGAAATTACGTCAATACGTCAATAAAAGTTTTCTTTAATTTTCAAAAACAAAAAAAAACTGTCCTAACAAATCGTTTTCAACGCGACGCCCAGACGTCACATAATTCATATTTGTGGCTAAACCTCCGCATCTTTTGGGTTATCGATCCCAATAAACAATGCTTATTCTGAAAGGTTTATTAAATAACTTGTACGAGGGATGTCTTTTAAGTTTTGCATATGGAAATAAAACAACACGGTAGGTAGTTCTAAATGACTTTATTATTTTTCGAAGTATTCTCCACGAAGATTAATACACATCTGTATGCGCTCGAACCAATTTATTCCACTCGTTTGCTGGCAGATCTAAAACGGCATTTTTGAATGCGTCAACTGCTTCTTCTGGTGACTGGAACCTTTGACCACGCAGTCTGTTTTTAATTTTCGAGAAAGTAAAGAAATCGTTAGGACTTAGATCGGGACTATATGGAGGATGGTCCAATAATTCCTCGTTTTATTCCGTTAAATACTGCCTTGTTTTTTGGGCTGTGTGCGAGCTTGCATTGTCTTGGTGGAGGATGATTCTTCTTTCGGGGTTGATTTTTCGAAGCTCGGGGATGACTTTTGGCAAATAAATGGTGGTATAACGATCCGCAGTAACAGTTCTTTGCTCATTAAGAGGAACTGTTGCAATATGATCCGCTTTTGACACAAATGTCCGCGACCATATTTTTCGAGACACATCGAGAACGGATGAGTTTTGTTGGCTTTTCTTCACCTTGGAACACCCAAACAGCCGACTGTCGTTTATTTTCCGGTTCATGAGAGTAAATCCACGATTCATCACCACTAACAATGCTGTACACATTTTTTGAGTTTCCGGAATTGAAACGGTCAAGCGCTTTTTGACACCAATTAACCCTGGTTGCTTTCTGCTCTTCAGTCAACAGGTGGGGTATCCAACGAGAAACTAATTTTCTTACTCCTAATTCTTCATGTAAAAGTTTTTGAATTGAGGTCTTTGAGATCTTCAAGGACGCGTCAATCTCGCGATATGTCACATGTCTGTCTTCAATGATGAGTTTGCGCACAGCATCGACGTTTTCTTGGATGACTGCCGTTTTTGGTGCACCCACCCTGGAATCGTCGCTAAGACTCACCCGTTGACGTTTGAATTCTCCATGCCAACGGGAAATTGTCAACTGATGTTGCGCTTCGTTGACGAAAACATACTGTAACTCAGGAAGGCATTCTTGTTGCGATAATTGCCTCTGAAAGTTGTAATAAATTATGGCGTGAAAATGTTCTCGGTTGAATTCCATTTTTCTAATGACTTGGTGTCACTTAAAAATTCACTGTAGTGAGAACACTGCACGTATTGTTGTGAAACTTTGAATTTAAGTTTACTGAAGAGTGAGGTTAAGATTCAGTACTGATGTTCGATCCGCGCGACCTTATACATGTAAATATAAAATTGTTTAAATTTTAGTACTTTTTTGGATATTCCAAGGGGCATCAAACTGGTGGAAACGAAGAACACAAATGCCAAATACTTGTGGCACCATAGAAAATAAGTTTGTTTTAGTTGTCCCATATTTTGATTTTTATAATAAAAAGTAACTTTTTAAGTCGTAATACTCGTATTTATTTGTCCCGACTATAATCCCTACATCCCGACTTTTTAAAATCTTACAAAGATATTATGGCGATTAAGTAGTCGTTTTAAAAACGTCATGACTGCAACTGAGCGTTTGAGCACGATTAGTTTCAGCGCAAGAAATTTTCTAAAGGTTAAAGATACCTACTGCAAAAATTCTTTGAGATTTACGAGGTCTGTAAATTAAGTGATGAGACTGGCAACATAGCGTTCGCTTCGGCAACACTGGAGGCGCCAGGCTTGGAGGGGAGACAAGGGAACATGTGATTCGCTTTCACTACAAGTTTGAACTCGAAAATATGGACAGAATCCGGGATCTTGTGCATTTAGATCATCGGTTGATAGTCAGAGTCATCGGATGGATGTTGCATTACGATAATGCTCCTTGTCATACAGCAATATCAATGAACGAGTTTTTGGTCAGTAAAAACATCCCTGTCGCTCCTCAGCCTCCTTATTCGCCTGACTTGAGTTCCTGTGACTTTTCTCCTTCCCGTTGAAAAATCACCTCAAAGGAACTCATTTTGGGACAGTTGAAAACATTCAAACCGCTGTAATTGGCCAGCTGAAAGATATTCCAGTATCGGAGCTCCAGCACTGATATGAGGAGCGGAAGAACCGTCTCCAGCTTTGAGGGTCACAATATAAAATAGTAATTATATTTGAACAAGAAATTAAAAAAATCAGTCTCATCACTTAATTTACGGGCCTCATATAAGAGATATGGTGTTTCATTTAGCAGTATTTTCTACAACATAAAACTTCTGATTTTCACTGTATGTTGGCTCGGTAAATGGGGCTGTAGTTGCATACGATACATATAAATACTCAAGCTGTAAAAGAGGTGATTCTTGATGGAATGGCCAGTGTATTAAAATTCATAAAAATCGCCAACAAAGATTTCAAGTTTGTCGAAAAATTGCCAAACCTGGCAACTCTGCTAAAAAGTACCTGGTAAGACATAACAAAATTCATGACAGTAGCAGAATTCATCGTGCGCCACTGCTTTGACGCATAGGCCTTCGAAAATGTCTTTGTGAAATGTCGGCGAACATCGCTGTAATCAAAACGAACAGAGTTAAAGCAATGGCGCACGATGAGTTTTGCTTCTGTCATCAATTTTAGTATCTGGCTATAAGTGGAATAGTCTTCTGAAACCAAATTTTCTCAATTTTACCGATATTATAAGTAATCACTCAGTGCTCTTATTTATAAGTTACAACAAACGGACATCCCTAACAATGTTATTAAGATTATTGAATAAATCCGATAAATACGCGGAAAAAACAATCATGTCAAAACAAAAATATACCACTAACGCTTGGAAGGACCACAGGGATCTATTCTTGGGCCCTGCCTGTGGAACGTTGCTGATCTGCTGGTAGAAAACAGGACAAACGATGTCACAATATTTCTAGATTTTTACTGTTCCGTGTCAGCGTCAGCGCACTCCTATTGTGAAGTTATGTTTCTTTTTTGAATTGACGATATAAATCAAAAGCATGAACAATTTGATGCAAATAGATATTTGTGACATAACCTCAAAAAATAGAGCGCTAACACGGAAGAGTAGAAAACTATGAAAATCAATGGGGCCATATATACGATACGGCCCTTAGTAGAAGTGGAATTCTTAAATTTGAAGGGTGCGTTAACAATATACGTGCTTTTCTTTAATGTCCCCCTCCCCTTTGATTTTTTGAACGGATCAATTCAAAAAATTAAAACTTGAGGTAATGAAATTGATGCTAGGATACCATATTTTAGAGTAAAATTGACAGATGAAAGTGTCAAGATGGCAGCTGGGCGCCATCTTGGAAAACAAAATTATGTGAGAACGGGGGTCTTGTAGCACATCATTTTGAAGCTCCTGACGAGTACTTTATAACTTTAGAATACAAAGTCAATACCTTCACCAACTACAAAATGGTGGTACATTTAATAATTACTTGAACAAAAACCCACTAACATGCATATCTCTACAAATAATTGTAATTCCCTGCCGTATCCACAGCAACAGCGATAAAAACTTGTTATTTTGTTGACAGTGACAAGAATATCAGGTCGAAAACAAAAATCATTGTACAGTTAAAATATTCTTATTTGGTTTTTGGTTTTAGTGTTAGACACTGAACTATTTTTAAAATGGTCAATTCTCGTCCATTGGAAGAAAAAATGAAGGCGATTTTTATTTATGGTGCGACGCGTAACTTCCACGAGACCGAAAGGATTTTTAATGATCGTTTCCCGAATAGTCCTATCTGTAGAAAATATTTAAGGGAACTTGTATCTAAATTTACAGCTACTGGTAGTGTAAACAAAAAAAGCCCCGAGGTCATCCGACCATCCCGGAAGAAAAGCAAGTTCAAATAGTTGGTAAGATCATAATAAATCCCCAACAGTCTACTTCCTCCATCGCGAATGTATGTGAGGTTTGTCCTTTTACAGCATGGAGACTTTTGAAAAATAATAAGTATCATCCATATAAAATTCAAATGGTACATCAGCTAACTGAAGATTGCCCTGATCGAAGAACAGAATTCTGCGAGACTATGATGGAAATCATTGCAAGGCATCCTACATATGTCCAAAATATTTGTTTTAGTGATGAATGTACATTTTTTCTCAACGGTAATGAGCATAGACAAAATTGTCGTTATTGGAGTGACACCAATCCTCACGTCTTCCGGGAAACTCATACTCGATATCCACAAAAAGTTAACGTTTGGGCTGGAATATTGGGAAATCATATTGTGGGGCCTCTATTCATCGAACAACCTTTAACCGGGGAACTGTATATGGATATGCTGGGAAATACTATTGATCGTCTAATCACGGAATGAATGAATTCGATACTGATATTGTATTCCAGCAAGATGGTGCTCCACCACACTACTCCAGACAAGTTAGGAATTATTTAGATAACAATTTCTCCGGTCGTTGGATTGGCCGTCGAGGTCCTGTGTGGAATGGCCAGCTCGCTCGCTAGACTTGACACCTTTGGACTTTTTTATATGAGGCTATTTGAAGCAAAAGGTGTACGAAACTGAACAGGTTTCAATATTGGATATATGGCTGCGAATAACAAATATTTGTAGAAATATCGATGTTAGTATGTTTGAAAATGTTCGACGCGAAATTACGGACAGGCTGTTATTGTGTCAAGAAGTTCAAGGCAACCATTTCCAGCATCTTCTAAACTGAACTATACGTATTTATTCGAATTATCAAGTTAAATGTCAATGTATTCAGGTAATTATTAAATGTACGACCATTTTGTAGTAGGTAAAGGTATTGACTTTATATTCTAGGGTTATAAATTACTCGTCGGTAGCTTCAAAATGATGTGCTACAAGACCCCCATTTTCATATAACTTTTTTCCAAGATGGCGCCCAGCGGTTATCTTGTCATTTTCATCTGTCAATTTTACTCTAAAATATGGTATCCACGCATCAATTTCATTACCTCAAGTTTGAATTTTTTGAATTGATCCGTTCAAAAAATCAAAGGGGAGGGGGACATTAAAGAAAAGCACTGTATATAAAAGAGCTGACCAATTCCCCGATTGCATCCCAGATGACATTCTGTGGGCGATGCTACAAAAGGACAGTGGATCACGCGCATAAGATATTTCTTAAAAACCCCGAGGAAGTTAAATCAGTGAAGCCGAATTTGACCAAAATGGATCATCCAGTCAGTCAAATCCAGCCAATAAAATTTAACGGTCCGGTGCACGGTATCTTATAATGATAGTAATACTTTGTAAAAAGGTTGTATCCTACGTCCCCCAACCTCCTCGTATTTCACCCCCTTTCCTAATACGTACATATTTTGAATATACAGGGTATTTCAGTTTATTGTTGCATAACTTTAAGATTCGATAGAACTTTTAAAATTATTTATGCATAAAGTCTATATAAACATGGGTCGAAATAGTTTTTTTTTTAAATATTTCGAATAATATTTGATGTATAACTGTGAAAATTGGTTTACAAGGGTTTTTTGGTACGACAAAACGAACCATGGGCATAGTTTTACTGTAGCCGCTAGAGGGCGCTCTCTACTGTACCTGTAGTGTATTAAAATGACCGAAAATTTTTTCTTAGTGCAATTTTTTGCTTTTTGAATAAAAAAATAATTCTTCGCACTTTTCAACATAAAAAAGCTTTCTTGTGAATTTTCGTTATAGTTAGCCGTTTTTGAGATATTTCGATTTTTAAGGTTCGATGCATTTTTAATTATTTATGATAAAATAACGTTAAAAAGTCAGTATCTCGATAATTTTTAGAAGTAGGCTGTGCCTGCAAATATTTTTGAAATTGAAAGCAGAATAAGGTTAAACGTCAATTAGTTGACAGTTAGTTTTGTTGTCTGTTGAAACCTGAAACGTTTTTTTGCAATTGTGAATGCACGAAATTTAGTTTCTTTTACCTTTTTTTTGTAAGTTTTATAAAAATGCCATTTTTTTCCAATCAAGAGTTAGCGGATATTCATTTTGTGTATGGCTTTGTAAATGGAAACGCAGCAGAAGCAGCCAGAGAATACGCACGAAGATTTCCAAACAGACGACATCCAACTCGCTCAGTATTTGTAAGAGTGCATCGCCAAATAATTGAAAATGGTTTTGGAAATCTCCAAAGGGATCAAAACATAAATGTTCGTCAGCGCAGATTTACCCGTATGATTCTGCGTGAGTTTGATAGAGATCCGACCACAAGTGTTAGGAGAGTTTCTGGTGCCTTAGGAATTTCAGCAAGCCATGTTCACCGTGTTCTTAGGAATTACCATAGACGTCCTTACCATTTGCAACCTGTGCAAGGACTACAGCCAGGGGACGGAAAACGAAGAATCACATTTATATATATATAGGGAGTTTTTAAGTAACGTTTTATGGACCGATGGGTCATGCTTCACTAGACGTGGAGTGGTATATGGTTCATAATCAACATATTTGGTCGCATGAAAATCCGCATGCAGTTCGGGAAAGAAATTTTCAGCATGAATTTAGTGGTGAACGTGTGGATTGGTATCTACCGTAATCGACTATTTGGACCCTACCTTTTGCCTGCAAGGTTAAATGCTGCGATCTTCTTGGAATTTTTAAAGGCTAAACATGCAAATATGTGGGATGATGTTATGTTAGATTTAAGAAGATTGTCCTGGTTCCAGCTTGATGGTTGTCCAGCTCATTATTCGAGAATAGTTAGAAACTGGCTGGACGAAAATTATCCAGAAAGATGGATCGTCCGTGGAGGACCAGTCGCCTGGCCTCCACGACCCCCTGACCTAAATCCATTAGATTTCTTTGTGTGGGGATTTCTAAAAGAAACAGTGTACCAGACTTCCGTAACCACAAGAGATATTCTAATAGACAGAATCAGGAATGCATGTGATGAAATAAGGCCTTATTTGAATAATGCTATACCACGTTCGATCATTCGTAGATGTGAATTGTGTATTGAACAATTGGGTTTACATTTCGAGCAACTACTTTAGATTTTGTATGTTTGTCCTAACTATCCAATAGCATTTTAGTTGTAAATAAATAATTTAATTTGTTAAAAATAATATTGGAAAATTAAACAAATTAATATTCTGTTTTTTTTGTGTTCATTTGGAGTTAGGAATTATTGCTGTGTTTAAAAACACAATCTAAACGATCATCTTAATTACTGGTAATGCCCAAATCGATAATTTAAAAAAAATATTATTTTCCCATAAAAATAAAAAATGCATCGAACCTTAAAAATCGAAATATTTCAAAACGGCTAACTATAACGAAAACTCACAGGAGAGCTTTTTTATGTTGAAAAGTGTGAAGAATCAGTTTTTTTATTCAAAAAGCAAAAAATTGCACCAAGAAAAAAATCTCGTTCATTTTAATACACTACAGGTTCAGTAGAGAGCGCCTTCTAGCGGCTACGGTAAAACTATGCCCATGGTTGGTTTTGTCGTACCAAAAAATCCTTGTATACCAATTTTCACTGTTATACATCAAATATTGTTCGAAATATTAAAAAAAAACTATTTCAGAAAGTAAACTTAAACACCCTGTATTTCGGAAGCCACGCATTTTTCGACCCATGTTTATATAGACTTTATGCATTAATTTTAAAAGTTCTATCGAATCTTGAAGTTATGCAACAATAAACTGAATCACCCTGTATAGGGTGTTCTTTAATGATATGTGAATATTTGAGGGTGCGCATCTACATGAAAAATTAATGTTAGTTTGCTTTATAAACTATGGTCCGAACATGTTTCCTTACAAAAATTCGTGGTGTTGAAGTTTTAGGAAAAAAATGGAAATTAATTAATATTTTCAGAACCTCTCCAGATTTTTCACTGATATTTAGTACGTAGTGGAGGTTAATAAGGTTGCATATTTCTCAATGCAAAAATAATTTTTAGCTTTAACAGTGACGTGCGTATGGGTATTGACTTCGATATTTTTTAAGAAAAAAATGGTACGCTAATGGTTTTTGCCAAATAAAAATTATTTTTGAATTCCCCGTTCAATTTAAAACAAATGATCTCTATTGAACCGTTTTCCTTCGATGCGCCATTTTTGAGTAAAAAAATCAAAACCGTTCTATTATCTAACTTGCAAAATTATTATTAATTTAATTGGAAAAATTAAACAAATTAGGGGTAATGAACAACAACTGAGAACATAAACATAACATTAAAACCAACGAAATGATTACAGAAATTGTTGAACATGGCCTCCTTCACTTAGTAGGCATGCTTCCGCCCTCCTTCTCATGGAATTGCGCACTCGTTGGAATATCCCTGGAGTGTTTTTTATTCTATCAAAACTTCAACACCCCGAGTTTTTGTAAGGAAACATTTTTAGACCATAGTTTGTAAATCAAACTAATATTAATTTTTCATGTAAATTCACACCCTTAAATATTCGCATATCATTAAGGAACCCTGTATACAGAAACAATATATTTTTGATTTTCAGAGCTTACAATAAGCCAAAGGCATCATGCTATGTAACATAATGTATATAAAACAAAGGTTTCAAACTGAATTGATTCAAGCGTCTAGCGTCCTCTTTGACTACTTCACTACAACTTATACGCCACATCGCTGATCTGAATACAGAATACAGAAGACATTTGATCAAATCCCTTCTAAGCGATATGTCATCTATCACATGAATATTCCACGGTTCAGCGATGAGCCTTCGCACCTATTGTGCGAGCGACATTGAAGAGGGTCTCCTGGCGATGGCCGAGACGAATCGTGTCCTGCAGCGGATGTCAATCCTCGGTCCTTGCAGACGGAGGTGCCCATGGGTAGATGCCAAGCTGTCTGGTAGAAATATAGAGCGATGAGTGATCCTTTCTCTGTGGTCAGCATTATTTTTTTTCTATATCAAATTATGCAGTAGTTATTATTCAAATTCATAGAATAGTTTCCTCAGGACTTAATAGTACGCGCGAGTTGAGAAGTAAGTGTCCCCCAACTAGCAAACATATACTAAGTTGCATATAAATCCGAACACCCAGTTTAAATGGTTTTATTTTAATAAAATTTTGTATAAGTACTTAATGAAGCATAATAAGTAAATGATAAAAATTTCAAAATGATTGCACTGTTTTAAAGCCGTTTGACCTTTAATAATGTGTGGATGCACCCTGATGTGCTATGCATTCTCCAACGCGCCTAGGCATGCTTCTGATCAGGTGGTCAATGTCCTCCTGTGGTATCTCATTCCAGGCAACCACCAACTCCTCTCGAAGTGCTTCTAGAGTCTGAGGAGGACGTTGGAAATTGAGCAATCTCCTACCCATCATATCCCACACGTGCTCAATTGGGGATAAGTCGGGAGATCTTGGTGGCCATGGTAACAATCTGAGATCATTATGTTGAAAGAAGTCTACTGTGACTCTTGCAACATGTGGTCGGGCAATCGGGCATTATCTTGTTGGAAAGTTGGATCTGCCAGGGTGTCAAGATAGGGTAAAAGATGGGGTTCTAGAACTTCGTGGATATAACGCTGCGCGTTCATGTTACCTCTGATGAAGATTAAAGGTGACCTGGAACCATAAGCTAAACCATAACTCCAACAGTGTGATGAACATGTCTTTCAACAAAAAACTGTGGATTCCTCCTTTCACCACGTCGCCTTCTAACTCTGGCACGAACATCGTGCATGCCTAAACAAAATCGAGACTCGTCACTAAAGATAATACTGTTCCATTACTGATCCCAGTGTGACCGTTGTCTGCACCACTCAAGGCGATTACGTCGGGGTTCTCGAGTTAAAGGGAGGACCCAGTGTGGCCGGTATGAAAACAAGCCAAAACTTCTCATTCGTCGGTAAACACTTCGCATGCCAATAGGTCTTCCCTGTTCTGCAAACCATTCATTTGCAATGGACCTGGTAGTGGAGAAACGGTCCCTTAAGGCCAATAATCTTAGGCGGCGATCTTCACGGTCTGTTGTTCTACGGCGGCGTCCAGTGCCCCTTGCCTGACAACACCTAACCACAGTGTCTACGCTTCTTTGCACTCTAACTGCAATTGCCCGAAAAGAAAGTCCAGCTTCCCGAAGTCCCCCTATCAAACTCACTAAGTTGACGAAATCGTACAGGTCTCCGTACTCTAGGCATCGTAACCGATCGTAAAGGATGTCAAGAACCAATATCCGCCAACGTTGATTCTTTACTGCTGCTGAAATATTCATTTTTAGAGCGTTAGTGAATTAAAAAAAAGCAGTATAAAAACCGGAATGTCCAACTGATAAGGCTGAAAATTTTTTCACTTGTTATTTACAGTAAGATAAATACATTCACCAACTTTTATTAAAGTAAAACCATTTAAACTGGGTGTTCGGATTTATATGTCACTTAGTATATTTTATAATTTTCAATTGTCTGTGCTATTTTATTTTATAATTGCTTCTTCACTGCTCGTCTTAATAAAATTGTCAGTAAGACAGTTACGCTTTTAGGAAGTATAATATTTTGATTTATAAGGTAGTCGTAAAACGTTATTAGAGCAAAAATACAAAACAGTCCTACGACAAATTTTAATAATATTTTATAAACGTTGACGCTGCAATTTTATACGACATTTAAGCTTAGTAAACAAAATTGTTTCATAATAGATTTAGGGAAAATTACACCAACATTAATATTTGACGGTCAGTTGGACCAATAGGAAAAGACCTTATCAAAATTCAATTTGACGGAAGCTGTCAAAATGAATGAATATCAGTGATTTCTATTGAAATGTTGAATAAAGTCGTGAAAAAACGGTTGTCTTATAAATAAGGGTACATCATAGATGTAATATTATGTTTTTGTGCTTTAGAATTAGGATAACTTTCATAGAATTTAAAATTTTTATGATTTCACAAAAAACGGTCAGTTATATAAATGGACCAATGAAAATGAGAGAAATAATAGGTCGATTTTCTAGCTATCATATTTAGTAGGATGTTTTCACTGTTTTTGATGACTGTTCATGCATGGCAATCTAGATTTGTCTGTATATCACGTACATGGTGTTGTACATAATGCATACCTGTAGAAATGTACCGATTTTTGTTATTTTCAAAAAAAAGAAGGATATAAATCGTATGCCAACTGGTTCATCATATTTTGTTACATCAACAGTATTTGCTAATTTATGGTCTAGAAATCCACACCAAATATAAACAAACAGCACATTCTGCATTTCTGGGTCCTAAAACATCCACCTACTATTCATCGTCTAGGTATTATAAGTCAGAATCAAAAATACCTATTTATGAAAATATATCTCCAAACATTGTTATATTTTCTTATTATTTCTATTATTATAACACGACTGGGATATCCATTGCTTTTAAAGTGATCTGCACATCTGCAGTGTTGCCGAACATACAAAAAAACGGAATCAGCAACTAGTGTCGTTGAATTCCGTATAAGGTAAATGCCGTCCGAAGATCAGTGGTAGATCAAGTACCTAGGCAGCGGTGGCCGCAGTAGTAGACTCTTCGATCTCCTGATCAGTCGCCGTGCGCTGTGCGGGTTCGAGTCCCGTCCCAGGAGAAATTTTTCTCTTGGCTTTGGATGTTGTGATTGTCCGTAGGTGGTAGATGGTCTCTTACTGTCGAACGCGGAGGTACCACCCGGCGGATCTCGTAGGCGGAGCCAGAATGTGTGCATGTTGCATGCACACGTGTTCCCTCGCCAGAGTCCGTGTGGCATTCCCCCTTTCCCATGTATCCCCAGGGTACCCAATGGGTGCTTAGACCTCTCATTTTAATTAAATATTTATTTTGAAAACAGACAGGTTTCGGTTTGTTTATTGCTTGTTCGGTGATGAAGTCCAACATCGTTCTCTCAACTTGGGCGATTTCCACGCGAATTTCGCCCTTCAATTCGTCCAGAGTTCGGGGCTTGTTCGCGTATACTCTTGCCTTGAGGTGTCCCCATAAGAAAAAATCGCATATGGATAAATCTGGGGACCGAGGAGGCCAATGAACATCGCCAAACCTGGAAATAAGGCGACCAGGGAAGAGAGAGCGAATAACGTCCATGGATGCTCGACCATTACCGTCTTCGAAGAAGTAAGGACTAATCATACAAGTTTGCGATACAGCGCACCAACCGTTACTTTTGGGCTGTGAAGCGGTCTTTCGTATACCTGTTGCGTGTTTTCATTAGCCCAATAACGACAATTCTGCTGGTTAACCATGCTGTTTAGGTGAAAGTGGGCTTCGTCACTCATAAACAAAATGAGGTTCTCATTTTGATCGATCAGTGCTTCCATCTCACGTGCGAAGTTCATTCGTTGTGCATAATCTCCGGACTGTAACTGTTGCACAATGGCCAATTTGTATGGGTGAAAGCGGTGATCCATATGCAAAATTCGCCATACCGAACGATCACTAAGGCGAAGTGCAGCAGCGTGTTTCCGAGTCGGACTGCGAAGAACGACCTGTCGAACGCGTTCAACATTTTCAGGAGTTCGAACTGTTCGCGGCGCTCCTCTTGGTCTTCTGTTGATCAGTTCACCACGCCTGCGAAGTGATTAAACCCAACGAAGGATGGTGTTTCGAGAGGGAACAGCTCTATTCCGATGAATGTTGAAGTGGCGACGAAACTCACGCTGTACGATGATGACTGACGCATTATTTCGGACGAAACAATCATAGGCGAAAACGCGGTGCTCCACCATCCAAGGATGCATAACGACAACTGGTAAAATAATGCTAGGATCTCACGAGTCAAACGGCACCCTCCCCATCTCTCTCGTAGACGGAGGAATAAAACGTAAACAATGGGACAAGGGAGCCATGGTTAGGGCTGTTCAAGCAGTTAAAAATAAGGAAATGGGATACCAAAAGGCCTCTCAAATATTTCAAGTTCCAAAAGGTAAATAAATTTTCCTTTTTTAAAATATACTGTTCTAATTAAAGTTTTTGTTTTTTCAGGGACTATTGAAAGGTATGTAAAGGATGCAAGAAGTGTACATGAGTTGGTATCTACCAGTTTGGGTAGAAAGCCAGCTTTGACTTGTGAAATGGAAAAGATGCTGGCGGAATATTGCATACAAATGGAAAAAAGTTCTATGGATTGAGAAGGCAAGACGTTAAACACATGGCATTTTAGTTAGCCATTCGAAATGGACTACGACTTCCTAGTCAAAGAACAGGAAGTGCGTGGAAAAAGTGGCTAAGAGGATTTTTGGCAAAACATCCTGAGTTATCCGTCCGTACTCCCCAGGCAATATCTGCAGCAAGAGTAAAAGGATTTAATGCTGAAAGTTTTCGACATTTACGAAAAAGAATTAGAAAAAATTCATTATTCACCCCACAGACTATTTAATGTCGACGAAACTGGAATAACAGTAGTCCAACACAAACAAAGTAAAGTTTTGGGTTTAAAAGGAAAAAAGCAAGTTTGTGCAATAACGTCCATGGAAAGGGGAAAACTAATTACAGTCGTCACATGTATGAACGCCGTTGGTACATATGTTCCTCCTCTTCTAATATTTCCAAGAAAAAATATGTCTGAACACTTGATGGAGGGTGCACCTGTTGGGTCTATTTGGGCTTGTCATCCATCTGGGTGGATCCAAACGCATATTTTTACGCAGTGGTTTGCACACTTTATTAAGTTTACTAAACCAACAAAAGATGATCCTGTTTTATTGATACTGGATGGCCACTACTCACATACCAGGAATATTGAAATGATAGACATTGCCAGGCAAAACCATGTATCTGTTGTCTGCTTACCTCCCCACGCAACACATAAAATGCAGCCTCTTGATGTAGGCTTCATGGCACCTTTAAAAACATACTAAGCGTAGGAAATCGAAACCTTTCTTAGAAACAATCCTGGAAAACCAGTAACAAATAATAATATTTCTTCATTACTTGGAAAGCTTACAACAAAACAGCTTCTATGGATGTGTCAATCAACGCATTCAGAAAACCAGGTTTGTTTCCCTGCAACAGAATTTTTTTTAATAAGAAATAATGTTGTAACTGTCGCTCCTCATTTAGTTCCTCCCACTAAGCCACTGTTGGTGTCTCCCCAAGATATTCAGCCGGTACCATCAACTTCGGGGACTTCCAATAATTCCGGGAGAAGAAAGGGCTCAGCAAGCCTCATTACGTCAACTCCATATAAAACCTTTTTAGAAGAAGCTGAAAAAAAGAGGAAGAAAAAAACAGATGCTGGTCAAAACAAATTAAATATTAAGGAGGGAAAAGGGAAAATATCGAAGAAAAGAGTACCAGTGGTAAGCAGCTCGGAGTCAGAGGAATTGGAAATTGAATACAATGATTCTAGCGAAGAAGATAATGATGACGCAGAGTGTCAATTTTGTCGGGGACGATATTCGGAAGATATACATGGAGAAAAATGGGCTCAGTGTACCATGTGCTTTCGCTGGACTCACGAAGAATGTGGAGAAGTCAGTGGCAATACATTCACTTGTCCACTTTGTGAAAAACAAGGCAAAGGCAAAAAAGACTCTTGTTTGGCTAAAGCAAATTAATCTTAAAATATATTTTGTTAACTTTTGTTTTGTGCAGCTGTGAAGGATAACCTTTTTTCAATAAAATATGCATAAATAAAAACATGTATTTAATTGGTTCCTAATATGAGACCATCTCATATTAGGAACCTTTACTATCTCATATTAGGAGCCCCAAAATCGAAAATGTATAAAACGCATTTTTAACTAATCGCAAGAATATTAAAATTCTAATATATTTTTTTTATTTATCGCTAAGGAAAGTAACTTATAAACACTTCAAAGAACTTGCTTCACTAGGTTTTCACAATAATAATAGGAAATATGGCTCAATTTGGTAATCAGACCAAAATGTATCTCATATTAGGCACCTTTCCTCTACATAGTACACTTTCAGTACTTGTGACTAAATCCAGCAATCGCCCCAGTGCATTAGGTTAGATTGAATGGTGTTGGTAAGATCTAAAAAATTAGATAGCGTTGTACAACGAAAATCTGCATGGAGACTAAATACGAAACCGGGGGCATTAAAATCGCCAAGTATCAAAACGTTGGGCTGATTGATTATTAACGTACTCATGTGTAACAAAAAACTTTCGTAAGTGTCATTAGAAGTGTCTGGTGGAATATAGATAACATAAACAGACAGAGTGTGTGGTAGCTTGCACTTAATCGCAACTATGTCAATGGAAGGATAATCAGTAGACAAATCTAAAAAAACATGCTCTGCCATAAAACTAGTTTTACATGCCAACAATACCAGACAATTTATTTAATCTTACAAAATCACTACGAAACACACTGTAGTTTCCAGGAAAAATTTCAGAGTTAGGTACTTTGTCGGACAGCCAAGCTTCTGTTAAACCAATTAGATCATATTCATTCAAGGTTGCCGATGAAAATAAATCATCAATTTTGGAATTCAAGCCCCTAACATTCTGATAATGTCGGACATATCTGGGACATGATAGGTCGCAGGCTCTTGAATTGAACACCCTCCACAGGCTTTAGCAGCTCTTACTCACGAAGTTGCAGTAGCCTGGAATCAGATACCCCAAAAGCATATCGACCACCTTATCAGCATGTCAATGAGTGTATAAGAAAGCGTGGAGCCTCAACACATTATTTAACCAGCTTCTGCAGTCAGTTGACGAATCCAGCTGAAAATTCAACCATTTTACTAGTAAGGGACACTGAACATATACAGGGTGTCCCAGAAGTCGACGTCAAGCCGAAACCGGGTGATAGGCAAAGTCATAACAGCTATCAGAAAAATATTTAAAAAAATTTTATGTATGTGTTTTGAAAATTATAGGTCTTTGAAAAAAATATAGAAATTTCACACTCTACGGCAGTCTGTCAACTCCTGTTACTACAAATATTAACTTTTTTTGGATTCTATTTTTACAATGCAATTATGAATAATGCATCTCCAAACTGGTGTCTCAACCTTACTGCCAACTTTTCTCGTTCAGGAAAAATTGCTACTTATTTCCCAACCAAGTATTCCAAAGTAAAACTTTGCTCAACTTTAACTGGCTGTACTGGAAAAAATGTACTACGAGAGTTTGGCAAGTAACCTTAAAAGTTGACGCATTTAGTAAGGATTCCAAAATGGTATAACACTTAGAAGATTACTCGTTAACTTATGCACAATTTTTATTTGAAGAAAAACTGATGAAAACTTTTCAAAATTTCCTAATTAAACAGCGATTATGAAAACGCACAAGGACCCTTAAGGATAACTGTTTGCACAACAGTGGGCGTCAAAATGCTGCTGATGATGATTTACCTTTACAGCAAATGCTCAAACTGTTTTCCTTTAGCCGCAATACACGCTCGACATCTTCTTAAAAAAGATCGGGTTATTAAACGAGCGAATCCACGGTTATTAACAAACTCAGCTGCTTCCAATAGTCTTTGCCGTAGCTCAGCTACATTTTGAATCGGCTTAAAATACACTTTTTCTTTTACAGTTCCCCAGTAAAAAAAATCTAACGGATTCAAATCTGGTGACCGGGCTGGCCACGGTATTGTACCAGACCGCCCTATCCATCTGCCTGGAAAGTTTTGATCGAGAGACTCTCTCACTGAGAGTGCATAGTGCGCTGGGCAGCAATCATGCTGAAACCACATGTCCCTGTAAATACTCAGTGGCACGTCCTCCAATAAATTTTCTAAATGATTTTGCAAAAAACCTAAATAAACCTCAGCAGTCAAAGTCTCTGGGAACTCAAACGGACCGATTATTTTACCATTTAAAATTCCTGTCCAATGGTTTATCTTGAAGCGATATTGAGATTTATCTTCTCTCATCAAATGTGGGTTTGCTACGTGCCACTCGTGTAAGTTATGCAGGTTCATCTACCCATCTTTCTTAAATGTGGTCTCATCTGACCATAAAAGTTTTTCAAAAAACCGTGGATCTTCCCTGTGTCTTTCTAACATTGTGCGACAAAAAGCAACTCGGGGCTCATAATCCCGGGGCAGAAGAGCTTGAAAACGCTGTACGTGGTATGGATGGAGCACGTTTTTTTGCAAGATTCTATGGGCTGTACTTTTGGGCACACCTGTTTTTAGTTCTATTGCACGCACTGAAGTACTCGGGTCTTCTTCGACAGCTCCTAGCACCACGTCTTCGTAAGGAAGGAAAGATCTTCCCTCACCGTGTGATTGGTTTGGTAGTTGGCCCTCTGAGAACAGTAAGCGGTGTACATTTGTGAACACTCGATGATCTGGATGACGAGCTGCATTCGGGTACCTCTCACAGTAAAGTCTCGCAGCAGCACTAGCGTTGCATCTGCATTCCCCATAAATGAGGTGCATGTTAGCATATTCTTGTACCGGTGTACACGGACATAGCGGCACTGCACAATCACACTATCAAAGATAGTCTAAGGAAAGTAAATGTTGTTTTGAAGAGCAATTAGACAGTCCAAATCCAAATCTCAAGCGATCGACAGTCCAGTTCACGAATCCAAAATTAGTAACAGCACGAACATGTAAAGATGCGCAGTAAACGAAGGAGTACTGATCGGTATCAAAGTGTGCAATAGCAAGTAAGTGATGTGCTTCATCCATACCACATACAGCGTGTTCAACCTCTCCTGCCCCGGGATTATGAGCCCCGAGTTGCTTTTTGTCGCACATTTGATGAGAGAAGATAAATCTCAATATCGCTTCAAGATAAACCATTGCACAGGAATTTTAAATGGTAAAATAATCGGTCCGTTTGGGTTCCCAGAGACTTTGACTGCTTAAGTTTATTTGGATTTTTTGAAAAATCATGTACAAAATTTATTGGTGGACGTGCCACTGAGTATTTACAGGGACATGTGATTTCAGCATGATGGCTGCCCAGCACTATGCACTCTCAGTGAGAGAGTATCTCGATCAAAACTTTCCAGGCAGATGGATAAGGCGGTCTGGTACAATACCGTAGCCAGCCCGATCACCTGATTTGAATCCTTTAGATTTTTTTACTGGGGAACTGTAAAAGAAAAAGTGTATTTCAAGCCGATTCAAAATGTAGCTGAGCTACGGCAAAGACTATTGGAAGCAGCTGAGTTTGTTAAGAACCGTGGATTCGCTCGTTTAATAACCCGATCTTTGTTGTCGAGCGTGTATTGCGGCTGAAGGAAAACAGTTTGAGCATTTGCTGTAAAGTTAAATCATCATCAGCAGCATTTTGACGCCCACTGTTGTGCAAACAGTTCTCCTTAAGGGTCCTTGTGCGTTTTCATAATCGCTGTTTAATTAAGAAATTATGAAAAATTTTCATCAGTTTTTTTCAAATAAAAATTGTGCATAAGTTAACGAGTAATCTTCTAAGTGTTATACCATTATGGAATCGTTATTAAATGCGCCAACTTTTAAGGTTACTTGCCAAACTCTCGTAGTACATTTTTTTCCAGTACAGCCAGTTAAAGTTGAGCAGTTTTACTTTGGAATACTTGGTTGGGAAATAAGTGGCAATTTTTCCTGAACGAGAAAAGTTGGCAGTAAGGTTGAGACACCAATTTGAAGATGCATTATTCATCATTACATTGTAAAAATAAAATCCAAAAAAAGTTAATATTTGTAGTAAAAGGAGTTGACAGACTGCCGTAGGGTGTGAAATTTCTATATCTTTTTCAAAGACCTATAATTTTCAAAACACATACATAAAATGTTTTTAAATATTTTTCTGATAGCTGTTATGGCTTTGCCTATCATCCGGTTTCGGCTTGACGTCGACTTCTGGGACACCCTGTATATGCCCAAAATTATTAAAATCGGATAAACATACGTAGGTGTTTACCATTTTTTGTCACTCAGTATATTAGTAAATTAATTTTGTAAATGTTCATAGCGCTAATAAAACAATTCTAATTATGTTCGCAAACGAATAAACTCGTACCAGTATAGATCTATTATGAAACTTTATTCATTGAGCTTGCCTATTTTAGTCGGTTTTAAGAGCACTAATAGAGCATTATAAAATATTTTTGATGAATTTTCAATCAACTACCTTAATCACAGAACACATGAGGTTTATTTTGCAATAATGCACTAACGGGCAAGCAGTGCTACAAAGCCGAAACACGCAGATTCATTATTTTATTTATATTTGCGTCAAGCTGAACGTATAGGAAACCAAGCCTAGGCAACCATCTTATTTCCACGCCATCATCGTTGCGCTTACAAATTGATCAGGGTTGCCATGCGTTGTGTTTTTGCATCAAATCTGGTGATATTTTACCCGTTTGTATCCATTACACAGTATATTAAATTTGTCAAAGATATTTGAAAGTCACAAATATACAGGGTGACTTCGAAGTTGAGTCATTTATTTTAACAGTGAGTAGATCTGATCAAAAGAAATGTTTTTTTCCTTTACCATTTTTCTGGTAAAATTAAAGTAACAAAGTTATAGCCCTTTGGAAGTTTGAGTACCGCCCTGTCTCAATAACATCATGTGCTGGTGTTTGGCAACAACGGATATAATCCACCTTATCGGTTCATCGCATCGGAAACAAAAAAGCGAAAGAATTTGGAACGATGTTTACTTTATTCAGTTCAGTTATACATACAATCACTGTCAGTCGCGTGTGAATAGTATCTGTTGCGTGGCTCAAACGAAATAAAAAATGGCACATGTTTATGCGGATCGGTTTCCCAATCGAGTGCAACCAACCCCTCGTGCCTTTGTTAATAGTAGTACAACGGGCTCGTGAATCAGGTGACTTCAGACCTCACAGGGGACCTCACGATCAAATACAGGTCCGCACTGAAATACTTGTCGGGAGGATACTTTATAAAACAAGGTAAACATTTTTTTTTATTTTTTTTTTATTTTTACACACATATTTTGGTTTATCTTCCTTCTACAATCATTATCTGAAAATTAATGACTCAACTTCAAAGTCACCCTGTATATTAAGTGACATATAAATCCGAACACCCAGTTTAAATGGTTTTATTTTAATAAAAGTTGGTGAATGTATTTATCTTACTGTAAATAACAAGTGAAAAAATTTTCAGCCTTATCAGGTGGACATTCCGGTTTTTATACTGCTTTTTTTTAATTCACTAACGCTCTAAAAATCAATATTTCAGCCGCAGTAAAGAATCAACGTTGGCGGATTTTGGTTCTTGACATCCTTTACGATCGGTTACGATGCCTAGAGTACGGAGACCTGTACGATTTCGTCAACTTAGTGAGTTTGATAGGGGCCGTATAGTGGGACTTCGGGAAGCTGGACTTTCTTTTCGGACAATTGCAGTTAGAGTGCAAAGAAGTGTAGACACTGTGGTTAGGTGTTGTCAGGCATGGCTTCGAGAAGGCCGTACGCAAAGAGCAAGGGGCACTGGACGCCGCCGTAGAACAACAGACCGCGAAGATCGCCGCCTAAGATTATTAGCCTTAAGGACCGTTTCTCCACTACCAGGTCCATTGCAAATGAATGGTTTGCAGAACACGGAAGACCTATTGGCATGCGAAGTGCTTACCGACGAATGAGAAGTTTTGGCTTGTTTTCATACCGGCCACACTGGGTCCTCCCTTTAACTCGAGAACACCGACGTAATCGCCTTGAGTGGTGCAGACAACGGTCACTCTGGGATCAGGAATGGAACAGTACTGTCTTTAGTGACGAGTCTCCATTTTGTTTAGGCATGCACGATAGTCGTGCCAGGGTTAGAAGGCGACGTGGTGAAAGGAGGAATCCACAGTTTTTTGTTGAAAGACATGTTCATCACACTGTTGGAGTTATGGTTTGGGGTGCTATAGCTTATGGTTCCAGGTCACCTTTAATCTTCATCAGAGGTAACATGAACGCGCAGCGTTATATCCACGAAGTTCTAGAACCCCATCTTTTACCCTATCTTGACACCCTGGCAGATCCAACTTTCCAACAAGATAATGCCCGACCACATGTTGCAAGAGTCACAATAGACTTCTTTCAACATAATGATGTCACATTGTTACCATGGCCACCAAGATCTCCCGACTTATCCCCAATTGAGCACGTGTGGGATATGATGGGTAGGAGATTGCTCAATTTGCAACGTCCTCCTCAGACTCTAGAAGCACTTCGAGAGGAGTTGGTGGTTGCCTGGAATGAGATACCACAGGAGGATATTGACCACCTGATCAGAAGCATGCCTAGGCGCATTGGAGAATGCCTAGCACATCAGGGTACATCCACACATTATTAAAGGTCAAAGGGCTTTAAAGCAGTGCAATCATTTTGAAATTTTTATCATTTACTTATTATGCTTCATTAAGTACTTATACAAAATTTTATTAAAATAAAACCATTTAAACTGGGTGTTCGGATTTATATGTCACTTGCCCCCCTGGATCCGCGCTTGGTTGACTCTTGGGTCCACACACGCATTCATATTTTTAGATTCTCCGAGAAGTGTTAAAAGCGGATTTGGCGATTTGTTCCGGTAATGATTAGGCCAGGCGGCCTCTGCGGTGGCAAATTTGGTGCGCTTTGTTCTCCGATCTTTCGCACAACAACCGGACAACCGCCGGCCGCCACCCGGGCAATCAGAGAAAATCAAACAATCCACCAATTACAGGATTTTCCTTTCATCTCGTGCGAAAGTGCTTCTGTACAGGCGATACGGTATGCTACTGCGATTTGGCCTTTGCTATTCTCGTTGCCGTGGAAAATCAGAATGGCGAAATATTGTTTATTGGTTTCCGATACTCATAACGTACTTATGTTTGTCTAAAGTTTTACCAAAGACAAAAAAAAATGGCGTCAAGTAGATTGACTCTATACTTTCTACCCATTCGTTGCAGATTCCATAGAAAAGGGATGAGTAAAATTGTTTCAAAAGGCGAAATGGCATGGCCTCTGAATATCAAACTATATAAAGCATCATCTATCATATTTTTTATTCCATGGCAGATGTAGGGAAAATATGTGTGTATACAGGGTGTAAAGTTAGTAAGGGATCAACGGAAGTCAGGTTATAGAGGGCCTCAAAACATATCGAATAACTATATGTGTGATCCGGAATTTTATAGTTCAGGAGATATTTGCAATTTTGTGAAATTTCGAAAAAAAAAACGGTATAATGAACTTTCAATCGCAATTACAACTAAACCATTATTCTACATGGATTGAAATAGTTTTTACAATAAAATGAATAATGAAATACAACTTCAATTTTTTTTACAGCTTCCCAAAGTTGAGGGATGGAAGACATTTGTCACAAAAAAATGAATTTAATATTTTTTGCGTTTATTTCTAATAAGCTCTGTTAAAAAGTAACAACCATTGCTAAAACTAACCATTTAGCTCATCTCAGAAAAAAATCACAGCCCTAAACCTAATGGTTCAGTGGTAATTGCGATTGAAAGGGGCCGTTCAAGTATTACGTAATCAGATTTATTACAATTATTTACCCCCCCATCCCCCTTGTCAGCAAAAGTCAGCAAAGCTCTTACCCCCTCCCCTCATGTTTACGTAAACATTTGTCAATTAATGTATTGTTTTTTTAATATTATAATTATAACGTTATAATTATAATTTGAAAAACAAGAAAATAGATTTAGGATAGAGATTAAATTTTACTGATACGGTATTCAACATAGAGTAAAGGATAAAAATATTATATCTTACTAACATAACAAACTTATTTTAAATTTTTGGTACATATATTAAATTCAAATTAACAGTCTTCAGTCCATGAAACCCGAATCCATGATTCTAAGTTTTCGATGACATTGGATTGCTTCGATTGCTGCTCAGTGGTGTGAGGTTGCTCGCTTTCATCGGATTTTGGAATATCTACGTCGTTCTCATCGAGCCATTCAACATCATGGTGCTCTAAATTTTGAATAATGCACATCAGTTCATTAGCACGACGAGCAGCGACTCTTACAGATCTAACTTTCCTATCAGTGTGCGTGTTTACTTTTTTATGGATATTTAAATAAAGACCACACGTTTTGCCTGTTTGACTTGATAGCCTCAATTTTACCGTCGGAAAAAATAATCGTAGGGCATTTGCAGGAAATCTTTGAGTGAAGCACTTAAGCGTAGAGCTAAACTGACTGGAAAATTAAGAAATTGCCCTCCTTCGTCCAACACTAAGTCATCAACTTTGTTTTACTTTTACAGGTGGTAGAAGAAACCTATTCTCTAGTAATATATTGTATATAGGCCACTTCTTGGACGACAGCATTCTGTATTTCTACATTTTACAATTTGAAGCAAGTATTGGCTCTCACGCACATATTCTGAATACCATTTAATGTTTGGAAAATCAAGAAGATCTTGTTCACCTGCCCCAACATATGTTTCATTAACATTATAGCCATCAATTTCCATTGAACTCCATACGTCAGCTAATACATTTCCTGCAAATTCGAAATCAGATCTTTCTAAATGTTCATCAATTGTAACGCCACGTTTATCCAAATGAGACCCAAAATGGTCATGAGGCAATATTAAGCCAGCCAGTTCCCGACTAAGAGGAGCCATTCTGCGCTCTACTCTGTTATACGCACTTTTTCCAGGAGCATTGGTAGCTAAAAACATTGCATCGAGATCATGTCGCTTAAAGTGATGTATAGCAAACCCTATGACTTTTTGATAACGTGGATTTTCATCTGGCCCTCCATCAACCGTCATGATTACCACTGGTTTTACTAGTCCATGGTCAGTTTTAGCTAATGGTCGAAACTCAGTTCAAGAAGCGTCTCGAAATCCTGAGCATGAGAACTAGCAGTAGATGAACTAAGCTTTCCACTTCGAATAGCGATGTATGTTGGTCCAGAATATCCAACGGCTTGCGGTTGTTCTAGCATATTGGAAGTGATTTTGATACCCGCATAAACAGATGGTATTAATTTATGACGCTCAGCGATTACCCAATCGTGATCAGGCAATTTGATTTTATATTCCATTTGCATTAGAAGAGGTTCTTGCTTATTTGCCGCAGTTACGCCAATAGGGACTCGAGCTTTCTCATCTTGAGATATGAAAAATACTTGATCTGGTCCCAGTATGGATGCTATATTCTCTAAATAATGGATTGATGTTTCAGCGAACTTGCTATCTAAGTGGCTCTTGTGGTGATCAGTTGGAGCCCGAATGAGCTTAACAGGGACTGTCGATACATGTCTTCGTCCCTCTGCAGAATTAGATTTTCTGGGAATCAAACGAAGATATGTCCCACTGCGACTAATGTCAAATCCTATTTTACATAATTCTTGTGTAAGTTCATCGACTTTTTACGCTGCGAATTGATTCCGTTCGTCTTCTATCACCTGCTGCACTCCCAAATAAAGCTATATCCGCGATTGTTTTCAATAGTGCTGTTGATTGCTTTCAAGATTAGGACGTCCCACTGAATACCTCAGAGATAGTCTTTTTTATTTCTGGATTTTCATGACAAATATCTTCTAACTTTCTTTTCATACCATCCCTGTGTTTCTTCTGGGCAACTGCGTTTTGAACCTTTCTGTTTAAAGACTGTTTTGCTGTTTTTATTTCCTCGCGCAACTTAATGATCTGTTTATCAACTTCAGCACGGCTTGGCATAGTATCTCTGGCAGAATACAAAGCATTCAGATTTTTTTCGAGTAGAGCAATCTTATTTTTGATAGCTTCCTGAGAAGGTTTTGCTCTCTGTTTATCTGTATTTTCATTAATTTCGCATTGCAGTTGTGATTCATTACCGGGTTTTATTTTATCTTCTTCCTCTTTTTTAATATTCGAAGCTGACTGAATAATTTGTGTTTTTTCTGCAGGTATACAGGTTGCCTAAAAATAAAAACTTTCAATGGCTTCTGCTAAAGATTCTCTTATTAAGCTACATAAGTACAAAGTACAATATATATGGTAAATACAAAACCTATGGCTTTAAATCTAATATGTTTAAACGAGCAATTCGTTCCGGTAACAAAATACAGGGTGTTTAGTTTTCTGTATACCTATGGGTATAAAACTAACATCCTGTACTTTGTGACCAATTGACGAAATCAATCATAAGAAATAAATCTATAATATAATGAATATTACCTCTATACTTTGAGATAGGCCATAATATTTTCTAATCAGTAAAGAGAAACTTTTTGGCGATTTCTAATATTTCTAGTACTCATAGGTACCTAAAATGATTTCGTCACTCATCTTAGAAAAAAAAATGTAGTAGATTGGATTTATTCTTAGTCGCCGCTTGCAATTCTTCTTCGATTCTCTTAGATACAATAATATCTAGTTCCTTGTCGGATTTTGCTTGTAATTTGTAATTTCGCCACACTTCGTTAACTAACTTTTTACATTTTGTACTTTCGTACTTGTATGAGATTTTTTAAAACCTTCAAACAATTTTTGGTATAACTTGGATTTGTCTATGTGAAACGACATCTTATTTAAACATTAAGCTTTGGCTAATGGAATCAATGGTAACACAAATGTTAATTTGCTTTACTATGCTTACAATACGTCTACTCGCCATAGTATCCAAACTAAACAATAGACTGATAGAGGAAACTTAGACAAGTGAACATCGCGCGGTAATTCCCCTACTCGGTTCTAAAGCGAGTAGGGGAATTACCGCGCGCTGTTCACTAAACGTATGCATTATTTGCGGGAATCCCCGGAAATGCGTTTCGTTTTCAAGCAAAGACAATGTGAGGGTTGCCATTCGTGTAAAAAAGTAAATAACTATCGATGGCGTAATCATCATCTAGACTCCCCTGCCCCCCATGTCATCCAAAATAAGCAAAGCAAGGACCCCCCGCCCCCATAGTGCTCACGTAATACTTGAACGGCCCCAAAGTTCATTATCCCCTTTTTTTCGAAACTTCACAAAATTGCCAATGTCTCCTAAGCTATAAAATTTCGAACCACACATATAGCGGTTCATTCGACAGGTTTTGAGGCCCTCTATAACCTCATTTCGGTTGATCCGCTACTAACTTTACTTACACCCTGTATGTGTGTGACTTGTGACTGTATCAGCTTAATCAGTTTGTTTACGCTCCTCATAGTAGTAGCGGTGCCACGGTATTTAGGCTTCTGCCTACGTGGCGGCTTCGGTAAAAAAAAAGAAGAACCAGCAACCAACCAAGCAAGCAAACCTCACACCGACAGAAATCAAAAGAGCTCATTATTACCAAACTTCATCATCAGCAGACCAAGTTAAGGTCCACCCTCAAAACTCAAGATTCAGGTACCTTATGATCCACAGCCGAATCAATTTATTAACAAACATCATATTTCTGCCTATTTTACGACTTCAAACTGTCATCCATGTCTTCCTTTGTTCAAGAAATCTATATACCTACTTGATATTATGTTTTGTCACACTCAGAGAGACATAGATTCCCACCTGTTGTGTTGTAAACGACTGAACCAGTGGCGTATATTTAATTTTCAAATAGGCATGGTCACGTTACAGGATAGCTGATTAAATACCAATTGGAACAGCGAAAAAACTCGGAGCCGAAAAAGGTGTAAAAATAATGTATGAATATTTCACAAACGTCATAAATCTCACAATTTGAATTTTTCGAGGGAAAATAAAAACTGTCCCATTCCCAAATAAACCAGTTTTGAACAACCTTTTTGGGGTAAATATACTGTCTGAGTTTTATTTGATTGAAATGTCGGTCTATGAATAGTAAAAATTAAAAAAGCATGAAAAACTGTTCTGGACTTACGTTTTTTAGCAAGAGATAACGTAAGTGGTACATAACTTACTATAATAATCAGTTAAATCATATTTTTATTGCTTACTATTAAAAATTATACTTAAATATTGACTTGCCACGTATTTTAGTTGAGCATGTGTGTATATCTTTAGGGCACATAGGGGAAACTCGCTCAAAGGAAACATCCCTGACAAAACGGTTCTATACTCTATAAATTGGCCATCATGAAAAAGAATACACACATATAGGTTTTTACACAATTTGCGGTAAGTACAGGAATTACTATCGTATATCCATCATATTGACTTATGTGGTTTATGCCTGAAATACGCATCTGTCAAAAAAGCATTTTGAAAAAATGTGAGTTGAGAGGTTTTTGAAATCGCCGACTGTATATGTATAGAGTACGTGGTACAGTAAAAACGTGTGTCCAGACACGAGGGAACACTGAGTCATGAGCTATCAAAGCACTAGTTTTCAGGGTTCAACGTGATTACTAAAGTCGTCGTCGCGTTACAGTTGGTCCGCTGGTAGTTATTTTTCTCTGCACCACTTAAAATAAAATATAATAAAAATAAAAAATAGTTGAATTCCACAGTATTGGCCTTTTTTGTATCGGGAAGTTAGATTTATTGCGGATAAGTCGGTTACGTACGAGCCCCTTCCCACTTCAGTTGGCCCACTTCAAGATTTGTACCAAAGTATGCCTTTATAAATTAAACATGACGAAACTATTTATTTCTAAAACAATTTATTTTCTCAAAAACATTTTAGATATACTCTAGTCGTAAAAAATACATATTTGAAATCAGTTAGACCTATAACTAATAGAACATCTGAACAAATAAACAATTTGCGAATAAATGCGCGAAGTTAACAAAGCAACAATTAATTGAAAGATTACCATTGGGTAACATCACCTTTATTTTTTATTACGGCTGAAATTCTTTGGGGCATAGTGTTAACTAAGTTTTGCAAACATTTGGTGTAAAACAATCCCATATTTCTTGAAGCTTTTGTCTCAGTTCGGCGATTGTACGAGCAGGCTGTTGTCGTAGAACCTCTTTCATCTCGTGCCACAAAGTTTCAATATGTGACAGATCTGGACTGCTAGAAACCCATTTCAAAAGTGGTACATTATTTTCTTCCATCCATTTTATAGCCTTTTTTGAGGTATGGCACGCTGCACCATCTTGCTGAAACACAAAATCTTGGCCGGATGTCAAACATTCTTCCATTACTGGTAAAAGCGATCAATAAAATGAAATTTTCCTACTCTTTTTGATGACATACTGCCCCAGACCATAATGGATGTTGAGAATTTCACTTTTCTCTTCAGACAGTCAACATGGAATGCTTCATTTTTTTTGCGAATAACTCTACTGCGACTGTCACCAACACAAACTTTGAATCGGGCCTCATCACTCCATTGTATTTCACACCATTGTTGAGGTGTCCATTGTCTATGTTCTTTAGCCCATCTAAGCCGATTTTTCTTTTGCAGTAGAGTTAATAGTGGCTTTTCTTTGGCCTATAAACAGGTTGTGCAACTTTAGGGTTTTTACTTCACTTTTTTTTATAAGAAAACTTACCTTGCAAGTGCTAAGTCCCAGTTTGTGGGCCTCTCTATGAGTTGTGGACCTCAAGATTCTCCTTCCGACAGCGTCACTCCACAGAGCACTTAATTGTAAATAATTGGCACGCCTGTTTTTCACGACTATTCTTCTTAATGCTCTTCGGTCGGCATTTGTGATATTACTTTTTTTCACATATCGTGGCTTAATATTAACTGAACCTGTTACGTTATATCTTCTAACAATATTTCTCACACTGTACCGCGATAAGTCTAACAATGTTGCAATTTCTGAGTTTGATTTCCCAGAATTAAAAAATTTAATTATCAGTAACCAAATTTTCTCAATAATAACCTTTCCTCTACCCATTTTGAAAACCTTAACTACCCAAAACTATTTTAATCGTAATCTGACAGCTGTGATTAATAAAAACAATTATCATTGCTTTTATTTTTCACAGCCACCTATGCGTTATAGATTTATTTTGCATTGAAATGAAAATAGGCTGATATGCTGTAATTGCAACATGTGATATTTAAATGCTGCAAATTTGATTAGGGAGTGATAAAGTTGGTGTTTACTACTATATATTATCAAAATATTCATTGTTAATATTTTAAACCTATAATACCCTGCTACAGTTTTATTATTTGTGTTTGATAAGAAAAAAACTAAGATTTTAATAGTTGGGCCAACCGAAGTGGGAAGGGGCTCGTAGACCACGAGTCTGACGATAATTTCTCGGAAAGATCGAAGGAGGTCCTAAAAACCCCATCTCCCTATTCCAAATAGGGGACATTTTGCTACACCCTGCTCTTCAAAAAGTTTTGGGGCAGGTTCGTATACTTTTACAGAAAGCTATCTCTTTCCGATGATCGGGGCCCCCATGAGAAAAATTCCTGAGTTCATTGGCCAATTCATGTATAATTTGAACACTGTTTTGCACCATCCCCATGTTTACCATTCCCTCTTGTGTACGCCACTGGACCCGCCTATTCATTCGTTTCAGATGATATACGGTGTGATTCCTGAAAGAGGCGTGACGAGAACCCTAGGCTCGTATTTTTGTCCTCTTTCAAAGCTCATGAATAAGAACATAAAGGTGATAGTTTGGCGTGTTTGGTATGGGTGATTTGTCACTATGGTTTTCTATGTTGAGTTCTGCGGTGGCTATAGATGACAAGTTAACACCTGTTAAAAATAACTATGAGGATTTTGGTTAGGATGTATGCTAATAGGAGATTATAATGTGATAAGAGTTTCTTTCCAATTTGGAAATTATTCACATACCTATACCTTTTACGTAAAATCAGTAATCTCCTATGAGCCCAACATTTCCTCTGAAAAATGAAAGTTGTTTGATTTTGATAAATTGAACGGATTTACGTCCCACGGAGACGGCCTAAAACGAAAAAACAAAAATTGCTCAAATTACGTTTTTGGTTTTTCAGAGGATCCTGATCATTTTTGAAAAAACTTTTAGAGGTAAAATCACGTGAGAGTGAGGGCTGTTAGGGAAAGGGGAGGGTTTAAATTTTTTGAAGCTGGTCCATTTATACGCTCCCAATATTGTTAATAATGTGAGGAAGTGTAAAATAGTCAGCTATACCAGGAAAATTAATGTTTACGAATATCCGTACTCTATTGATGGGTCTGTGCTAGAAAGAAGCTCTGATGTACGTGATTTAGGCATAATCTATGATCAAAAGTTAACTTTCAGTCAGAATATAAATAAAAAAGCATCAGAAGCATTGGCGGCTTATGGTTTCATAGTAAGGAATTGCAGGAATTTTCATAACATAAAATCTATTAAGCTATTATATTATGCTTATGTTAGATCCAAAGTCGAATATTGTAGTATTATTTGGAGCCCTTACTATGAATGCTATAGCACAGCTATTGAAAGAGCACAACGGAAGTTTATGAAGTTTGTTCTATTTAGGATTGATGGGACATATCCAGAGAGACGTACAAGTAATGAGGAACTATGTAGTCGCTTAGATATTTTGACTTTGAAAAAACGTAGGTACTGTGCCTCAATAATATTTGGCTACAAAATGATCAACAATTTAATTGGTTGCCTCATGATCCTGGAACAGATCAAGTTTCGTACTCCAACGTTTGCATCTCGCAATCATAAAATATTCGGACTTCCTACAGCAAGGACAAACATTCTTCTCAAGTCACCGTTATATGTAATGTGCTCTAACTTAAACAGAATTGGATGTTACTGTGATATATTTACGACAAATGTTAATTACCTGCTAAAGGCAGCTAAGGCTTATTCGGACCAATAGCTCATGTTACAAATTTATACCTGTGTTGCATTTGATATTTTCTTTTCGCTTTTTTTCGCTATTTTTTTGCTTTTGTATTATGTTTATAAATTGTCCTATAAATGGGAAACTGTTGGACAATAAAGCTATTATTATTAGATATTATTATTAATTCTATGCACCTATTAGACATATTTCGCGCATCATAGATTTCTCTGTACATTAGCCCTGAAAACTCCGGGAGACGGATCGTAAGCTTATCGGTCGAGGCTGCTCCTGGCGTCGTGCGCCGATCGAGATAACTGTTCTGTTATGGAATCGTAACGTATTTGCGCCAGGCAACAGCATAGTGATTTTATGCTCTGGCCCCACCTCGTCCATAGTGTTACGTCTGACCGAGTTAGGTGTCCGGGAGAGGCGACGTTTCCAGATGAACTACCGGTATTTCAGGGAAAGAATGCCTGTGGACTAATTGTATGAACTTTTTTCTTAAAGGGTCTAGTTTGTGCTGAAAATATTATTTCATGTACAAAGGCGTTGCGTGGGAAGTGCATAGTCAAGCTACTTGATGCCATTTTTTGATACTCACAAAGTCTAAGACTTCACTAATTGATCCGGAAAGGATTCAGCGTCTATACGGCGATCAACTTTTGGATTTTCATCTGACCAGTTATGCATGTTATGGAAATTAAAAGCACCATTCCTGGTAAATATTGACTCATCCGACCATAATATTCTAGGAACAGTGTTTTCATTTGCTAATATCCACTGGCAAAACTCGATTCGTGGTAAAAAAATCTGCCTTCGATACATGCTGCACCTGTTTAAAATAATAAGGATGTAATCCTTGCATTCTTGTCATTCTTCCTATCTAAAATTATTATTTTTCGGATAACGATCAAATAGGTATTCATAAATTGTTCTTACTATTGATCGAGGTATATCCATAATTTCTGAAACATTTCGTAAGCTTATTTGCGGTTTATTTTCAAACATATTTAGAGCAATATCCATACGACGATTTCCCAGTGGCCTTCCTGAGCACTGCATGCGCTGAAAACTTCCATGGATTGACAAATTCCGGTGAATATCAGTAAACATTCGACGTCCAGGTACTATGCGATTGGGAAATCTGCTTTGATATTCTCTAACGGCTGCCAATGAACTGCCATTGCAAGACCCGTACACAAAATGCATGTCAGTCAGTTCTCTGTCTGTAAATCTTGGCATTTTAAATCGATTTAATAAAAATTTTGATTTTAATCTAGTAATTTTACACTGCTAACAATGTCAGCTTAACGTCAAAATAAGTCATAACAAATCAAAGCAACGTTTGTTTGCAGTCATGGCTAACTATGTATAATCCACAATCCATTTAAATTCGCAGTACATTTCCTATCATGTGACAAATTTTTTAGTTTGATTTTATTCAAAAATGGCACAATTTATCGATATTCAATAAGAGTACTTTTTTTATGTAGAAAACCATAAATTTTCAAATTCTAAAATTGAATTTCAAAAATAGAATCACACAAAAATTTTGGGGCTAAAATAACCCTGTTACATACGCTTCCAAACAAAACTGTCTAAAATTGTTAATATTTTTAAATCCAGCATAAAAAACTAGGCTAGAATACCAAATTTTATGTCTTTATCTCAACACGTTTCGGAAATATTAAGGAAAAACCATCTTCACCGTAGCGCCCTTAGGGGACGTTTGTCGACCTATGTTTATATAAACTTTTCTTCCTATTTTAAGCTCTAGAAACCGCTGGTAGAATATTGCACACTTTTTTCGGGACACCCTGTATACACCGACTGTTAAAAATTTGGAGCGTGCATTTTACTAGCTCTAAACTAACTGTGTTTAGGAGAGATATTCACACACGTCTACACTCGGCGACGGTCATAGTACTAGTTAAATAAATGAATCAAGTCAGTCAAACAGGGCTATATAATTAGTCCATAAATTGAAAACATTGCGATCTAGCCTACCAAGCTATCGACAGTGCAGACCATCCGGTAACGTGGCAACTATGTCTGTCTCAGCATTTGCCAACCCAGCACGGCGTTGCATACACGCATACCGCATACACACATCATCCCTCGGATATAGGCCAGAAGTCAAAACAGATAGATGTAGGTTCGTTGCGTTTCCTGGACGGTGTATATTGAAAATATATCTTCCAAGGAAAATCTATCATGTATGAAATATGTGTAATAGGCGCGATAATATCGGAGTTGGAGACGTATACTAAAGTCATAAAAATTAAATATTCTGTTACCCGCTCCCTATAACTCCCTGCCTCCAATTTGTAGCTCCTACAAAAAATGTCTACAGATTATCCAAAGCCTCCAAGATGTCAAAGAACGAAGTTTGAGCGTTTTCTGTTTTTTCCGCTTTTCAATTTTCAAAAACTACAAAGTTTTTCCGTCCTTGGCACAGTAGTAACCTTTTGTGAAAATTTCATGAACATCAGAGTATTACTTTCCAAGTTACGAACAGGCCAAATCTGAGGGGACAGACCCATAGACAGATAGCCCGACAGGAATGAGAGACATAGTTTTTCGTGATGTATAAAATCCAAAAAAACATTCTCATTTTAGAAATAGTTCGTGACACATTGTTTAGCTCGATATACTATTGTTTCTGTGTCGTGTTTTTACTGTATCGCCTGTTACTTAAAAGTTCGTAAAAGAGACAGCACTGTTATCTCATCATGGCTGTCGATTTCCATTTAATAAGATGCGCTATACGAAGCAGCAGCTGGCTGCTTGATATCCGCTTTGCCTCAATATCCTCCGATCTGTAAAGACTTAATATACAGACGGAAATTAATATAAAAGCAAATTCGGTCGGTGGCAAGGACGGATTAGCAGTTTGCAGATGGTGCTGCTAAAGTTTGTAAGAAGTTACTTTTGCGAAGGAAACGGCGCATTCCTTGTGGCAAATGGATCCCGGTCAAATTTGCTGAAATTTTAATATGATGTTTTCCAGCTGTCTGAAAATCGACAGACCCAGTAGAACGATTAAATCGGCATTATAGGAACTAATAAGCTCCTAATCAATGGGCAAAGAAATCATAGAATTGTGTTGATACCTGTTGAATTTATTAAGCTTGTCACCCTTGATCTTAGCGATATGGTGCATTGGAGATTAGTATAGAGAGCAACGTACTAACATTTCTGCTGATTTCACCTAAAACTATTTCTCATAATATTTCGTTGACTTCCGCAACGTGTAACTTGAACACCATCGATACCGTAGCCATGAAGACTGTAGTCGATATCATACCAAAATATCAGCCAGCTTGACCTGTATTTATTTTCCATGAGAATTGCAATGATTTTATACCTTCAAAAGGTGTGTAAAAATTTGTCTGAAAATCGGCAGACATGCAGTAGATGGGTGACATAATAGGAACTATTAAGTTTCTAATCAACTAACGTAACTTGAAAACCGTTGATCTTAGAATTATAGTGCAATTGAGACTTTTGATCAGATTTTTATGGAATTCAGCTGACCAAAAATTTCAGCAAATTTTACCGGGACTTGTCATAAGAAATGTGCCGTATTTCGAATCTCGTTGCCCTCCTGATTTTTTCGTTTACTGTTGACCAGTCGCCTGAGACAAAATATTGAATTTCTGACGAAATTAAAATTTTGGAAAATATCTCTTTACACTTCAGAACTCGTATCAATAAAAACTCTATAGGAACCAAGGAATGCCAGCATGTAGGCTTGGCCATCACTGTTTGTTATGAAAAAGTAACCAGAAGAAGGCATCTTGTTTTCTCTATTCAGTTATGTTTAATACGCCCGTCGAAGATGAAGTGATTTTAGTACTATGTTAGCAAAACATTAGGTTTATATGTCCAACTAGTTAGAAGTTATTTGGTTCAAGTGTGGCAAGGATTCCAACAGAATTTAACAAAGATACTACAAAACGTATGCAAGGTCGTCGAGTAGGTTGACTTTGGACTTCCCACGCAACGCTATCAGCAGTACAAAAAATTCGATATACGATAGCTCCTTTTAGAAAAAATTCAACTACAAAAATGTATCAGAAATAAGTTAAATAGATCAAGTCTCAAGTCAGTCAAATAAAAATAAATAGTGGTGTGATTTTGCCTAGCTTCGCGCTGAACCGATCTTGTCCATTGTAAACGAAAGGTCGGGATCATCAGAAATCCATTGTTGGAAAGAACCGAATTTGAAAACTAATTCCATCCATCTGACAAGCAACTGCAATCTTGCTATCAAAAGCCCGATACCACCAAAACACAGTTTTCAGAGTCACCAGCACCGCGGCAGCGACACCATTTCTCGATGCGGGCAACGAAAGTTATTCGCAAGTCTTAAGGGCAGATATACAGGAAAATCTATGTGCGTACAATTACGGGGACTGCAAGTACATAAATCAAAAATTGAAATACACCATCTTGCAGACTAGGTAGTTTTTAAGGTGCAAATAATTAATTCCACGTTTGCCCGCTATGATCGCTGCGAGCGTCCGTCTATGGAGGAATGAATTACATGCATTGTTGGTTGCAGAAAGCAAGTATATACGGTTTGCGAAGCCGAGTAGTCTGTAGTGTTTATCTCTGAGAATATTTGAAGGAAAGAAAGTTGGTTGAGTAGCAAGATCGCATATGGATGATTATGTGTATTGATCTGTATGTGTATAAAATCAGTGATTTTTTTTTATACTCCAACTAAAACGAAGGCCTAAACACCCATGGGGTACCGTTGGGATCTAGGGGGATACAGGGGAAAGGGAGAACGCCACACGGACTCTGGCGAGGAACACGTGTGCATGTAACATGCACGCATTCTGGCTCCGCCTAAGAGGTCCGCGAGTGATATTTGCTATGTAAGAAAATTATTACTGAATATTCTGCCAGTGAAGTATAGTATATCTATTAGCGGTGCCCGATTGGTTATTTATATGTTGACCCTTCTGAAGACAGGTTATGGTTCGAAGTAATAAATTACGATTTTTCCCGTTTTTTTATGTTTTCAAAAACTTTGAGGAGCATTACGGCAAATCGCCATGGCGCCCACGTTGTGTACAATTAAGCCACATCACAGAAAAATCAGGAATGACGGATCACACTTCAAACATTTTCGCAGTGCCTCACATGTAGGCGCTGATTTGTATTTTCTATTGGCACCGCAACATAAATTTCTATAAAATTTAAATGACTGGAAATAAAAAATAATGTAATAATCTTAACCATAAATATTCCTGTCTGCAGCATATATACTCCACCAACCAGGGATGTTTCCTGTAATTTCTCGAATAAATAATAAAAAGTGGATAAGCAACTAATTTATAGCTTTGAATCCCAAGTAAGTGAATTTGAAACAAGAAACCACAGGAATTATAATCAACACATATTATTAGCACACAAATCCTTACTATGCACCTGTGCACTGCCGTTTCCTTCCAGCTATAGTATACAACTTACAGCTTCGACATCCAATATTGCCATCTCTGAAGCAGATGTTTCAGCATATCAGAGCCAAACATTGATAACTCAAGCATCATGACGATTAGGTAACACGTACAACTACAAAACGAGTTCACTGCTATTTCAAGTTAACATCTTGTAGAAATAAATACGTTATTTAAAAAAACCTACGTTATGTCATAAAAAAAACAACCTAATGTCTTTTCAAGATACGTAATACCCGTGCCGAGGGCACTTTCCATATTATAGACGGGTCAAGGATTACTGAGCAGACAGACCGGCAGAAATGAGTTAATTGGTCTTTCATGATGTACATGTTACATAACATTGAAAAAACATGAAATCTCATATTCTAAATTTATCCCCATTACAATACTAAGAGTCTTGTAAATTATTTGGTACATATTTTGATTGTAAGCCACATTTTCATGAACATGTTTTCACATATGAAAAGATTTCACTAAAACATATACTAAGTGACATATAAATCCGAACACCCAGTTTAACTGGTTTTATTTTAATAAAAGTTGGTGAATGTATTTATCTTACTGTAAATAACAAGTGAAAAAATTTTCAGCCTTTCAGTTGGACATTCCGGTTTTTATACTGCTTTTTTTTAATTCCTAACGCTCTAAAAATGAATATTTCAGCCGCAGTAAAGAATCAACGTTGGCGGATTTTGGTTCTTGACATCCTTTACGATCGGTTACGATGCCTAGAGTACGGAGACCTGTACGATTTCGTCAACTTAGTGAGTTTTATAGGGGCCGTATAGTGGGACTTCGGGAAGCTGGACTTTCTTTTCGGGCAATTGCAGTTAGAGTGCAAAGAAGTGTAGACACTGTGGTTAGGTGTTGTCAGGCATGGCTTCGAGAAGGCCGTACGCAAAGAGCAAGGGGCACTGGACGCCGCCGTAGAACAACAGACCGTGAAGATCGCCGCCTAAGATTATTGGCCTTAAGGGACCGTTTCTCCACTACCAGGTCCATTGCAAATGAATGGTTTGCAGAACACGGAAGACCTATTGGCATGCGAAGTGTTTACCGACGAATGAGAAGTTTTGGCTTGTTTTCATACCGGCCACACTGGGTCCTCCCTTTAACTCGAGAACACCGACGTAATCGCCTTGAGTGGTGCAGACAACGGTCACTCTGGGATCAGGAATGGAACAGTATTGTCTTTAGTGACGAGTCTCGATTTTGTTTAGGCATGCACGATGGTCGTGCCACCAGGGTTAGAATGCGACGTGGTGAAAGAAGTAATCCACAGTTTTTTGTTGAAAGACATGTTCATCACACTGTTGGAGTTATGGTTTGGGGTGCTATAGCTTATGGTTCCAGGTCACCTTTAATCTTCATCAGAGGTAACATGAACGCGCAGCGTTATATCCACGAAGTTCTAGAACCCCATCTTTTACCCTATCTTGACACCCTGGCAGATCCAACTTTCCAACAAGATAATGCCCGACCACATGTTGCATGAGTCACAATAGACTTCTTTCAACATATTGATGTCACATTGTTACCATGGCCACCAAGATCTCCCGACTTATCCCCAATTGAGCACGTGTGGGATATGATGGGTAGGAGATTGCTCAATTAGCAACGTCCTCCTCAGACTCTAGAAGCACTTCGAGAGGAGTTGGTGGTTGCCTGGAATGAGATACCACAGGAGGACATTGACCACCTGATCAGAAGCATGCCTAGGCGCGTTGGAGAATGCGTAGCACATCAGGGTGCATCCACACATTATTAAAGGTCAAAGGGCTTTAAAGCAGTGCAATCATTTTGAAATTTTTATCATTTACTTATTATGCGTCATTAAGTACTTATACAAAATTTTATTAAAATAAAACCATTTAAACTGGGTGTTCGGATTTATATGTCACTTAGTATATTTGACAACTGAACGGTGTCCTAAATGGAAGACCTATGTTTTTATGGTATTTTGGTCTGCTGGTTATGAACGCAGGCTTACTCATATTTTCTTTACGTTTTCATTACAACATTTAGGTATTAGAGAGTTTTTGGTGCTTTTGTTTTTCTGCTTCGTTATTATCTTTGTTATTTTGTGTTTGCGCTGTAATCAGTCAATGCTCCGTTATCCGTTATCGAAATAACAAAGCTCCATTAGTTATGGAGAATTTGGGAGGTCTCAATTCGCAAAATTATATTTTCCTTATTCAGTGCTTTTGCTGGAAGCTGCATAAGCTAAATTAAAATCATTTTAGGTTATAAAGACATATTGGTTAAAATATAATAGAAATATGAGTTATACAGGGTGTAAACGTTATGGTAGTTGTTATTGAAATGGGTTATGGGGGGGGGTTCAAAACAAGTCAAAAAGTTCATAGGACACATGGTTCAAAAGTCAATAGATTTTTGTCTGAATGGCTTTATAGCTTACAACTTTAAGTGCTTTATATCGACCACAATCGCCAAAAACTTACTAATTTTTATAATCTAATCTAAAACGTTTTTGATTTGGGTAATTAACAAATAAATGGCATTAAGTTTTTCTAAGTTAAGCCAAAATTTGTAGTCAGTAAGTAAGTAAGTTTCTTTAAACTAAATATTTAAAACACACATGACAACAGCGCGTCGGTCATCATCACTCTTATCGAACCGGCAATCGATCGCAAACGGTAACAGTGGTTAGTATGTTGTTTTGTTTTTCCTCGCGTACGTCGTCGTCTTGATTTACAATGTTCTCGAATCAAGAGTTCGTCAGAATTCAAATCTTGCAGCGCAAATTTATCGTGACACATTTCGCCAACGGGTACACCCAGACAGAAGGACATTTGTGCAAGTGTACCAAAGACTTCGAGATACAGGAAGTGTTCAGCCCACTAATATTCGCACTCGTGAAAGACAGGTTACTGTAGAGCAGGAGGAACAAATTTTAAATACCGTGGAAATCAATGCAGATATCAGTATTCCTCTATTTGATATTAAATAATTAGGTTTCAGTTCGAAATTACAGATATAAAGTGATAAACATTAGTGTAATTGTGTCTAAATATAGGATTTGTGGAAGATTTAACGCAGATAAGTTCAGTTTTCCATCTTAAAAATCTAGACATACTTTTGATCATTATCAAAATATGAATCAAATACGAAGCCCGTAGAAATTGCGTAACTACTTTGCACGATAATCACAATAAAATTTGCTGCTCAAGTAATTCAATAGCCCCATATCACAGTGTAGAAGTTTATCATATACATGTGTATGAAATTCACAATGGCCGATATGCAAGTAAACAGGATGACTGTATTGTGTTAGTTATATATTCTTCACTTCGTCTATACAATACATAAGAAATAGTTTGGTTGCAATAAAGTAGAATCACGTAACAGAATAGTTGTATAGTTGACAAAAACTGAATCTTGCAGTGACGCAAATGTCCTATAGCGGCTGCAAGAGGCTTACAACTTTTGTTGTATAACTGTTACCTGCAGCCCTTATACAACCTCTTAAATGACTGAAGTGTCCTATTAGGTCTGCCCATTCCGCTTGTATAGCTATTCTAAGAGGGTTTTACCAATCTTCTTATAGTATACAATGCTGTGTAAGGAATACTGTATCATTCTTGCAACTCTAATAAGAGTGATAATTGTTAGTTGGGTATTTGCTATCACTGTTAAAAATAACCAAATGGAATGCTTAATGAATCGTTATTTTTGTGGTGAAGGACTGAAGTAAAACAAAAATAAAAAATAAATGAAGTGTTGCGTTATTAGAAAGGTGTCAGGGGTGGAGCTTAGAGATAAACCCTCGTACATGCGAAAAATGTACTGCTCTACAACGACTGGTACACCAGATGTTGAAAAGTGGAACCATCGAAGCACCAACAGTCCCCATCAAAATTATTGAATCGGTCGAGAAAAAAGTTGGTAGCCGTTATTCTCTGACCAATCTGGCATTTTTTGCATCCTTAAACAGAGACGGCGCTTCTGCGTTGAAGTGAGACAGCGCCATGCATGGCGAGCTGTTTGGCCTGAGGCCATGAGGCCAGCCAGAGCCAGAATGTTTGCGGCGGTCGGCGGGCAGCTCTTTGTTTCACACCTTCGACCGCACTTAATTAGTTTCACCATCTAATTATCGAGTCGACCCGATGGGCAGCGCCGCTATGCCGCACCGCCGCCACCGCTTCGGTTTTCGTGTATCCCATAAATAATCCAACAGCCAGCAAAGAACAATTTGCAGAGACGTAGATGAGGTACAAGCAGAGTTTGCAAAAGTGACGTACTACAGGCTGTATAGAATCTGTTTACTTATCTCTTACTCTGTAACCATGACCAACCGCGAAGGCAGAAGCCTAAATGCCAGGATCCCGCGGCTGCTATGAGAATCCCAAAGAAATTTTGTTAATCCGATTTTTGAACTGCCTAAGGTTAGTAGAACTGGGAAAAGCCTTCTCTTGCAGAGTCTCGACACCCTCGAGACAAAAGAGTTTTCGAATCGGCCAGTTCTGGATGTACGAAGTTCGACACGGTTGAGAGACCGAAGTTAGTCGGGTCTCTCTGGTATGTACATCGCGTGGCGGCATCAAGGAGGAGAGCTCTGAGGAGCAGATCCCGTTGGTGTAACGGTAGAAGAGAGCTAGATCGCCAACGGTCCGCTGATGAGAAACGGTCCCGAGACGGTCTGTTAGAGAAGAGTCATCGATCAGGGTAGCATCGAGCATAAATAATGTAGTGGGGGCGGTAGCACCACAAACATGTGAGCAATACTTGAGGCTAGGTCTTATATGGATGTTGTATAGAGTGAGGAGGTTATGCGGAGAAGAGTACTTTTTATCCCTAAACAACTAGCCTAGCTTTTCCCAGCAGCTACCGCTATTGACGTGGTAGCTTGATTGATAAGCTTGATCACGGTATTTTGTTGAAAAATTAGCTATGCGAGGGTTGACCCATCAATTCTTGAGTTTTTCAACACTTATCTTAGAAACAGATGCTCAAAAGTTGAATACAGGGGCTTACACTCCCATTCAGATTATACCTTCCTCCGGCCTACCTCAAGGGTCTGCTCTTGACCCTCTTGACCCGTTGGGGAGCTACACAGTAGCTGTCTTCTCTATGTAGATAACTTGAAGATTTTTTGTAAAATTGAAACCATGGACGACTGTAATACATTGCAAAACGACTTAAACAACCTAAATAGATGGTGTCACCGTAACAAGATGTACCTTAATGCTGAGAAATGCTACACTACCGGCCGATTTCACCAACATTATGGACCAATAGGAAAATACCTTATCGAAATGCAATTTGACGGAAGCTGTCAAAGGTCTCAGAATATCAGTGATTTCTATTAAAATGTTGAATAAAATCGTGAAAATTAAACTGTATTATAAACAAGACCACCTTTTGATTCCAACATGATGCTTTTGTACAGAGAAAACAGGACAACTTTCATGTATTTTGATTTATGTTATAGGTGTACGTTTGACCATCCGTTATCCCCTCAGCGAATGGGAATGGGAGAAATAATAGGTCGATTTTCTAACTGTTAAATTTGGCAGCAGGTTTGGTCGTTTGTTAATTCATGGCAATCTCGAAATTTGTTAAGTTCAATATACTGTGTGTATATGTGATCATTATAGTTACACATACCTGTTGAATTGTGCGGATGTGCAAGAAAATAGAATATAAAATGTATTCCAATCAATTCATCATCTCTCTTTACATCATAATAGAAATCATTTGTTATAAATTCATGGGTTAATGAATTTCTTCAAAGCAATCAAAACAGTATGGTTGTCCCCATCCTAAAACACCGATATGTGTAAAACATGTTAATCCCTAGGTGCATAATGCAATTACTGTGGACATAGACCTAAAATTATTAGTAATTACTGAAAAATAAGAGCTAAAAAGAATTATAAATAGTGATAAAATATTTGTGGTTAAGGTTTTTGACTGATGGCTGATGGGGATACAATATAGGGATGGCGACGATAGACGATACATTGATGTATCGAAAACATCGATACATCGGACGTAGAACATCGATCTTTACGCATCGATGGTTTCATGACGATATATCGATATCGAGAGGAATCATAAACATCCGTAACCGTATACCCCGAGTCTATTCTTAACTGTGCTACCATCTCTTAGCGAGGACTGGTAGCTTCGAAATTGAAAGGCCAAAAAGCTATTTAGGTGTTTAGTAGTATTTGAATATTATCATTACAGACGAGCACTGTAGTCTTTTCTTCATTCTGTACTTCCCCAAGGGATAGAATAAAATAGACTGAAAATAGCGCGTTTAATGATTTTCAGTTCTCATTGAAAGATTTTCCCCTGCCGGCCCTTGACATCGTTTCGAAATATGAAATTCTGGAAACGCTATAAAAATAAAAATGAATACACAAAGCCTACTTACCTATTTCAGACAAAAACAAAAAGAACTGCCACATAACGATTGTCACCTTGACATCATTCTGCAATCTGTCAAAGTAGTGATGGGCGTGCCTGCTGCACGGTATACGGTATCGATATTCCATAAAATATTTTTCTTTCTACCATGAATGCGTGGAAAAAAACAAAATAAGGAGAGATCTAAAATAAGGAGTTATTGAAGGCCTAAAATAGCCAGGCGCTAATAATTCCTGGCCGTATTTGAATATCTAAGCAGGCACAGTAAACAAAAATAAGACTTGGAATTAATAAAGTTTATTTCGACAGTTGGCAGAGTTTGCTCCACTGGGGCGAAGTGTTGACATATCCCACAGAATTATGTGTCACTTGTCGATATGGTTAGTTTTAAAATATCAGGAGATAATCAGCTGTTATTCAAATCCGTGTATATGTTTTGTGATTCAAATAACATCTAATCTAAATATGACCCAGAATATGTACTCAGTGAAAAAAGAAATATATTGCAAATTTCTAGTTTTTCTGCAGGTTTTAGGTTTGCTGGTAGCTCTACGACATATATTTGGGTATTTCTTAATTGCTGTGAATACAGTGGGGATGTTTGTTAAGTTCCTGAACAACGAAAAATATTCAACTTTATGGATGTATGGATATTAAAAAACGAGAATGGTTTTGTGGGAATATCAATCTAAGGTGCCATAATGGTTCTGATGAATGGCAAGTAAATGAATGAATGTTTGGAAACGAGCAATATCTATGAACTTTTTGGTAGAGCCAGTCATCAAGTAGGTGCTTAATGGCTATCTGCAAGAGGTTTATAGGAAAAAACACTCAGTAGATGGTCTTGTGTATTAAATAAAAACGTGAATTTCATTCAAAAATCGAACACTTTTTTAAATTTTGACTGAATTATATGTAATTTCTTAATATTCAATAAGCTGATGATGTTTCAATGACAAGATGTCATTTCATACTTTGACAGTATTTTGTTTTCAACATTTCATAGCTATTGGTTGCTAAAATTTGTTGATTGGAACTTGAAGCTCATTCGCTGTATTTCACGGGCTGTTACCCTATAGGTGGAGAATAACAGACTGTTGTTGGTGAAATTGGCCCTACGTCTATTACACGCAAACTTGTTCCAATCAGATTCATCTATACCTATCACTGATAATTTGCACGTGTGAAGAGTTTCATGACTTGGGTATATTATTTGATACCAAACTTACATTTGTTTTGCATATTCATGCTGTTGTTACCAATTCCTATAAAAGTCTGGGCTCCATAATCAGGAACCGTAGGAATTTCAGCAATGTGAATATCATGATCTTGTTACATAATTCATTTGCTCAATCCAAAATTGAATAATGCTCTATAATATGGTATGCTGTTTATGAAGTTCACTCGAATAGAATTGAAGGTATTCAGAGGAGGTTTGTGAAGTATTTGTGGTACAAGGAAGATGGTACGTATCCAGAAGTTGGCTTCAGCAATGATGTATTACTTAGCAGATATAACCTCTGTAACTTGGAGAAGAACAGAAACTACGCAGCTTGTGTATTTTTATATAAACTGCTTAATGATTCGATAGATTGTGAATATTTACTCAGTAGGATTCTTATTCATGTACCTTATGCTAAAACGCGATCCAATTCAAAATACTTTTACTTAAACGATATTTATGTAGTATGTAACAACTATGAAGTTAAGTTAAGTCATATGGTAATTTTAAGCTATTTTAGAACATTTTTACGTCTTAAAATTGATTCCTGTGTTCCTATCCGTTAAATGGGGTAATAAACCATTCGGATAGTGTATATATACTAGTAAAGTAAAACAAATGTTCGTGCCAGATCAAGTGCTCGGTAATCCAGACTCTGACCAGCCGAAATAAACGGCTCTTCCATTGAAACCGGATGAGAGCTAGGACGCTTTTTGTTCGCCAAGGTACAATAGTTTGTTTTGAAAGCGTTTAACTGTACAAAATTGTTGCGTCCCCAAGCAGGATAACCTCTAAACTGAATCCAAATTCAAGATGAGATGTAAATAATAACACTTAGCGCGTGATCTCTCGGTAATAGGTGGGGACAACGCCTCTTTTTCTTAAATTCGCCATTAAATTTTAAGCGGTCGCCTAGTGGAATAATGCGCGGGGCAGGGGCAGGGCAGGCAGAGTTGCATTCAGGCCACCGACCGTCGCGTGTATCACTGCGTGCTCGTGTTTTCGGATTCACCTTGCTTGGTCGTTGCTGTTGTTGTTGTTAGGTGTATTTGAGTAAGTTGTTAAGTTTCTGTTTGTTATTGTTATTCCTCCTTATTATTTGTTTTGAACCAATCCTGAACATGTCCAGTACAGATACTGCTGACGAGGCTGTAGGCTAATCCCTTAGCCCTCCTAGAAAGCGATAAAAAAAAGACATCTTAGCGTAGACATGAAAGAGGTCATATTGAATACATTCAAGATAGAGCGGAAGGAAGACGAAACATCAACTAACCCGAACATAGCTCTAAATGGAGCAGATAAAATTGGGGTATGCCAAGCGACAGTGTACAATGTTTTGAACGAACATAAGAAAAAGCATGCCTTTTCCAAGCAAATGACGGGTAAACATCGCAAAAGTATCATAAGATCGTTGGATGACGCTGACAAGCATGCGATTCGGAGGAAACTGCACGAGTTCTTCTTCAGAAACGAAATACCGGCAGTTGATAAAGTATACGGGAGGTTAACGAGGATGCTATCTTACCAAATTTCAAACGTTCGACTATTCATAAACTTTTGAAGCATCTTAATTTCGAATGGAAGAAACGAGGTCGTAACAGCTTACTTATGGATAGAGAAGAAATTGTTCTGTGGAGGAGAGAGTACCTGACTAAAATTAAACCTGGACGAAACCTGGATTAACTCTGGGCACACTACTCCGAAGGTATGGGTTGACAAAACTGTGACTTCATCCAGAAGGGCATTTCTAGATGGACTGTCGACCGGATTGAAAAATCCAGCAGGTAAATAGATCGAAGTAGTTCACGGTATCAATTTTTGCGCACAATATCTCTCTATCTTCGTACCTACAAAACGTGCATGTGTACTTAGCGGATTTTATCTTTCTAGGCAAAGGAAAAAGGCTCATTATTTGCCACATTCGTGGATGACGGCTTATGGTCTTTTGAGTCACAAAAAAAAACACTGACTACCATGAAGAGATGAATGGGGAAGCATTCGAGAAGTGGTTTTCAGGCATTTTACCATGTCTCGAAGACAATTCTGTGGTTGTTTTGGATAATGCTCCCTATCATTTTCGCAAAATAGAAAAAATCCCTACTTCAGCTTCTAGGAAATCAGACATTCAGAGCTGGCTCCGTTCCAAAAATATAACTTTCGACCCTTCCTTACTGAAATTACAACTATTAGATATTGTGACACAACACAGACCAAGACATGATAAATATGTCATAGATGAAATGAGCACACCACAAAACAGTACTCCGTTTGCCGCCTTACCACTGTGAGCTCAACCCTATTGAGCTCATATGGGTAGATAGATGTTAAGAATTTTGTTGCTGCACACAATACAACATTTAGATTTTCTGACATGCAAGAGCTGTTCAGAATTGCTATACAGAGGGTCACACCAGAAAGATGGCAAAAATGTGTGCAGCATGTTCAGGAGAAAGTGGAGGTAGCAATGTGGGAGCTGGACAACATAATTGAGAGAGATTTTGAATCCATCATCATAAACATTAATGATGATAGCTCTTCAAGTGAGTCTGAGTAAGTTTCGCGTTTTTGTTTTGTCACAAAATTCATATTATGGGAATCCTAGTTATAGTGAAATATTAACTTACAGATAAACTACAGACAATGCAAGTCCGAAGTGCACCTTCAAAATCTATTTTCAATTGTCATCTCTACCCCTCGTTGACTACGGATTCATTGTGCATAGTGAGCAGCTGGTTACCTCTGGTATGTATTTCTCCATGTTGTCTTGTTTGAAAAATCTGTAGAAAAACTTAGCACCCCTTGAAGAATAAAAATTTGATTTTACGACACCCTTAACTATAACTACTTCACTATATCAGATAATTTCGTTAAATACTGTCATCTTTGTTTTACAACACGTTGGTGGTAGTCCATCATTCGGAGGTAGCCCTGAATGCGGCCCTGTACGCCGTCCTTGCTTTTGGCAATCACGCAAACATTCTATCTTGGGTGTAAATACACTATAGGTCTCCCATTAGAGTGGAAGTCGCTGCTAGAATTCTTTTCTCCGGCTCACCGGCAGATATCGGTTAGTCACACTCTGAAGGGTGCTGTCATCAGTGAGAGGAACAATGACAGAACCGTGGGGAACACCGACGTTGACGTTGTGGGATGTAGAAGAGAACCCGTCAACTACGACGGGTATCTTGCGGCCAGGGAGAAAGTTAGCAACCCATCTGCATAGCCTCTCGGGAAGGCCATAAGCTGTTTCAAGCTTGTTAGCAGTCATCGCAAATTGCAAGTTTAATGCCGTGATAAAGGTAGTGTAATCACAGCTCTGATTCCATGGCCAAATTATTGTTTGCTACTGACGAAGGGGTCGGGGCACCTCTTTAGCAAATTACTTTTGTGTCTCGGCCTCACGCCAGAATTCCATCCCAACAAATCTCTTAGAGCCGTTTGAAGGTCTATCGATGATTCTTTCATGATGCTAAATTTGTAGTAGATTCGGCTCTGGGAAGCTTCATAGTTTGAAAATTATCTTCGTGTTACGCCACTGCGTCTATTAGCCTGCTCTCGGTTATCATATCCGTCGAACATACCTTGGCAGTGCGGCAGAACGCTCTGTCGGTCCCTTTTAACCGCGTTTAGTGTGGAAATCATTACTTAGGTGTAAACTTGGAAGGAAATTACCTCCTTCGCCATTATTCATCTTTCTCACCTAAGGTAATCACGGCTTCGGCTCTGCTGGTTCTGGTTCGCTCTCTTATATCAAATTTCAATCGAACACCACCAAGGATCTGCAACACTTGCATTAGGTTTGTGTATCGTACCTATATGAAGATGGAACGATTTTATTGAAAAAAGCATTGATTAACGTACACTACTTGAACATAGCCAATGTAGTGATGATATTCCAGCGCTCAAAAAATCATTCGTGATAAAATGAGATGGACTGGTCTCGTACAGAGAAACCTAAATATCACTGACGGCGTAATTTGTACGAGAGACAAGTGTGCAAATCGTATGTTAGAAAGCGTGTGCCGATGCGTCCCGGGAGCTGCGTCCGTGACCCCGCCACTCGAGTTGCTAGGTGACGTGGTGCTTCTTTCTCTTTCTAACATACATATTGCTTTTCGCGCTTCTCTCTCGTACACGTTACGACGTCAGTGGTATATGGATTTCTCTGTATATGAGAATATATCACGGCTGCTTCTCTATTTACAGTGGACCTCCGGTAATCCGACAAATATTAAGCAGGGCAGTGTCGGACTATCGAATTTGTCGGATTATAGCACTGCCTAAGACCCCCTATAGTCCGGAATTTTTTACAAAAGAGTACCTTATAATCTGACAAATTACATATCCAATGGTAAGATTATATATGTTATGTATATGTATGTCGAATTTAGTAAATTAAATAATAATAGAGCTTACGTTTTATTATAAAATTAAGCATAAATGCACATACATATGTACCAAAATAATCAAAAATTATTAATCAAAATCATTAATGAATTTATCAAACTATGAAGCTTGGAAATATTCATCAATTTTTCTTGTTTAAGGTTGTTATAACGCGAGATCAGAGCTTTGTTCCTCAGTCTTCTCAAAAGTAAAAGTTCGTTGTAGGATGTACCATTCTCTTCAGCCCATTGTAAATCTAGCTCAAAGGCATCAATTGCGTCTTGTGCTGTGACTTGTGGAGCAGTTGCAATCACGTCGTCGTTATTTTCCTGATTGTTTGTTGTATAATTAGAAACCTCTTTGATAATCTCTTCGTCAGACATTTCATGAAAAACATTTTCCTTTTTATCCATTCCACGGCACCAGATTTCCAAATCTTCCGGACTTATCTGTGTTTCAGTAGAGACTTGTTCTATAACTTCCGAAGTAACACTGATTTGTGGAACGTTGCTAGGAGTGGTGACTATATCTGGCCATAACTTTTTCCAAGACGATTTAATAGTTGATGACGGTAACGCATTCCACGACTGACAAAGAGCAAAAACCAAGTCTTTCATATTAAATTCTTTTAAAGTTTTTTCTATTGGTTGGTCTTTTGATACGGCTCTCAGAAGTAGGTTTTTCTTATAGTCTTACTTGACAAACTGAATGATATTCTGGTGCATTGGTTGAATCAGTGTTGTGCAATTTGGCGGAAGAAACATCTCAGTGATGCATTTATCGTCAGTTGTTAGTTCTTCTTCAGACGGATGACCGGGAGCGTTATCAAGAAGCAACAACGCTTTTTGAGGAAAATTATGATCTTTTAACCATTTTCTAACTTCAGGTATTGATCGACCAGCCAAAGATTGCTAGGGACGAAAGGGGGAAATGCGATGAAAAAACCTTACCATTAGACGATTTTATATGGAGTCATAGGCGGAGATCGGAGAGACTTGAATTATTAATTGAATTTATATTTTATTACAACTGGTAGTATTAATATTTTTTTGCGATTCATAATGACGTGATACCAAACATACATTATAAGAAATAAATATACACAAACACTGAATATTGAGAACAAAATAAATATATTTTTTAGGCAACAAGTAATATTCCTATGTACGCATTATGATTGAACAGCAAAACAAATTATGCATTCTTCTAAAATAGAATACAACAAGTCAAAAATATCTGACTGAATAGAAAAATATAGGAAAACAAAAAGTAATTTCTTGATGAAATAACCCATAAACAACACATAGAATTAGACTTTCTACTGAGATACTAAAAGCCACAAACCAATAGTATAATAAATGAATATCTAAAAATTCTAAAAGGTAGCCAATCTAGTATAGTTTCAATCCTGATTAGAGTCATGATCACTGTCTGAGGAACTGTCATTGCTATCACTTTCACCTCCTATGTTGATTATTATTTCTTCCTGTATTTCTTGAATGAGACTGTCTTTTTCCCAATATTCATCTTCAATTTTTATAACATGTCCAATAACCTTTTGCCAGTCACTGGCACTTACTGAAGCGATGGCCTTATTAGAAATTTCATCTAGTTTTTTTATAGTAAATTCGCCGCTTGTATTATGGCTTCTAATGAAAAATTTTACTTGTGCCCAAATCATCTCTATGGGATTAAACTGACACATATAGGGTGGCGTTCGAAGTGGGGTGTGTCCGAAACTTCTTATTAAATTATCTATCTTATAATTTTTCTCATCAGATGGTGGCCTATGTAGACAAGCTATTTCATAAAGCTCCATTTTTTTAGCATTAGGATCATGCTCTATACCTTTTTTGCTCAACCACGTGATGATGTCTCTTTTTAGAGAAGATCTAGTTGGAGGCTTGTCTTCCAAAGCTGAATGGTAAGGTGCATTATCCATTATTATAATACTATTAGGAGGAATGTTAGGAAATAGTTTTTCAGTAAGCCACTTCGTGAAATTTTCTTGGTTCATTTGACCGTGATAATCACCAGTGGCACAGCCAGCCTTGAAAATGAGACAGGCTCCAGGAACAAAACCATCTTGCGAACCCGCATGAACAATTATAAGTCGTCCTGGAAATGAATAAATAGCCTCATTTTAGTGTTATTTTAAGTTTGCCAACACCTTTTTGAATCACTATGTATAAAAAACATATTTTTGAGAAAAAAATACTTGCAAGGGATTATGTATTCAATTAGACAAATTAAATGAGCACTTATTAAGAATATTCCAAAATTGAGAAAAATGTATAATAAGCAAAATCGAGGTGAAAGAAACTTTATTACCTGTAGAACTTATATTGCTCAGGACACCCATAATTTCTTCGCTTTGCCAGCATTTCTTGAAAGTGAGGTCATTATCAACCCAAGTTTCGTCCAAATAAATAATATGCCTTCCTTCTTCCCGGAACTTTTTAATAGACCTAAGATACTTGTATCGCCAATGTAAAATACTGGGTCTTTCCATTAGTAATTTCCTTTTGTTGTGGCATTTACGCCAGTAAAATCCTTTTGCTTTTAAAAGCAGCCTCAACGATTCTTTACCAAATGGAAATTCCATTTCTTCCTTCAGTTTGATTAGAAGTTTACTACAAGTAGGTACCACTTTAAAATCACAGTAAAATTTTTCTATCATTCTCCGAATAATGGAAAAATCGACTCCATCAATTTTTTGGATCACAGAAGGGCGTGATCTCTTTTTTCCGGGAGAAGCTAAAGGCTGTGTGGAGGTTGCATTTTGCCTGTCTTTATCTTCTTTTCTAATTTTACTTATAGTTCGTTCACTAACACCCGTATAATATGCCGCCCTTGCATTTCTAGCTACCAGTGGATAAACGAAAGTATTGTTAGCCGCTTCTGCATCGCAAGCACGTATCACGTTTGCTATTATTTCCCTTGCCTGGCTGTGAATAACTTTCCCATGCTTGAATTCCATTATCACCACTAAACAGTAAATTATATTTTCAAAGTATTTGCCAACTGCCTACGCCTATGGGAGTAGGTTTATAAATGACCGTGCCATCGGCACGTTATTCTAGTTTCAGATAAGATAAGAGTTTTGGACCAATCAGCGACCGGATGTTTACCTGCGGCCTGGGTTTTCCAGCTACATTGCCAAATTCAGCGGAACAATTCTATATCTTAAATATGTTAATATGTATGGACCGCATTTTATGTAGAACATCTGACAACTTCGCAATTTTTTGTCCGCATTCTTTCGGCTTGCAATCTTTCGCTGGTCCAACAGTACAAAGCATTCATCAAACCACTTTTTGAAAAGGTCTTTTGTCATCCATGCACTTTTTTGTCCGTAATAGTGTACAGGTAAATCAATGTTTTTGAATGCCCGTGGTTTATTAGATTTCCCAATGACCATCATCTTAAGCGCGTGTGTGCCCGCAGCGTTAGCACATGGTAGTATGGTTACACTCTCTTTACTTTTCCTCCAGGTACGGATTTTTCGTTACAAGAAACGAAAGTTTTGTTAGGCATCATACTCCAAAAAATCCCTGATCCGTCTGCATTGTACACCTGTGACGCGTCAAGATTTAAATCGTTCACCTTTTGCAAAAATCTTAATTTAAAGGGCTCTATGCAGGTGGCATCGTTAGAAAGTTTCTCTCCTGTAATAGTCGTTAAACGTATGCCATGACGACTTTTAAAACGTTCTAGCCATCCTTTGCTGGCCACAAAATCATCTTTTTTTGTTATTTCCTTTTCATGGTTTCTTTTAATGTCATAAATTGTAGAATTTTAACTTTTATTTAGTTTTATTTTTCCTAGTGATTGTTATAAATATGTTTTCAGTACATCTGAGCTTCCAATACTATATACCGTTTTGAGTACTCTACAGTGGTGTTCCAATATTTTGGAGGGGTATTTTCTTACAGCCGTGGTTTCAGGCAGAAAAACAGATGTCCTGTAAGTTCCCACGAAACTTTCTTTTTCGGTGCTTAGTATGATGTTGTGTACAACGCTGATTTTTAAAGTTCAAATATTCAAAAAATACAATTAACCGATTATCTCAATGGCAAATTCCTCAGTTCTGCATTCAAGTCTCGTAATAGAGTCAATCTTGCAACATAATCTCTCGTGGAGATAACGTATCTGACCACTAATACGCAAAGACATAACTACATAAAACACAGATAGCCATGGGGAATCCTAATAGACTAACTTCCCCTTTTGACCGTTCTCTACGCAATAACCATAAGCAAGATATTATTGGACCGACCGCACCCTAGTATACATCCTTATTTATCTATCAACGCAAACAAAACACCCCCCATATTATGCCAGAAACATGTTAGATAAACGGCTAGAGGAAAGAAATCGGCTCTGGCTATCAAATAAATGACCATTTATCTGATTAGACGTAGTGTTTCTCTCGTTAAATAAGTAGTGATGACTGAAAGTATCTCATTAAATAAACAAAAGTGTAAATATACTAAGTGACATATACATCCGAACACCCAGTTTAAATGGTTTTATTTTAATAAAAGTTGGTGAATGTATTTATCTTACTGTAAATAACAAGTGAAAAAATTTTCAGCCTTATCAGTTGGACATTCCGGTTTTTATACTGCTTTTTTTTAATTCACTAATGCTCTAAAAATGAATATTTCAGCCGCAGTAAAGAATCAACGTTGGCGGATTTTGGTTCTTGACATCCTTTACGATCGGTTACGATGCCTAGAGTACGGAGACCTGTACGATTTCGTCAACTTAGTGAGTTTGATAGGGGCCGTATAGTGGGACCTCGGGAAGCTGGACTTTCTTTTCGGGCAATTGCAGTTAGAGTGCAAAGAAGTGTAGACACTGTGGTTAGGTGTTGTCAGGCATGGCTTCGAGAAGGCCGTACGCAAAGAGCAAGGGGCACTGGACGCCGCCGTAGAACAACAGACCGTGAAGATCGCTGCCTAAGATTATTGGCCTTAAGGGACCGTTTCTCACCTACCAGGTCCATTGCAAATGAATGGTTTGCAGAACACGGAAGACCCATTGGCATGCGAAGTGTTTACCGACGAATGAGAAGTTTTGGCTTGTTTTCATACCGGCCACACTGGGTCCTCCCTTTAACTCGAGAACACCGACGTAATCGCCTTGAGTGGTGCAGACAACGGTCACTCTGGGATCAGGAATGGAACAGTATTGTCTTTAGTGACGAGTCTCGATTTTGTTTAGGCATGCACGATGGTCGTGCCAGTGTTAGAAGGCGACGTGGTGAAAGGAGGAATCCGCAGTTTTTTGTTGAAAGACATGTTCATCACACTGTTGGAGTTATGGTTTGGGGTGCTATAGCTTATGGTTCCAGGTCACCATTAATCTTCATCAGAGGTAACATGAACGCTCAGCGTTATATCCACGAAGTTCTAGAACCCCATCTTTTACCCTATCTTGACACCCTGGCAGATCCAACTTTCCAACAAGATAATGCCCGACCACATGTTGCAAGAGTCACAATAGACTTCCTTCAACATAATGATGTCACATTGTTACCATGGCCACCAAGATCTCCCGACTTATCCCTAATTGAGCATGTGTGGGATATGATGTGTAGGAGATTGCTCAATTTACAACGTCCTCCTCATACTCTAGAAGCACTTCGAGAGGAGCTGGTGGTTGCCTGGAATGAGATACCACAGGAGGACATTGACCACCTGATCAGAAGCATGCCTAGGCGCGTTGGAGAATGCGGAGCACATCAGGGTGCATCCACACATTATTAAAGGTCAAAGGGCTTTAAAGCAGTGCAATCATTTTGAAATTTTTATCATTTACTTATTATGCTTCATTAAGTACTTATACAAAATTTTATTAAAATAAAACCATTTAAACTGGGTGTTCGGATTTATATGTCACTTAGTATAGTAGCTTAGGTGTCTACCGCACCATTGTATGTTTTCATAGTGGAAAACTATCTGCACAGCTCTGCAATTTTCATTATTATTCCTAAATATATTTATACAGGGTGACTTCGAAGTTGAGTCATTTACTTTAACAGTGAGTAGATCTGATCAAAAGAAATGTTTTTTTCCTTTACCATTTTTCTGGTAAAATTAAAGTAACAAAGTTATAGCCCTTTGGAAGTTTGAGTACCGCCCTGTCTCAATAACATCATGTGCTGGTGTTTGGCAACAACGGATATAATCCACCTTATCGGTTCATCGCATCGGAAACAAAAAAGCGAACGAATTTGGAACGATGTTTACTTTATTCAGTTCAGTTATACATACAATCACTGTCAGTCGCGTGTGAATAGTATCTGTTGCGTGGCTCAAACGAAATAAAAAATGGCACATGTTTATGCGGATCGGTTTCCCAATCGAGTGCAACCAACCCCTCGTGCCTTTGTTAATAGTAGTACAACGGGCTCGTGAATCAGGTGACTTCAGACCTCACAGGGGACCTCACGATCAAATACAGGTCCGCACTGAAATACTTGTCGGGAGGATACTTTATAAAACAAGGTAAAATTTTTTTTTTATTTTTTTTTTATTTTTACACACATATTTTGGTTTATCTTCCTTCTACAATCATTATCTGAAAATTAATGACTCAACTTCAAAGTCACCCTGTATATCTATACATTTTCTCAAATGGCAAGATACTAGCATCATTTTTCCCATGAAGTACATTTAAATGTTTTATTGAAATTTTATAAGAAAAAAAAGTTTCTGGTTTTAGACGTGCAAACTAGACCCCTTTCAGTTGTCCAAGTTCACTATCCCGCTATTCTTTTGAAATTACTTTTCAAGTTCTAATGATATCAGCAAAAACGCCATGTAACTGTTTTGAATAGATTCTGTATCTTTGCATAAAAATAGAATCTCGATGACTGACATTTGACATTTTCATTTCCTACGCCATTGGCGAGGAGGTACAGTAATTGTCAAAATTTCGAAAATGTGCTTTTTGGATAGTATAGGTATAATATCTGCAATATCCCTGGCCAATCCTTAACTTGGAATGTACTGTTCGGATGTTGATGAAATATTCACACAAGGTTGCTATATCAAGGATGAAGCTTTGTAGTATTTGAAAATCGTTCAGTAGCGGCGGAGTTAGGAACAGAAAAAAGAAAAAATCTAAATCGCTCAAACTTAATTTTTTAAAGTTTAACAGTCTCCTGATCATTGTCAGAAAAACATTTGAAGTGGTTCAGGATTAAGGTTGGGGGTTGAAGGGGATGGGGAGGGAATATCTAAATTTTTGGTGGTTATCTTAGATGTTTGCCCTTAAGACACGCCTTGCATAATATCATGTCCCTTAAAGTTTGGATTACATTTCCATTTTCATTTGTATTCCCATTGTATGAGCTACACAATATTCTAGGTTGTATACTGACATGTCATTGGCTTCGAGGGCATCAGTCCCCGAGATCGCTTGACCAATAATCTTGGGATTAGGGCGCGTATATCCCGATTTTATGTTATTGTTATGCTCGTCCTGTCAAAAACAGGCTGTGCCTGCCCCCTGCTTTGCTACGGCAGATTCCGGTAGGACTCCGGGCCCCGGATTCATCTGCATAAGTGGCGGCAGTAAAACTTATTTGTGACCACCGCAGGATAGAGAATCAGAAGTGGGATTGAGTAATGGTTTGCTGTTTTGCTGTAATGCGCCTGCATAATTTTCTCGTAGAAAGGCGCATGTAGGAAAGGGGACAACACATGCGAGGAATAGGCGAATGGGATAGATGCGGTAGATGGTATTCTGTGGTATGAGAAGGTGGACAAGGGGTGTTTGATAGAAATATTGTAACAAGTGACACCCTGTAAGACAGCTTACGAAAAGATATCCTAAATCATATCGTCGCTGATGAGTATGCATAATCAGCAATAATCATGATGGAGGCACCGGGTAAAGATCTCGGTACTTCTCGTAGAGGTAGTTGAGTATACTCCAGAGCAATGTTAGTGTAGGCACCAGGAGGCTTTCCTTCAACGCCAAACCATGTTGGTTGATTTTCAGTTTGATGGAGTTCCCAGAACCTACCTCGATGTCCAGCATTATGCCAGCTAAGAAAACCCAGGTATAACAAATCGAGAAGTGCACCAGTGCAAAAGTAACAGTGGCGGACTCAGAAAAATTGTGTGAGACAGAAGTGAAATTGAATTGAAATTGTAAATTAACATATATGTATATTGTTTATCTTTGACACTGGAGGGCTAGCTTTATTCGAAAGGGGGGGGGGGAGAGAAACGTCACAAGTGACCACTTTGTAAGGCTCTACACACACCAGCACGCTAAAATGTAACTGCTCCTTGGAGGAATACCATACATAATCGAGATTCAGGTTAGTGATGGAAAAATATGTTTCAGACTATTCTTATTTCATCTTTTCGGGTTGTAGTAGTGATATAAGATGTTGACAATTTCACTAAACTGCAAATGACTATGTAGCTCATAAACACAATGTCAGATCAGATCTAAGGGTCGTATCTTCAGTCGTTTCTATAAATGTAGGACACCTTTATGACCTCCTTCATTTTCATAGTTTTCTACTGTCACGTGTCAGCGTTATATTTTGAGGTTTTGTCACAAATACCTGTTTGCTCAAATTAATCATGATTTATACAGGGTTTGTCCGGAAAGTAACAGGACTCATTTTCTTCCGCCATGACTGTACTTCGGAGCGTGCGCACCGACTGGATTCGATAGAGGGCATTCCTGGCTAACGAATGAGCGGCTGGTCAGTTGTCTCCGAGCACTTGGAGAGTCAGGACAGGCATTTTCGTGCGACGTGTTTCTGTGAGTGGTGCAAGCCGAAAATGCAGCGTTCCTTAGAGCAGAGGTACGCGATTAAATTCTGTGAGAAACTCGGTAAATCTGCGACAGAGACGTTTGATATGATCAAGCCGGCTTACCCAGGTGTTGCTTTAGCAAGAAGTGGTGTGTTTCGGTGGCACCAGGTCTTTTTGGAGGGCCGGCAAGAGGTCGCTGATGAAGACCGTGCTGGAAGACCTTCGACTTCGACAAACACCGATAATGTGACTCTTGTTCGCAAAGTTTTGAACTCAGACCGTCGACTATGTATTCGTTTAATTGCCCAGATGTTAAATTTACCAAAATCTGTGGTTCATGACATTGTGACACAGCATTTGAACATGCGCAAGGTGTGCGGGAAGATGGTCCCAAAAGTGCTCACTGACGACCAGAAATTGCGGCGAGTGGAAGTGTGCAAACAAAATTTTTGAATTATGTAATCACAGGTGACGAGTATGATCCCGAGACAATCTTCCGAGTGGCACACGACGGCATCTCCTCGCCCAAAAAAAAGGAAGAATGAGCAAATCCAAAGTGAAAACGATGCTCATAGTCTTTTTTGACATCAAAGGTATCGTCCCCCGTGAATTTGTTCCTCCTGGACAAACCGTCCACTCCCAGTTTTACGTGGAAGTGCTCAGGAGACTCAAACACGACAACGCTCCGGCTCACACCGCCTTTCTTGTGAACAGCTACCTGACCAAGGCCGGCATCCCAACGCTTCCGCAGCCGCCCTTTTTTTTGTGTCCTCGCCTAAAAAGGCAAGCATTTTGAGACGACAGAGGGGATGCTGCATCGACGCAGGAGGAGCCTATATTGAAAGTTTTTAAAGAATTGTAATGATTGGCCCAATAAACTTTTTTAAATCGACTCAGTCCTATTACTTTCCGGACAAACCCTGTATCATCTGTTTTATGAGCCTGAAATTTACTACATTTCAAAAAGAAAACATAACCTCACAATAGGAGAGCGCTGACGCTGACACGGAACACGTGAAATCTAGAAATACCGCAGCCTTTCTGAAGGAGAAAAGACTATGAAAATCAAGGAGGTCATAAAGGCATCCTGCAATTGCAGGAACGACTAACAATACGGCCCTAAATAGTGCCATTTTTTAGCCATATCAGTCAGGCTGTTTGACGTTCTGTCGATTGGTGATTTTTTTAGCTTTTAACATCAGAAACGGTTGCATTGACGTTGATTAGATTTTAAGGATATGCTGTGGGGACTTTTTGAGGATTGGTCCAGTTTATTTCGTGATATTCTATCCATGCGAGTTCTGCTATCCCCGATTTCTCCGTAGTGTTCTATTCCTGGTTTGATTCTGCTTCCCGATTCTTCTTATCATAATAGAAATTCCTTCCACGTACGGTATTATGCGCTGCTGTTCTTGCTATTTTTGCTTAAAGTACACTAAATCCACAGAATTAGTAACCAGAAACTACACTCAGGCAAATTCCCCACTACAATTTTCAATCTCCAATACATAAGTTATATGGTACGGCAGGTCGCGCGCACCGCCGTTTAGAGCGTCAAGAGGCGTTAGATCGACGGGTACTGCATACAGGTTCAGACTTGCCGGTTCTTTCCAACAATGCATTTTCGATAACGGCAAATATAGCAGACCATATCAGAGCAGCTCGTAGCAGGGCAACATCATATCATTAATTACTACCGGCTGGAGTAAAGTAATTTGTAGAATGCATGGAGCACAATACATATAGGATGTGCTCACTATGTAATTTTACCGTCATTCGGCCTGAATTGTGTTAAATATAAACATTTTTACAAATCTCTCAGTGCTAATTTTAATAACTTATCTGTGCATGGTCGCACGCCACACAATTTTGAAAACAACGAGATATGAAGTTTTTTCGAGAATTATATGAGAACTGAATGGAAAAAATTGGAGCCAAGTAGGTTGCCTAAGTACTCTCCACACATTAGAATCCGTACTTATTTGTACACACTTCCTTAAATCACTATTGAGGGAATTGAATTTTGCAAACTTCTTTATACTCAAATTAACCAAATGCGGCTCAGTTTAACTACACAAAAGTTCTAAGCGTTGTTAGAAATAACCAGAAAGTAGAAAAATGTCAAAGAAAATTTTTTAAGCGTTGACCCCCACGAACTCTTGTACTGTAAGTAATCTCATCGTCATTCTGCCTGAATTGTGTCAACGTTAAATAAATAAACATTTTCACATATCTCTTGGTGCTATATTTTAATAGTCTAATAGCTTGGTTGCGCATGGTCTCACGCTCGAAATCCATTCGTCTGACAAATATTAGCCAGAGTGACTTTAGTGTCCGTATACTGTGCTAAAACCATGGCAACATCGCAATATATCTACCCACCTGGACCCAATGCATGAACAAGAGGCAATTCACACGGTCCTCGTGCCCAATGTATACAATGCGAACATCCAGAACAGATTTGTGAGGCCAAGATGAATAGCGTAATCTGCTACAGTCGTTTAGAACGGCATTGGGCATTCTCTCACTCCCTCTGACTTTCTCTGTTCTCTCTTGAGGCGAGGCCGAATGTTTGTTTGCTTTGAGACGTCTATTGTTACGTTCATGGCAGCTAAGGATACGAAAAACGACGTTTGAATGCTTTTAGAGGCTGCGAAAATGGAACGGCACCTTTTCGAGGAATTATTCGGCACCTCAGCTTCCCGTTGTTAGTTCATGCATTAATGGAGCCCCCTGTATTATGCTTTTTACGATCTCATCACGGTCGCCCATTTAGCAAAAAGAGCAGCTCATTGGTGGTTTCAGAATTCACGTTCAGCGAGATTTCCATCTGGGGGGAGGCGGTTGAGTATCCGGCGAAGGAATTTAATAAAAAAAATGAAACTTGAATTCCTACTTCATGGGCTACAGCTTAAATGGCTTGATTGATTCAACTACGAAGTTCGTATTCTGCGAACTACAGCGTAAGATGATTGATGATTGACATATAATGAGGTAACTCTAGATTCGTCGGCGGGATAGTGTGACACTGGGTTTTAATAAAATCAATATGGCGGATTTTAAACTCAAACTTCAACTTTGACAGCTTGATGCATTTTGCCACTAGAGGTGTCCTTAGATTCGTTTTTGGCACCGAAGCAGCTGCGCAGGCAGACGCCTATATGCCAAGGCACCGCGGCTGCTATGAGGAGCTTAAAGAAACATTGTTAATCCGACCTTTTGAACTGCCCAAGGTTTCTCAAACTAGGAAAAGTCTCCTCATGTAGATTTTTCCACAAGATGAAAAGGGTTGTGTGATTCCTGTTACCTTTTTTTCAAATCATTAATAAATTAACACACTATAAATGAAAGCCAATGCAAAATAGCTGTCTAGTGGCGTGCAAATTTAAGCACTAGCTCAATAAAGCGAAGAGTAGGGGGGTTAAGAGCGGCAGTGACTTAAGATGGATTAAGCCACAAATGTTAATCGGAACTTGCTTTGCCTGCCCCCCACACAAAAGAAAAGAAAATCACAGTAATGACAAAACCTAATTAATCGTACACAGAGAGCCAAATAAAACAAGGTATTTAAAAAAGAATCACAATATATCAAACAAGCAGCATATATTTATGCACCACCACTGAAGTGCAAGTTAAAAGAAAGGATATTATTCAAAACTAAATGACAATAAAATTATTAGACCGTGATAATTAACCCTGCAAAACGTTTACCATGGTACACGTACGAAGGCTTCACAAATATTTTAACGCCTAAAGCTAAACTTATCTGGACAGAGTGGTCTTCTTCCAGTTACGGCTCTAGGCACAGCTGAGATGTCATCAGCTCACAAACGCTCAGGTCAAAAAACAGAGGCCAGTAGTCGGCAGTGACGTGAGGAACGTTTCAAGGTACGGGCTACTTGCCTCGTTTTCCAAAATTGACGGTATAAAAAAACCACTAGAAAGAGAGAAAGGATGCTTAAAAATATACTCCATATTCTTTGTCTGAGACAAAACTACTTATTTAAAACACCCAAAACTTGAAGAAAAACCATGTACATTATCTTTTACAAGAAAAGTAAAGCAAGGGCAAGAAAAGATAAAAATGTACTAAAGTGATACCCCTCAGAAAGTCATCCCTTGTTCTGGCAGCTCAAAAATCAAAATTATGATCAATGTAATGTAATGCCCAATAGAAGGTGCCACGTAGGCACTGCGCTATATTTGAAAACGTAAACTGTCCACCAAATCAAGAACACCCTCAGAATTTCAGTCAGCAATAATCAATATAATATATAAAATACCCAATTAAAATTATTTCACCTGTTCACATGAGGGTTTTTTTTGTTAATGGGAGCAAAATCGGCTGCAATACACCTACAATGCAGCTACGAAACAAAGCTGGAGGAGTGTAAATGGTGGTTCTTCGCAATCCCTTCCCACTAAAAGGAAACAGATATTGGACAAACTCCTTCAGCACATACATTAATGGTCGTGGTCCATTAGAAAATGGACGGGGTAGCACCCACACCAAAACAACTAAACGAGAGTACATATCCCAGAATCTGGAAATTATTACCAACGAAATGACCCACGCACAACCAAAACCTCAACGGAAAGAAGGAAAGAAAAATGGCGCTGGACCCCGTCTGTACACGCAAGTTTTTAAAAGAAGGTATCTTGATAGTAAATCAAATATTCCTATATGGGTAGTACGTGCAGAAATCACAATGGGCGGAACCAACTCTACGAGGGACCAACTAAATTTCCGAGATAGTCGTTAATAATACTACAACATTAGTGTCCAAAAGATTTCAACATATTATCTACTGAATCCCTGAGAGAGAAAGATATAATACGTGTAAAATTATACAATCAATAAGCTATTCAATTTGCCAAAACAAAATCATTACAAAGGGTTTGGCCTAGGAATCGGTACCCTACCATTAATTGAGAAGTTCAAATTACAAGTGACTAAAATAGTAAAAAAAGGGTTCCGTGATTTTGGCACGTGACAATATCTTTCGGCCAGAGAGCAAGTCGGCCACCCATATCCACAAATTTATGTCGTAAAAAAATAGACGAGTTCATATAACATGTTCTAGATTGTTATTAAATTCTGTGGGCACCCCATTTTACGGTATGATCAATCGTGCATGACAAGATCGTTAAACATTCGCGATTTTACGATATGGTCAGATTTAGTTGGTTGCTCTAACATTTCATGAAAGTCAGTTCTGTATGCCAATGACATGTAACATCCAAAAAGCCTGATAGCTCAACTTTGAAATGTTCCGCGATTACAATCCTTCCTCACTCAGTGGTGTAGGAAGTAGAGTAGAGCAAGCTTACCAAATGAGTGTTGCAACAGACACGTCACAGGGGATGTAGTACGTCGCCTTACGTTACATATACATACATAAAAAAATCAATAAAGCGTGAGAGTTCTTCTATTTGTACATGTATCCATCGTCGTATATGTTTTGTTGTTTGTGTATGCCAGTGTTTTTAAACCCTTTGTATATTTTGATTCACTTTGTTTGTTATCTTTGTATTTTGTTCAAATTTATTTTTCGCATTTTGTAGCCCAAAACGTTGGCATTATGAGTAAGGTACATCATTAAACACCTTGACCATTATACAGGGTGGCCCATAAGTCCTTTGAGCTGGAAAAAAAAGGAATAAAACCAAACTATTTGCATTATGAAGAATTATTATATTTTGTTATCATCTTTATTGAATGGGAATTATGTTTTAAAAATCACATCGTCTAAATGCAATCCATTACGATCACGGCACTCATATAAACGACGTCTAAAATTGTCGATGACTGCGCGGCAAGTCAACACTGTATAGATCGACCAGCCAAAGATTGCTAGGGACGAAAGGGGGAAATGCGATGAAAAAACCTTACCATTAGACGATTTTATATGGAGTCATAGGCGGAGATCGGAGAGACTTGAATTATTAATTGAATTTATATTTTATTACAACTGGTAGTATTAATATTTTTTTGCGATTCATAATGACGTGATACCAAACATACATTATAAGAAATAAATATACACAAACACTGAATATTGAGAACAAAATAAATATATTTTTTAGGCAACAAGTAATATTCCTATGTACGCATTATGATTGAACAGCAAAACATGCTTATGCTTGCCATTTCTCTTCGGATATTTTCTTTCAGGACATCAACTGATCGCGGAGTGGTGTCGTACACTTTACTCTTGAGGTAGCCCCATAAAAAGAAGTCCATTGGGGTCAAATCTGGACTACGTGGTGGCCAGGAAATGTCTCCTCTTCGAGAAATTACTTTGCTGGGAAAAAGTTGACAGACGACGGGCATAGAAGTGTTGGAGGTGTGGGCAGTTGCTCCGTCGTGTTGAAACCAGGTCTGCGTATTATAGACTGGAAAATTCTGCAACGCTGGTGTCAAAAACTCTTCTATCATTGCTACATACCGCCCCGAAGTAACAGTTAATACGCGACCTCTGTCGTCCTCAAAAAAATAAGGGCCTACGATGCCATGCGCTGACATAGCAGCCCAAACTGTAACTTTAGGGCTGTGTAAGGGCTTCTGATGCTTACGCCTTGGATTTTCGGGGCTCCAATAACGGCAATTCTGTTTATTTACATGCCCGTTTAAATGGAAGTGAGCCTCGTCCGAGAACAACACATTATTGAGCGAAGAAAATCGATTCAACATTTCATTCGCAAAGTTTAGTCTCTGAATAGCGTCATTATCTTTTAATTCCTGCCCTAACTGAATTTTGTAAGCGTGCAGACGTAAATCTTTCCTTAAAATCCGCTGTAAAGATGTTCTGGGTACGTTTAGTGCACTGGAACGCTTACGAGTAGACTGGGTAGGATTTTGACGAACAGACTGTACCACAATGTTGATGTTTTCTTCAATACGAGTTGTCCTTGGTCGACCCCACCGCTGTTTATCTAACGTCGAACCAGTCTCTTCGAACTTAGCAACCCAGTTCTTAATCGTTTGAGCTGTTGGACACTTTGTAAAATTGTGTAAATTGTGGTATTCTCGATATTTACGCCGCGCAATGGTTGCCGAATCATTATTTTGATAAAACGCGCGCACACAAAAAGCACGATCCGCTCCAGTGAAACACTCCATGGCGACTGAATTCCCAGACACTGAAGATACTGCCCCCACCTCGCCCGCGCCGCTCACGCTCACCCGTTAAATTTTATTCAAATTTGAAATTTCAAAGGACTTATGGACCACCCTGTACTCTAAAACCCGAAGATTAAGACAAGCAACCTGAGGGTCGAAAACAACGGTTTAGAGCATGTGAACAAGAACTATCTCAAACTACTACCCTTTTGTCGTATAGCCGCGTCTACTACAATATCCCCCAGAACAATGACCCAATAACTTTTCTCTCCCCATTCAAATATTCATACTTACATTTCTCCCTTTATTAGGAATCTGTGGTTGGGCGCATCCCGTACTTTGACTTTGAAGAGGGTTCGTCTCACCTTTCAGCCTCCAGGGGTGCAGAAAACGACGACGACGGCCTCTTCGACGGGGGGTTGCGACTTGTTAAAAACCCACCCTTAACGGTCAATTAAAGTCATATTCATCTGCGGTCGTCACAATACAGTCTATCTTACGCTTACTTATGGTTTTTGCTAGAAATGCAGAGGCGGAGGAGTGTATTTTTGACGACTCCTTCGACGGGGGTTGCGACTTGTTAAAAGCCCACCATTAACGGTCAATGAAAGACAAATTCATCTGAAGTACATCGTATACTTGTTTATGGCTCTTGCAAGACGTGGGTTGCGACAACCTATTTTCCTCTTGCTTGTATGCCTTGCAATATTTTAGATTGAAATGCAGTGGCTTGGTTGCGACTTGTTAATTTATCTGCCGTCGTCATAATACAGTCTATCATACGCTTACTTATGGTTTTTGCAAGAAATACGGTAGCAGATGTGTGCATTTTTTGACAGCTCCTTCGACGGTGGGTTGCGACTTGTTAAAAACCTACCCTTAACTGTCAAATTCACATGCAGTCTATCCTAAGCTTGTTTTTTTTGATTGTTGCGAGAAATGCAGTGGCGAAGGTGTGAATTCTTCCTCAGCTTTTTGACTTGGGTTGCGGCTTCTTAAAAATCCACCTTTAACGGTCAATATTATAAATCACGAAAGGCGACGATTACGTGATCATTTTAGTCTGTAGTGAAGACAAACGACAGCGATTTGTGAATATTTTTAATGAAGTTTCAGATATGTTAGACAGAGACAAACATATTTTTATTGTCTAAACAAACTGTATTACTAATTTGCATGTATCCGACAAAGACAGACGATGTTTTCATCATATCTGAAAGATGAATTTTTAGGTTATGTTAAAGCAGGTTAGGTTGTTTTCGAATAATATTTTGGTATTTGGTGTTCCTGTCTTAAGGTTTTCCACTTATAACTGTTTTTTTTTTCAAAACAAAAACTCCCCAGTTAATTTATATAAATAAAGTGAAAATAAAAATAATCAGTCAAATAACCTAACTTCGCAAAACTATAATAAATTTGTTGTCATTATTTTCCTGAGATCGTGATTTTATCATCGACCATTGATTACTTCAGTACAGTTTATGATATGACGTAATAGTCATCTTTCGTGATTTTGACTATAAAATCATAGTCACCTGTGCTCATCATAATACAACCCAATTTCCTTTTGCAAGATTTTAGACAGAAATGCAGTGGCAGAGGTGTGAGTTTTTTGATGACCCCCTTGACGTGGGTTGTGACTTGTTAACAACCAGCCCTTAACGGTCAATGTCAAGGTCAAAGTGTGTTTTTGTACTGGCGGGTACGCATAACAGATTTTTTGAGGGTATCTTTCCCTGAGAAAAGATCAACTTCTTTATCACAACTTGTACAATGAGCATACTGATCTCTCTTCAAACTCCTTCGCAACCATCCTAGAAACTCCTTTCCCAATTTTTGCTTATACTCGTAGGATTGTAGATATTATAATTTAATTTAATTTAATGTTTTATTAAAGACAGATGAGCTCGGTTTCCTTTTTTCTTGTCGGTTGATGACCGTGTTCTACCATTCTGTACATGTTGTACGCACGTAATCCAATGTAGGGGTAGCAGAGTAGGGAATGTTTGTACATAATTCTAGGCAACCCAAATCTACATTCTTCGTGTGCCCGACTGCCTAAGTGCATATGTATGATTGGTATGAGGCATAAAACAACATAGACTACATGGAATTAATTTTTTGTGAGCTTTATTTTTGGTTCCTGCTCTTTTTTTAAAAAATCTGGTTATATCTGGAATATTTCAAAACATCGTGGAAAAATGAGGACATTTTCAGTATTTCGGTAAACAAGGTCTCATTGCGGTAGAAAAACCGAAAAATAGGTAGGTTGGAAAACACTGGTTCTTCCTCGCAGTGGTCGATTCTGATAATAGATAGCACCTTGTGCTGTCGTATGTCGATTATTGGGTGCTCCCCAGGGACTGGTTTGAGGACCAACATTGTCCTATACATTAATAATTTCCTTTCTTCACGATAGGTCCGGTCCACAGATTTGCGTGAGTGCCTAAATGATATCGCCACCACTGCGTTATTTTCTGGAAGAGGCGCTCCCTTCCCGGTGGTCCGTTTCGTTGGTAATAGACGTCACCGGTAGAACGACGAGCACTCCGCGCGAAAATTTATTGCTTTCCTCCAGGCGCAATTGTTAAAAAGGCATTCGTGTAAACTTTGTCACCCCGATACTAGCGTTCGCAGAAAGGCAGGTTGACTCATACACACTGTTGCCGTCTTCCAACAAAGGAATCATCGATTATTAAAAACATACCGATAGTATAAAAAATGGATATGGCCTCAGTACAAAGGCTATGTTATAGGTACTTAGAAAACAATTTATAGGTGCGTTTTTTTCTGACAGTTCTGGGGTGATAATGGAATATGCCCCTCGTCAAAAGTTAAAAAAATTGCGTCAAGTACAGTGACACTGTAGCTGTCAAATTCGATGCTAAATGAGATAACAATGGTAATAATTTATTCACATTAATATACTACATAGTGAATAAATTTCAATCCATAGGATAGATAGATAGATAATTATTTCATCTGTTTGATAGTGATAATTTGGGTGTCCTTAAATCATCGGAAGATCTAGTCTGATATGTATGTCCTTGCGTGGAAAAAAAGATTAACATAATCAATACGAAAAAAAAAAAATTAATGGAACGCCAATGAGAGAGGCGTCCATTTTTTGAAGTAGTCAAACTTCTTTGTGTTTCACATTATCCTAAGTCATAGCTAAAGCACGCTTATAACTCTAAAGGTTTCCTATGTTCTCATGATTTCTCCTATAATTTACATTTTTTGGTGAAGATCAAAAACATATTCTTTTGAACGCCTATTAGCCGTTTTTTTAATTCAGGCAAGTATATCTATTTTGAGTTGATACAAACAGGCAGAGATATCCGGGACAAACAAATATCTTGTCCACTTATAATCCCATTGTCACCCATTAACCAGATAAAGAATAAACCATATATAACGACTACTTTACGTTATGATCCGCTTTAATCCCATTGAATGGATTTTCGAGTCGTTGTAGCTTAAAATATGGACTGGTGGAAGTCAAGGATAAAAATCCTATTTTAAGTGTCAAAATCCCCTATCATCCCTTTCCCACTAAGTACAACTTACTGCCATAATCTGTACTAAACGAGGGACCCCACTCATACGGCGGCTGTACCATGTAGCAACGAGAAGGTTTACTCGAAAAATGTAGAACTAGTTGGAGATTTACATTTTCAATGAATTTGATATCAGGACTGTCCAGGTAGGTATTTCGGGATTTTGATATTAAATAAAATCAGCAATTTTGGAAAAAAGTAAAGGTATATGAATTACGTATTATTCCTACTTATATTTATTCTATATTATAATATTATATTATTATTATAATTAAAAATACCCCTTATAATTATGATAATAATTATAAGTTCGCCAATTTTGGCCTAAGAAAGAAGGTTAAAAATCGCTTTGATTTTCCATTTAGATAATTGGCGATATAAAAAATTATAATTGTAACCGAGTTTTTGAGCATTGAAGATACTCATCCTTAGGAGTTATCGGATATTGAATCGCTTGTAACTCGGAAGCGGTCACAGTTACTGGAAGCCGTTTTTGTTCAAAATAATTCGAAAAGACTTGAAAAAACATTTTTTTCTAATTTTGGAGCAGTGCTAAGTTGACAGATTTTGGCAGGCGAGTTTAAATCCATGGTAGGAACGGTAATTTGTAGCTTCTACAATTACTTATTCCAAACTGGTCAATTGATGGCTTCCACGATATCCAGTGATTATTTTTGAACAGATTAGATAAAGAAAAAACCTCGCATTCGTGAAGGAAGCTTTCCAACTTTATTCTTTATTTTTTATAATCACGTTTTTCCACTCGATTACTAAGACAAAGTGTTTCAAATTTGTTCAAATAATTCTTTATAGGGTTTTCTTCTGAACAAAAATGGCCACCAGTAACTTTTCTCCAAGTTCATCGTTTTTTAGTTATAAGCGATTTAATGTCTGAAAATCCTAAAAATGGATATATTCAATGCTTAGAAACTCGGTTGAAAATTATGATTTTTCAGGTCGCCAAGTATCAGAACTGAAGCTGAAACCTGGCTCTACAATACTGTTTTAGGATTATTTTATTATAAAGCAATTTTTAGGCTTGTTTCTTAGTCCAAAATTGTATGTTCTGTATGTACAAGTAGCATGATTGTCTATGCCAGCCTCCAGACGATGTCATTAATTTACTTCCTATTTCACTGACGACAAAGTATTGTAATCACAACAAGGTAAAAAAGATATCATGTTATTTTTGGGTGTTATACGACATTCACTTTATTTTCGTCGATCGGTCAGTCAGTCGGTCTGTCCGTCTGTTGATCCTGAGTGACCGCTAATCCTTGACCCGTCTATAACTTGGAAAGTACTGTTCGGATTTTGATGAAATTCTCAAACATGCTTTATAATTTTTGAATATCAGTCCAGCGGCAGCCAAGCTAAGGACAAAAAACGAAAAATCAAAAATACTCAAACTTCGTGTTTTGACGTTTCAAAGGTTTCTTGTACATTTTCAGGAAATTTTTTGGAGGGGTTGGAAATTGGGGGTAGGCGGTAGGGGGAGAGTATATCTTGATTATTTGGATGTAGTATATTTATACGCTTCCAGCCTCGATTATTCTATGCACGTATATGTATTATAGATAAATATGTTCGTATCCTCAAAAATAAAACAAGATGGAATGCTTTAAAAAATGACAAACATGAATTCAAAAGGTAATAAAATAATTCCTGTGGATCATTCTAAAAACCTAGGTATTATAATGGATAATCACTCAAAATTCGTTCAACTCTTCTAATTTTCCAGTGCTACACTATTCTCATAGTTTTATTTGGAAATAACGCTATATTACATAAAATTGCGAGAAAGCAATTGTGTGAATTTTTCTTATTTTCAAAAATATCGTATTGCTTAGTGGTTTACTATACCTATTTAGATATTATAGCAAAAAATCGTTTTCAAAGTATTATGAATACATGTGCAGGCTTGTAAATGATCTCAGAAAGTATGATCATATATCGAAGGCCATTAATAAGCTTAACTGGAAGAAAATTGATAAAATGTATAAATACCAGGTCATAAGTCAGGCTTAGGTGTATGGTTCTGTATTAAAAAATATTGTCATATTTCGAAACTAAATTCATACGTAGAGGAAATTCCAAGCACATCTTTAATTCAGAACACATATATTCACAATGCAATTGACTTATAAAACTGCTTATACCGTAGTTTACGAAAAACTACCCAAATTCAAGAAAAAATTGTAAGATGTTCTACTTGGTTAGCAGCGACTACCAATAAGTGTTAAGTGCCCTTATGTTTTCTTTATGTCTTTACATTTATTATGCCATATTATTGTCGCTATTGTATATAGGTATTAATATTTAGTTTTTATACATTTCGTATTAAGGGGCTTAGGTGGTAGATTAGGTATAGTATCTAAATCTCGCCTCATGTAATGTTATTATAAATAAAAAAGACGTTTAATATTATTATTATAGACGTATACCACACATCATAGATTCCCCAGTACATTTAATGAGAGAGAAATATCTTCGATAGGACAGCGAATGTATGACTGCGGACTGATTATATGGCCCTGTCTGACTGACTTGATCCGTTCAATTTCTCTATTCAAGCTGTCCATAGGTAACCTTTTCTCAGCAGGTCTAACTTGTGCCGCGAACATAAGGGCAGGGTTAACCCGCCATTTCTCTTCCCTAAAAATCTGGTGGACATGCTTGTTGTTACATACAACCGTACTGTAGGGCCACCCACGCACCCGTACCACGTTTGCCTGAATGGGGGCCACATTCATCCGGCTAGCTGCTGGTTCGATGAGTACGACGATAAACCCGGGTAGTACCAGACCCGTCGTTCAGTACGACCAGCGACGGCAGTTTCAGGTATCCGATGACATAAAAAACGCTTGTTTATATTGCCCAGCACAAAGGCAATGATTAATGGCGAAACGCGCAGCACCAGTCAATGGGACACAATTCGGGTGTGCCGTATGGATTCATGGCCCACTATACAGCATCCCAGGGACAAATTGTGCCATAAATGGAATTAAAACCGACGAAATGTCTCTGAGAGGCTTAGAAGTATGGTAGCAGTGACAAACTTGGTCATTCTGGATTGGAGCAGTGACGCCAACTGGTCAAACATTTTTCCCTCAAGCTTATCTTAAAATCCCCTAAGATTCCCGAAATTAAAACTAATACCTTAGCTTCTGATGTATAAAAAATTGAATCAATTTGTAGGATTTCACCTTTCATATTTTGTTGCTTATTTAAATAAACAATAACATTAAATTATTGTGATTTCATCAAAGAAGGTTAGTAAAAGATACACATTTTACTAGCCTTTTGGCTCATCTTCTCTTATCTACTTTTTTGTGAACTATTTATACTTTACCAACTTTAGGATTTTTTATCAATATTTTTAGTAACATTCACATACAATTATTCTAAAGTAATAAATTTAACAGCTGTAACACAATGGGGGCATGTCTAGTCAGTGAAATCAGACCATTAAAATTAACCCAATGAGTCTGATTGATTTTACATAAATTAGACAGAAAAATAAGAAATTATTTTTTCACTCCCTAAAAAATACCGTAAAAAATTTACCTCTATAAAATCTATAAAATCTCCTTTTTGAATTATTCTGTCCATAAATTTGGGAGAAAATCCCCCAAGTTATCATTACTGGATTTTATAACCCCTGACTGATCACTTGAACAATAATTATCCCCGTGCCTAGACAAGCACACCGTCCTTGGCTCGAAACGTAACTTTCGACTCCGGGATTCGAACCCAGTCCCTCTGCCATAATTCAGAATTGTACCCAACTGGTGGGTGACCACCGGATCTTTTCCTAACCCCGAATGCTATTCTCTACAACGTTGCTGTCAAATTTTTGTTTTTAACTCGAAAAATGGTGTTTTAGTTTCAGATGTGAGATAAACCCGGGGTATAAACAGTGGCATATTTTAGTTTGCTGCCTCATAAAGGAATGGAAAAAAGCAAAAACCTCAGCGACAGATTTATCCGCCCTTCGCTGCCTGCAGCTCCGAGTCATGCCCCTTTTGTCTTTAGGGTAAAGAACGCCACTGCACCTAGAATTCAGCCCCGTAACCAGGACAGAATTCGGGTATTATGTATGGATTTATGCCGCGACTTCGTGCGCTTAGCATTGTTAAAGCAATCAAAACTTTTCAAGATAACATGTTAGATTGAACCAAATTCTACTTTATAAAAACTACCTCTCTGACAATTTTCGGGTTTCTGGTTATAAAAGTAATAAAAACCTTCCAAATTAACACATTAGATTAAACCAAATTTTATATTTTAAAAACTACTTCTCTGACAATTTTTGTGACTCTAGTTATAAAAGGTAAATATTTATAAAAATGTGACAACCCTTAAGTTAACCCCCTATTACAAAATCTGTTCTAAGGGCATTTTTTAGGTATCTGGTAGTAAACTTCACGCAAGTTGAAACAAACTTGCGAGTCTCATTTAATCCCCTTAACCTGCAAAATTTTTTCTTAAAACCACCTACAAACAAAAACTCTTGCATTGAAGAATATGAGTAAATAGTTACGTTTTAATATTTAACGCTCCCAGACAAATATAACAATATATAATAACATTTTATGGACAAGTTACAATATCAAAAATTTGCTTTCGCCGGTTCTAATTCAGGTCAGAGTGTAGTCAAAAACCACAGGTATTTTAATATTTATTTATATTATGTATTTTTATTCTTTTGTATCACGTTTGAACCACAAATACGTAGAGACCTAAAAACAATGACAATATTCAACTGTTGCGGCAAGTACCAAAATATCCACCGCCTGCGACAAGGTGGCAACAGCGCGGCCTGCCATCGCCCCACTCAACCTGTAACCGTCAAGCAATACAGACGATTTATTTTGCACTAGCTGTTGCCTGCGACGTCGTACGCTTGAAATTGTTGCTAACATCAAACGTTGTTTTTGTGATGTGATGTTATGACTTCCCATCACGTTTTGTACCTTTGATGGCATTAGTAAACTGATAGCCAACTTGCATACTTAGGCAATGCGGTTACTTCTTTATTAGTGACCCACCTACACGTTCCGTGCGTAAAACCGCGGGACAGAAAACTTATAAACATATTTATACTCAAACAATATTCATATGTCAAGGATTTTCAGTTTCTACTGGCATATTTGAAACTGGGCATTAATCTGAAGCATCGAGTCACTATTTTTTCGGTGAGCTTTTTTATTAAATCATCAACAGCTGAAGACGATTTTAGTGTTTTAGTGAGATGCATTATCGCTTAAATATTGCCAATCAGAAAAACTTTTTTAAAATTTTTAGATCACTTCGTAAACAGCTAAATAAACGCTTGTTTTTGGATATTAGAAAATCCAAAGATTATGATATTTCGACGCATATACGCTAAGGAAGCAGTATGATTCCGAAAATTTTAGAACTTCAGATAACAAGTTTGTATCTGGTAGCAATAGTTAAAAAATAAGAGAGAAACTAATACACTGAATACCACTGACGCCGTAATGTGTACTAGCGAGAAGCGCGAGCTAGCGTGCAATACGTATGTTAGAAAGCACCTCGTTGCCTAGCAACCCGAGTACGAGGTCACGGACGCCATCGGCGCACTCTTTCTAACATGCATATCGCACACTTATAGCGCTTCTCTTTCGAACACATTACGACGTCAGCCAAATTTGTACCTCACCGTATATGGAAGGTCTTACCAAAAATAATATATGTGGCACTATTTTTTTGGTGGTTGGAGAATGGGAGAGTTGTCCCTTGGTAGTTGCTGGCAAGAGTTGCGGAAATCTAGCTATTAGCATTCTGACAGGGTAACGCGGCGAATATAGCGGGGACGTTAATTAGCATTTTGGACGGCACAATGATAATTAGCGTAGACTGGCCGCCAGATGGCACATATAGGAGGTTGCGGAGTCGTGCCAGCGCCAGAGCTCAGCATCCGCAATGATTAGGGATAAAAAATGGAGTGAAGTAAGTTGGTTAGGTATTTCCCAAGAATGAATATAGATATATGTACAGTCTGTGAAAATCAAAGGTTCGCATATTGTTAGCCTACCAAACAAGGTTAAAAATTGCTTTGAAATAAAATTGCTTAAAATAAAATATGCCATCTAACTCTTCGGGGCCTTGTAGAGAAAAATTTGAACCTAAATTTGATAGCGCGTCGAGCTAGTAAGCCAGGAATTGCGGGTTTGATCTCCACCTTGAAAGTTGATTCGTAGCCATGGATCTTGTGTTATCACGTACGTAGTGCAATGTTAATAGGTACATTTCATCTCTAGAGCTGCTTTATTGTATCAGTTACCTGTAGATGGCTCGTGGAGTGGTAGGTACATTGTTGGTCGGCAAAAAGGTTCAAAGGTGGTCTAGTTGCCAGGTTTTGCCTCCCCACCACTACAACTGCTACTACTACTAGATACTTCGCAACATCAACATTTAACAGAGACTTTAAGCAATGAAAATGCCAGTTTTTATTGTTTTTTAGATGTTGACAAAAGATCAAATTGGAAAATTTGTTTCCATAACACAAGGTACACAAGGACTTTGCCTGAAGTTTGGCAACATTAGGTACGTTACTTACTGTACCTAATTTTACGAGAGAGTTACGATACTTTTATTGTGTGTGTGCATCGTCGCACAAATCGGGTTTTTGTGCTTTTAAATTATTGTTTGTTTGCAAAGTATACAATACAATCAGCAGTTTGAAGTAGAATGCTTATCTTTTCACCGGCAAGTAAAATTAAAAGTTTCAATTTAGGAACTCCCGCGGCGTGGGGACGTCGTCTGATGGCTTTATGATTTCTCTAAAAATATTTTATGGTGAACTTTACATTTAAAGCACTTCGTTTAGCATGTCATCTGAACCTACAAGGAGATCTACATGGGTAACTAGTTCGGGATTCGAGAAAGACTTACAGTTTCCAAAATACGCTGATGTAAAACCGGTAGTATTATATACCACTAGTTTGAGTTGTCATTCTTTCACCGCGGTAGCCATTTTGTTTACCCCTCCAGTCGTCTGCCTCCCCGCTACCAAGAAATGCTAGAAAATAAACAAGTTTACAATCATGAATAAACCGCAGTTTCGATAGTCGTATATCGTTGGTGCAAAGTTCAATAAGTATATCTAACGTTTTTATTCAATCTATCACTTCCTAAGGATCTCGTCTACCGTTTTTATTATTTTTGATCTGGCAGCACTGCAACCGACAGTCGTACTGGGGCCAAAACTTTGATTCCCGGTGTGACAGGAAAACCAAAGCCATATTTAGCTATGGTAGAAGAGCCTTTGAGCATATTGGTCACCAGTATCCACAATGTATATTTTACAATGTTATCTATCCATCTGACTTATTCTAATGTTATATCTAGCAAATATTGAGTCAAATAACTTAACGCATCTTGTTCGATAACGTCTATGAATTAATCAACTTCTTTTTGCGTCATATCGGCATCATTTCATGTAACTACAACCGCTGCAAAAACTGCCTCAATACAGAAACGGAAACATTACGTTTTATGGAAGCTCCACCGCTCGGTTATGGCCAATTCAATTAAAAAATTAATAATGTAATTAACCGTCATATTAGCATACATTTTAAGCCCTTATCCGTTCACATAATTTATAGATATAGTCCGAGGATCCGTGTGCCACAAAACATCTATTATCTATTTGAAGAAACAAAATAAACAACTACTTATCCCAGTGTCTGTTATGCACTTCAATTTCCTCAGATTTTTGGGATAAATCAACAGGTGTTAAAAAATGCTTTCAATCAAATTGCCAACGTTTCGGTGTTTATTTTTTGCTTTTCTCAGGGCTACGAAAAATATAAAAATGCATTAAAAATTCAAAATTTTAAATGTAGCAATGAAGTGAAAAAATCCGTTAAAGAATTCACTAAGAAAATACACAACAGTATAAAAAAACTATAGAACAAACAAACAAAAATATGACAATGAACGTGCGTTCATTGAAAAGTTATTATATAAACATTGTGACAAATTATAAATGGTTTCATTAAAACATGGGACATTACAAATGAACATATTAAAAAACCAGATTTAAAAAACAAATATGCAAAACTGTAAAAGGCAAAAAATGGTAAAGGAACATCCTTACCTGTCAAATGAGACACGCAAAGCACGTCCTAAGGGAAGAAGCAACTGTCAGGTCAACTATGAAAATGATAAATGGGACATAAAAAATAAAAACAAAGAGACGCCGGTTTGACTGCATTAAACCCACTAAAGTAAAGCAAATCGATAGAGATCCAGACTGTTTGTCTTTAAATATAGGTCTGTAAATTAAAGAATAATAATAATAATATAAGTTTATTCACGTATAAAGTATTACAATTTATTCAAAAAGGGTGACTTTGAAGTTGAGTCATTAATTTTCAGATAATGATTGTAGAAGAAAGATAAACCAAAATATGTGTGTAAAAATAAAAAAAAATTAAAAAAAAATTTACCTTGTTTTATAAAGTATCCTCCCGACAAGTATTTCAGTGCGGACCTGTATTTGATCGTGAGGTCCCCTGTGAGGTCTTAAGTCACCTGATTCACGAGCCCGTTGTACTACATTAACAAAGGCACGAGGGGTTGGTTGCACTCGATTGGGAAACCGATCCGCATAAACATGTGCCATTTTTTATTTCGTTTGAGCCACGCAACAGACACTATTCACACGCGACTGAAACTGACTGTATGTATAACTGAACTGAATTGTAATCGTAAAAACATCGTTCCAAATTCTTTCGCTTTTTTGTTTCCGATGCGATGAACCGTTGTTGCCAAACACGAACACATGATATTATTGAGACAGGGCGGTACTCAAACTTCCAAAGGGCTATAACTTTGTTACTTTAATTTTACCAGAAAAATGGTAAAGGAAAAAAACATTTCTTTTGATCAGATCTACACACTGTTAAAATAAATGACTCAACTTCGAAGTCACCCTGTATATACAACGGGCTCGTGAATCAGGTGACTTAAGACCTCACAGGGGACCTCACGATCAAATACAGGTCCGCACTGAAATACTTGTCGGGAGGATACTTTATAAAACAAGGTAAATTTTTTTTTTAATTTTTTTTTTATTTTTACACACATATTTTGGTTTATCTTCCTTCTACAATCATTATCTGAAAATTAATGACTCAACTTCAAAGTCACCCTGTATATATATATAACAAAAAGTATGAAAATGATGGTCAAAATCAGCAAAAAGGATGAAAGTGGATTCCAGCAGAAAATAGGATAGGTAACCCGAGCGATACGTATTTCTGCGTTTCCTCAGGTTACACCCGTATCGGGATGTGTGGACATGTGTATCTACTTTTGTACTTGCATATGTACATTCATTTCGGGCCTGATGAAGCCAACCAGCAGAAATACGTATCGCTCGGGTCACCTATCCTATTTTCTGCTCGAATCCACTTTCACCCTTTTTGCGGATTTTGCACATTATTTTCCCACTTTTTGTTATATACCTTTCTCCGCATGATCATTTTCCCTTTGTAGATCCTTTGGGCTTGAGGTACCACAGCAAGTGGCTATAACCGGCCGCGTGTTTGTGGTTAGATGTCTCCTTGAAAATTCGAGGTCTTCTAGCCATTTTATACTACAATGTGTAGGTTGGCTCTGGTTGTGGACTTCGTGTGTCGATTTTTTCCCTCTCCATCTTCGATTCCTCAGGTTACACCCGTTTCCGGATGTGTGGACATGTGAATCTACTTTTGTAGTTGCATATGTACATTCATTTTGGGCCTGATGAAGCCAACCAGCAGAAATACGTGTCGTTCGGGTTACCTATCCTATTCTCTGCTTGAATCCACTTTCATCCTTTTTGCGGATTTTGTCCATCATTTTCCTACTTTTTGTTATATACCTTTCTCCTTATGATCATTTTCTCTTTTTATATACGCAAATAAACTGAAATAATCCCATAGAAGAATTTAATTTTTGTGCGTGGGAAAACATTTTTCATAACAATTTTTGCTTTGAACATACTTAAATATAGTTAATACATACATTTAAACACAACATAACCATAAAGGTAAGTGTAATAACATTCAAAACCTAATTTATTTCCATTTGAGTGAGTTTTGCTATTTCAAGTCGATTATTATATAACAAGAATTTTTTTTTAATTTTGCATCTATTTTTATTTAAAATGGATTTTATATGGCTTGGTAAAAAGATATAAAATCTAGTGGAGAGGTAACTGAATCATCTTTGACCTACACTTTTTTGTTATAAATGGTGTTCTTTCAATATCCTCGACTTTACTTCTTGATTTATACTTGTGGTCCAATGAAATGAGGTTTTATTTTTGAATATATTGATTACAACATTATAAAAAAAGAGTTGAATAAAATCGAGTAGTCTCGCTTCGGAATATAACATATCAGATGGGTAGAGAATTGGCCGTTTAAAAATAATTTTCAAATATTGTTTTTGGATTATTTCTAGCTTCTTAATTTGGTTGGTAAGACCCCATCCCAATCTAGTATGGCATAATTTAGGCGACATTTAATAAGTGCATGATATAATGATGAGACTGATTTAAAAAAATTATTTATATATAATTACAATTTTATTTTGCCACCCTCAAAATAATTTCTTTCTGAAGCTACACAACGCTGGAGACTGTTCTCCCACTCGTCACAGCAGTGCTGGAACTCCGATACTGGAATAACCTTCAGTTGGTCGGTTACACCCGTTTGAATGATTGAAATCCCTAAGGACAACCAAATGACTCAAGCGAGTTCAAACTTGTACTGAAGCCGAATCGCATGTTCCCCTGTCACTCCTCCAAGCTCGCCGCCTCCCATGTTGCCAGGTCGATCGTTACGTTGTCAGTCTCCTCACTTAACTTTCAGACCTTGTAATTACGGCATAAAGTAGCAGCCTATATAGCCTGCCCGTTATCAACGTGGCACATGAGATCCTGGACTAATCAGCAAATAGGTCGGCTTAGTTGCGAAAGGCTATAAAAGAGCCACAACATGACTAATAAAGAAATACATGCTGATAAGGCTGTACATATATGCCAGAATGTATGCAGGCATTTTTATGAGTACGTTTAGGTTCCTGGTTGAATGATAATATGAGTTTTATGGCGATTTTCAATATGAAACTGAATGCCTTCACGCAGTATGCGATTCCTATTTCTGAGTGTTAACGAAACGGTTAAATTAGCTCTCTATTTAGGATTCATCAAGTCAAGTAGCTTGATATTTGTAGAAACTAAGTGACTTGAAACGTTAATTTGGCATGACTTGAATTTAGGTCAATCATTTTCAAACTACCTGATACTTGATGGCAAATTATATTTTTGTTCTGCTAAAGGCCGTCTGTGATATTTATTTGTGCCACCGACGAACCGTATTTTGTATTTTAATGCAAACAATCATGAGTGATGGAAAATGTCTTCTCAAATCTAGTTTTAATGGCAACAAACGTTTTTATCGAATTTTCTAGGGCTGCACTTATGGAACCCTGCAACAGATAAAGCGATAAATCCGTTCATGTCTCATGTGTCTTAACTGGTGGTTAATGAATGGAAAGCTAATTCACAATTTTTAATTTTTTTGTATCAGCTGATGATGAAATGCTTTTTTCTATTTCAGTTTAGTTTTATTGTTCTTTTACTTGTTACATGAATATATACATAATTGCTTTATATTTTCTCTGTAGCTTGTCACAAAGTCTTTCCATTCTGTATTTATAATCCACTAGTATTCATATTACAAAAATGTTCAAGTAATACCAAGATTACTTGAATTTTCAATTACTGGACGTGAAAACTACATGACGACTTACGTCCAAGTCAAGTAGCTTGCATTTGTATATTGATCATTGATTATCGTATCCTACCTGAAGGTAGCCATCCATTTCAGCGGCAACCAACTTGTCCGAGCTGAAATGAGATACCGTGGCGTCATCTATGCGTATTTGCCACAGCTACGTTTCTTCCCTCCGCATGAATTAGAAATTTAGTTTCAAAAGCGCCATTTGTCAAAGATGGCGATGTAGACTGTATATGAGCATATAGTCAGCTGCAGCGGCATCTCTGAGACAGTAACCTGTCAAAAGTAAGCTCTCATGAATTACGCATGTCTTGACCAAGCGACAAAAACATTTTTTTCAGGAAGATGAAAAAACTTTAATTCGTTAAAAATCTTTGGAACGGTTGTGTTAACTGATTTTTGTTCTGTGAATAGAAACTGATATTCCAATTTTATGTATCTGATTATGCTTTCAAAAACTCTCATTCCTTGAACCGAACGAAATAAAACGGCGCTTGGCCAGGTACTGTTTTCAGAAAGAATGATTATCTTTTCTTCTATTTGATGACATGTAAGTATTACTTGGTCATGTTATGCATAACACATCGTAGCTTGAATGTCAAATTACTCAATTATGTACTCATTAGAAAATTAAACGAAACAAAAATAGCCACATATTTCAGCGAGAAATTAAGAACCTGGATTGATAATTTTGTATTATTCATGCTAAAGCTTAAAATCTAGTTGACCATTGAACCCATCTCAATACTTCGATCGCCAAATAGATCTTGGCATCCTTGGGTAATGATTTAGTAATGAGTTTAAATCTTCTGGCTTCTTTTCTGATATAGGTTTCCCATTGACTCACAGACTTTCAAGGGGCTTACTAGGTAATCCTTGAATCGGAGTGTACGATGGTTTGACACTTTTTTTCTTCTCAATTTTGATGTGTTTAGGGTTAGCTTCAAAATCATTGTTAACAAGAATACTAAAAGGCTTAACTTCTTCTGATTTTGAGCCAAGCTTTCACGTTTCATCATACAGTGCTTTTCAGAAAGGTCCCCCTACTTATTTTTTCAATGAGTCAAGTTGGCAAGCTCAAATTTGAGACGGTAAAATTACAGTTGAAAATTACAAGATGGCGGCTGGGCACTACTGACTGCAGCTTGCACCTAAATTTATAGAATCATTTTCTCACACCAGAGGGGGTGAATCTGAAAACAGGAATCTTACCTCAAAGATCCTCAGTATAGTCAACTAGTAAGTTGCAATATTAAATCATTAAAAGTGCGTTCTGTTTAGTTTTTGTAAATACCTGAAGGAAGCTGTCGATGTCACACACCGCTATCTTAGACATATCAATTTCTTTGCGTTCTCGCCTGTGGGACAATTTGCATTAGGTCACTAACAGCCAATGATATAGAGGTTGGTCACCTTATCGTTGGAAGTGCTTTTGCCGACACTATACAAAATCTGGTCGTCTGGTTACGAGTTGCAAAATGAGCTACAACAGATATCATTTATTTTTTATTTATTTACCAAATTTAGGGGTGACCCCATTTTTACAAAATAAAATCACGAAATGGGAACAACATTTTCAACATGCAAGCTCACAAGACATAATTATAAAAATTCCAATTTAAAAGATAATTTTTAGAGCCTGAGAGTCTACAGGTAAATATGTCAATATTAGACGTAGCTAACTTGATAACACGAAATGCTCTATCAAGTGGAGAGTGCTGACCATAGGTTGTGGGATGGAACTTAATAGCAAGCAGACTATTATTACGCAATGTTCTACGGGGTACAATAAGATTTATTAATGTTAACAAAGTTTCGCAACTGGTGATCCCCAATAAAATCTTTAAAATGAAACAACCATCAAAGACCAAGCGTCTATGCTCCAATGTAGGTAAAAGCAAATGTTCTAACATGTCAGCTCTATAATGTTCCGTCATGTTTAAGTTCCTCTTTAATACTGCAAGACGTAAAAATTTATACTGGACACGCTCTAAATCATCTTTATAACACTGGTACTGAGGGGACCATACTACTGTGGCACATTCTAAATTTGATCTTACCAAGCAGCAATATAAAATTCGGAAGGTATTGATTGAAAAACACTTTCAGTTTCTCCAAACAAAGCCCAGCATCTGAATGCCCTTTATACTGACTTTGAGACCATGGTCTGAAAAGTTAAGCGTTTCATCAAAAAGCACTCCAAGATCCCTAGCGATAGCCTTATAAGAGATAGTATCATTATTTAATCTCCAGCCAGTTGAAATTCCACTCCAACTTTTGAAAAAACTTATGAAAAAGCATTTATTAGAGCTCAGATCCAAGTGATTAAGCTGTGTCCACTGCCACAGCGCATCAAGGTCCCGCTGAAGGTCCACCATGTCATCTTTTTCCGTTATTGTCCTGCAAATTTTCAGGTCATCAGCAAACATAGTTCCTTTGGAATGAATAAGAACATTAGGGATGTCAGTCACAAACAAAATGAAGAGAAGAGGAGCACAATGGGGCCCCTGAGGAACCCCAGATGTAACCTTGAATTTCGAAGACAGATGTCCACTAATTTTTACAGATTGAGTCCTATCCTTAAGGGGTAGGGTATTACGTTTGGCACTTAGCTTGAAAAATGTTTGCTCTTTAATGCCAATTTTCTATGATGCCTGCATTTTTTTATAAGTAAAATGAATCACTGCGCATCAAATGGCGCTTGGACAAGTTATGCATTACGCGGTCCAAAATCGCATTTCGTCTCGAATAATTTTATTATTATCTTCAGATGGAGTACGTTAACAAATAAATAGTATATAGGTTGTGTGAAAATAAGGATGTTTGGTAGCTACTTCGGGTATAATCGGAACTGACACCATTCTAAAAACACTTTAGCCGGAGTGCCCCCATTAATTTTATCATAATCACAAATTTTCTCATTTGTTTAACATCAACTTTCTGGGTAACCGATTGCAGCAGTTTCTCGTGAATAGTTATTATACCTTTATAAAAAAATGCAATAAAGAAATCTACAATTGCAATTTCGTTAATTCATCTTTCCTATCGCTCTTACAAGAAACTTCAATTTATTTCAATCTTCCTTATTGCGTCGGCATCGGCAATTTCTTCTTTTTGCATCAAATTAATTACCGTATGCACCACTTTTATCTTTTTAATGAAATAGTTGCTGAGTAATTTTATTAAATAAGATAATGGAATAAATGGGGAACATATTAAAAAATAATTAAACTCGTTTGCAAGGGTCTAACGAGCTTCAGGTGTTTCTTGCTTATGCAATTCATTTGTTTTGTGCACGTGAAGGAAATCCATCTCAAATAAATTGTAAAATGGTGGCTTTTGATCGGTTTTGACTTTAATATTGTGTCTGCTACCCATTAGATCCACAACATCTCGTACTTTATATGCCGGTATTCAGGGGTCAGCGAGATTCCTTGTGGTTGACCAGCAGGAGAGCAGCCTGGTAGGAGCTCTGACGAGAGACCTGAAGACGTTGCTCCCATGGTTCTCGGTGATTCGGTTCGGCTTAACCTGAGGCATTTCAAAAATCAGCTCGACTTTATAGCAGGCCCGGTGCTTGGGTATTTAGGATCTCCCTTCATGGCTGGCAAAGTATGGTTAAATTAAAGAAATAGACAGAGATACAGGGTGCGGCGGCATAACTTTCTTTTTCAAAATGGTCCCAACACAGTTCAGTCGCCATCATGCGTTGGAGTGAGGAGCGTGATTCTACTGTTGATACCTACTTTTAGAGCGGATGTTCTGTGATCGCAACCCTTTCAGAATCGTTTTAATTTCGGTCTCGGTCTGAAAATTTGGAGTCCCTCGGCCCATTAGATCAGTTAAAAACATGGAGACAGTAAGAGCTTCAATGCTGCGAACATAAAGTTACAGTGTGGTGTGCAATTTTCTCAGCTGGAATTATTGGTCCCTGGTTCTTTGAGTAAAATGAAGTCACAGTGACAGTGATTTCGGATCGGTATGTAAACATAACAACAAGACGGTGCAATGGCACACAATTCAAGAGCATCATTGGCTGTTTTGAAGGAATACTTCCTAGAGCGCCTCATCTCAATTAGAATGTTATATGTTTCTTTTATCCAATCCTGATTTATTTTACTCAATTAATTCATTTTTATGTTAAAACCTCTGCATTTTTAATGCTGTATATTGTTTTTATTGTTTATTTTGAGGATAGACATTTTACGGGTAAAGTGGTAAAATAGCTTATGCTAAATTTCGCCCAATAGTTTTTTGGATGGGTAGTACTCTCCGACTCCGTCTACGAGAGAGGTGGGGAGGGTACCTTTTGACTCGTGAGATCCTAGCATTATTTTACCAGTTGTCGTTATGGAGCCTTGGTCGGTGGAGCACCGCGTTTTCGCCTATGATTGTTTCGCCCGAAATAATGAGTCAGTCATCGTCGTACAGCGTGAGTTTCGTCGCCACTTCAACATTCATCGGAATAGAGCTGTTCCCTCTCGAAACACCATCCTTCGTTGGGTTGAATCACTTCGCAGGCGTGGTGAACTGATCAACAGAAGACCAAGAGGAGCGCCGCGAACAGTTCGAACTCCTGAAAATGTCGAACGCGTTCGACAGGTCTTTCTTCGCAGTCCGACTCGATCTGCCCACTTCGCCTTAGTGACAGTTCGGTAAGGCGAATTTTGCATATGGATCTCCGCTTTCACCTCTACAAATTGGATGTTGTGCAACAGTTACAGCCCGGAGATTACGCACAACGAATGAACTTCGCACGTGAGATGGAAGCACTGATCGTTCAATATGAGAACCTCATTTTGTTTATGAATGACGAAGCCCACTTTCACCTAAACAGCATGGTTAACCATCAGAATTGTGGTTATTGGGCTAATGAAAATCCGCAACAGTTACACGAAAGACCGCTGCACAGCCCAACAGTAACGGTTTGGAGCGCTGTATCGCAAACTTGAATCATTGGCCCTTACTTCTTCGAAGACGGTATTGGTCGTGATGTTACCGTGAACTCAGAGCCCTACGTCGACATGATCACCAACTTCTTTCTCCCTGAATTACGACGGTGACGTGTTCCAATCCGACGTGTGTGGTTCCAGCAGGATGGGGCGACCGCCCACACAGCCCGAGCATCCATGGACGTTATTCGCCCTCTCTTCCCTGGTCTCCTTATTTCCAGGTTTGGCGATGTTCATTTGCCTCCTCGGTCCCCAGATTTATCCATATGCGATTTTTTTTCTTATGGGGACACCTCAATGCTAGAGTATACGCGAACAGGCCCCGAACTCTGGACGAATTGAAGGGCGAAATTCGTGTGGAAGTCGCCCAAGTTGAGAGAGCGATATTGGAGAGAGTCTACGCGAACTTCCAAGAACGCCTCCAGTACTGCATCAACGATTTCGGCCACCACATGCCTGATGTGATTTTCCACACTTGACTGTCTCAAATGCTATTTCCTTGTGAACCTGATTCCATCAATAAATTTTTTTTCGAGTAAGAATTAACTATTTTATGATTTTTTATAAAACGGTCCATCCTCTCTGCCGCACCCTGTATGAAGACCAACATCCAGGAAGAACATAACGCCTGGTATGCTGGCAATATTCATGACACACGTCAGAAATCAACTGACTCAGTGTACGGAGGATGGAGGTCGTCACCTGTCTATGTAAAACAAAACTCTAGGCATACTCCTACATTATAAAAAACAAATAAAAATGTTCTGATTCATAGAATGGGTTTTAAAACATTGATGATACGGTAGTAATGGATGAAATAATATTGGGTTCTTAGTTATAAATATTACTATTTCATTGAGTATGTCCGATTTAAATAACATTTTATCACTCAAAAATAGCGAAACAACTTTAAATGATACAAATTGTGTAGATCTTGATGAATATAGAAGGGAGTTCGGAGGAAGTCGGCATTTTTCGCAAAGTTGAATTACAATTTCATTTCGGTTTATTAATCGTGTTATTACACGACGCAGGACAGCAAATACGTGTAATCAGAAATATCCGCGAGGTCATTCGTGACTTAAATCAGACTCAATCGTACAATTTCTTCAAGATTATAGTGTTTGGTCGAGAACACATTCTATCGCAAAATTAAAGAAGCCAGTGTCGTTGCAAGAAATGTATTATTTTATATTCATCAGTTATAGTATTCCGCAATTGACCCTGGACTAACTTTATATTTGTCTCTGATATTTTATAGACAGTCGCTTGAGCCTCCATTTAAGTACATTTTGTTGGCCTTTAAAACAATTATTAAAAAGACTCTTATGGAAAATATGAAAAAAATGAAATTTGATTGAATTTGCGGTTTTCTCTCAAACACTTTCTCCGATTTGATAATCTAGAAGTTCTGAACTTTAGCAGACCTATCTACAAGCATTAACCTTACATACACTACCGTTCAGAAGTATTTGAATACCCAGAAAACAAGGAAACTGATGGAACTTATTAAAGAAAACATTACAATATCTCTATGAAACATTTAGGGCCAATTTCACCAACATTAATATTTAACGGTCCCTTGGACCAATAGGAAAAGACCTTATCGAAATGTAATTTGACGGAAGCTGTCAAAGCTCTCTGAATATCAGTGATTTCTATTGAAATGTTGAATAAAGTCGTGAAAAAACGGTTGCCTTATAAATAAGGGTACATTATAGATGTAATATTATGTCTTTGTGCTTTAGAATTAGGATAACTTTCATAGAATTTCAAATTATTATCATTTCACAAAAGACGGTCAGTTATTTGAATGGGCCAACGAAAATGAGAGAAATAATAGGTCAATTTTCTAGCTACTATATTTGGTAGGATGTTTTCACTGTTTTATACAATACAGGGTATTGTACATAATACGTACCTGTAGAAATATACCTACCGATTTTTGCTATTTTGCAAAAAAAGGATATAAAACGTATTCCAACTGGTTCATCATCTTTTGTTACACCAGAAACAATTTTTGCCAATTTATGATCTAGAAATCTACACCAAATGTAAACAAACAGCACATTCTGCATTTCTGGGTCCTAAAACATCTGCATCCACCTATTATTCATCGTCTAGATATAAGTCAGAATCAAAAATACCTATTCATGAAAATATATCTCCAAACATTGTTATATTTTCTTATTATTTCTATTATTATAACACGTCTGGGATATTAATTGCTTTTAAAGTGATCTGCAGTGTCGCCAAACCGGAAAAAAACGGAATGGGTAAATAGTGTCGTTAAGTTCGGTATAAGGTGAATACCGTCTGAAGATCAGTGGTAGATCAAGGACCTGTGAGTCATGAAAAACGTCTGTTATTGTATTGTACGCGCACACAACATGTTTTTTTTTGTGAGGGCACTTTGCAAACCATTCTGGAAACTCCTTTTTCGATTCTTGCTTATGGGATTGTGAATATTTATCTGTTTTACCCCTGAACTCACCTCTCATTTTAATTAAATATTTATTTTGAAAACAGACAGGTTTCGGTTTCTTTATTGCCTGTCTGGAGATGAGGTAATGACGGGAATCTACCAGTCTGTACCTTTTGTATGCAGAAAAATCAATTCAGGACAAGCGTAGTAAGGGATGAGGATGTGCGTTCATAATCATAGGCAACCCAAATCTATGCCTCATGTGCCCGACTGCCTGAGTGTGTAGGTATGCTTATGTATGATTGATATGGGGCATAAAACTATGAATACTTCATAAAATTAACTTTTAGCTTTATTTTTGGTTTCAGCTCGTATAGAAAGATTTAAATTATTTTGAAAAATCGTGGAGAACGATGTTATCGGTAAATATTCTATTTTCGGTAAAAATACCGAAAAATCCGGTTCAAGTCCATGCATAGACAATCTGAAATTTGCAATATGAATTTATATTCTAAATTCTATGCATATCCGTTCATATTCGTCAATATTTCATTTGAAGCTTTTATTTGTCATAAGATTTTAGCAAAATGTAAGATAGTAGAGGCACCCTGCAGCCCAGTTGACAAGAACGACAAGTTGTCAAGATTAGGGATGTTTAGATCGACGAAAAGTATCGATATGTATCGATTCTTAACGTTTTAGGAAGTATCGATACTCTAAAATATATTATCGATATTCTGCGGAAGGAAACAAAGAAGAAAAGTAATCTGAAGGTAGTCACTCTTTCTGACACAGTCCGGATCGAAAGATGACGATACTCGTGAAATGTATCGATACACCCAAGTGTCGAAAAATAAAATATCGATCCAAAATATCGGGTATGGGAAGCAAAAGTATCGATTCTTCTAAATTTAGGATCGTATCGAGCATCCCTATTGTCAAGATGTATATCCCGAGGTACCGACGGAGCTATTTTGTGGCATCATGGAAATAATTTTAAATTTTCATTTACATTTTTTCACCAAAAAATATTTGACTTTATGGATTTATGGATACCAAAAATCTTGGATGGTTTTGTGGGAATATCAATCGATGGTGCTAGAATGGTACTGATGCATGGCAAGTAAATGAATGATTGTTTGGAAACGAGCAAAATCTATGAAATTTTTGGTAGAGAGTGTCATCAAGCAAGTGCTTAATGCCTATCTGCAAGAGGTTTATAGGAAAAAACACACGGTAGGTGATGTTGAATCAGTAAAATCGCATATCAGTTGAAGAAAATAATATAAACATGAATAAACAATCGACAATATTAAATAAAGACATGAATTTTATTTGGTGGAATCCGACCTCAACCGTTTTTTCACAACCAATCATAAACGGAGGATCTACAAAAAATGTTTTATTATGCCCACCACTCACAAGAGATCATCAATTTTTTATTCTCTAGTCATTCCTCGGGTACCTATATGCTTGAAAACGTGACAAAACATTATGGTTAGAGGAATCAACACATAACCTAAAAGGCAAAAAGTCGTAAAGAGCGGTTAATCCCTATTGTGGTTGTCGTCATTTTTGGTCCAACAATGGCGCGCTTCAGGGTTGCTTGGAAGAGCGGATGCACAGACACTAATCGTTGTCACATGGGGTGAATAATACGATCGTGAGCATATGGGTTGGTACTTTCAACAAGGGCCAGGGCGCGCACCCTTGTAACAATGGCCAATGGGGTGGCACAGGTATAAACGAGACCACCGAGGTGTAACTAGGGTAGGACTCTTGAAAATCAGAATTTGTGTGCAGCTATTTTCAGTTGAAGATACTTTAGCGAACCTAACTATATACAGGTTAAAAAACTTTGAAATGGACAATCTTACCTTCATAGGCGACACAAAAATGGTATGAGACTGGTACCCAAGGTAAAAAAATGTGATACAATTATGAGTATCCATTGTAAAGCTTTCATTTCATTTCTGTACACTTGCTTGTTGTCAAGAGCTGTATGTAACCCAAATTGTGAGATGTCTTTGTAGTTATCTACTCATTATCAGCTGTTCAGTTTGAAGTTGAGCTGGACCTATAAGAGCTTGAGTGTCACGTTCAAAAGTTTTCATGTCCTTTGAAACAATGTCGTTGAATTTTCATTTTTTTGCAGAAATATTTTATATTCTTAATTTGCGTACCACATGTAATCCGATGAAGATACGGTATTGTTAAGATAAAGTGAAGAGTTAACGGAATCTTACACTGAAGAAACTTAGGATTAGTGTTTGATATTTAAGCTTAAGATCATCGAATAGCCAGACCGGGCCTTATCTGGGCTTTGCATAGAGCATGTAGTTTGTACGGTGGCAAGTATGATATTTCCTAGCAAAACGCAGATAATCTGTTTTCTCCAAAAACTCCAGCAACCTCGGTCATTGCTGTACGATGTAGGTCACACTTATTTAAGTACCGGAACATGTTGGGATAAGGCGAACACTATCCCAGGAGTTGAACCAGGGAGTAGGCTTTTGGTCAGGAACAGCAGCCTTATGCTTCGTTTTCAAGGAGCAAGAGGACGTCAACGTGGCACGCTATCAATTTTGCTTTAATGACTTTTAGCTGGAGTGTGGAGTAAAACGAAAACTAATGAGGATCGCGAACTGTTCACACGGTCACGATTCAGTTTATTCCATGAAGCAGACCTGAAGGAGCTTCTGGTTGAAAATTGTGTAGTTTTGGCTTTAGTTTTTTGTACTATGTTAGCGAAAATGAAGAAGTCAGTGAAGAGTAAACAAATCGGAAGAGAAATATTAATGTATATCCTAAAAGTTTTGGCACAAAATTCCTTGGCTTAAATTTTAACTAACACAAAATGATATCAAGTTGCCTTTGGAAAGAAAAGTTTGTTTACCCAATATGGGGAACAATTAAGACGATGAATTTACGAAAAACTGAGAGGAATTGATCTGAATTCCGTCCATGACCTCATGAGAGACATTGGAAGAAAGTTGCGTCTGGCAGAGCAGAATGGACCATTCCACATAATTCGATAGTATAGTTTAGTTAAGTATTGAGTTGTAATTTATAATAACTAGTTAGTGTTTAAGTAAATTTCTTCATTGAAAAAATTGATAAATATTTTGTGCCAAAACTTTTCAATGTTACGCTTTATAGCCTATTTTGATGTTTACTCATTTAGTTTTTTTTATTCATTTTAGAATAAGCATTCACCATTATAAACAATTACTTTTGATTAGAAAAATAATTTTGAAAAATATTCTTTGTTTAACCTAACGTACATATGTTGTTTTTGGTTAATTTGTATAACTATTTCTGTTGAATGTACTTATTAAATGTAATTACAAAATTACTAAATTGTATTATGACATGTTGAAAAGATAAGCTTTTTTACTATTTACGTGCATTTGAAACTACGAAAAGAGGCAGTAAATTTGTTTTTGCAGAGTTAAAAAGCAGTGAATCGCATGTTACTGCTTTTTGACTTACGCTAATTAAAGACGGAATGACATTTATTTTAAGCCATAACAATAACTATGATCCAAAATGACATTCAAATTACTTTCTATAAAGTCATACAACTGTGCAATATTCATTCACTTTTGTTGTGTCGTGATAATACTATTTGTATGTTTATCCGATTTTAATAATTTTTGGCATGTTATGGACAAAAGTAAATAGACAAATATGAATGTTTACCTAAATACCTTTAGAAAACGAATTCATACTTCATTGCTCCATAAACAAATGCGTTATTAGTAGAAAAACTAAATTCCGTGTTTTTACATTATCTGCAATGAACACAGTATATGTTAAGTCTGAATATAAGCACTTTTTTATGAGGCACAAAAATATGTAGACAAATTCTTTTCAACATTAGTTCAGTACAGTTTCGTGTCAGAAGAGGATTCGTTTGTGTTCATCAAGTATTGTGGAATAAGTTGAGACTTCAAGACCATGCCGCGTGGTCCAGAAGTTTTTTTCGATGTGAAAAAGATGGTCAACGGCAAGTCGACATTTGCAAAAATTTGAAACTGAAGCGTAAAGCAGTTTTGGGCAGTATTGAACAAATATAAACAAAAAGGTATCTGGGAAGCCTATATCAGAAGAGGTCGGCCTAGATCAGTTAGATTAATAAAAGTAATTTCGTCCCAAAGATCGGTTAAAACCCCAAGACAAATAAAAGCCGAATTCGAGACAAAAGGAATTGTCAGTGTTTCTACGAAAACTATAAGTAGAAGATTAAATGATTTGAAGTTATTTGCGCGTCGCCCGAGTAAGAAGCCGCTAATCTTAAGGAAAAACCGTAAGGACCGATTACAATTTGCACGGTTGCATCTTGATTCGAGCATCTGTGACTGGAAGAGGGTATGTTTCAGTGACGAATCTAAGTTCAATATGTTTGGATCAGATGGTGTTCATTACGTTAGACGTCCTAGTGGACAAAGATTGAACCTCAAGTACACTTTGCCCACTGCCAAACATGGAGGCGGGTCTGTTATGGTTTGGGGGTGCTTTTTGGGGTTTGGGATGGGACCTTTGCCTTAGAATAGATGGCATTATAGATAAGTTTGTATACACAGACATACTAAAGCATGCCATGTTACCCTATATGGAAGACAATATGCCCTTAAGATTAATCTTCCAGCAAGATAATGTCGCGAAGCACACTTCAAATCTCGCAAAGAAATTATTTCTTGATGAAAAAATACCAGTTCTCAAATGACCTTCACAGTCTCCTGATATAAACCCCATTGAAAATCTATGGGAATACTTAGATAAGCAAATACGAGATAAAAATTATTTAAACAAGGATGAAGTTTTTGCCGCTTTAGAGCAAAAGTGGAGACAGATTGATGAATCTTATATCAATAAACTTCTACAATCTATGCCGAGACGATGCCAGGCGGTGATTGATAATAATGGTTATGCTACAAAATATTAACACAAACGTGGTTGGTTTTCTATAATTCAATGAACTTTGCTTCTTTTTTCTATAATTGTTTTGCTTTGTTTATACAGGGTGTTTCAGTTTATTATTGCATAACTTTAAAATTAATGCATAAAGTCTACATAAACATGGGTCGAACAATGCGTGGCTTCCGAAATACAGGGTCTTTAAATTTACTTTCTAAAATAGTTTTTTTTTAAATATTTCGAACAATATTTGATGTATAACAGTGAAAATTGGTATACAAGGGCTTTTTGGTACGACAAAACGAAACATGGGCATAGTTTTACTGTAGCCGCTAGAGGGCGCTCTCTACTGTACCTGTAGTGTATTGAAATGACCGAAAAATTTTTCTTAGTGCAATTTTTTGCTTTTCGAATAAAAAAGCTGATTCTTCGCACTTTTCAACATAAAAAAGCTCTCTTGTGAATTTTCGTTGTAGTTAGCCGTTTTTGAGATATTTCGAGTTTTAAGGTTCGATGCATTTTTAATTATTTATGATAAAATAACGTTAAAAACTCAGTATCTCGATAATTTTTAGAAGTAGGCTGTGCCTGCAAATATTTTTGAAATTGAAACCAGAATAAGGTCAATTAGTTGACAGTTAGTTTTGTTGTCTGTTGAAACCTGAAACGTTTTTTTGCAATTGTGAATGCACGAAATTTAGTTTCATTTACCTGTTTTTTTGTAAGTTTTATAAAAATGCCATTTTTATTCTCGAATCAAGAGTTAGCGGATATTCATTTTGTGTATGGCTTTGTAAATGGAAACGCAGCAGAAGCAGCCAGAGAATACGCACGAAGATTTCCAAACAGACGACATCCAACTCGCTCAGTATTTGTAAGAGTGCATCGCCAAATAATTGAAAATGGTTTTGGAAATCTCCAAAGGGATCAAAACATAAATGTTGGTCAGCGCAGATTTACCCGTATGATTCTGCGTGAGTTTGATAGAGATCCGACCACAAGTGTTAGGAGAGTTTCTGGTGCCTTGGGAATTTCAGCAAGCCATGTTCACCGTGTTCTTAGAAATGACCATAGACGTCCTTACCATTTGCAACCTGTGCAAGGACTACAGCCAGGGGACGGAGAACGAAGAATCACATTTTGTCAGTGGATTCTTGATAGAACTGATAATGATAGGGAGTTTTTAAGTAACGTTTTATGGACCGATGGGTCATGCTTCACTAGACGTGGAGTGGTAAATTTTCATAATCAACATATTTGGTCGCATGAAAATCCGCATGCAGTTCGGGAAAGAAATTTTCAGCATGAATTTAGTGGTGAACGTGTGGATTGGTATCTACTGTAATCGACTATTTGGACCATACCCTTTGCCTGCAAGGTTAAATGCAGCGACCTTCTTGGAAGTTTTAAAGGCTGAACATGCAAATATGTGGGATGATGTTATGTTAGATTTAAGAAGATTGGCCTGGTTCCAGCTTGATGGTTGTCCAGCTCATTATTCGAGAATAGTTAGAAACTGGCTGGACGAAAATTATCCAGAAAGATGAATCGGCCGTGGAGGACCAGTCGCCTGGCCTCCACGATCCCCTGACCTAAATCCATTAGATTTCTTTGTGTGGGGATTTCTAAAAGAAAAAGTGTACCAGACTCCCGTAACCACAAGAGATATGCTAATAGACAGAATCAGGAATGCATGTGATGAAATAAGGCCTTATTTGAATAATGCTATACCACGTTCGATCATTCGTAGATGTGAATTGTGTATTGAACAATTGGGTTTATATTTCGAGCAACTACTTTAGGTTTTGTATGTTTGTCCTAACTATCCAATAGCATTTTAGTTGTAAATAATTAATTTAATTTGTTAAAAATAATATTGGAAAATTAAACAAATTAATATTCTGTTTTTTGTATTATCCCATAAATAATTAAAAATGCATCGAACCCTAAAAATCGAAATATCTCAAAAACGGCTAACTATAACAAAAACTCACATGTGAGCTTTTTTATGTTGAAAAGTGCGAAGAATCATTTTTTTTATTTAAAAAGCAAAAAATTGCACTAAGAAAAATTTTTCGGTCATTTTAATACACTACAGGTACAGTAGAGAGCGCCCTCTAGCGGCTACAGTAAAACTATGCCCATGCTTCGTTTTGTCGTACCAAAAAGCCCTTGTATACCAATTTTCACTATTATACATCAAATATTGTTCCAAATATTTAAAAAAAACTATTTTAGAAAGTAAATTTAAACACCCTGTATTTCGGAAGCCACGCATTTTTCGACCCATGTTTATATAGACTTTATGCATTAATTTTAAGTTCTATCGAATCTTAAAGTTATGCAACAATAAACTGAAACACCCTGTATATTTTTGTCGTTCATAGTTCCAGTTTTTTACAATTAATTTTTTATTGAAGGGAGTTTAATGAATTTATTTATGTATAAGTGAGTATTATGCTATAACGAATTATGTATATAGGTTGGTGAATTAATAAAACAAGTTAAAAAAGAAATACAGCACAATATTAATTTGTCTGTATACTTTTGTCCATTACTGTATGTGCAGTGTCCCTTACTAGTAAAATGATTGATTTCCAGCTTGATTCGTCAACTGCCTGCAGAAGCTGGTTCAATAATGTGTTGAGGATCCACAATTTCTTATACGCTTATAGACTCGTCTGGGCATCGTGCTGATAAGGTGGTGGATATCCTGTTTTGGTATCTCATTCCAGGCTGCAACTTCGTGAGTAAGAGCTGCTAAAGTCTGAGGAGGGTGTTGCTAGTTCAAGAGCCTGCGACCTATCATGTCCCAGACATGTTCAATTGGGGATAGGTCAGGCGATCGTGGTGGCCAAGGTAAACAGTTGATCGATATGTGAAAAATTCTTGAATTCTAATAAATATACGTAGGTGCTTACCTTTTTTTGTCACTCAGTATATAATAATTAACATGTATTTATTACCATCTGCTATTTGATTTTGATGGCAGTAAAACTATTAATCTTGGAAGAAGACTTCCCATTTTTTTTCGTCGGCCACTAGAAAATTCACACTACATTCACGGATACTTACCACCGCCAGCCAGTTGAACTGTACATAAGGGTCCAAACCGGTTTTCGCGTCTCATCTCGTTTGCAACCGTATAAATCTAATGGGTGGCAACCCCTTGGTAGTCAGTCGGTCTCTGTTTGACTTTTCCGTGAATTATGGTGTGGAACAGAACAGAGTCTGCATTTAAAGGCGATTAGAGCCAGTTAATGAGCACCCCGTCAAATTTCACACTTTCCAATCTAAGGGTAACGGGAAAGGAAGGGGTGGCTCGGCAGCGATGGATTATTTCCGGACCGTTTGCTTAGCGAAGGGCTGATGCGAGATATTGACTGGTGGAGAAACTTGGAGGAGCAAGATGTAGGATGAAGCTTAGTAGATTTAGCGATTTAACTTTTAAAGCGTTAAGTACTTTTGAGGATGTATTTAAGTCCCGATAAAGGATGTTAGGCACAACTTAGCCCTTAACCCGTAACTTGAAAGTTTGCTACAAACGTGTATAGCGAAAAAATTAAATGTATCATGTGAGTAGAAACAGGCTGATACAGTTAGCCCCTAGTCCCACCCAGTTGGCATTGTTGCGGTCTAGAAATTTCTGCACAGTCCTATCGTCAGTACCGACCACCTGGCAACGTTGCTATGATTAACATTGCCACCGGCCAGCCACGCCACAGAAGCCCATCGGTCGGACGTCGACGCATGTCTAGCTATGCTCATGGCTGGAATGAATAAAATTACAGCTTTAGCACTTAAGTGCTTAACATAGCTCTTCTTATTATTTTGGATCGTATTTTGGGAACTAAGAATATTATTACCTGTGCTGTTGTTAACTTTACTATACTAAGTGACATATAAATCCGAACACCCAGTTTAAATGGTTTTATTTTAATAAAATGTTGTATAAGTACTTAATGAAGCATAATAAGTAAATGATAAAAATTTCAAAATGATTGCAGGCAACCACCAACTCCCCTCGAAGTGCTTCTAGAGTCTGAGGAGGACGTTGCAAATTGAGCAATCTCCTACCCATCATATCCCACACGTGCTCAATTGGGGATAAGACGGGAGCTCTTGGTGGCCATGGTAACAATGTGACATCATTATGTTGAAAGAAGTCTATTGTGACCCTTGCAACATGTGGTCGGGCATTATCTTGTTGGAAAGTTGGATCTGCCAGGGTGTCAAGATAGGGTAAAAGATGGGGTTCTAGAACTTCGTGGATATAACGCTGCGCGTTCATGTTACCTCTGATGAAGATTAAAAGTGACCTGGAACCATAAGCTATAGCACCCCAAACCATAACTCCAACAGTGTGATGAACATGTCTTTCAACAAAAAACTGTGGATTCATCCTTTCACCACGTCGCCTTCTAACCCTGGCACGATCATCGTGCATGCCTAAACAGAATCGATACTCGTCACTAAAGACAATACTGTTCCATTCCTGATCCCAGAGTGACCGTTGTCTGCACCACTCAAGGCGATTACGTCGGTGTTCTCGAGTTAAAGGGAGGACTCAGTGTGGGCGGTATGAAAACAAGCCAAAACTTCTCATTCGTCGGTAAACACTTCGCATGCCAATAGGTCTTCCGTGTTCTGCAAACCATTCATTTGCAATGTATTTGGTAGTGGAGAAACGGTCCCTTAAGGCCAATAATCTTAGGCGGCGATCTTCACGGTCTGTTGTTCTACGACGGCGACCAGTGCCCCTTGCTCTTTGCGTACGGCCTTCTCGAAGCCATGCCTGACAACACCTAACCACAGTGTCTACACTTCTTTGCACTCTAACTGCAATTGCCCGAAAAGAAAGTCCAGCTTTCCGAAGTCCCACTATACCGCCCCTATCAAACTCACTAAGTTGACGAAATCGAACAGGTCTCCGTACTCTAGGCATCGTAACCGATCGTAAAGGATGTCAAGAACCAAAATCCGCCAACGTTGATTCTTTACTGCGGCTGAAATATTCATTTTTAGAGCGTTAGTGAATTAAGAAAAAGCAGTATAAAAACCGGAATGTCCAACTGATAAGACTGAAATTTTTTTCACTTGTTATTTACATTAAGATACATACATTCACCAACTTTTATTGAAATAAAACCATTTAAACTGGGTGTTCGGATTTATATGTCACTTAGTATATTTAGTCTGCCAGTGATGGAGAAAATGTACCTATCGCGAAATGTTTGGGACAGAAGACTTGTCCTGCATCCAAATATCTGATTTGTGTCAGATATTCCAGGAAGTCATATACCGAGTGTTTCAAATTTGATCCTCGCCATTGAGATCTCGGAAACAGTAAGAGATATGAAGTCGCTTAATTGGGGTCAAAATTGCATATTTAGGTACGTAACAAAATGTCGCTTAAAAAATTTCAAATTTCGAAGTATTTCCGGAGAGAGACGAAAAAAAACGAAATTTCCTAAAATCGTTTCCGTTATTTACTGACTTTATTTGTAGTGGAACTTCAACATAAATTGCATATTAACATGGCCACTTTTTCTCCTTTACAAGATAACAATCAAAATTTTAATATGATGTTTCGTCTAGTGTCTTCCAGCATCAAATTTATTTTTTCTCAAGGACGTCATATTGGATTTTTGCATAGTTGAATATAGTTTTTAATTCTGATTCCAAAATTATATAATATGTCATACATGGACATTGGCAAACCTGTTATTTAAAAAAAAAAAAGAAAAACAGATTGTCCTAGGTAGGCCTTGAAACTATCAGATTGTCATTTTTTTGGTATAAGAAGTTTACCAGGAAATCATTTTTATTTTTTCCTTGCTTTATTTGAGATGCGATTTCGAAATAAATTTCACGTTGTCATTGCCATTTTTTCTCCTCTACCTACAAGACGGCGTATTCAAATTTTCAATTCGAGGTTGCTTCTTTCGACTTCTAATTGTTTTGTTCGTATTTCCTACCGTTTCCAACACCCCACCCTGTATGTTGAATTATAACTCAGTGGCGTTGTTGAAACATAGCAAAATGGAAGAGAGTATCTACCATAACATCGTACACGGATCTCATCATACATCGCCCAGAATCAGTAGTGTACGTACGTAATTCCATTTTGGTACCCAACTAGGTATAACTTAAAAACTATCAATGCAAAGTGTAAGGAATCTCTAAGAAATGCTGCGGGGTCACCGACAAAGTTTTGTTGAAATGATCCGAGTAATTTTCCACTTAAAAAAAACGTTTCAAATATATTTCTTAATATATCCTATACATACATTCATCTAAATGTATATTTTGGATGCTAGACATTTTTCAACACACATTTATATACAGGGTGTTCCTGAAGTAACACGTCAGTGTTTTCTAGCTTCCAAGATATAACCACTTTTAAGTTTTTTCAAAAAATCTCTGTCTGCTCTTTTTTGCCTTTTATGGCTCTAAAAAACCTTTAACTTACGATTTTTTTCCCGGGCTACCATTAATAGTTGGTTGAGACAACAGAGTATTCATTTCATTGAAAACAGACTGAATCAGCAAATGACATTAAAAACTAGCCTATTTAATGCTCTTTCAAAAATAGTAGATTTTTTTTACTAAAAACTGAATAATTCCAAGTTTTGTCCTTGAAGTCGTTATACTTGCAAATACTACAAATAATATTTTTAAAAGAATATTAAATAGGCTATTTCTTAAGATTATTTGCCGATTCAGTCTGGTACATTTTTTTCATAGTAGTTAGTCAAGCTTTAGTAAAGGTTTTCACAAACAAAATGTAATAATCCTTTTTTTAGCATACCGTGCTAGCTTTCAACGAGATTAATACTTTGTTGATTCAACCAACTATTAATGGTAGCCCAGGAAAAAAATCATTAGTAAGAAGTTGTTTATAGCAATAACAGGAAAAAAGGAGCAAAAAGTAGGGAGTTTTTGAATCAAACTTCAAAGTGCCAATATCTCGAAAACCAGAAAACTTTTACTAAGGTCAAGTTGATTTTATCTGATTGATCTGAAGCTAATCTACCTGCCGTGTCACTCTGGCGTGTTACTTCTGGGACACCTTGTATACCTACATCGTCAAAAGCATGAAATTATAATTAAGCAAAATTGTACAGCAACCCTCTGTAGCGCGCCTGAGTGGACTAGACAGTCGAACAAGTTCGCAAACATTCTAGACTCCAGACCGTGCCTCGCACAGCGATGAAAATTAAATTGTGAATTTCTGACGAACGAAAATTATTTCTTCACAAAACCGATCTGAATTATTTTTTTGGAATGAAATTATCGAGTAGTCAAATAAGTAATGCTTAAGCTTGTTCCACTTTAACTGATTTACTTATTTTCTTTGCTCTATACCTTTCTTTCCCTTTCCCCTTGAGATTGTCTTGTATCTGGATAACCAGACCTGACATACTAACAGACCGTTGAGACTTAACTTAACTAAGGGCAAAGGTCCATCGGACCGCTTTAACAAACAACGACAAATAGTAGTAGAAGTAATAGTAGCATGAAATTACTTAACCATACTAGTATTTTGTCTACAGAAAAAAACCAATGGAGGGGTTGGCGTGTAGCAAGGGCGTTCCAAGGGGGGCAAGGAGGGCAGTTTCCCCAATAGCTTAGAAGCGGTTTTGGGAAAATTCGTTCCCTTTTCCGTGTATTTCCGAAGATAGGTCAAAACCTTTCAAATGCATTTTCTAAAATATTTAAATACTCAACTTTGCCACCATTCAACTGACCCGTATCTCTTACCGTTTCGGAGAGCCCAATGTTGAACTATGAAAAAAAGTTTTTTCAAATCATTCTAGAACAATCTAGGTACTACATATCCTATAAAACTATTGTTGGCTACATGACGAAATTTCAAGTAATTGTATCGAAACAAGGAATAAATATTGACAAAGAGAAATTATTTTCGGAATTTGAAGAGGTATATAAGAATATTCTAAATGATGTACGTACCAAAAAAATCATTTCTTTTGTCATGACTGTATGAATCACCCTGTAGAGAGCGGTATATTCCAAGTAGGAATATAGTCAACAATTTTTGGAAATAACATTTTTGATTACTTTTTATAGTACCTAATGGAGATATTCTCGAATTGCATACTAAGAATTCAACTATTTCATATTTACTCATCCACTTTTCGGCAAAAAAAATGATCTTTTGCGATAACCAATCTACCCTTATGAACTGGAACTTAGATCTCATTTTGAAGGTGCATCTTTTTCGCAGCTGTTCTAAAGACATAGCTTTGAAGTTTTGCAAAGCACGTTGCCCAGAATTTTCTATTTGGAGAGGGGAGGCCTTAGGCCACTCCACAAAATATATAAACCCTTCTGTACAATTTCTTTTACAACACATTTGGCTAGCCTGATCAAATATGTTTTGTAACGTTTCTAGATAACAACATATTGCAACAGCAGTTTCCCGATTTTTCAACGCATACAAAAGTTACTGGATGTTTAAAATTTGAAAAACCAGCTGTGTCGGATTTCACAATCTTTGAATGCTTCAAATAAACTCTTGACTACGTCTTGAAATATATCAACAAACAAAGTTTAACTTCTTTCTGAATTTGGCTCCTCTAAGGAAATTTTTTATTGCATTCGAAATCATCAGAAACGAAAAAAAAAGAGTCATGTTTCTGGGAGTTATAGTTTTTCTTCCAGTGATACTTTCCAATTTATGAAGGACCAATGTTATATCTGAAAATTATTCTTCCATTTGAAGTTTTTTTCGCGATTACAGTTCATATTGTTACTTGACTGAAAAAATGAGCACCATGTTTGAATTTTGAGGAATATTTACGCCCAAAAAATAGGTAGGTATGTAAAATTTGGAGTATAGTATCTAAACATTTGTCATCTATTGTCTCAAATATTGCTTTCAAGTATTGCAAATGACTATATTTTTACTCCAAAAAACAGTGTTTCCTTGAATGTTTCAAAAAAGTAATCCTAGTAGTTTTCCATATCAATATGAATTCCCAATCGTCGTGGAAGGCTCTGTATAAATGGCTAAACAATGAAATGCAAATAGAAAGAAAAGCATCAAGCTTAGTTAGACCAAGCTTTTTTTTTATGTTTTGAGCTGGGTAGGCTATTGACGTGAAGTGACTGGACAAAAAATGATCTGAGCCATTCTAAATATTATGTATATCTACTTATCTTTTAGCTGTGTCCCTATCGCTGTTATGCAAGTCTCTTACTGATAGCTAAATATAAATATTGTTGCTTGACAATGCTCCGAGATACTCGTAGAATCGACCTGTCTGAAAACCCTAACCCCTTATCCACCCTATCATGCCCCAAAAGCAATCTTCCACCTAGACAACGTCCCTCGCCAGCAGCTACTGGGTGTTCTCCACAACCTGTCCCCTCTTTTTCGAACTCATCAAACCGTCGCCACCGTTACCGCGATTGACTGCCACCGCCACACCCCCCTGCGCCTAAACCACGCCCCTAGGAGGGCCCTCCCTCCCCCCACTCTTTATACCAACGGGCGTCGGCCAGCCAAACCAGTCCGTCCGTAGTGTTGGATATGTTATCGTGTCGGTCGGTACATGAGTCGTCGTTGACAGAAGGGGTGCATAGCTTGATCAAATCAACCCCCGCGGGGTGGTACTGTATTCAAATCGGGTTATAGTGTGTGCGACATGTTGTTAGGTGCTGTGCCGGAGTCGCCCGCTGGGCTCTTGCCCAAAGGACATAATCACAGAGCGACGGACTTTTCTATTGCGGCGATTATGGCCAGGAGGGGTGCCACGGAAACTGGAGGAGAGGAGAAGATCAGCTCCGGTGACGGTTAGTACCCACTAGGTGTATAATCAGAGATAGTTCATAAGTTTGTCTCTAGGTCACAAACAAAAATGAGCGAAATTGTCCAACGACGTTGTCTAGTAGGTACCTATATCTACTATTCTTACGTTGAAAAAGTTACTTCATGAACCACCATACAATTGTTAACATCATTTTAATAATAACATGACGCCTTCTCACCATCTTTATAATAACATTACGCCTTCTCACCATCTTTACATACATACTCCAAATACGGCGTTTTCAGTAAAATATTAACACCACTTCAATAGAACACACATGACAACGTCTTCTAATTTATTTAAATAAAACCTTCATAACAACTGGCTACACAACATAAATTGCCTGAAATACTACTCCCATATTTGGGGAGCTTTTTCACCAACGCTCCTTCCTATCCATACCATTGCTTCCAAATAAACTTTTAGCAGCTTTCTAGGTATTAACACCATATGAATTCGAAATAAGAGCTGGTCCAGTTGGTTGAAATAAAGCTCTTATGTTAGAGGAGCTACTACCAATTATCAAATAATCCTTTGTAATTAATACAACCAACAAATTTTAACATCAAAAACATAGCCCCTCTAAATAAAGTCCAAATCCGTTTTTTTACATGACACTTTTACTTTATCAGGCTGACCAGTGTTATTAGAGATTCTGAACAATATATTTTTAATACTTTTCCGTTCAAAACGTGTATGAAAACCGTTTTTGTTAGATCTTTTCACGGTAGCTATGGCATATATGTAATACAGCCTGGTATGTTACGAAAATTAATTGTGACATCTGGCAGAAGTCCTACCCTGTTTACCTTTCTTTCTCTAGATTTTTACTGGACAGCAAATATCCCAGGCAAATTTTAACCATCGTTGCCTTGATCTACAAGAAGGTTCTCCAATCTCCACTTTAATTTTTTGCAATTGCTTGCTGGTTATAATAAAACCTCTCTTTGCATTACTCATAATACAGTTTTGAAATTACCTTATCCAGATACCTACTGACAGTGTTTTTTCATTAGTCTTTGGCCAATGATCTCTGTCTTACTGATGATTTCTGATACGATGAAACTGTATATATGATTACTTTTATAGATCTCTTCCTAGACGTCCAAGACTGCAACTTTTTTTCAATAAAATGATACATATTGCTGTATATCTTGCTAGATCTGAGATGGTAACCAAACCAGTCATTGGATCTTTGGATTTTGAGCAGTGAATTGTCACGAAGTGGACTCGACCAAGTATCGTGTCAAACTGATAGTAGCCGGTGAAGAAGAAACATATTCGATTAAACATTCTTAGTAAGCGGTTAGATGTATATTAATACACTTCCAACTCCGGTAATTCTACGCACCTATTAGACATATTTCACACATCACCGATTGCCATGCACATTTTTTTACCTTAAAACTTGGAAAGTTACTTTCAGCCGACGGATCGCGAACCTATCTGTCGCACTAGCCGTGCACCACGGAATTGTAAATATTGCATCTTTGGTAGTGTATGAGAGCAGCAGACAGCCTGGTGTTGCGTTAGCACATACGAGGTGAGCGCGATATTATCTATATATTCATTGTGAGGTAGTTATATACTATAAAGACTCTATCGAGTACGTATCAAAATCTATTATGATTACTTATCAAGTATTGTTGACAAACAGTTCTACACCGTGTACGGAGATGCTCATTGCTGCAATCCGAGCAAAAATTTTCAATAAAAACTCCTTATAGTGCACTAATACTGACAAAAACTACGTTTTTTGATACCATTGCACTACATGTACTAGAAGTTGTTTTATTAGGCGTAGAAAGTATAAAGTCACTCTATTTAACGCCATGTTTAAGCACCTATTTATGTTGTCTTCAAAACCCCTCTTTATTACATATTGTTATACCTACTGCTTCATTACGGCTTAAAGTCAAATTTAAATAATGGAATATGTTTTTTCAGTTTATAATTTATTAGTTATGTATATGGTACTTTAGACGTGTTTTACGTGTTGTTAATATTGACTAATTGCTAATAATATTGCCTACTGCTTTACGGCACATAGGATCTTTCACATCTGCATGCAAATACAAATATTGCTACTAGGTACTACTTAGTTGTTAGTAGTAATAAACTTTTTAGTAGATAAGACGTAAATATTCCTTTAGTCTGTTATAAACCATGTAGGAAAATAGTAACATAGTAATTTTAACGTTATAAAATTCGTAAGGCCCAAACTACAACGTAGTATTGTCAGGTGTCTGAAATACATACATGTTATATAAGTTGTAAACTGAACCAGCGGCTAATAGCCCAAAGGCAGCATTGTTTGTAAATGAAAAAGGTTCGATAAAAAAAACCTAAAATTATGTATGGTCTGGTCGCTTTTAATTTGGGTTTGGTTACAATTTATACAAACATGTAGTTATTATTTAACCTTGAGCGGCGAGGCTTACGTTTTTATTATGAAATCGTTCATTTTATATTATAGGTATATATTGAATTAGTTCTAATGTATTGAATTATTCTGTTAATCACTTAAATTCTATTATAATTTTATTTTAAGGTCATTAGTTATGAATTGTTCGACTAGCTACTACCGTAATACAAACTCTTTGCAATTAAAAATTATTTTCTACTTTTCAGTTCGGTTAGCTATAAAAGCGTGTTTTTTTTTTAGTTTTTTTAAACTATTATTTATTTTTCAATTTTTAGATCAATTTATAAATTATTTTTTTGTGGACATGTGGTATTGAAATGTCTTACGAATCATTTCGCAATCTAGTCATTTCATTTAAAGCTTGACTGTTGCATGGGGTTTTCCCTGTTAACTTGGAGCAATCAAGTTCTTCAATCCGAATACTGTCTAAAGATCTGAGATGACTAAGTGCTACATAAGCTTGTCCAGCAGCAATCAGTCGCGAGCCTAGGTAAATGAACAAGGTGAGAATGCACTACCTTGAAAAAGTATCTGCCTCCGATGGGCTGTGCCGAGTGCCCACACCAACAAAGAGTAAGTCCGAAACTGCACGCATGCGCAGATCGCGCGCAAGCATCATCTCTCTTACTCCCCTACAAAGGATCTATAAAAGAATTTATCAATCCTGGTGGTCCTAATAAGGATAATTGAAAACTGTTATCAAATTATTGCAATGTCATCGATCCTTGATACGTGTGCGAAGCTTCATGTTGATCAAACTTCTGGAAATTGGTGAAAATACATACATACATACAGATCAAGCTAATAAACGTGAATTAATGATACGTCTTAAGCAGAATACTGCCGTTCCTCATAGGTAGTATGAATGGCAACACTGGCTTGATGATGCCTACCTAATGAAGAGATTCGTCCTGTAACTTGACTACCCCCTCGATAGCTCGGTAAAGGGCGTGCCGAGCTAGCAACGCGGGGCACGCGGGTTCGAATCTCCGCCTCGGATGTTAATTCCAAGCCATGGATGTTGTCTATATCACGTGGGTCCAATATTTACAATAGGTACCAGTTGATGGCTTGTGGAGTAGTACCGAGTTGGTACTATGGGACCGGCAAAAAGGCTCAAAGTTATTGCCAGGCTTCGCCTCCCCACCATTACTATTACTACTAGTTGACTATCCCCTTGCCAAATCACACACCATTTGTATAAAGCAGAAATCATTTCACTGCCGAAAGAACCTAAATTAGAGGCAACAATTAATTACTATAGTAATGTCAATATACCTTTAGGAGCCAACTTAATTGATTATGAGTTGGTAGTCGTCCTAGAAAATCAGTACGCCGCAAAAGGTTAGTATTATTATGCCAACAGATGCCTGCGATGTTTGTATGAAATTGATTTGTTCCTGAGACAATGCCTCTAACATTTACATAGACTCCATTTGTATACTGGTGCAACCAAGTAGGGATGAGTTCAAAAACCTAAATACAGAGGCACCGCGAATGCTACAAAGAGCGTCAAGCCATCTTGCTAATAGATTTTTGACCTGCTTGAGGTAGTTCATTAAAAATTACTTGAATCAAATAATACCTGATGCCTTCTAGCGTTACTTTGGAGTATATTTACTTTCATTAGTGTCCGGTACATTTGACCAACCGTTTTTGTAAATCAAATTATGACAATTAAAAGTAAATGGCGTACAATTTAGGCTCTGCAGCATGTTTGATAGATATGGGAAAAACCACCCCAGACAGATTGTCTCACAATTTCTACAACGTAGGAACAAAGCTGCGGTCACACTGGCTAGTCCTAGATATACGAGGTTCGACAGAGTTAGTCTTATGGTCAACTTGACATGTTTCATATTTATGCTAAATATATTATTAAAAAGGAACTAAAACGTTATCTCAAAATTTGAGGAATTAGCTTGAATTTGATTAGTCCATGGTTTTCGCCTCAGCGCTTTCCAGTAATATTTATTTTTATATCAAGCTAAAATTGTAACAATGTCAAAAAACTGATAGTATGAAAGTTGAGCTTATTTATCATGTTTCGTCAAAATGTAGATATTATCATTAATTAAGTTCTGAAATAAGTAGCTGTTTCAGGAAACGACTGCTCGGTATGAAAAGAGTACCTCCGGCTTGCGTGCCTATATTCCAGTGTTAAGCATGTCGCACAAATATGTGCCTTTTGCGTTAAGCAAGAAATTTTACCTTCCACTACCTGAACTTGAGTTTGGATTTGAAACTCCTAACATGAAAAACCGGATTTAGGAGTCTGTCTGTCTATTCAGGTTCTCTCTCACGATTCAGATCTAGCAAGATCATTTTGACATTAAGATTCGACAATATATATAGTTGCAGTCATCGTTCTTAGCAGATTAAAGTAAGACTACCAGTATCGCTTTATATATCTCCATCTCCCTCATGCATACGCATGCAACCTACCCCTGTGTGTGAACGTTTGTTCGGTAAGTTCAAAAACATACGTTTTTAAGTAGTGTGTCTCCATCTCGAAAACTTTCTCATTATGTATAAGTGCCTTTCAATCATATTTGTCAGAGTGACAACTCACTTGACATAGGCGAGCAATATGTGTTGTCCTGTTATCAATTTAGGCAGCAGCGGTGGCCGCAGTAGTAGACTCGTCGGTCTCCTGATCAGTCGCCGTGTGCTATGCGGGTTCGAATCCCGTCCCAAGAGAATTTTTCTCTTGGCTATGCACGTTGTGATTGTCCGTAGGTGATAGACGGTCACTGACTGTCGAACGCAGAGGTACCACCCGGCGGATCTCCTTGGCGGGGCCAGAATGTATGCATGTTGCTTGCACACGTGTTCCCTCGCCAGAATCCGTGTGGCGTTCCCGCTTTCCCCTGTATCCCCCTATAGCCCCACGGTACCCCATGGGTGTTTAGGCGTTAGGCCTTCGTGGTAGTTGGAATTTAACAACAATTCTTCAGTATAAAATCGTACAATGCCCGGAATACGATCAATGGAGAAGATCGACAGCTTGTACTGAATTCATTAGAGTATTTCCCGGAAGAGTTACCAACTTCATGCGTTCTGGAGAGAGTAGCAGCTGCGCTGAAGAGTAGTCTGCGCAGTGCTCCGCCATTGGTACGGAGACTCGATCTGTTTACTTATTTCATATGCCGTTGATAACGTAACCGCCAAGAACGGTGACTACAGCTATAGCATTTTCTTAGAGAAAAAATGGCAGTCTTGGGCGTCTCCCCCTCTAAATCTGCTATGCTAACAGTATTCTTATCTTCACTTGCAGTGCAGTACCTGTCTTGTAATCCGCCAATTCATAATTAGAAACATACAGTAAACATAACGATTATACAACGAGGTAAGCTTTTTAAGAAATGCAAGACATAATTTAGACACTTAACAAGATGTTATCTTCCTATGATAAATTGTGAAAAAATAATTAGCAGAGAGCAAATAAACTATTTTCAAACACTGCGGTTGAAAGATAAAAAGTAATTATTTAGAAAAACTATTACAGAAAAGCGCATTTGCAGATTGCATTAGAGGTGATTATATCGTCAAATGTATCATTTATCATTAGGAAGATTAAGGTTTCCTGTTCGTATGGGAAACGGTGGTAGCATCTTCATTAAAAATGGATGACTTCGCTTCCTCCTCGTGCAACCATTATGGTTGCAGGGTACACAAAACATAATGTAAAGTTAATAGAAACCACCTTTTAGATTGATTGTTATTATATTAAGCAAAAAATTTTATAGATGAAAATAAATTCTTTTTTTTTAGTCTTTATTGGACCATATATTATTTATCAGAAGGACTGACAAAATATTTATTACTTTCGATGATAGAAAAAATTAGATGTCTAGAAAAGTTTGAATTACGGTCGAGTCACTCGTTACGCGCAAGGTCGCGATGTTGCCAATCAGAGGTTGAAAAACATAACTTGCAGGTGCCATCTATTATCAGGATTGAGCAGTGCGAAAAGTATCTTACCTATTATTAGATAACATACAGGATATTTATTAATGACGCTTGTTGCGTTTAAAAAATTATTCATCATGTGTAACAGCATCTTACATTAAATGCACATTCTCGATGTTTATCGAAATGTGTTCTCGAACTTTTAACAACATTCTCTTCGTGAAGTGCCAGACATATTACAGGCCATTACTTTCAAAGCGATTTATAATCATTAGATTCAGATGTACTTGGACGTGTGCATCAACCGAAGAGTTACTTGATTATGTGTCAAATTGTGTATTTATACAAGCTGTAATGTTGAACCATCTTACTGAAACTGCCATTTTAAAGAAATCTGATTCATCATAAAAATGAAGTAATCAGGTAGTGATAGCTTCCAGGGATAAGGTATTGATCGACCAGCCAAAGATTGCTAGGGACGAAAGGGGGAAATGCGATGAAAAAACCTTACCATTAGACGATTTTATATGGAGTCATAGGCGGAGATCGGAGAGACTTGAATTATTAATTGAATTTATATTTTATTACAACTGGTAGTATTAATATTTTTTTGCGATTCATAATGACGTGATACCAAACATACATTATAAGAAATAAATATACACAAACACTGAATATTGAGAACAAAATAAATATATTTTTTAGGCAACAAGTAATATTCCTATGTACGCATTATGATTGAACAGCAAAACAAATTATGCATTCTTCTAAAATAGAATACAACAAGTCAAAAATATCTGACTGAATAGAAAAATATAGGAAAACAAAAAGTAATTTCTTGATGAAATAACCCATAAACAACACATAGAATTAGACTTTCTACTGAGATACTAAAAGCCACAAACCAATAGTATAATAAATGAATATCTAAAAATTCTAAAAGGTAGCCAATCTAGTATAGTTTCAATCCTGATTAGAGTCATGATCACTGTCTGAGGAACTGTCATTGCTATCACTTTCACCTCCTATGTTGATTATTATTTCTTCCTGTATTTCTTGAATGAGACTGTCTTTTTCCCAATATTCATCTTCAATTTTTATAACATGTCCAATAACCTTTTGCCAGTCACTGGCACTTACTGAAGCGATGGCCTTATTAGAAATTTCATCTAGTTTTTTTATAGTAAATTCGCCGCTTGTATTATGGCTTCTAATGAAAAATTTTACTTGTGCCCAAATCATCTCTATGGGATTAAACTGACACATATAGGGTGGCGTTCGAAGTGGGGTGTGTCCGAAACTTCTTATTAAATTATCTATCTTATAATTTTTCTCATCAGATGGTGGCCTATGTAGACAAGCTATTTCATAAAGCTCCATTTTTTTAGCATTAGGATCATGCTCTATACCTTTTTTGCTCAACCACGTGATGATGTCTCTTTTTAGAGAAGATCTAGTTGGAGGCTTGTCTTCCAAAGCTGAATGGTAAGGTGCATTATCCATTATTATAATACTATTAGGAGGAATGTTAGGAAATAGTTTTTCAGTAAGCCACTTCGTGAAATTTTCTTGGTTCATTTGACCGTGATAATCACCAGTGGCACAGCCAGCCTTGAAAATGAGACAGGCTCCAGGAACAAAACCATCTTGCGAACCCGCATGAACAATTATAAGTCGTCCTGGAAATGAATAAATAGCCTCATTTTAGTGTTATTTTAAGTTTGCCAACACCTTTTTGAATCACTATGTATAAAAAACATATTTTTGAGAAAAAAATACTTGCAAGGGATTATGTATTCAATTAGACAAATTAAATGAGCACTTATTAAGAATATTCCAAAATTGAGAAAAATGTATAATAAGCAAAATCGAGGTGAAAGAAACTTTATTACCTGTAGAACTTATATTGCTCAGGACACCCATAATTTCTTCGCTTTGCCAGCATTTCTTGAAAGTGAGGTCATTATCAACCCAAGTTTCGTCCAAATAAATAATATGCCTTCCTTCTTCCCGGAACTTTTTAATAGACCTAAGATACTTGTATCGCCAATGTAAAATACTGGGTCTTTCCATTAGTAATTTCCTTTTGTTGTGGCATTTACGCCAGTAAAATCCTTTTGCTTTTAAAAGCAGCCTCAACGATTCTTTACCAAATGGAAATTCCATTTCTTCCTTCAGTTTGATTAGAAGTTTACTACAAGTAGGTACCACTTTAAAATCACAGTAAAATTTTTCTATCATTCTCCGAATAATGGAAAAATCGACTCCATCAATTTTTTGGATCACAGAAGGGCGTGATCTCTTTTTTCCGGGAGAAGCTAAAGGCTGTGTGGAGGTTGCATTTTGCCTGTCTTTATCTTCTTTTCTAATTTTACTTATAGTTCGTTCACTAACACCCGTATAATATGCCGCCCTTGCATTTCTAGCTACCAGTGGATAAACGAAAGTATTGTTAGCCGCTTCTGCATCGCAAGCACGTATCACGTTTGCTATTATTTCCCTTGCCTGGCTGTGAATAACTTTCCCATGCTTGAATTCCATTATCACCACTAAACAGTAAATTATATTTTCAAAGTATTTGCCAACTGCCTACGCCTATGGGAGTAGGTTTATAAATGACCGTGCCATCGGCACGTTATTCTAGTTTCAGATAAGATAAGAGTTTTGGACCAATCAGCGACCGGATGTTTACCTGCGGCCTGGGTTTTCCAGCTACATTGCCAAATTCAGCGGAACAATTCTATATCTTAAATATGTTAATATGTATGGACCGCATTTTATGTAGAACATCTGACAACTTCGCAATTTTTTGTCCGCATTCTTTCGGCTTGCAATCTTTCGCTGGTCCAACATTAGCGCAGAAAATAAAATGCAAATGAACTCTCACCTGAAAGACAGATAAATAAAAAATATTGGGTTTGTTTGAGAGAGAAAAACGGCAACATTGTTTCCTGCCTGTGTCTTATTACTATCCCGTTCTATGTCCCTCTCGGAATATGATTCGTCGTCAAACAAATCTAAATGATAATTAAGAACTTTCATTTACTCATTTTCAGGGTCATCTAGAAGTTGCCAATGGTCGAAAGTAGATCAATCAGTGAGTGAAGAGCTACCTGTACATATAAGATCATACAATCTTATGCACGCAATGATTTTATTTCATCAAGCTTTTTCCTGATAAATACTACAAAGCTGGTTAAATAGTAATACCAACAATATGCTCCTTCCCACTGCACTTTTTAAATTAGTCGAAAATTACAGTATGGCGGCGAGCATTTTCTCCTTCACGCTTATAAAAAACCTACTAATTCCCCGATCCTCCATCTAACACCTTTGCCGTCGTGGTTTTAATAAAGAAATTAATTAACAACTGTCTGATAGATACTCATCTTAATAATAGATTTCTACTGATTTGCCGCTAATTATGACTAAAACGTAGCTAATAAAAACGCAGGAAAGCACGGAACTGACACACTCTACTAGTTTGATCCTGTAAAGTTAACGCTAGCAGATTTTTTGCGCGTAAAGGCGAGTGGATCGTATTAATTGCTCTTGCAATTTCTCTTGCTTACGATGCGGTATTGGCACTGAATGGCAATGAAAAAGTTTTTGAATTGCTCGACATAAGGCCAATAGCGCGGCAAAAAAAGGCATCAATTAGACTGATTCCGAACTTTCTACACACTTAGTAAAGTAGTGTCAAACCAAATGAATGCTGAAGGCTCTTATTTTGTTTTAGCCCAGCTCAGTGTAACATGCCAAAATCACGTAATCTTTTTTCTAATATTTTGATCATTAACCAGTAATTTGAATTTCTCTTTATTGTAATTCATAGCTTATTGATTGCATGATTTCACACATATTATACTTGTATCTTTCTTTCTTAGCGACTCAGTATTGTGTTGAAATCTTTTGGACACTAATGTTATAGTATAACTAACGACTATCTCAGAAATTTCCTCATAAAATATCGTTGGTCCCTCATAGAGTTGCTGTCACCCATTGGCAATCAGCGCCACTCTGTGATTTCTGTACGTACTAGCCTGGATAGGAATATTTGGTTTCCTATCAAGATACCTTCTCTACCTATCAAGATACCTTCTTCACCTGTTTTCTCCGTTCCTTTTAATTTACTATCGAACATTCCTTCTTCAAGGCCACTCATTGAACTTTATTTTAAGAAGTTAGGTGTTCTGAGTCATTTTTACTTTCCTGCTGAGCAGTGGTGTGGGCGTCATTTCGCTAACTTACAGATTCTTTGATATTAGACCACCTAAACACCGGTTTATGGAGTAATACCTCTTTTACTTGGTACCTTACGTTTAGTTGTTTTGGTTTGGGTGCTACCCCGTCCATTTTCTCATGCGATTTTAACCTTCAGCGTGGCAAGGCATTGCGGAGACCCACCATTCCCTCTTCTCGAGCTTTGTTTTATAGCTGCCTTGTAGCAGCTTTCCTTTGATAAAAAACGCCGTATCACAAGGAATACTAAGTGCAAACTACTAAGTGAGTTGACCCTGCTCTTCACACAAAACGCCGTCTACAGTTCATAGAAGATTCATCTGAACAAGAAGGGGCTTAGTAGCTTTCTCTAAAGTTGACTGTATTCGAGTTATAAGCAATTTAACGTCCGAAAAGCCTAAGATTGGACATTTGCAATGCCTTAAAGCTCGGTTAAAAAGTATTGGTTATAAGATCGCCAAGTATCTAGATTAAACCTCAAATGTTCCTCTACAATACCCCGAAGAATATTTTAGGCTTACCCTATTTTAAAGCAAATTTTAATAATTTAATTAGTCCATAAACATTCTTTCCATACCCTACCGGTAGTTACTGTCCATCTGGCAATGTTGTCCCTTTCCACATCTGCGCAGCGAGTTATCGTTCATTCCGTGTACATGTTTTGTGTGCTGCAGTACGTATAGATTAATCACCATGACCGGTACGCCGACAGGTGAGATTAGAGGTTTGTTCGTACAGTGCTCGGTGAGTTGTAGGCGACTGTGTCTGGGATCCGGCCGTGTAAAATCCGTCTATCCGTAGCAGAGTGAACGGAATTTCGGTGGAGGGATCTTGGACACGATCAGTGACAGGTTGGTGACAGCTGTACGAACCGAGAATCTATGGCAGGAGTACGCGGATCGAGAACATTTGTTTATCAGCATACATGTAGGGTTGGAGATCTTGAGGATACGTCATTGCTTCTTCTTAAATAATACAAAACGTTACTTCAATCCATCTAGAACCTATTTATTTTATGTATTGAAAATAACGAAGAAAGCATAAATGGTAAAAGGCGTGTAGGTATACAATTTAAACTGCGAAACTAATAATGAGAATTTATTCCTCCAACTGTAGGGGTCTGCCCGCATATATTTTTGCTAATTGCAGACTAATAAGTATAGTAATAACAAACAATCGTCATCGGTTTATACGTTGTTCTGTGCGAACTAGAACTTGCCGTATTTTTTCACATGCAACATTGAAATGATCAAATGTTCGTGTAAATCCTCTAATTTGGTGGTATGCTAATTTGAATTATGAGCATGGCCTTTGTAATTTGTAGACAAAGTGCTTTGAAAGTATGTCCTAGTGTCTAAACTTGACTACGACCATTGGTGTAGAATCTCTAGGAGACTTGGCATGCACTTTTTTGATTGCCGAATAGCTACATAGAGTGAAACTTCAACTACTCTTGTGCCAATACGATATAATTGTGCCACACTGGGCTCCGCGCTCTGACGCTCTTTTAGATACGTTTAAGAAAAACGTGGCAATATTTCTAGAGTAGAAAGGGCGCTCAAAAATAACGAAAAAGTTCATATAAACATACATCCTAAAATTCCCCATTGACATTGAATTTTCAGCCTTGTTTTGTTTATGCAACTTTTGCACAGTATGTCAATGGTGGTGAGATGTGGGTACTCCCCTGAGTGACAATAGCATGACTATGTGGCTGGCTGGCTTCTTAGAAAGGGACACTGTCATCGGGATCCCACTGAGTATTCGGCATATTTGGCACGGATTTTCAGGATACCCCCCAGTGAGAAAATTTGCTACCCTCCCTGGGGAAAACTCCTGCATGCGCCCATGGATGCCGGGAAACTGTAGTTTCCGGCTACCGTACATAGAGGTCGACGAAGCTAGTTAAAGGCGTCGTTGAATTTCTCATTAGACCCATAAGTTTTGCTCTACATCAACTGTTTCCATACAACTAAACCTATATTGTACTGATGATTACTAAAAAGCATGAAACAATGTTTCATACGACAATAGTCAGAAACATGCTGGACCTAACGCAAATTCATACATATTTTCTGGCTTAGTGTTATACAGGGCGTTTCAGCTTATTGTTGCATAACTTCAAGATTCGATAGAACTTTTAAAATTAATGCATAAAGTGTATATAAACATGGGTCGAAAAATGCGTGGATTCCGAAATACAGGGTGTTTAAATCTACTTTCTAAAATAGTTTTTTTTAAATATTTCGAACAATATTTGATGTATAACAGTGAAAATTGGTATACATGCTTTTTGCTTTTTGAATAAAAAAACTGATTCTTCGCACTTTTCAACATAAAAAAGCTCTCCTGTGAGTTTTCGTTATAGTTAGCCGTGTTTGATTATTTCGATTTTTAAGGTTCGATGCATTTTTAATTATTTATGGGAAAATAATATTTTTTTACATTTTTGATTTGAGCATTACAAGTAATTAAGATGATCGTTTAGATTGTGTTTTTAAACACAGCAATAATTCCTAACCCCAAATAAACAGAATATTAATTTGTTTAATTTTCCAATATTATTTTTAACAAATTAAATTAATTTTTACAACTAAAATGCTATTGGATAGTTAGGACAAACATATAAAATCTAAAGTAGTTGCTCGAAATGTAAACCCAATTGTTCAATACACAATTCACATCTACGAATGATCGAACGTGGTATAGCATTATTCAAATATATTCATCACATGCATTCCTGATTCTGTCTATTAGCATATCTCTTGTGGTTACGGGAGTCTGGTACACTTTTTCTTTTAGAAATCCCCATACAAAGAAATCTAATGGATTTAGGTCAGGGGATCGTGGAGGCCAGGCGACTGGTCCTCCACGGCCGATCCATCTTTCTGGATAATTTTCGTCTAGCCAGTTTCTAACTATTATCGAATAATGAGCTGGACAACCATCAAGCTGGAACCAGGCCAATCTTCTTAAATCTAACATAACATCATCCCACATATTTGCATGTTCAGCCTTTAAAAATTCCAAGAAGGTCGCAGCATTTAACCTTGCAGGCAAAAGGTAGGGTCCAAATAGTCGATTACGGTAGATACCAATCCACACGTTCACACTAAATTCATGATGAAAATTTATTTCCCGAACTGCATACTTTCAATTTCAAAAATATTTGCAGGCACAGCCTACTTCTAAAAATTATCGAGATACTGACTTTTTAACGTTATTTTATCATAAATAATTAAAAATGCATCGAACCTTAAAAATTGAAATATCTCAAAAACGGCTAACTATAACGAAAATTCACAAGAGAGCTTCTTTATGTTGAAAAGTGCGAAGAATCAGTTTTTTTATTCAAAAAGCAAAAAATTGCACTAAGAAAAAATTTTCGGTCATTTTAATACACTACAGGTACAGTAGAGAGCGCCCTCTAGCGGCTACAGTAAAACTATGGTTCGAAATATTTAAAAAAACTATTTTAGAAAGTAAATTTAAACACCCTGTATTTCGGAAGCCACGCATTTTTCGACCCATGTTTATATAGGCTTTATGCATTAATTTTGAAAGTTCTATCGAATCTTAAAGTTATGCAACAATAAACTGAAACACCCTGTATATGGAAAAGCAAAATATGATTCTTTGGCCGAACAAAATTTGCTCTTTGACATGGGCTACTGATAATTTGTCGTATTCGTTCCAAGGCGCGATAGGGGACCTAAATTGCAACAAATTTCATCTTACATACGCAATGAAAGTTTTCAAGATTTCACAGTTTTTGCGAGTTTACGAGATTGGGAATTTGAGTGAAAATATTAAAAAAAATTGTGTAAGACTTTGGTTTCGGTACCAATATCTTTTCGAGGCTTAGACGTATCATAGTTTAGAGAATACGGTAGGTGCTTCTAATTACATAGGCCGACAAAAGTGAGCCGACCTTCTTTTTCAGAAACCAGAGTACAATTTCCCGGATATTTTCGATGCGCTGAATCCGGATTCGTGATCCAAATCTCTCAACTGATTCTAACGAGATATCCTAACCTAAAATGACAAGAATATAGAATTTTGCCTACATTTTAGGTTAGGTGTTAGGTATTCTTGATAAAAAACCGATATCATCTCACAGTACAAGCGTTGTGCTTTGTCGCTGAGATACAGCAGTTTGCGAATTTCATTTTTCTGAATTTCTTTATATTTGACACTACATGTGCATCAAAGTTGTTGTTTGGATTATAATACATCAAAAATGTAATAACAAGTTTATACTTAATTATGAACTGCCAACTAGGAAACCCATAAATGCTCAACACAAAAACATTCAAACCACAAGTCAGTCTACGCTGTCCAGGCCGAGTACAATGTTCTTACTTTCGATCGCATATTTAAAAAAAAAATGAATTACATACTTTCTAAAGCAGAACCGATCTGGGTCAGAAAAATGAAAATCAAAGTGCAATATCTCATATATATAATTTTAGTTCCAACAACAAATTCATGGCCAAAGGGGAAATACGAATTCGGGTAGGACTGGAAAATCATTTAAATGTACAAAATTCCAATAATGTGTTCATGTGAAAAAGCAAAGTTGGTGCTGAAAGTGGGAAAATTTTACTACGCCATCTTGTAGTGGAGAAAAAATGGCAATATGTCACGTACCAAAATCACGTAACCTTTTTTTCTATTTATCACTTATCAGTAATTTGAATTTCTCCTCATTGATAAAATAGAGCCAAACCCCTTTTCAATGATTTTCTTTTTGCAAATTTAATAGAGTTATTGATTGTGTAATTTCACTCGTATTATATCTTTCTTTCTCAACGATTCAGTATGGTGTTGACGATCAGCAAAAAACTCTTCAAGGCCACTTAAGATTCCTTCCTCTAGAACGTTACGTATTCTGTGATTCGCTTTTCAGCTTCCGTTGAGGTCGTGGTGCAGGGGTCTTTTTGTCGTTCTCCGGACTCTGGGATATTAGGCCCCAAGCGCCCATTCATAGACTAGCACCCTTTTCTTTTTTGTTGTGTGACTTAACTTTAGTTATTTTGAGTGCTACGACTTCAATTTTTTATGGGATTTTGACCCCCAGCGAAACATAAGAAAATCCTCGTTTTTTCTCACCCAGTCAGTTGCATCGGTGCAGTTTTGCAAATTGGAACCCATCCCCTTGAAAAAACCCTGATGTGAACTAACGGAAAAAAACTGCAGAGTTTTTTGCTGATCGTCAACCCCATACTGAATCGCTGAGAAAGAAAGATATAATACGAGTGAAATTACACAATCAATAAACTATTAAATTTGCAAAAAGAATGTCTTTGAACAGGGGTTTGGCCTAGGAATGGGCACTCTATTATCAATGAGGAGAAATTCAAATTACTGATAAGTGATAAATAGAAAAAAAAAGGTTACGTGATTTTGACACGTGACAAATAACAACATGCAATTTTTGAAACAAACATGGCTGTTTTTGAACTTGGATATCTCGGAAACTAGAGCCAATTGGGAGTTTTAGACCAGGGATTTGGATTCAGAGCATAGAAAACTTTTGGACAAGTTTGTGAGTAAACATCTTGACGGCCTATATTATCCACCCAAACCGTTCCAAGTCTGTTAAATCCTGATATTATCTAGGATTATACTTCTTCCAGGACCTTTATCCCGCCTGAGCTCACCCTGCGCTACCGAAGACCTCGACCCTCTCGACCCCTTGGTAGACGTAGACGACGACGACGTCGAAGTAGACGTCGAAGAGTGCTCCGACGGTGAGTCAGCCTCTTCCCCTAGGCCCCCTAAGGCCTCCAAACCGTCCAGGCGGAGTCCAGCAGCCTCAGAATGCGGCTCCGAAGGGGACAGAGACACCCCCGACGATGTGGTTGAGAAAGGACCTAAGAAGGTGCTTTGCAATTGCGAAGAGCTGCTTGGGGTTGAGTGTCACTTGGAGACGAAGGACTTGTGGGACAAGTTTCATGATCTGGGGACGGAGATGATCATCACCAAAACTGGAAGGTAGGTGATGTTTTAATGATACAGTTTTGCGTATTACAATGAGTACGTATGCAGATCCAATGCTCGAGATACTCATATTTTTAGGCATATTTTAGATGGACGATAACAAACTGATAATCATGGAAAATACTTTTTATGGACGCTTTCGCAGGGTGTCATGTGATGATGTGTTTGATGTTTCAGCAGCATTTTTACCAATTAGAAAGCAAAATTTCACAGCTGCACGTTGCTCACTGAAGCTTGCCTTCGTAAAAAAAACGAAACAAGCAGCAAACAGGTCTAGCAAAAAAATGACTACAGAGGAACGAAACAAGCCAGATCGACAACTCAGGTGGCATTGAACTGGTAATGAGTTGCGCTATCCGCCTCTAGAGGCAGAAATGTGTCCTACACAAGCTCCGCCCACTACAATGCTATTCCGGTTATTTTTGGGTACCTCCTCGTATATCAGCTATAACTTGAATTTCTTAAAATAGTCTGAAATAGTCTAGTGAAATAAGCTAAAATAAATACCACTACTAAACTAAAAAAAAAATATCCTACCTACATGGCTTGAAGGAATCTATGCATTGTTGATCAAATGTTTTAATAACCTCTACTTATCAAACGTTGTAAGCAATTTGTGCGAATATTTGTGCAATCCACTGGACTGGAATAAACTGGGGGTTATAGAAACATTGTCTTGGTCGACCTGCAACAGCAGATGGTATGAGTCTGTACTGACATAACCTGTCTGCAAATCTTTACGGATGACCCTCGTATTCTCATCTCATCCATCTTGCACTCTTTCAAATCACATTAATAAAAGTATTCAAAAATTTGATTCCATTCAGGACAAAAAGGGCAAGAGGTATCCAATCCACCTGCTCTCCAAGGGAGATACTAATCTGACATACGTCATATATATCATTTCCACCATATAAAGCTCGGTAATGGTTTGTTTTGTTTGTGATATTTCTCTGAAATCGTCCGTTTACCTGTTACCCTCGCCTTTTGTTCGGACCGATAAAATCGTGTTAAGGTTATTATGGAGTGGAATTATACGCTGGTAATCTGTCTTTCCAAGCATTTTTAAAATGTAAAGTGTTTGACTGACTACAGCCCAGTTCATCATCTGAAGGTTTATGAGTCTGAAGCTCTACTCCCTATGCCAAAGCTTTAAAATGGACACTAGTCTAATCATATTAGACGAAACCCCTGGTTTGCGAAATAATAATTGTAAAGTCTGGTTTTATTGCTGCAAGTTGTTCAAGAGGGTATTCAAAACATGGACGCATAAAATGGGTACACCAATTTTTGTGGGAACACTTTTTATTTGACAACAAAGAGTGAGAAAACGTGTTTTTTGGGATTCAATCGAAAGTGTTGATAGGAACGGAAAAACTCTCCAAATAATATTTGAATTATTCTATTAATAAATCTTTTTATAATTTTATTTTGAGGTCATTAATTATGATTGTTTGTTTGACCATCTACTACTGTAATGTGAACTCTTTGTTATTAAAAATTGTTTTCTACTTTTTAATTCGGTTAGTTAGTTATGTGTAAAGTATTTTATTTATTTTAATCTTATATGACGTGTATATCACGAAAAACCATGTGTAGCTGTGTAGCCTCAGAAAATAATAAAAATTAAGTGGGAGGTTGTGGCGGCCGGCGTGCCGATGTTCGTATGTGTCTTGCATGACTGGTACCCTATGGGCGCTCTGCCGCGTGTGATGCATCATATTCAGATAGTGGGGAGAGACGACGCGGCGTTGCCAGATAGGCAGACCTACGGGTAGGGGTGTGAAGGGATGTTATTGAAAATCGGTCCAGTGGTGGTGGAGAAAAAGGCCAAAATCTAAATTTCGAAATATGTCACCTCTTTAGGGAATAAGGAGGTTTGGGATGGGAAAGGCCAAAGTGCAATTTTCGTTTTTGTAAAGAAGGTTAATGTTGGGAGCTATTGTGATGGGGTTGTGAGTGACCTATGCTCTGGTCGTTGTGGACGTCGAATACTTTGTCGGAGAGTCGCAGTAGATGATCGTGAACCATCTCCTAAGCAAGTCTAGTGCAAGCCGTTAACCACATCACCCCAAGGAAGAAAACCCATTCTTCAGAGATCAGAAGCACCCTAATCACGTCTCCAATTGTCCCTATCTCCATGCAACCCCCTGTAAGAGCGGCTAATACAAGCTAAACAAGCTTCCGATTGATTGTAGGGCATTATCGACGGTGGCCATGGAGCACAGGGGAGGGCAGACGGAAGGGTCTAAAGGGAGCTGAGGGTCTGGATTTATGAGCCGGATAATACCAGTTTCCGATATCAATTTGACGCCCCGGCAGAGCACCACGCTCAATAAAAACAAATGCCGTTCGTTCGTTTGGTCGTTCGGAGCCGGGTAGCTAGGGGCGAGTGGGGCAGAATCAAGGTTTAGGAAGTAAAAATCGAATCGTTGAGATTAAACTCGTTACTTAGAGAGAAACTTAAATCCGGTTTTTTGCAGGCTATTTCAACGCTAACCAGATAAGGCGAAAACTTCGCATTCGTAAGGGAAATTTTCCGACTGGACTTTTTTTCCGCGCTCCTGATTTGCTGATGAGTGAAAAAATCCTGAAACAGCCGTCCAATGTTGGCAGTCTTTTGTCGGACCGCCTAAGACAGCATTTTTAAGTTGGACCCTTTGAGAAAAAAGTCAATTTCGTCAATATAACAGAGAAAATAAACGGATCAAGTCTGTCAAACAGGTAAATACAAATAGTCCATAAGATTATTTCCCTGCCCTACCCGAAGTACTTTACATCTGGAGAAGTCACGTCGCGTCTCCACAATATCTGCTTCAGACGTGGCAGAGCGTCAGTCATGATATCAGACAGCAGACGCAGAGACGCTTGTCGAAAACATTTTTCCACAGTTCCGGTTTAAGGGCAAATGGGGAAATCTGCGATGTGTGAAGTATGCCACAGGCCATAGAGCGCTAGTGATGTAGGACATATACGAATACCGGCACGCCGGTCGCGGCCGTTGGTCAGCAGACGCAGCGACGTTTGTCAAAAACATTTTTCTATCGTTCTAAGTTTAAAGGGCAAATGTACGGGGCAATCCATGATGTGTAGAATTATCGAAGTTGGAAATGTATTAATATACTAACATCATAAAATTACGATACACCGTCCCCTACAATCCCCTTAATTTTTTACCCCTAAATTTTTTCCATAAATGATCAGCATCATCTGAAACGTCTAAAACCGAGTTTGAGCGATTTGAATTTTTTTTTTCGTTTTTGACCTTTTTGTCCGCCTTTACTGGACCGATTTTCAAAAACTATATAGTGGTAGTCGCAGGATTCATGTTCTGGGAAATGCTTGTCTCGAAGGGTGGATAGGCGATTGAAAATTGAAATGCAAAAATGATCAACTTTAATGATGTTACCAACGTCTTTTTTGTCACTTCAACGCGAGAAAAAATATGTAATTTGTATAGAAAATTGCTTTTCGGTTGACGCCTGAAAACTTCTCGATTTATGAGGGGCATCAAAAAAAAATCTACTCGGAAAAGTTGTCACACGAATGAGAGGTTTTCTCCATATGCAGAAAAGGCCTTTGGACGTCTATTAATAAGGAACTTGTAATTGGGCAATAGTGGTTTATGGAGAAAAAAACCAATCAAGGACAGATTTGAAGCATACAGAGTCTGTCCAGAGAAAGCAAGCTTGAAAACACTCTATCATTAAGAAGCTCCTAATCCCAGTTCACTTACTTATAAAAGCTGTTCAAAATTGTTTCCATTGACTGGAATGCAAGCTCTAGTCCAATTTCGGCGCACCACTGTGATTCGGTCACGCAATTTGAAGAGTCCCGCTGCTTGGCTTAACCAACACAGTCTACTCTATCAATTGCAACAATTGCAACCAAATATACATAGGTCATACCTCCAGATCTCTTAAAGGAAGGATTACATCACACAAAAGTGATTCTAGGCTTCATCCTGAAAGGTGTGCTCTAGCATCTCATGTTAACGCAACAGGGCACTCTATGAACTACACAAGTATTAAAGTTCTCGATAAAGAAAAACACCTATCCAAACGTTTATTCCTGGAAATGTCTCACATTTTCATGAATGACAACTGTATCAATAAGAAGACAGATGTTAAGCAACTGAGTGTCATTTACTTATATTTGCTAAACTGCGAAAAATTGGAGCACTTACACATCTCGCCAAATTTTGACTCTTCACAACCATAAACGGAATCTGTTTCTTGGTCTATTCCACCAATAAACTTCATTCCATTCAAATTTTAATAACTTTTTCCTTACAATTAAATAATAACTGTTAATTTAATTGCCCATTAATATAATATAGTCAATTCAACTGCCTCTGGTCGGTTTGACAATTTCTTACCTAACACATTTTGAAAATCACATCATCGGAAGTGATTTGGCAACGTAGCACACGCCCACAAAATAATTCGTTCCATCATTGTACACAGACACTGATAACCTTCGGCCATCTGTCAAAAGGTTCATCTTACTCATTATTCCATGCCCACCATTTTGTGCAATCATCAAGTGGCTTCACGATGTAATGCTTTCATGTTCTAAAAATTTTTAATCTGTTTTTAACTTGTTCTTGTCACACAGCTGTGTGTATTTTTTTATAATTTTGACCATTGTACCATCTATCCAGCTTTCACCATGTTACTGGGTGTTTCCCTCATCCTGAACGTAAACGACAATTAGCAACATCCTCACATACTACTTACTGTAAGTTAAGATAATTTAAATTCATTTTACACTATTGTTGCTACTGTTATCAATGTAATTGCAGCTCCTGATGATGATGGCAAAGTCCATTGAAAGCTAGAGAGAATAAAAAAAGTATAAAGAGTCTTCCTTGCTTAAAATTTTTGTCGAAGTACCCAAAAAAAGGCGGAAGCTTCAATTTTTCACCTAACTGGTCTAGACCACGTCTCAAGTTATATATATATATATATATATATATATATATTCGAGGGTTCCGCCTTGTGGGCACCCTGGAGGTCGCTAACATGTAACAGAAACCGTGTTGGAAGTAAAATCGAAACACTATGAAGAGTGGTGGCCTTCGAAATAAAATGCACCATTTTATGTGACAAAAATCATTTGTTAAGATTGTGATATTTTACATGATTACATCATCATACTCGGCCTATAGCCCAAAAAATAAAATCTCAATTTAACTCAATAACAATCACACCACGCCACCCCACACAATCATGTAACAATCCTAATCAAATCCCAGTATTCTTCCCTAAGGGTGGCTGGTGCACCCCCTCTTTATTAGCCGCATGTGGCGTTCAATATTGCACTACATGGCTTTTTCGCATGGAATGAGATGTTCATTTCACGGAAATAGAGGACCGATGTAATGATTCTATTCATACACGATGTACTATGTGAAAATTTGGGGTTGGAATTGAATGTGCAACACCAGTTGGGTCATAAATTTCAATAACGTGTCGATGCCAAGTAGTGCATTAGGAGGAGGATTTGAATTGATCAATAAGGGTGCAATAACCGAAATGATAAGATTATTTCTTGTCAAAAGGTGTGTAAAAAATGACACATTAATGGTGTTTGAAAGATCTTTGTATACGAGATTTAGAAGGTAAATTATACAGTGGAAGGAGATTTCAGCAGATTTAAATAATTAGCTTTTCCAAAGAAGAAGAGAAGACTATGGCAAAAAATATCAAGTACTCGCAAATCGCAATATGGATATTTCTACATTTTTGTTTGCTAATAACATGCCCTATACATATACATGTATATGTAATGTTATTTTAATAGTTCGACAGTTAATAAATAAGTATCAGAATTTCAATATGACATTTACGGATTCTATCGATTACCACAATTATTAATTTGTTGCTGGCCATAAATCAAAATAATAAGTTTTCATTGATTGCTAACCGCGTATTTCAAACGAGGATGTAACAGTAAATTACTCACTATGCAATTAACGCTGCTAATTCGATTAATTAGCCGATTAATCTACAAACAAAAGAAGCACGCCTGCCAACTCGATTGAATTAAGCTAGATTCTCACAGTGCCGTGCGCGAGTTAGAAGGAAATTTCTACGAAAATATCAATAATTGTGTTCGAATGATCACAGCCCAACGGCAATTGTCTTTCTTTTTCGTAGCAGCTCTTGTTTTCGATGTATATTTGAAAATGAGCAAAATATGCTATTTTCGACCCAGAAAAACAATATGAAAACTCGTTTACCAAAAGCTCTAGGGGGTATTGTTATAGTGAACCGTTGTTTTTAATTGCTTATAATTGACTTATCATGACAATGATGTTTATGAAATGGTGAATAACCTTACATCTAAAAGTATAATTTTACGGTGTCAAATATGTTCCTAACGTCGCTACTGGAATTTCAGCCAACCCGTGGTAAAACATACGTCGTACGCCTATGGCCTGCCTGTACTTTACGTCAATGTCAGTCATTTTGTTGGTGTCAGCGGGTGGTGGAGCGGCCACCGCACGAAAAGCGGGAAACTAAACTAATAGAGGTGTGAAACTTAACGTAATTTGTCTGATAGGTACATAGCATTTCCAAGTTCAGAGGCTATTTAATAATAGAACGTCTTCCACCGTTACGAAGATTCAACATTTTTAACTCTGTGTCCCCTACAACCGTCTAACCTGAATTTTCCTGGAAATCATCAAGAGTCTCTGAAACATCAAAATACGAAATACGATTTGTGGTTTTTTTCGATAGCTACTGGATAGAATTTCAAAAATTACTCATCTTTTTCGTCCTTGGCATAGCATAGTGGTGACCTTGTATCAAAATCCGAAAGCTTCTTTCTAGTTCATAGCGGGACCAAGGATTAGCGGATAGCCAGACAGGTCGGCGGAAATTTATGTATCATGGCGAAAAATGGCGTCAAGTAGGTTGACTCTGTACTTCCTATGCCATGCTGTCATCATTTCATAAATGATTATATTCGGCCCAAGTTAGTCCTCTGAGCTAACTTCAAACATGTATGACAAATAAATTGAACGGATCAAGTCAGCCAAACAGGCGCACATACAATTAGTACATACACTTCACTACAAAAAAAATTCTGTAACGTCCAAAATCGAAGTTTGAGTGATTTTTATTTTGTGTTTTTTTTTAGCCCCTAGTTCTGCCGCCACTGGACCGATTTTCAAAAACTACAAATCCTTTTCGTCTTTGCTATAGTAGTAACCTTGAGTGAAAATTTCATCCAAATCCTAGCAGGTAGTTTAGGCGGTCCAAAGATTAGCGGACAGACATACACACCGATGAAAATGAGTGACAAGGTTATTCGTGATGTACATGTCATATGTATCTATCTATCTATCTATCTATCTATCTATAACATCCGAAAAACATAATATCTTATTATCGAAATTTTCCGCGATAATACTTTTCTCGGTGTGGGAAAATCCTAACTTTGGCTGATATCTATAGCCGACTATTATTTTTATATATATATATATATATATATATATTATAAAATGGTAGAATATTTCTAGATGCTTTTAAAACTATAATAACAGTGCCTTTAGATTTCAAGGCATGAATTTATTTCATAAGACGACAATCTGGTATAAGCAGTACCTACAGCAAGCAGAAACTACCTTTTCTTCTTCTTACCATTCTATAGTTATTATTCCTAATTAAAACATTTGGTTTGCCTTCTGTGCAACTGACTTAACCTGACTTATCTATCTGGTCTGTTTACCATGGGCGCCCGCAGGTATTCTTCTCAGGGGAAGTGGCTGTTAGACATCGACAAGAGGAAAGTTTGTATATTACGATCACAGTTATATATCAGACCCAAAAAATGTTTGGACTGGGGGTAGCAAATTTTGTCAGTGGGGGGAGACAATCTCAAAGATCTTAAGTAGAAGTCCTCCCTGGCCTCCACCTGAGGGCGCCCATGCGATTTACCTTCTTCAAAAATAAAATGTTACGCCACTGCAATGTGAAAAGGATGAACATGTAGAAACCGCGATCATCTGATATAATGACATCAGTAGTGCAAACTGGGCAATGAAAAAAGTCGTAAAGGTGTAAAAAAGATGTAATTTTTATTATAACAATTTTTGCTACGAGGTCACGCAGCGTGAGCTTTATTATATTGTTTTCATTTTAATTGGGTTGGCATTTGTAACGAATCGTTGAAGAACAGAAATTGCTAAATTTATTTCTGCTGAATTAGTGCTATTCGAGTGATGGAAGTAGATGATATGCTTTATGTGATTAAACAAAAAAATACCGCCAGAATCGGCCAGCGAGAAAGCGTAAATGCGAGTGGTAGGTGGGAATTATATAGCCAAATATATTACAATAGCTTTACTCACAGAAAATTAAATACAGTTAACAAAAGAAATTAAGTACTCGAAAATATGAAATATTTTGCCCAAAACATGAAAGTGATACAGGATGCACATTATTCCATTATCATTATCCACTGCGCTTTAAAAATGAGGTTGATAATAGTGATTTCTTAGGTCACCGCATCAATAGATCAGTTTCCAAAAATGTCATCACGCATCACATGAAAGTAGAAAATGATTTGTTGATGACCAAAGAGAACTCTGGGCAATTTTCAATTGATCCGTCTCCTCCTCCCTTCTACCTCGAACCAGAAACAATCGTAAATTTCCCTGGGTTCCAATCAACCTGTATTTACCATAAATAAGCCTTTCAAATTTGTTGGTAATTTGGCAGTTTTTAATTCGGATTTGGCAGTTTCAGCTAAACGTTTCCAATTACCATATATAATTGGAAACAGAGGAGCCTCTCTGCTCTATCATTACTGTTGCCGGCATCTGGCCAGAGGCGTTGCTGTAGGGGATGCCACGCGGATCCATTTTTTTATATTCCCGATAACTTAAAGAAGAAAAAACAATAAACGCAGTGCATTTTACGTGGGTTCATCCCTATGCCCCGCCCCTGACCTCCTTGCAGATGCTCCTTTGATGAATGTTCGTTGACAGTAAAATCTTAGTATAGTCCAATCATATGACGAAAATACCCATGGTTTGCGAAATAATTCTGATACATAAAAATGACATTTATCTTTCGGAATGGTTTGTGATTCATATCGGCAGGGTAAAATAAAATGCTCTTTGAACGATCAGAAATTCTCAAAAAATTATTCGACCAATATACTCCAATTTAGTTGTTGTTATTCAGAAGTATGAATCTTACGGATTTGAAGAATTTCAAGTAGTTGCGTGAAATTATCGTCGCATTACCAACAAGTGCCAAAACTTGCATTTTGCCTCGTTTTTTGGCCATAACATAAGTACGTAAAAATGTTATATGAAAAGTTTTCTCATTCTTTGTTGTCGAATAAAACATTTTCACACAAAAATTGGCATCACTTGAACAACTTGCACCAATAAAACTAGACTTTACAATTATTTTGGGGAAATTTGCTAATATGATTTGACTAGTAGGCTGTGTTAGCAAAATATTAAGTTCATATGTCAAACGGTTTTAACATTATGTGTTTTTTGGTTCATGTGTATGGTGTTTCTAGGTAATTGGATCTTGTATCTATTGACAGATATATGAATAAATAAATAAATAATAATTCTCCAAAATACAAAATTGTTTAAAAATGAGCAAATAAATATGAAATTGCACCGAAGGCATTGCCTGTGTGTGGATTATATCTTATAACAAAAATCATATATGTATAACAAATATAATTAATTATTCTAAAAAGTATTTATATGATGTGGAATTTTGCAGTTTTAGTATTTTAGATAATTACGTACCTAGTCATTTGCTGCACAGTACAGAACCGCTCTTTTAATTGCGAGTTAATTTTTAAGTGTCTTTATTTCGTTTGGTACTACATTATAATTTAGCTGCCAGGAATTTAAATGATTTTTTGAATAACGTTATGTGTGGTCTTTGAATATTAGATGAAAATCGTGTATCATGCTCGTGTTTATAGAAATTTTGTTCATTACTGTGTTTATGGTATAATTTCTGTTCCTGATATAAATTGTTCGACGGATATAATCTTGGCTTATGGAAAATGGCTCTTAAAACAGTTCTTTATGCTACATCTAGATCTGAAATATATGTCTTGCAGGTAGCAGCCTAGGCTGTAGTGCCGGGTATTATATGGGTTTCAACTAAGGCATGGTACAGTATAATATACAACATGAATAAATAAATATATAAATAAGTTTATGTGTGACTTTGGCTCTTATACAAATAGATCCTGCTGGCCGAAGGTCCATAATGTCTGCAAAAAATATTATGGCGCCCAATGAGATATACTGAGATGAATTTTTTTCTTAAACTCAATTTGCTTCAAATTGGGTTTTTAAGAAAAACAAAGATTTTCTTAAGACAGAAAAATGATAAGAAAAAAGTAATTACTCGCTCAATTCTATTATAAAAGTGGAATATTGACATTCAATTTCAGAATTGTATAGTTTATTTGTTACCAATTTATGATTGAAGAAAAATCCACAATAAAATGTATAACACAATGGCTTTAAAAAAATTATACCATTGTTTAGTTATCTCTAAGGATACCATGATATATGAATAATCAGATGAAAACTATTAAGAATACTCCTTCAAACAGGCAGTTGAAAAATAAGGGTGTGAGGAAAAAGCGTGGAAGGGATACGTCTAGGAAGGGGCCCGATTCAGGTCTATCAAGGTAAGATACAGCAATACCTACCATTTTATTTAAACAATGGCAGGCTTAACATCTTTTGTGAATCTGCATTTTGAAATCCTATCCTGACTCTATCGTGTATAAAGTCCTTTGTATATTCTAACAATGTACGCCAGTGGAATCGGCCAACAGCTAACAATTCGAGCGCCCGCCGATATTAATGCTAGCAATTAACGATGAAAACCATACCGGGGCACCTGTCACCGTGTGCTCTCCCGTCGATACACTCACATATACAATATACATAAACATATACACACGCCGACACGTTATCGAACTCCATCCCTCTAGCACTGTTGCCAATTTTACCCTTCGCGCACTAAAACGTAATATCAAATGTTTAATGTAACATCTGTAACATCCTATGGTCTTCATAATAATACAACTTCATGATTTTCTGGCCTAAACTAACCAGAGGTGCATACATTACTTCATTACTACATACTTCAGATAAATGACAATATATTTTATATTTACCTAGGACGTAGTATTGTCGTCAACAACTAGTTAGATGAAATAATCTTTTTGAGACGTCGAAAATTATTGCAAAGTGTACTCTTCAAACCTTGGTCCCAAACATTCGATAAACTATGTTATCAGCATCAAGAGATACAAATAAATTGGAAAATGACAACTACATTCAGTTAGATGATTTTGATCTAGAGAAGTCTTTCATGTAATATTTTTTTTATACTATTTTTTTCACTGAAAATAAACAGGGTGTTTGTTCCATTTAAATACAATTTTATTCGATAGCATTTTTCTGAGACAGTCCGTACATTTATATATTTTTATATTAGATCCTATATATTTTATGTACAACTTTTTTTCTAGAAGGTCACATAAAAAAGTTAGAGGGGATCAATTTATAGCCGGATCTTAAAATCATTATTGAGTACGCGCTCAAAAATTGTGGACACTTCTATATAAACCTGAATGAGAAGTGTTATTGTTTAAAAAATCCAATAAAAAATAAAGCGTACACCATATGAGCGTATCGCATAAAAAAACGTGTGCTTCTCCCCGCCTAATTACCCGAGAACAAACAGAAAAAAAGTGACATGTCGTTAGTCATTAGTAAAGGCCTGCTACGACTAATGGATTTCCAGTTGACAGTTGGCGTTATAGTTCTCACGAACGACGTGTAATTACAAAAACAATTACCCATCATGGAGAGAATTAAGCAACGCGTATGAAAAATTGAGGCATTGTATGGTCCTGGTGTCAACTACCGGTAACACGAATTTGTGAAAAAATGCGCATCATGTAGATAGACAGGAGCTTACAGAAGTGCAAGAAAAATAGAAATTGTTGCGACGAATTTGCAATGTGGGGATAATCATAAATAGCGCTTCTACTATAACAACTACTAAAATTTCACATTGTCATCAACGTGGTTTTTTTGATCTTACATCCATATTGATAATGTCATTTTTATTTGTTCTTTGTAAAAGGCCTATGAGGTGGCCGAAAATATTTGCCATTTCTATAAAGGTTCTTAAAGCTAAAAACATACTACAAAAGGCTTTGATGATATAAACCACTGATGGCCCACAACATATTTTAAAAAAGGTGTAAAAATCATGCACTGCATTATCCATTAGTAAGTATTATGTGGAGATTTTCTAAAACTAAACAACGTTATGAAATTAGTAGTGAAAATTGTGAACAAGATTAGAGATCAAGCGTTACAAAGAAGATTATTCAAAACCTTGGCCGATAAAATTGACTGTCAATAGGGGGAACTTCTTCTTCACTTTGAAGTCCGACGGTTCAGTAGGGGACAAGTGCTGAAATGATTTAATGATATATCTGCCATAGTTCAATTTTTCAAAGAACGTGATGAACCGATTCCGTAACTGAAAAATTCAATCTGGCTTAGAGATTTTGGTTTTCTTGTGCATATTACAGAAAAATTAAATGAACTCAATTTGCAGCTCCAGGGGAGTGACAAAGAACTAGCAGAAATGATTTCTGATATAAAAGCGCTTATCAAAAAGTTTGAGTTTTGGGAACAAAACTTAATCGATGGCTATACCAGGCATTTTCCTATTCTTTCAGAAAAGATATCTCAAAGTCCATTAAAACCATATGACAGTCAATATCATGAAGACATTGTCTAACTTAAAGGATAACTTCAAAAATCGTTTCAAGGACTTCAATGAAATTGCAATAAGGCAATTTTCAAGATGTTTTAGATGCAAAATTCTTAGTCTCAAATACAAAATGTATCTGGCCTTCAGTAAGCAAAGATACATATTCAGTTTTATGCCGTGTTGCCTTGAAAGTGAAAGCGTTATTTAGTTCAACTTATTTGTATGAATTTTCTTTTTCAAATATGAAGTTTCTTAAAAACAAATACCGTAACCGACTTACAGATGAACATTATTACTTATTAGTAAAATAAACACATGTATGTCGCATACAACTGTGTATAATTTCATTTAAGTTGGCTTACCTTGCTTACGACTAGGTAGCTTACTGTTTTTTCCAAAATTATCAAAGAAGCTCAACACACTGAAAAAGTTGGCAACCACTGATATAAACGAATATTTCCTCGGAAAATATGAATTCCAATAAGCTTTACGGGATAGCTTCCATTATTTTGATCAGATTATGGAATGACATTAATCTAATCCATATGTTAGATATATCTTCAAAAATGAGGCTTACTTCTAGAAACTGGAATTTTGTGAAGGTAGATAATCTTTAATAGTTTCCAAGCGAGGCATACGAGAGGGGAGGAGGAACAGCACGTATTAGTCCCAAAACCTGTTGAAAAGCAAAAAACGGCTCCCAGATCTGCAATACTAACATTATGCTCCCAAAACTAGTTGAAGACCGGGGAGATGCGGTTTTTTCCAGGAAAGGACAAATCAAAGTTTTGAGGCGACTGCGACACGTTCGGTGCATGTTTTTACGATGTTGCCAAAAGTACTTATTGATGGATAGCCATGGACAACAAGAAATACAGCCAAGGACAGCCATAGAGAGACATGGCCAGCCAGGGACAGCTATAAGACCCATAGACAGCCAACTGCTTGTACACCCGACAGATAATCGGCTTACCCCTCGACTCTACAGGTTGTCCTGAAAGTTGGGACTTTTTCAGAAACAACTGGTACGCTTGAAAAAAGACGTACGGTTAAACAGCAGCGAAAAAGTAAAAAAAATTAAAGAATACTCACCAGAGAAGTTTCAAGTACGGGTCTCTCACTTATACGTTTCGTAGAAAGTCTAGGTAGCGCAAACCGTCCAGCCGATTCGGGAAAATAAAAGATCCAATGAGCATATCATTAACCATGCCAGCCCAAATATTCAAAGAGAAAACGTTTCTTGAAAATGTAACCGAAGGGCTACGTGAGGATTTTCCAATGACCACACATGAGTCTTTCGGAAGTTATTCCCCCACTTTACGCCTGAAGGTTAATTCGTCCGTGACTAATATGGACTCACAAAAATGCACAATAGCAGCAAAATCCTCAGCTTGGAGGGCTAGTACAAGAAGGTACAAACCATCATCACGCAGCGTTTGCTACGACTTGTACCTATAGCTAGTTCCTTGCACAAGGTACACATTTACGCGGCTCTGAACGATCACGTCTGGGAAAGCGATCTGCATAGACACGTGAAGTTCCGGTAGCATTTTGAAGGCACTCACCATAAATTAGTAAGTCATAAGCAATAAGTCATAGTACATGTTCTATACTGCTGGTACATGCTGGTAAATAAATGTTACGTTTACCTACGCTGCCAGTGCTTGGGTTAAGTTCTAACATGCATCTTGCCTTCTCACTGATCTGATACAGCAGCGGATTAGGTTCAATAGGACAAACCACTTATTTTTCCGAAGTCTATACGCCGCGTAAAGACTAGTTTCAACTTTGTCGAAAACCTGTATATGCATCCGATATATTGACTGGATTTTGGGACACCCTGTGCATACGATTGAATTACAGCATTTCTATTATCAAATTGCACAATAATAAAGTGCACCACGCGCAGATATATACCGGCAATGAAACACTCTTATTATAACCATAACATAGCGTAACATAGTCGTTCAGTGGAGAATTTACAACTATATGCGACGACATTGAAACATTGTACAGTGCGTTTTCGTAATCGAATACTTCGATGTGTAGAATCGTAAAAGTTCCTAACAAGTCACATAAAATGTAGTGATGACCAGATATCCGGTCACAAAAAATATGCAAAGTTAAATTTAAATTATCTTATTTGTCAATAAGACTATAAATGGGTGTTATATGGAGTTGTTTGGGGCTAGTGTGAGGGACCCACTTGGCCTGGATAAAAATGTCAAGATTATTTTTATTGCTGTTTTAACACATGTATAGAAGTAGCTTAACCGTCTGTTATTCACTGATTCAGGTATGAAGGTATAAGCAAAACTCGGCATTAACTTCGAAAGAGAAACAGCATAGCATAGAGTGTCATCTATTACCAGAATCAATCACTGCGAGAGTGAAAACAGCAAGTTGTGTGGAAATGTATTCCATCAGTTCGCATTTGTCAGCCTGCGGCCTGGTCAACTGTTCAGATTTTATTCACCTCATTCTTTTTCCTGAGGTGGCAGTCTGAAGCTCTTACAGGGGGACTATTGCAGTATACACAATTTTTTTATGTTTACATCTTATTTTGAATCACTCATGTCCATCTATCATGAGGCTATATCTCTGTAACAAATGATTGTGTGGTGAAATATTCTGTATTTGAGATATCTTGAGTCACCATGTACGTTACTTATAAATTGTATGTTTAAGGTGTCAAGGAAATATAGTTTATTACTATCTACATTCATTTTATGGTCATAGTAAAATATACAATTAACAATTGTAACCAAAAGTAACAGTAGTGTATCGATGACATTCTGAGATTGGACTTCCCCTTTATTGCTACTAAATCAACTAAGATATGAATATTCGCTGGATTTGAGTAGGCGCATTTAAATGTCATTTTACAACAAAGTCATGAAGTTCATCTTAAATTGTGATATCCCTCGTGAGTATTATAGTAGTTCTCTCATTGTCACTTGGGCTAGCATCATCACAATCAACTACGAATAATAACGAACGGTTTCAGTATTTCCCTATGGCTGCGTCTAACCGCAGTCGATAGCGGTCAAGGCATCTCTTATAGGGACCGTAAATCTTGACAGAAATGACATAAAGCAACAACTGAATTGACCAAAAAAGGCACGCAGGACCACACAGCCTCCGACTTCTTCTCGTATTATCTTGAAATTGAAACTGTTAACACCTATATTATTCGTAAAGTTGGGACTTATATTTTTTGTGAAAATAAGCAAATTTTCCTGGAAGCACATACACCAAACTTTTTGATCTGCGATCTCAGATCTGGACAGTGGCGACGCGTGACTTTTCCTAAACTGTTGCCAAAACCAGATGTGAAAAATCTTATTAAAAAAGTTTATTTTGAACCTCCAAAATTTTTTGCTTATATTAGGTATTTTATTTAAACTATTTTCAAATTAATGTAAACATTGCTGAACTGAGCGTCTGGGGCACTTGATATACATAATCGTCTTATGCTATGACTAATCCAAGCCGTCCGAAAAAACAGTCGACGTTTCTAGATGTTCGGAAAATTTTTGATCTTTTTTGGCAATTAATGATAACAATTCCCTGTAATTTCCTCTATTGTCCCCTTCAAAAGGAACGGTAATTCCTGTTTTGCCAAAAAACATATGGTATCTAGAAGTGTGCTGCCTAAAAGCTTGTTTAAGACAACTTTCGATTCTTGTTTTGCCAAACTGAATTAAATTGGCTACACATCTCACATGTAACGGAGAAATTTCTTTCTTTAGAGCCCTAAAACTATTTAAATCGTTGACTCCGCTGTTGGTCCACCCATTTTTTCTGTATAAAACAGAAGACATCGCCAACAATACAATCTGTTTTTTTGCAACCACATAACCAAGAGTCTCCATATACCAACTTAATTTAAAATATCAAAGTACGTTTTATTATTCCTTTTTAAAATTATCTAAAGTAGGTGTTGGTCTTCCATTTTCAATTATATCATAAACAGTAAAGTAAATTTTATTTATCAAAAATAACGATAATATTGTAAAATGAATATGAAAGCGTAGACAGCTTGGAATGCTAAACACACAGGAAACCATCACAAGCAAGCTTGTGCGTGAGAAACTATAAGCTGTGTAGTTTTTGAATATTGGTGTAGTTGCTGTGCCGAGATAGGGAAAAAAGGAAAAAATAAAAAATCCCTCAAACTTCATTTTTTGACGTTTCATAGGTTCCTGAATGTTTTCATAAACGTTTTGTAGGTGTTAAAGAATTGGGGGATGAGAGTTGTAGGGAGTGGGCGAGGGTATATCTCATTGTTTTCGCGAAAATATAACCATACGCTGCCTACCATGATAATTTTATTAGTATATATTTCACATATCATAAATTTCTTCGTACATTGCCCCTGAAAACAGCGAAATATTTAGAGACTTATACGTGATCGGTTGGGACGATGGCAACTTTCATGCGCCCAATGCTGTGTGAGTTACTGCATCGTCGGCGTTTCCGATCTCGAGTTATACTATCATGTCTGTCGCTTGTGGCGTGGTTGATTGCCGTGGGTCAGGAAAGAAACTAGCTTAAGCATTATTGAATGGAAAATGGACTAATTGTATGGGTCTGTTTGGCTGACTTGATCATTTTAATTTCTTTTATACATGTTTCCAGCTAGTGCAGGGGGAATAACTTGTGCCGAACGTACTTGACGCTGTTTATTTGTGGTGAAAATGAAGTCGATTCTTTTGGTGAATTAGTGTTATGCCACATTTATCGCGTAAGTGACCTGTCAACTATGAGGAAACATCAAATCTGGGACATAAGAAATACCTCAGCTCTTGTCTTGTTTACAGTTTACAACCTTCGAATCAGATCACTCAAGCCGTGTACGCTTTATAGCTTTTAGAAATGTTATTTAAGAACAGTAGATAGATAAAGCGAAGAGTAAACAGTCCGACTGAATCTTGTTTATCTGACCATTTCCTTTTTCTATTACGCTGCGACAAGATGAGTACAGGCAAAAGAAGTCGAGTAGCAGTCCATTCCTTTCAAAACTGTCATAAAGAATATTTTTTACTGCGTCGCATTTTACGGTAACAGTGATGTAAATGGGTGCTTTCATCAGTCAGTATGACTCCGTGTGTTCATAAAGCATTGATATATTGTCCCCTGTCGGATGGAATTCCTGAGTCAAGGCTTTCCAGTTTTACGAGTTGATAGGGCCCAAAACCACGACATTGAAAATATTTATTGTTGTAAGTGCCATAAAAGTGTTGTTGCCGGCCACCTTGGGTCGTCGTCAGTGGCGTGCGTTCACGGTTCACACTCAATGCGCCCTGTCAAATGTTGCTCATAAATACTGTTTGAAGTTGTCGTAGTCCAATTTACAGAAGTTTGTTGAGTTCTCTCACGATAAAAAAATCAGGGCAAACTAGATCTTTCATTGTGCTCATTTCGCCATCCTTGCAAATGATCTGTTTTCCTGTTTGTACGATATAAATAATCGGATGCGTCACGGGATGAAGACGTTTGGGAAAACCATATGAATTTATTCGCGAGGCATCAGTAACATATTGGAGATACCGTAAACTCGCATCATATCAGCAAGTTTGTTATTTCAACACTGACAAGCATCATATCTTTTCATCTAATCACCTGAAGAAGGCAGTGCTGGTTTTGATTATTTTTTCGAAATCTTCCCAACTAGCAAAGTAGTGGTATAAGCTTTTGGTAAAAGAACCGTTCAGCCATAAAAGCTCTCTATTGTTGTTGCCTGAACCCAAAAATGCTGGCTTAATGTTGTGTGGAATGCAGATTTGCTTTCTGCAACATATTTGCTCTAAAATGTAGTGTTTAAAATATTCTTATAGCATAGTTATACAACACCTTATAGGCCAAATTTTTAACTGTTGCATAAACGTTTATACAACTATTTTATACGGCATATTTGCACGTTAGTCAAAATGGTTGTGTTGTGGCATCCATGGTAACGTTTATAAAACAAACCCGAGCCTTGTTGTTTTGCTGTGCAATTTACTACTTTAGCCAACAAATTGCTCCCAACGGAGGCATTTATACAACTGTTGTTTAGTAACTGTTAAAGGCTGTACATATGCTAAATATGTTGGTAAACAACTTCACCATAACCTAACTTTCTGCTGTCATATTTTTGTAAAATGCTAAAATGCCATAATCAATGTTTTAAGACAAACAACGCATGCATATTGGTTCAAAAGGTTTTATCAACTGTTCAAACAGAAGATATAGATCTGGTACAAATTCTGGGTAAATCATTGGACTCTGTCGGTATTTCATTTCAGACATTTCTCAAATTGTTGTATAACACCTGCAGGCAAGACCAAAATATTCTAATAACCTAAAGACAACATGGACGATGCCATGATTGTACACAACCACCCGCCATATTGGGCAAACATTTATTCCTCTATTTAATATTAAATAATTATGTTTCAGTTCGAAATTACAGATATAAAGTGACAAAAATTAGTGTAATTGTGTCTAAATATAGGATTTGTGGAAGATTTAACGCAGATAAGCTCAGTTTTCCATCTTAAAAATCTAGACATAGTTTTGATCATTGTCAAAATATGAATCAAATACGAAGCCCGTAGAAATTGGGTAACTAATTTGCACGATAATCACAATAAAATTTGCTGCGCAAGTAATTCAATAGCCCTATATCACAGTGTAGAAGTTTATCATATACCTGTGTATGAAATTCGCAATGGCCGATATGTAAGTTAACAAGATGACTGTAATGTGTTAGTTATATATTCTTCACTTCGTGTATACAATAGATAAGAAATAGTTAGGTTGCAATAAAGTAGAATCACGTAACAGAATAGTTGTATAGTTGACAAAAACTGAATCTTGCACTGACGCAAATGTCCTATAGCGGCTGCAAGAGGCTTACACTTTTGTTTTATAACTGTTACCTGCAGCCCTTATTTAACCTCTTAAATGACTGAAGTGTCTTATTAGGTGTACCCATTCCGCTTGTATAGCTGTTCTAAGAGGGTTTTGCCAATGTTCTTACAGTATACAATGCTGTTTAAGGAATACTGTATAATCATTCTTGCAACTCTAATAGGAGTGATAATTGTTTGTTGGGCTTATACCTCGGCTATCTCAAGACTTTTGTGTATGTTGTTGCAAAAATTTACTTCTTTTTACAAGAAGCTTATGGCATGCAAGTAAGGGATAGTCGCAACTCAGGAACATCCTGTGCTCATGCAATGGACCGAGAGAGAGCTTCAATTTATAAAAACACTTCAATAAGAACACCCAGTATATCTCTCTGAGATCTACCAGATAAGTAATTTTAACCCTCAGAACTTAATAATGGCCTTCTGTCCGACACCAATGTGCCATAAGGCCATAAACCAGACGTACTTACGCACCACCCACCTCGCTCCTTGTCCAGTACTCCTCTGATTTATGGCTGACGGTACCAATGGATACCACCCGTTGCCCTCCTGCATTCTGTTTGTTTTATTGGTCTCAATTCAGACTGTCTTTTGTCAACTGCACGTTGTTCGGTTTCGAAGGACCAAAATACAGTCGACTTTCTAAAAATTAGTCAAGCTCATTGTTTGGAAGCGTGCCTGTTGCCGGAATCGAGGAAATTGATAGATTGTTGTGACAGCTGATGGTCTACATTCGAGGTAAATGGTTCAGTGTGTTACAAAGGAAAATTTTAGGTGACCGTTACGGGTTTTCGGTAAGATTTGCAGAAATTATGCGAGCTTGGTTGAAAGGGACAGATGATTTCAGGGCAATTCAAAGAAATGTTTGTAGATTGCGGTTCTGATTTTCAGATATTGAGCAAAGATTGTGCTGAAGTCGCTATCGTCTTTGGTATGGTACAACAGCTCAACTGGTCCACACGTCGCGAACGCCATGAGTCTAAAGTATATCTACAGTATAGTTTATGGGTTGCCAGTTTAATTCTATGAGACTACCAGAAACATGGTCTTAATTCGCAGATGAATCTAGCATTTTGCAGAGTTTGAATCCGATCTCTAGTAATAACATCAATACACGGACAATATAAAATATTACAGTCCTTGAAAATGGGTACAACCAAAGATGAGTACATTTGTTTCCGTGTTTTATAACTAAACATTGCTTTATCTGCATATAGTGATAGGTTTTCTTTTAAAGGTTGTTGATGACATGACTGGTGAATTTAAGTTTGAAATCGATTATTTCGCTAAGAATTTCAACGTCATCAACCGGGTACAGTCTCTGAGTGTCACGTGCCAAAATCACGTAACCGTTTTTTTTTACTATTTTTCACTTATCCTTAATTTGAATTTCTGTTCATTGATAATAGAGTGCCCTAGGCCAAACCCCTTTTCAATTATTCTCTTTTTGCAAATTTAATAGTTTATTGATTGTGTAATTTCACTCGTATTATATCTTTCTTTCTCAGCGATTCAGTATGGGCCACTAAAGATTCCTTCCCCTAGAACGTTAGATACGTATTCGGTGTGATTCGCTTTTCTGTTTCCGTTGAGGTCGTGGTACAGGGGTCATTTCGTCGTTTTCCGGACTCTGGGATATTAGGTCCCAACCGCCCATTCATAGACTAGCACCCTTCTGTTTTTTGTTGTGTGACTTAAGTTTAGTTATTTTGGGTGCTACATCTTCCATTTTTTATGGGATTTTGACCCTCAGCGAAACAGAAAAAAACCATCACCTTTGGAATTGGAAGCCATCCCCTTGAAAAAAAAAAACGAAATCCGGTAGATCACGCCAAAAGGTACTCAAGGCACCAGGATTGGATCAAACAAAGAGAAAAAAAAAGACAAATTCAGATAGGGTGATGGGGCCTGACACACGTCGGCACTCAACACAACACAGCCTTCAATGAATCAAACTAAAATAAAAAAAAATGATCGAAACCATACAACATCAAAGGTCAATATCGGTATAAAAGGTCAAAATCGGTATAAAAAGTCAAAATCAGGTAATAACAAGATCAAGATCGGGACATGAGTTATGACACGTCCAAAAATCAAAATCATGATCAATGTAATAGAAGGTGCCATGTAGGCATTGGCCCCATATTTGTGATGTGAACAGGGTTTTTTTCAAGGGGATGGCTTCCAATTTGCAAAACTGCAACGATGCAACTGACTGGAGGAGAAAGGTTGATGATTTTCTTCTGCTTCGCTGAGGGTCAAAATCCCATAAAAAAATGGAAGACGTAGCACCCAAACGAAATTAACGGAACTTAAGTTACACAACAAAAATAAAAGGGTGCTAGTCTATGAATGGGCGCTTGGGGCCTAATATCCCAGAGTCCGGAAAACGACGAAATGACCCCTGCACCACGACCTCAACGGAAACAGAAAAGCGAATCACACACAAGAAATGTTTTATAGGAAGCCAACTAACGGATAAGTTTTTTTGCTGATCGTCGACACCATACTGAATCGCTGAGAAAGAAATATATAATACGAGTGAAATGACACACTCATTGAACTATTAAATTTGCAAAAAGAGATCATTGGAAAGGGGTTTGGCCTAGGAATGGGCACTCTATTATCAATGAAGAGAAATTCAAATTAAGGATAAGTGATAATTAGTAAAAAAAAACGGTAACGTGATTTTGGCCCGTGACATGAGATCCAATTTTAATATTTGACATTTCATTTCTTCTCTTTTACGATCTGAACAAAAAAATAACATGCTGGGTGAACTAGGATTTGTTGACAGGTTGTGGGTATTCGAGAGTTCATACACATTTTGAATATCATGATTTATTCATTATCATTATCAAAACAACCTACCAGCTGCGAAAGACTGGAGTTCACAAAAACTCACAGTCTTATGTAGATCCGCAACATATATATCAAAAACAACAAGAGACCCTTGATAGACGAGATTTCTAGAAAACTAGATTTGTTGTTATCACACTGCCATCAATTTGATATATAGTTACCAAAAAAGTTGAATTCAATTGAATATTATGCCATAATACTTCAACTTCGCTATTAACAACTCATGATTTATTTTGCCAAACGATAAACCGATTTCGACAGATGCTCAATTTCTATAATAAACGGAACAAGAAACCATAAAAGCTTTGTAAATGTGGAAGAATCCGTTGTTAGTGCTACAGGTGCAGATATCCAACATCAAATATAGGCGCTATATAGATTGATATTTCTCAAACATTTTTACGGAATCTACGGTGTATGATGTTGAAAACCAAAGCTAAAGCGCACGTTTGTTGTCATATCTTGACGAAAGCTAGTCCTTTTGTAACTGTTTTTCCTAGCGGGGTAAAACTAAATGATCTCAATTCCACCAGTAAATCTCCACACCTCTGAAATCCAATTAAAACAAGTCAGTCTCCCTTTGCCACAGATATAAATCACAGAGGCAGTGAGTAATTATGAAGAATCCCACTTAATTGGAAGGGCATTAGTAGCAAGCCTGCAGCCAGCCCTACCGCATCCAGGCAGGAGCGTCGATTTTTGCAATACCCACTTTGTTAGCCTGCACAAAAAATGCAATGTTGCAATAATTGTAAAATTCGCTCTAGCTTCTACGGTGTATAAGCAAACCACCCCCGAGTGCCATCTATGTTTTACTCATATTTGCCTAATCTTACTGCAACCCGCTTTTCGTTAGTATGGTTTGAGGATTGTCCCGGGATGCTAAACGGAGTTCACATTTAGAACAAGACGTGATGGACGATTCCTAAGGACAACAGATATATGATGTCCATGATCTGGAACGGGTTAGACAAGACCAGCTAACGGGGTACCACATCTGAAACCACGTTGCAATTCCAAAGCAGGCAGCACTAGTGGTAGGGGGACGAAGTAGTGACTTATGGAACCTTCCTGATCTCCTTATGATGGTTAGGATTTTTGACCAATCCGCTGGGTATGCGATTCCCCTATAAAACTCCATGTTTCCGAATATATCAGCACTTAGACTACAATATCCCCCAAGAGCCTAGAAGTTGGAATAAGGTCAAGCGTGAAGCACAGTAGTGCATTCCTGAACTGTAGGTAAACTTGTCCTCAGAGATGCCATTGACTTCAAGGCAGCTGACGACCAAAGTAAATAAATATGTTTCCCTCGGTGCACTGTTGAAGCTCCTTTAGGTAAGCCACCATTATGATGGCCAACGTCTGCTTGGAAAACTGTACTAGCACGTGCGCTTAGGTACGTCTACATAACCTCCCACTTTACGTAGGTTTCTAATGGCGGCAATTTCAAGATAACCTCAAAGGCCGCTGAAGGAGTTGTCCTTTTCGCACAAGTTGTCCCCGGTGCCACTAATCTTTGTGCCTTGGCGAGCTTGCTTGATGCTAGGTCACCAGGCCATGCATTCACACTGTATCCTAGGTTTTATTACCGTCGTATAGAGACAATGCAGGTCTTTTGGGCTCATTTCCCAAGTCTTGCCGACTACCTGACATAATCGCTACATGGTTGCCATAGATTTCTAGCAGATATAGACGATATGTTGCTTCCATGACAACCTATTATCCAGCATTACACCCCAGGTATTTTACATTTTGATTAAGAGTCAATGTTGGATCATCCACAGCCCTAGAGACCGCAGTGCCATCAGGGACTTTGGTCGGACCACCCCGGATAGGATAAAAAAAGAGTCAATCTCAGCATCCCTATATGCGTGGTAGCTCCGCGTGGTGTATGTCCAGCCCTCAAAATTATAGAAAGTCGCTCAAGAATCTGCCTAATTTTTGGGTAGTCACATTGCTGTAATATATCTTTCGTTCATCCGATCACAGACGGTCAACCATGGATAGCTGTTTCGTGCTATTTGGTCACTCTTCAGCACTCTGTAGGCTTGGTATTGGTGGACAACGAACGCAAGCTGAGCAACTCTATTCAAAGTATAAAGTCTTTCGAAATGAGACAAAGTTCCATCTACCACCAGACTCGCCCACCGTCGATTCTGGTACTAGTAAATACGGTCTACTGGCCATTAAACTAGTACTTATAGCTTTTGTTCGTCCGACTGTGGACAGCTGTTTCGAACTATGTGGCAACTTTTCAGCACGGCGGACATTGCTGTGATGTATTAAATATTCTGTGCTTATGCTGTGCCATTGCGTCTATAGCGTCTAAGCATCTTCCTGCAAATGCGACTAAATGAAGTCTCAGTTATACGCAATATATATCTAATTAGCTATCCCTAATCGCATAATCCTTGCAGTCGACTGCCGTTTCCTGCGCCAATTAAAAGTCCGAAGCCAACTGCGAGCGCTGGCATCGACGTCGTAAATAAAGCGCCATCTTGCGGCACCCCTGCATATCATGAAGATCCTACTTAATTGAAACGGAGTTAGAACCTTCGTTCGGATTTTTGCGTCGAGCTGTAATAAGCTTGTAACAGAGTGAGTGGGTGGATAAAGCCGATTTCGGATGGAATTTAATATCCCTATTTCTTGTCCCGTAATGGGGGAATAGGGAAGCGCTATGCTGAGTGACTTATGCTGAGAGGATTTGAAGGTATTTGCGATGTTTCTTTTGTACCTGCGCATTTTTGGAGGGCGTAATCAGTACATTGAGAAAACGTGGTCACTTAAACCGTGATTCTAGAAAAATTTACTTGTAATAATTTTTTTAATTGTTCTCAGTAACTAAGTATTCGGTTTAACTGAATTTTCTGGAACCAGTTTAATTGAAAGAAATATACTATTCGACTAATTTGCAACCATGTACCTGTTTTATTAAATATTTTAACTATGTAGTTTTGGTGATTCACTTTATTTAAAGCTAATTAAACATTTAAAAAAAAAACAGTTAAACTGTTTATTTGAATCGCGGACTAGACAGGACTCGGCCGTCATTCGCGAATGATCGGAAGTATGCGACAGACGCAGTGACGCGCCTCGAACTCCTCAGTTTCATTTGTGATTTACTAGGAAAACTGGGCAACGATTTTTTACCCAAACTATTCAAACAAATTTAATAAATATAGTTAGAGTATTTGCTTGGGGCAAGTAAACTCATTTTAACAGTTCACTAATTTCAAATAAATTGGTACTTGATCTAAGTAAACTGCTTAATAAATTTAATTAAATGATTGCGTTAAACTAGTTTCATAGACTCAAGTAAGCTGTTTTAGAACTCCGATTTTTTGAACTAATTAAACCTCTTAGATATCACATAACTAATTTTTTTAATTGGCCTAGTTAAAATTTTAACTGATTTAACATTTTTTTCTCAGTGTACTCATGCATACCAGTATCACTCACTACCATAAATTTGTAAACACCGACCAAAAAATTAAACAATCATTATACATGGTACAAAATTCGTGGCACAGTAGTTCCTCAGCCGCATAAATCTATAATGCAGCGGTCATATCTCTATTTAGCGCCAAAATGTTATGAAATTATACCTAAAGACTTAAAAGATTTACGTTTCGGAAATTGATTCAAAAGAAATTTAAAAAGTGGCTGCATTCTATATCTAGGACTGAAATTCATAAACTCATAAATACGAACATCAAGTAAATACATAATCTACTGTAGCTAATTTTGTCCTTTTTTGTCATTTGCATTCTACAGTTGCAACTTAAAATTATTGGTCCATGTACAGGCGATGCCTTCTATTGGGCCTGTTTTGATTTTATATTTATTTACTCATATTGTTTGTTATCTTTGTACATTGAGTGAATAAATATTATTATTATTATTGTTATACCAAAAAGGTTGGAGCTTTCTTGAGGGGCAATTTGAGAACAGTTCCTAAGTATTTCATACATGTTCCTCATGCTCAGATCGCCCAGGCAACTCTCAGCGAAGTAAAGGGTTTTGCAGTGTATACTGGATTGGAAAGGGATAAATATTACTTAGGTACCTAGGTTGAGAAGTGGACCATTATTGGCGACCACTTTTATATCCTGAGTCTCTTTCCGTTAAAATATGATGATATGAAGTTAAGAAATCTACTCTTGATACGTATGGATGTGGCAGAGGTTAAATAAATGAGAAAAATGACCAGCGATCGAAATGCATGTAAAACACACATGGAGACGCTAAGATGAAATATTTTAACTAATTGGTGAGAGTTTTAAATCAGCATATCTGACAACGCTGCTCTGAAAGTACCGCTTCTAAATTCCGGATAATTTTCCTAACTACGAAAAAAAGAAATAAGTCAACACACAAAAAAAGATTTTTATGGTTGTACCGCTGTTTGAAAGCTACCAATAGAAGTTTGAGGAAGATTACCATGACATAATCTGAAAAATAAAAAAAAAACACCTTGCATGTGAATATCATTAAAATAAGATCTAATTACATCAACACGAAGCTTTACTCGGCCATCAACACCCTCTTCGTACAATTTTCCGTTAAAGTTTGTGTCTCGATCACGAAAGCCCATCGCAGGATCGCATGTTAAGCCCCGGAAATGCCGGATAGGCAAAAACTCGGGCTTGGTCGGCTACATCAAAAGCCCGAGAACGCCCTAAATTTGCACGCTTTTTGCTTACTACATAATTGCTGGCGAGCTCTCGACTGGCCTGCCTGCTGCCATTGATTAACGTACTCTACCTGAATCCAACCACTTACTGTATCGCGGCGTCCAAAAAATGATACAGGATGAAATGAGACATCCTGGCGTCATCAGGTAGACTACATGAAGAAATGCGTGAAGATACCCAAATAAATAGGCATCAGATAGGTGACAAAGGGACCGAAGATATTAGCGCCATCTATGAGACAGTAGCAGAACTAAACACTAATTCTCAAGCTAGATTTCTAATTTCATTTTTGCTGTTCTGGTTTTTTATATACTTGAACCACCACGAAGGCCTGAGGTCTAATCAATCATGGGGCTATAGGGGGATACGGGGCATTCATATGTTTCGGTTCGCTGATACTCAATCGGTTGGAAAGTATTGGATTGTCCCATTCCAAACCTGTCACACTACATTTCGTCAACAATTCGAGTTTTGTTTCTATTTCTGGCAACTTATGGCGTTCCCGTTGCGAGTCGGTAAAAATCAAAAGGTTTCTGTTTTGTTTTCATTTCAGGCAATATCGTCGGTGAGATGTGTACTTTGTTGTGAAAGAAACTTACCTTAATATATTCTTTGAGGCCTCAGTAAGGGCATCACAAGTTTCCCGTATTATTATCGATATTGCTTGTTCTGATATTTTTGACGATACATCAAGGTATGATAAGAGTCTCCGGTCGCCAAAAATCTTAGTGTTACTGCCAAACATTCAACTAAGTTTCTGAAACTGGTATTTTTTTATAAATTCCAGGACCGATCAGCTGAATTAATTTTATTTATATTTTATTTATTTATTAAGTTTTCATTGGACATTCTTAAAAAGTTCTCGCAGTCCAATATCATCTTTACGCAAATCGGACAATAATTATTGTCCAATACCACGATCATCTCTTTCATGTAAGGATGGTTTCACCGAAAATTCTGGAGAAACACATAATCAGCAGACATTTTGACAAAATCTTTGCGCTTCTGCCTTTTACATTTAGAGGCGAGAATCGTGCCTCGGTCGTGTGTCTCTTTCCGCGTGCAGCAAACCGTGTCTGCGTATGACTGCGTAACTGGCGTTCTCGATCTCGAGCTAGAGAAAAAGCAGGTAGCAGGTGATGTGATATGCACATACGAGGTGGGTGCGATATTATCCATATAAACGAGCATTATGCTTAGAGTGTGATTTTATGAGCTTACCTGTTTCCTTAGGTAATATTTTATAGTATATACAGTTTTACACTAGAGCTTCAAAGAAATGAGGCTACCGTGTATGGAAACGATCATTGCTGCAATCTGAGGATTTTTTTAATGAAAAGCTCAAATAGTGGACTAATGGTTTTCACAAAACCTACTTTTTTTGTGCCATCACAGTTCATGGAAATTTGTACTAGTTGGACATCTTCAGGTAGAACAGAATAGAATTTTCAGGAAACTTCTATCTTTAATGATGGTTGAGTCATCACGAACACCTGTAAACTGTTGGCCTACATACACAACTTTCAACTGAAAAGCATGAAAATTGTCCGTTTCCCAAGAAAATCAACAGTCCGAACAGCCGAGCGATTACCGACGCAACACCAAACACCGTAATAAAGGTTACAGTTGGATTAATGGGACTGCTGATGGCCCATAACGAACCATCGCGACTTACTGATTGCACACCGAAAGGTGTAAATTACCACTATAGCGACACACCGGCGTTTCGATCCTTCGTTTTTTATACCGCACCCATATGGAATTATAGTACAGGAATCATAACTTGTACACTTATAATTTCATTGCCGTTCAATCGTCAGGGGTTTTGAGGTCAGAAAAATTAGTAACAGAACTATTGGAAAAATATATGATTTTATAACCGCCTATAACTTGAGAAGCACCGCTCGGACTTCGATAAAATTTTTACACAATGTTACTACTATGCCAGTGACGCAAAAGCTTTGCAGTTTTTGAAAATCATTCCAGTGGTGGCAGAGAAGAAGGCTTAAAACGAAAAAGAATGAAAATTACTCAAACATCGTTTTTTGACGTTTCAACGGATGCTGATCATTTTTGGGAAAAAAAATTAGAGGTAATAAAACTTGGCGGGGTTTGTAGAGGGAGGGGTGGGGGAAGGTTTATCTCAATTTTTTTAAGTTGGTACATTTATACGCTTTCAACCTCGGTAATTCTACGCACCTATTAGACATATTTCGCACATATATGTCAGGGATTTCTGCCGCACCACAGCATAGTGTTTCCTATGCTCTGACCGCGTTACCACGTCTGACCAAGTTAAGTATCGGGAAGAGGCTACGTTTCCAGACGCACTACCGGTAGGGCAGGGAAAGAATGTCTATGGACCTATTTGACTGACTCTTTTCTCAGATGTTCTAGTTTGTGCTAAACAATCCTTTATGGACTGATGACGGCGTTGCGTGGGAAGTACAGAATCAACTTACTTGATGCTATTTTTTAATTATGCGCCAGAGAGATAAAAAAGTATGCTTGAGTATGGTTCGGCGATTGTGTATTTTGCATCCCATCATCTCCTAGTGAAAAAATACTATTTCGAGATCAAAACACAATGACGTCAGGTAGGTTAACTTTGCACTTCCTACGCAACGCTATGATCAGTTCATGAAGGATTTAAGTTATTCTTTCTGAGAAAAAAGTTATCTACTAATATGCATATCAAAAAATGAGTAGATCAAATCAGTCAATCAGGCCTATACATTTAGTCCATAGTCCCCACCCATGTGACAAAGTTGCGATCTATAGATTTCTCCACCGCCTTACCGATAACACCGATCATCTGGCAACGTTGTTTAAACAGTATAATGCATAAGTAAAATTTTATAAAGATGTAGAATATAGAAAAAAGTACAGAGATATATATATATACAAAAATACAAGGCGCAATTGAAATGCAATTAACGTTATTCACTGTGGAAGCTCCTCCCTATGGGTCGACCTCACAGGGTTGCCGAAGTTCGTCCGTAAAGTTATACGCAGTTTCTTCAAAATTAAAATAATAGGGAAGCAGATTGTAGGATTGGATTACTTCATAAATGTGTTAACAATATGCTTGTTCTATATGCCGAATTATTATTTTTTTTCACCAAGATCAAATTTGTTCGCCGCCAGACTAAGGCGACATTTATCATTTGTAGACGTTAAACGTCAGTCTCCATATTCCAGACGGAACCCAGCAGAAGAATTTCGCTTCTCCTCTCTTCGCTTCCATTGCTCTCAGTGCTCTCTACCTTTACAAGTACAGATATGCCACTGAATTTCAGGGAATGTAGAATATATCCAATATTCCTGCACTATATAGTGTGAAACATAACAAGCAACGTGACGTCATTATAAATTCAACATGGCAGCCGTTGCAAAAGGCAATTTATAATTTCCATAGTCACCTCTATACTTGAAAGAGCTTGATGAGGGAAATATACTGAGCAAAAATACGTCACTCTAGATCCAATATGGCAGCGGCCGCTTCATGTAGATTTATAGTTTGTATGGTCACCGCGATGATATGGGTATCAAATCAAAGGGATCCATGAGAGAAACACAATAAGCAAATAATGTCATTCTGAATTCCATATGGAGATCGTCACAAAATAGCGAGTATGGGCGAGTACCTTTACAAGTCCAAATAAGCCATTGTATTTCAGGGAATGTACCCAACATTCCTGCACTATAGAGTGTGATTTTTTCACCGGTACACATAGGGTGGTTTCAAGCGGATGCGACAGTCACCGGGCTATCAGACAGTTGGCAAGACAAGAACTGGATCACGCAATCTGATCATCAGCGAGCGACGCAGAGCGACACCCGTCGACGGTAACCAGCGACATTTGTAGCAGATATGATGGTTTGTGTAATGTATAGTGTATTTTTCTCTGCTGGTTGGCGACACATGCGATTCTCATATTGCGGACGTGTCGATCTTATCAGGAGTTAAGTAGATATAACGCGAGTATGATTTTTTGTCGTTCGCGGTTAGCTTATAGCTATAGCTACTTTAGATTGTCTTTTTATTTGAAGCTTGACGTGTAGTGCGTTGCTTTGCTGGAAAATTTCTGATTTAATTATTTTGTGCCAGTAGAATTTTTATCTGGTTAGTATTCTCTGAACAAACCTGGATAAATGGGATTCGTATATTACGAATCTGTAGTCAGTAATCCCACTGAGTTTTATTCAGTTGTAAGGATGGGTGACCAAAATGGAAACTTTGTCTTGCGAAACTTTAAAGTTCAAAGGCACACTATTGGAAATACTTTCACAAGCTTTGGTTTAACTTAAGCTGTTTTTTCAAGCTTTTATTTTAGAAGCTTTTATTAAACTTGACTTGTTTGCTAGTATTGAATCAGCTGAGCTAAAATTTTGTACCCACGTTTGGTTTGCGTGAAAATATGAAGTGAATTAACTGCCGCCATTTTGAATCCTATATGGCGGATGCTACAAAACACGATTTATTATTTATTATTTCCACAGTAACCCCTTCGATACAAGTGACAAATTAAAGGGCTTGATGAGAGAAACATAACAAGCAACGTGACGTCACTCTAAATCCAAGTTGGCAGCCGTTGCAAAATGGCAATTTATAATTTCTATAGTCACTCCTATACTTGAAAGAGCTAGATGAGGAAAATATACTAAGCAAAAAGACGTCACTCCAAATCCAATATGACGATGGCCGCTTCATGTAGATTTATAGTTGCATGGTCACCGCGATGATATGGGTATCAAATCAAAGAGAAACACAGTAAGCAACCAACAAGGCGCTGAAGCTGCTCTCGCCGAAAGCTCTGATATATTTGGTGACAATAATCAATGCGATGCTCAGAACCCAGCACTTCCCTGCGGGCTGGAAGACTGCTGAGGTCACCATGATTAGAAAGAAGGTGGGTTCGATATTTCCTCAGGATTACCGTCCCATTAGTATGCTGTCAGCTCCTTCTAAGCTCGCCGAAAAGGTGATTTATCGCCATCTTGAGAACTTTTCGTCAAATCACCACGTGATTCCCGACGTTCAATTCGGTTTTCGGTCCGAGCATAGCACCGAGCTACAGGCAGTCAGGCTGGTGGAACATGTAACCAGAAGGTTCACCCTCAGCATAAGTACTTGTATCTTGTTTTTGGACGTCTCAAAAGCCTTTGACAAGGTGTGGCACGCGGGCCTAATCCAAAAGAGCTTTCCTTTTTGGCTTTTAAAATTACTCAAATCCTTTCTTGAAGGAAGGAAGTTTTGGATCAAAATTAACAATGTTTTGTCAACAACACGGCCAGTACGGGCTGGTGTTCCTCAGGGTTTGGTCCTAGGACCAATCCTTTATTCGCTTTCTATCCATGATGTCTCTTGCCCTGGCAACTGTGAAGTCTACCTCTATGCTGACGACACTGCAGTTGTCGCTTAGTCGTGTGCTGGTGATCTGGTTCACGATGGGTTGCAGAGTGCGGTGGAAGAAGTACTAGAGTGGGCGGAACGGTAGCTGATTAAAATTAATCATTCGAAATAGCAGAGTATTTATTGTACCAAAAAACGTCGCGACCCCCCCCCTCCAGCAGATGTTTCTGTAGAGGGCAATCGTGTACCATGGACAAATTCTACCAAGTACCTTGGTGTCACCCTTGATAAAGGCATGACCTGTCATAAACATACAGCAGCCTTGAAAACAAAACTCCATATTGCGTTTCGGCAACTATATCCTTTGTTATGTAGATCCTCCAAATTGAGATTGTTAAACAAAGTTCGCCTATATAAAATGATTATTAGACCAGCCATTACTTATGAATGTGCGGCTTGGTGTTTTCTTGCCAAGACACACATGCAAAGTCTTCAAGAACTGCAAAGTAGAACTTTGCGAACAATTTGCAACGCTCCATGGTATGTCTCAAACGAGACACTACACAGAGACCTTGAAATTCTTTACTTGATGGTTTATGTCAAGTTTCAGGCGCAGCGACTTATAGTCAAGCGGAATCGCAAAGCAACCCTCTGTTGCGCGACTCAGTGGACTACACAGTGGAGCAAGTTCGTAAACATTCAAGACCGCGGCTCGCTCTGTAATAAAAAATTCGCGCGAACTTTTAGTAAACTTAAAATTACACTCTAACGAAACCGAATTACAATTTGTTTAGTTCACCTCAAAATTAATCCGTGTACCAAGTCAAAAAGCCTAGGTGTTTCCTCTTAAACTAAACACTTCTGTTTTTCTTTGCTCTTCTCCTTTTTTCTTCTCTTTCCCTTTCTCCATTTCCTTGACATTGTCTGGTTTCTGGGCAACCAGGACTGACAGGTTCGACTAACGTACATTAGACAGTGACTAATGGGCAAAGGTCCTACGGACCGCCCAGCCAAACAAATGACGAATAGTACACAGTAACCAATTACCGACATTCTAAATTCCATATGGAGATCGTCGCAAAATAGCGATTCATCATTAAATCATTAGTATCTATTGAAATGTTGTTATACAAAGGAGTTATATGGAGACCTATTAATAAAATGTATGACAAATATCTAGAAATTACCAAACTAATTATTTGACATCACAAATACGGAAAAGGCAAAAATAAATAAAATAAATACATTAAAAAGCTTTTATTTAGTTGATAATAAACGAAATAAAAAGTTCAAAAATAATTTTCCCTTTTAGAGATACTTGAACGATAATGAAGAAATGAAGCTCTTTTCGCTTTGATTTGAAAATTAGAGTAGAAGGTGCTTCATTATTGTTTAAATATTTCCTATCGGAAAAAATATTTTTAATTTCTTAGTTCGTTTTATGATCAACTAAACGATTATTTGGCTGATCGCATGTATGTATAAAAAATTAGACAAATACCGGGTGCGTCAAATGGCAGTGAAACATCACGAACTCAACTATGTATTATAATAGTTTTACTGCTGACGTTTAATATTTTACCCGCACGCTTAGAAAAGAGGAACTATTATTCAAACTTATTAATGTGCAGGTTCTATTATATATGATACCCATAATTTAACACCACCCTTTTGTAACTAGCTATGAAAACTGACAAAACTGCCCGTATAACCGGCGCGATGAGCAGATAACAGGGGAGGTAAACGTTATTTGTCAAAACGTGGCGCTAACGTATCCGCAAATGATCCAGTGACGTATCAGAAAGATAGTGAATCGACAGATGGACGCAAAAAGATGGATTATACACTTGTTAGTTGTATATGTTCGTAAGATCTTGAAGTTATCACTGCTTGGAGGCGCAACGATGTGGCACAGCTTAATGCTTCCAAGACACAGTACTCGTGACTAACAAGAAACGCCCTAGCGTTCATCCGGTTTCGTTAAATGTCCGAGTTCTGCAAAGAGCCATTCGTTCTGGTTGAAGTTCAGATCGCCTAGGACTTGATTTGGTGCGAACAGGTCTAATCAATCGTAATAGCTGCTGGAGAAAGTTAGGTTGTTTGTTTAGGGTTAAGAAGTACCTAGTTCTACATACCTTCCTCATTCTGTACAACGCCCAGTTAAGACCCCAGCCTCGAATTCTGCTCACATATTTGGGGTCCTGCCATCCAGACTATATTGTCGACGGGCAGCCGGCGATTTGGCTCTCGTCTACCTAGGGTTACCAGACGGATAGACCAAAATTTCTGGGCAGACTTACAAAAAGTCGTGATTTTGGGATTATAGTTGTACGAGTATAGTATAATATACACAGTGTTGCTTAATGATATGCGAATATTTAAGGGTGTGAATCTACATGAAAAATTAATGTTAGTTTGCTTTATAAACTATGGTCCAAAAATGTTTCCTTACAGAAACTCGGGGTGTTGAAGTTAAAGAGAAAAAATGGAAATTAATTAATATTTTCAGAACCGCTTCAGAAGTTGCATATTTTTCAATGCAAAAATAATTTTTAGCGTTAACAGTGGCGTGCATACAGGTATTGACTTTGTTATTTGTTAAGAAAAAAATGGTACGTCGATGGTTTTTTGCCAAATAAAAAATATTTTTGACTTCCCCGTTCAATTTAAAACAAATGATCTCTTATGAATTGTTTTCGTTCGTTGCGCCATTTTTGAGTAAAAAATAAAAACCGTTCTATTGTCTAGTTTGCAAAATTATTATTAATTTGATTGGAAAAATTAAACACATTAGGGGTAATGAACAACAACAACCGACAACATAAACAGAACATTAGAACCAACAACATGATTACTAGAATTGTTGAAAATGGCCCCCTTCACTTGTATGCATGCTTCCGCCCTCCTTCTCATGGAATTGCGCACTCGTTGAAATATCCCTGGAGTGTTTTTTATTCTATCACAAGCTACAACTATTCTTTCTCTTAATAAGATGCCCCACAAAAAGAAATCTAAACTGTTGAGGTCTGGGGACGTTGGTGGCCATTCTTGGGGCCCACCGCGGCCAAACCAATGATCTGGATAAACAGTTTGTAAATAATTACGAACCGCTACACTGAAATGAGGTGGTGCACCATCATGCATGTAACACATGTTGTTTCTTATAACTAACGGAACATCATCAAGCAGCAAAGGCAACTGCTGTTGAAGAAAATTGAGGTAAGTCTGTCCATCAAGTCGTCCCGGCAAGAAAAGTGGTCGCCAATAATTCCTGCCCATACGTTAACCGAAAATTGGTGTTGGAAATGGGTTTCGGTTACGGCATAGGGATTTTCTTCTGCCCACAAATGATTATTGTGGAAATTCTGAATGGCATGTCCAGAAAAATTAGCTACGTCCCAGAACAGAATCATTGATTCAAATTGCGGATTTTGTGTAATTTTTTTCAAGATACCACTGACAAAAGGTCACACGCCTTGGAAAATCGATGGGAAGTAGTGCCTGTACTCTTAAAATATGATAAGGATATAACAAAAAATCCAGTAAAATTCTCCAAACACTTTGATGGCAAATATTTAAATGGCTAGCAATCTTCCTCGTACTCGTTTCAGGATGTTCTTCGACTTCGTACAGAACCAGTTTCAACAAGACGACGATGAATATTAGAAAAGGTTGGACTATCTGGCAAGGCACGATCGGGATATCTCTGGTGATAAATCCGTCTGGCTTACTCACCATTACCGTCGGCAAGGCCATTACATAATTTCCGCCATTTCTCCATTTGAATAATTCACCATCATTAACAAGATTGTAAAAACTAAATAATGAAAAAGATGTCGCAGCGAACAGATTTGAATAACAGAGACTTGTCAGATGCCAAACTCCAGTGACATATTCCAGAGCAACTAGATATTTATTGCTAAATTGCATTCTTCAATTATTACATTAATTTTCTCGGACAATAGAAGGGTTTTTATTTTTTTACTCAAAAATGGCGCATCGAAGGAAAATAATTTAAGAGAGATCATTTGTTTCAAATTGAAAGGGGAATTCAAAAATAATTTTTCGAATAATATCGAAGTCAATACCCGTACGCACGCCACTGTTAAAGGTAAAAATTATGTTTGCATTGAAAAATATGCAACTTTATTAACACTCACTACGTACTAAATAACAGTGAATATCTGAAACGGTTCGGAAAATATTAATCAATTTCCATTTTTTTGCTAAAACTTCAACACCCCGAGTTTTTGTAAGAAACATTTAAGGACCAGTTTATAAAGCAAACTAACATTAATTTTTCATGTAGATTCACACCGTTAAATATTCGCATATCATTGAGGAACACCCTAGTTAGCGAGTTTAATACATGTTTCCATAAGTTTGGTTCTTTGTCCCATGCCTTCCTATTTGGTCCTTTGTTGGACAGTTGATTTCTAAGCTGTACCCGATTAGCCTGATTTCTTCATTATTTTCTAGATTCCATTTTGTCACCCTTAAAGAATCGTCGCGTCACTAGGCGATAATCAAGATATCGTGCCCTGTTTATCTACGGTTCGCATCGGAAACGGAAGCGGCAATGGTGGCAACTCGGCAGCGCTTTCCTTGATACAGAAACCTTTTCGCTTGTAACTACGTTCAGAGGAATACAAGCGACCTGCTAGCGAATCGATATCTTGAATAAACGGTATAGATAGATGCTAAATACGTAACACATAATTTAGATAATATATGAGTTTGTAAACATGTAGGTACATCATGAAAAACCGTCAGTGATTAACGTCTAATCCTCGACCCGTCTATAGCTCGGAAAGTACCGCTTGGATGTTGATAAAACTTCCTTACAAGGTTATTACTATGCCAAGAACTAAAAAAAGCTGTGTAGTTTCTGAAGGTTCGTCCAGTGGCGGCAGAAATAGGGGCAAAAAACGAAAAAAAAAAAATAAAAAGCAATCAAACGTCGTTTTTACGTTTTAGAGGCACCTGATCATTTACAGAAACTATTTGAACAGTAAAAAACTGATGGTTGCAGTGGTGGCGGCGTAAATGTATTTATACGTTTTCAACCTCGGTGGCTCTACGTACATTTATTTACACATCCCAGATTCGCCCGTATATATGTCCTTAAAACTTGAGATGATAGAGAAATATTTTCAACACACGCATCTCTGGATATACCTGCGTCATGGTCTGAACGATGGGTGGCTGCTGTGGCTGACGACTGGCGAGGTTCGTGTATTTCAACGTTGCCAGACGGTCGGTACTATCGGTAGGATAGGGGATACATTTCTAGATCGCAATGTTGTTAAATAGGTGAAGAATATGTATGTAATTGTATGGATCTGGTACATGTTTGTAGCTAACTTTTCCTCAGAGGGGCCAGCTTGTGCCGAGTATAATTCTTTATGAACTAATGATGGTGTTGCGTGGGAACTGCAAAGTTAACCTACCTGACGCCATTTTCGCTCTTGCCTGTTAGAAACCTATTATAATCCTCCGAATTACCTCCTGAAGAAATCTGACTATTGGATTTCATTTTTCATCCGGATACCAATAGAACGTTACCATACAATCCATATCAAAGCGTTACTGTTAGAGAACGATGTATTTTTTCCTCAATTGACGAAAACGAAACTTCCGTTGCAAAAGCAGAGTTGGAATTTACGTCCCATTAATAATATGTATGAAAATTATACAGAAATTACCAAACGTTATTTCACATCATAAGAAAGAAAAAGTAAAAAACGAGTAAAATAAAAAATGCATTAAAAATCTTTTATTGTTTTTATACTCCAACTACCACGAATGCCTAAGGCCTAAACACCCATTGGGTACCGTGGGGCTATAAGGGGATACACGGGAAAGGGGAATGCCACACGGACCCTGGCGAGGGAACACGTGTGCATGCAACATGCACACATTCTGGCTCCGCCTACGAGATCCGCCGGATGGTACCTCCGCGTTCGACAGTCAGAGACCGTCTACCACCTACGGACAATCACAACATCCATAGCCAAGAGAAAAATTTCCCCTGGGACGGGATTTGAACCCGCGCAGCGCACAGCGACTGATCAGAAGACCGAAGAGTCTACTACTGCGGCCACCGCTGCTGCCTAGATTAGCTGATAATTAAAACCAACTGAAAATTACAAAAAAAATTACCGATTGGGAATATTTAAACGACAATGCGGCTCCTTCATTTCAATTTTTTTACGTTTTGATATCAGGATGGAACAAAGCAACATGCTTCGATTTGAATGACGGTTCTTTCTCTCGCATTGACAGAATCGGAACTTAGATTGCAGAAGCACGTTATTTATTATATATGGAAAACCTCGAATGGGTTCCAGGCAAAAAAGAAACAGCTACACCGTCCAATGTCTTTGATCCTGTACAAGGGCAATTCAAGGTCATGTTGATTTTGAAGGCGAAATGGAAAGATAAAGCGCACCAGCGTGAACATAGGATATTGTAATTTATGTACTATTAATAATTTTTCCTGAATTGGTCTGATCCAGGCTTATTGAACGAATTGGTTCAACTTTTTCGAAATAGTTATAAGGTGGTTAGACTATTTTACCCTTTATTAACAGATAACAAATTGAGATGCCCGTCATCGTTATTTACTTATCTATCCATTTTTCAAGAACAGGCGAGGACATTGTTTTGAGCCTTGAGTCCCGATTATAAATTCAGTTCCACACATGAGAGAAGGAAGTGGGCCAGGCAAACCTGCTTTTCAAGAACAATCTGGTTGACACGCTATCTATTCGCAAATTCACAGTCACCTCGAAGCAAACGAGCCTTCTCAGCTACGTGCCTTCGCGTCTCCAACGTTCCGGAGGCGGCCATCGAGTCTGCGCCTCGATCGATCGGCAGATGCTCCCCTGCGCTGCGGGGGCGGAGCCCGCCCCTTCTGTCACCGCCACCACCTCCCCTGACTGCCCCCGGTCTGATTAACGTCGCGAGCGGTCCAAACTGAAACGATAATGCCGCGATAATGGCATGGCCAACTCGACACACCGACACCACACGCGTACAGACATGTCAATTAGGCTGCTGTGCTATGGTGGAATGGTGAAAGCAGATTCACCAACTCGTTGCAATTAGATGTGTTGAACAGTCAGCGAATTTTGGGATAGATTTTGTTTCACCGATTATGTTCATGAAGTGGTGGTGTCTGTAAGAAGGCTATCAAAATCGTGACACAGCAGCTATCTGCCCCTGGACAGCCATGGAGGGGGCACAAACCTTACGGAAATCGGTCCCCGGTGAATCTTGTTTAAACTTTGGGATTAAGCTCTCCAGAGCATACAGATCAAAAGTTGGACTCTTAGCAATCGTATGAAGCGTTTCCATGATATACAGGGCGTGCCAAATATGCCCCTGAATAAAAAATTATCAAAGAAAACTATTTATGGGTTGTTAGACATAGTATCCGAGGGCACCTTAATAAAATACTCACAATTATACAGGGTATCCCAATTTTCCCATACATCAAAAATAAGATGGAAGGCCGTACTTGTATTTGTAGCTACACAATGTGCATTCATTTCGGGCCCGATCAAGCTAACAAGCAGAAAAACGATATCATCGGCACGGGTATAATGTAAAAAACCTATAAAGTTTTTGGAGTGCAAACAGTAATTCCACGTTTGCTCCCTAGGATCGTTGTGAGCGTCCATCTATGGAGGAATGACTCAATTACACGCATTGTTGGTTGCATATGTTTTGTGGAGTCGTCTGTAGTTTTCATCTCTGAGAAGAAAGTTGGTTGAATAGCAAGATCGCATATGAATGATTATGACGTGTATTGGTCTACATGTGTATCAAATCAGTGAGTGATATTTGCTGTGTGAGAAAATCATTACTGAATATGCTGCCAATGAAGTATATCAATTAGCTATGCCCGACGGGTTATTTATCTGTTGTCCTTTCTGCAGACAGGTTATATGAATGTTATGAATTACGATTTTTCACGTTTTTTTGTGTTTTCAACAATTACTGGAAATCACCACCGCGCCCGCGTTATGTGTAATTTCTGTTAGCATGTATATGACTTGTAATTCGACAGTGTACAGTGAATAAATATAATTATTTCTTATCTCTCTCATTTTTGAAATACAGCAAATGTGCATATGTATATATGTATATATAATTTCTAGCTTTGAATCTCAAGTAAGTGTATTTGAGACAAGACTTCAATGGAATTATCATCACAACATATTAATAGCACACAAATCCTCACTATACACCTATGCATTGCCATTTCTTTCTAGCTATAGTATACAACTTACAGCTTAGACCTCCAGTAATGCCATCTCTGAAGCAGAATTTACACCACATCAGAGCCAAACATTGATAACTGAAGCCTCATGACGTTTAGGCAACACGACAAAACGACTTCACAACGTGTCTATCAGCTAGTGCTAACTCAACATTTTTTAGAAAAACTTAATAATGTCTCAAAAACCAATATAATGTCACAAAAAATCGACACAATGTCACTTTTCAAGATACGTGAGATTTACGTATGCTTTTTTCTGCTCGAGTTCACTTTCCTTCTCTTTGCAAGATTGGCCATTATTTTTTTCTATTTATTATTATAGGCTACTGTGCGTACCTTAAGGTACTACAGACAGATTATACTGGGGTCTACGAAGCTACTTTTCAAGCAGGATACTTTGATTAACAAAAGTGTACAAGCACACCTCGATCCGTACGAGGTCCAAAATAAGTCTGAAACTAAATTATCTTAATATCCTATCCCTCGCATCAAAGGCCTAACGGTGGTCAATAACACAGCTAAACCATCTTATCTCGGCCACCCATCAAACTGCTGTCATCGATGAAGACAGCAGCGTTCCGTTCATAGAGATGTTAGAATGTAATAATCTTAATGATATGCCGACCGTACGAGAGAAGCCACCGGGCATCTTGTAAAAAATACATAGCATAATTAACACTTAGGACGTAACAGCTGGTTTTATAGATTGATACGAGGATGATAGGTAGCCGGTACAAATACAGAGTGGCCAATACATAACTGAGTGATTTAAATTGCGCGCCATTGTTGATACATGCATTCCAATATGCGCCGTAGTAGTTGTTTAAAGCACATGTGTCCAATTCATCATGGAGAGCTCGTTCGAACTGTTCGTACTCCGGAAAATATCGAGAGAGTTCGTGCAAGTGTTGTGGAGCGTCCTGAGACGTGTATCAGATATCGTTCTTTCTCAACAACTGGGTGTTCGTCGCACGTCATTATGCACTATTTTAAAAAAAGACTTGCATTTGCGGCCATACAAAATTCAGTTAACCCATGAACTGCAGCCTAGTGACTATGAAAGACGCCGACAATACAGCCATGCAATATTGCAGCTAAATACCCAAAATAACTTGTTAATAAGCAGAATTGTCATTCTGGGCATTAGAGAATCCTCGTGTCATCCATCTACGACCACTACATTCTCGTCGAGTCACTGTTTGGTATGGAGGTGTCATTGGACCTTACTTCTTTGAAGACCCTGCTGCTCTTACTGACACTGGCGAGCGCTACCGTGGTATGATGCAAAGCTTTCAGACTCGTCAAATCTAACAATTTAACCTGCAAAACATGTGGTTTCAGCAGGGTGGCGTAACTTGTCACACAGCTAGCGAAACAATGAATCTTCTGCGAACAATATTTCCGGGACGTTTAATTTCTCGATGGTGATGTCAACTGGCCACCAAGGTCACCGGATTTAACGACTCCTGACTTTTTTTGGGATTTTTGAAAAATAGGGTTTATGCCAGAGCCGCTGAAGAACAATATTACGGAAGCGATTGAGAATAGTTCTCCCGAAACCTGCAAAAAGTGATGAAAATTTGCGGAAGATCAAAGCGGATCAAGGACTTTTGGGTCATGCAGCCATCATCTATGAAAAGTATATTTTTTTGTACTTTTACAATGGATTTATCTACCACATTAGAAATAAGATGCATCTAAATCCCATCAATCACCTCTATCAAACAAGATTTAAACCAAATTCAGTATCTGTGCGAGCATCTAGAAAAAACATCGGTCAATGATCTCTTCTCCTTTTAGGCCCAACATTTTTCAATCATGTTCCGGTATCAATAAAGATTATTAAAACATCAAAAAGCTATAAAAATCACATCAAGTCATGGATTATACAGGAACCAAGAAACTCGATCCAAAAACTTGACGCTGAACATCATTATTAAACTTAAAGCAATTTATGTATATCATGGATGTATTTATGTTTAAACTTTTAAGAAGAAATATTCGAAAAACAATTAATTTTATATCAAAAATTGTCTGAATAATTTAGCCGAATCTTACATCTAGATAAATATATTTTTTTACATTTTTACATTACAGTTATATTAATTTAACGTTTGTAAACATTTTCTATTTTTTCATTCTCATGTGAACCCAAGCACAAAGTCAAACTTCTTTGGGTATTGTATGTTTATTGTAAGATAACGATTTTGTGCATCTACGTTATTGAATTAAACATTAATATTATTAGCGACCACACAACATAGATACACAGGTTTTCTATAAATATAAAAACAAATTAAAATCAAACTTCTAAAAAAAGACAGCTCTACAACTAATTTCCGGTCGATTTAAACGATTAACTGGTCACTTCCAGCCAAAAAGTGAACCTTAAAAAATTCTATTTGAGTTTGCAGTTTCATCGTTCAATTATTCATTGCACGATGAACAAGTTGTTTTTTCAATATGTATTATTTTCTCTGTAACTTATGACAAATAAAGTCTTTCCGTTGTGTATTTGTAATCTTCTCATATTTATATTACAAAATTTATGAAGTAGTATCAAGGCTACTTGACTTTTCAAAAACTTGACAGAGAGGGGTAAAAACTAATTGACTTGATATTAGATTACTAATGTCTAATACTTGATTTCAAGTCAAGTCGTAAATGCATGTGCAGAATGCATTGGATAGAAAATCAATTAGTTTGCCCATGATATTGTCTAGATCTATCTACTTAGTAAACCCAATGAAATGCACCGATCATATCTTTAAAATAACTAACTGGTCTTAATGCGTCTGCTTTCCCCCGCTTCCACCAAGATCAGTAATTTAAGCGGGACATTAAATGCCAACTACCTGCTAATCATTCCTTCTAGACAGGTGCTACCTTAAAACCGACTAATTGCCCGATGATACTATCGCTTTACCAAAGCTCGACCAGCCTTCTAGATGTTCCTGGTGCTTGTTAACATTATGTCGAACGAAGATATGCGGCTAAAATCTATAAATAATTATGATGATGTATGTTAATGATTCACAGCGAAGATCTTATTTTATCGTAATTTTATTTAGTCGTTTTCTTGTAAGTCTGACTATACATATTTATAATTTGAAAAGCTCCACTTACGGTAAGAAATACTGATATCGTTCTGGGCGAATTTACCAATTGTAACGCCCCTCACCTACTGGCGAGAAAGCATTTAATCGCGAAAAAGTCCTAAATTGAGATTTCATGTTTTTTTAATTGTCTGTCTGTCGGTCTAACCTCAAATTCTTCTCTATAGTTTGGAAAGTACCGCTCTTTACCGGTCTTCGTAAGTGTCTTGGCATTACTGGCGCATGGCGCTGTACCGCGTTGCCACGTCGGGCAAACAGGAATGGAGGACAGGCGGCGCTGCCAGATGGCTGGTACTACTGGTAGGGCAAGGAAAGAACGTCTATTGCCTAATTGTATGGGCCTGTTTGACTGGCCTGATCCATTGTATTTCTCTGTTATAAACGTTCGTAACTGTTTACCTGTGCTGGACATAAGAACTAATGGCGGCAACGCTTATGAACTGCAGAGTCAACCTACTTGACGCTATTGTTTAGGTTAACTATCAGTTCGTCGTAACGCATTTGTAGTAGGTTATTTATTTACCTATCCCAAAACGTGCAAAGCAGCAGGTGATCCGCACATTTCAAGTTTGTGAATTGTGATGCTTTGGAACTGAATACCGAGCTTAATGACCTTAGTGACGGATTAAAGGTAATGCATTAGTTAGTAGCATAATGTACAGAAAAAATATATGTAGTTATTATCACTGATGACAGAGTTGTGTGGGTGGTACAAAGCCAATCTACTTGACGCCATTTTTTATATCCTATGAGTTGGCAGATTTATAACCAAGCATATACGAACACCCGGTATTTGCACCTACAAATATCGCAAACAAGGCATACTTCATCCAACTCAGATTTATAGGTGTTGACACTGCCTACTGGGCCGCGTGCATTGTCCTGTCGCGTCCTGAATAGGCCGCTTATTGGCCTGGAAACAGGAAAAAATAAAATCGTATCAAGAGTGAGTGTGAATTACAGGACATTGTGGCTCGCCAAACGCCACAGCAGCCTCGTTAGCGAAGCATTGTTCGCGCATCTGTCAGATGTCAGTGACGTCATTCGACCGTCGCCTACTCGATGCGCTACCGAGAGCGGTTTGACATTTGACAGGCCAGCGGAGGAGGCCGTGGGATAGGCTTTTGTCCTCATACGACTCGCAGAATATGCAAATTTTGCTTGTAAAGAGACGTCAGGAAGTCTAAGGGTGGTAAAATGGTTTATTAACATTGTGTTTCACTTCTCGCGACAATGGATGGGGAGGTGTTGTAATATGGGCAGCGTTTGGCTCCGGATAATACCATAGAGTGATCCACACAAAGACGAAGGTCATCGCACATCAACCGTGGAGGCAGCTGGGCCTTTATGAATTCTGTAAAAGTATCGTTAGACCGCGAATTTAATGTAGAATATCTTACGAGAGTGAAGTGGAATTTTAGGAGTCGGAAGGACTCTAAGGGAAGTGAGCAAAGCTGGCACACAGACGGTTTGGTTACTAAAGGTGGCTCTGCTGCTGGGGTGTTTGGGCTTAGATCTAGACACTCTCAGTCTCTCGGCGATTCACTACTATCTTCCGGGCGGAATTATGACTCTGTCTTGTGTATCACGTCTCCTGGGATGGGATGGGACTAGGTAAGACAAATCTGCTCCAACAGCCAAGCCGTAATCAAGACAGTAAGTGCCTGCCAAGTAATTACGAGCCTTGAATTACAATGTAGGAAGGTTCTGGAAAGAATGGAGTACTTGGAAATATGATATGGTGGACAAACTGTGAGAGCAGGATCAGAGGGTAGGCTTATTGGTCCTGAGCAAGCTCTAGCAGTGCCCGTGGAAATCTAGTCAACAATGTATGAGATAGAAAAGTATCTCATTACATCATAGGAGCTCATTTTGGGTCCCAGTACTATGGATGGACGTTTTTGCATATCTCTAACCTAAGGTTGCTGGTGGGACTGTTGCCTGGCCATAACACCTCTATGAGATGGCTGAGGCTCAGGTTACCATGTGTATGCGCGGTGCGGGGTAGAAGAGGAATCCTCGGCGCAAGTTATTTGTCGCTACCAGCCTCTGCGATGCTACAGGCAGACTGTGCGGGATTCCAATCCCCCCCGAATGTCAAGGAGTTAAAGCTCAAGACTATACTCAAATTCTTCAGGAGGGCGGGGATTGATTTGCCCGTTGGAAATTGAACGAAATAACCTGTATTATGTGTAAGTTTGAAGTCGTAGTTTATCCGAGGTAAAAACCAACATTTCTGACAATTCACATCATTTTTGAGAAATATTGCTGCACCGTATGATCACCAATGCTCCTTGTTTCTGCTATAGGTCAGCGATTTTTCAACTTTCTTATCACATTCTCATTTCAGCGTTGATTTACTAGGTACAATGGCGAGAACAAATCTCGCTATGTCGACGATTAAACTCCTATATTAATTTTTTGATAGATTGCCTGGTCTGTCAGAGAAATACAATGAGAAATGTGTCGTGCTGTTCGATACGCATAGGCTCGCTGCTAATTCTTCAACTTTGATGAATAGATTCGAATAAAATAGTGACAGGGGTAACGAGAAAGAGAAAAATGTCGGATTATGTCGACGATGAAGAATGTAGCGGCAAATGGACTGCGGATTTTTCACCATTGCGTTTTTATGGTAATTAGCTGGTTTGAAGTACGTTCAGTTGGTAACAGTTTGCATTGTGAGTGCGACATTTTTATAGAAGTCGGTACAGTAAGAGCTCTTTTCACGGTTCTTGATTACCATCTTCCCTCACACATACGTATGAAATCGGCCTCTATATATGGGCGTCCGCAGGGGGTAGGGGGGAAATAGGTTGGACCTTAGGATTCGCATATTTAGCATGACTTTTTGTCCAATTTTGAGAATCCTTTAGATTTTCCCCTCACTGGAAAAATTTTCCACCCCCCACTATTCAAAAAGCTTTGGGGGTAAAAATACTCTCACAAAAAGTTATCTCTGGCCGACGATCTGCCCCCTGGAGAAGAAAATTTTACGGTCGCCGTGCCTCCATGTGCGGGTTTGATGTGTAAAGTCACAGACATACGCTTTTTTAGTTTTGTCTCATCACCATTAACATTTTCTTATCATCGTATGAGTCTTCCACATTTATGTTTGTTGCATGACAACTTGCTTATCATAGACGCGTGATTTGAGTGCATCTTTTGGTGATCTTTCATAAAAATTCCTGAGTACACAACTAAATGGGAATAGGCTTCGTCCGAAAAGATGATTGACGTCCGTTTCCAGTTGATTTAGAGCCCACACAGAGAAACGATATCGAAGCGGATGGTCATTTTGTTTCAACTCTTGCACAAGATGCACCTTGGAAGGAAATAATCCCAGGTCGTTATGCAATATTCTCCACACAGAAGTGCGCATATTCCAGGCTCCCTTGTAGAGAGGGAACCGCTAAGTGCCTAAGTGGGGCTTAACAATGCTATAGTTACTCATTTTTCTAGAAATAACCTTAGTTCAGCTATGTGTGTTGTATTGATAGGGTATTTGTCAGTTACTGCTGTTTGTAGCTGAGTTACAATATACGTAGGCCACTACATACATACAACCTAAGTACGATAATTTACTTGCAAATAAACTTACACGCTCACTAATAATTATGTCCATACGACGACGTAACGTTTTGGAAACAAAATATATTTGTGTAGTTTATGTTGACACTAATGCTTTCTTATCTTCGGATGTGTTCGTCAATTAACATATTCGAAATAATGAGTTTAATACTAGGAAAATGTGAAAAAGTGGTAATTGCTGCCTTTTGTCATGTATGTAATTATTTGTAGTATATATGGACTGGTAATAAGCACTGCTCGCAAAACGATTGCTTAAAAAACGCAACAGTTAAATGTGCGAGTTGTATTTTAAATTGACAGCTAATAGGCACCTATCAATACATCGAAACGGTAAATTATTAGTTTATAAAGTGATCCTCGTGAACGGTTCATTTTTTATGGAAATCGTTATACTAAGTGTTACAATTTTGCGTCATCATAAATGTCGTTATAGATCAAGCAGGCTGAAAAGTTGGACATGGACATAACACTTGCATTTGCCGAGTGGTCTGTGGAAAGAACTGGAAAATGAAGCAAAAGCAAATGTTTTGACTTTGTACCACAGTCATTATACCCAAGATAACCAATGGATATGTACCTTAAAGGGGCAGATTAGCAAAAATGAAGCTAACCTAAGCGCATTACAGAGAGACGCTTGAATGTTGATTACTGAAGCTTTTCACACCACACCATTAAGCACGTCTTGTGTAGATGTCCTGCAATTGCGATAGTTAGGTGCAGTTGTTTCAATTAGAAATCCTGAAAGATGGAAGAAATATTTAAGTACGCGTGAGTCACAATACATCAATGGGTCTCAGTTGAGAATCGTGATCCATGCACTCACAAAAAACTTAATTTAACCTAATTACATTTGCCAGCGGAATACTTCTTAAATTCCTCGAGCATTCTCGTTTGATTGCCGACAGGCAGACCAGAGATCGCAGCTTACGTTGCATATTTGTGGAGTACGCCCGTCCAGTCGTTTAGACAGGCACACATTGCTGCTCTTCATTTTACTAAATATTTCGCCTGCTTGAGGCGTGTTGCTCTCCTGGATAATTTCCTGTCTTCAACATCAGTAACTTCCAACTTGAGCATTCTTCTTATGGCATTAGCGTCGCTTTAATGTAGAACTAGTCCAAGAACATTTCAGGCAAGTTCACGTTTTATACATTATACTTTAGATTGAAACATCACTCAATTAATATTGAAGTAAGTTGAGAAAGCTAAGGTGTTGTGATGTTTCTGTATTAATAATGAAAAAGCCTGTGTTCAAGTAAACAACTTATTTCCATGCAGGAATTATTCTATGAATAAAACGGGTAGAATTTACTAGCTACATTATAAAAAGGTTTGGTTTTTGCATCTGATATAAAAAGGACCCCTTTTATGAATATGTATGTTATTAGGAGCAAATTTATGTCAAGTGACTGTCTGAATATGTTTTTTTCACAAATTATGGACATTGTTATCTTGCTTTGGACAAGGTTCTTATACTTCCTAAGGAAATTTTTTTTTTAAAGATATAAGCAATATAATATTTGAAAGATTGTAAAATATGCAATTTTCGTCCCCAAAAAATAACGTAATTTTAATGTTGCCAACGTATTTAAATATTTTTCAAACATCCAATAAAATTTACAAGCGTTTTAGGGGGTATTGTCATAAGTAATAATACCATAAGGGCATCTAATTTTTTCGAAAAAAATAAAAAAAACACGCTGCTAAGTAATATTTTAACAAAGCATGAGTGCTTATGGCGACAAAAGTTCGAGTCGAAGACGAGGATCTTTGCACCTGTACAAATGTCTTTTGTTAAAAAATATTACTTTGCATTGTTTTTTCAAACTTAAGGTATTGTAATTTTTGGTGACAACAGCAGAAAAAACTGCTGACAGGTGCTGTCGTACAATTTTTCCATCTAGAAACCATTTGTAATTCAAAATTGCGCGTTTGTGATTGGTAGAAATTAAGACGAGGTAAATAGTCATTGTAAACCTGGGCTCACGCAGAATATACAGTAATGGACAAAAGTAAAAACAGTTATAGAAAAAAGAAGCAAAGTTCATTGGATTATAGAAAACCAACCATGTTTGTGTTAATATTTTGTAGCATAACCATCATTATCAATCACCGCCTGGCATCGTCTCGGCATAGATTGTAGAAGTTTCTTGATATAGGATTCATCAATCTGTCTCCACTTTTGCTCTAAAGCGGCAAAAAGTTCATCCTTGTTTGAATAATTTTTATCTCGTATTTGCTTATCTAAGTATTCCCATAGATGTTCATTGCGAGATTTGAAGAGTGCTTCGGGTATCTTGCTAGAATATTGATCTTAATAACGGCATATTGTCTTCCATATAGGGTAACATGACATGCTTTAGTATGTCTGTGTATACAAACTTATCCATAATGCCATCTATTCTATGTAAAGGTCCCATCCCAAACCCCGAAAAGCACCTCCAAACCATAACAGGCCCGCCTCCATGTTTAACAGTGGGCAAAGTGTACTTGGGGTTCAATCTTTGTCTTCCTCTAGATTAGCGGCTTCTTCCTCGGGCGACGTGCAAATAACTTCAAATCATTTAATCTTCTACTTATAGTTTTCGTAGAAACACTGACAATGACTTTTGTCTCGATTTCGGCTTTTATTTGTCTTGGGGTTTTAAACGGATCTTTGGACGAAATTACTTTTATTTATCTAACTGATCTAGCATTTAGTTTTCTAGGCCGACCACTTTTCGTAGAGGCTTCCAAGATACCTTTTTGTTTATATTTGTTCAATATTGCCCAAGTTGCTTTACGCTTCAGCTTCATATTTTTGGCAATGTAGACTTGACGTTGACCATCTTTGAATAACTCAATGATCTTAGTTTTCACATCGAGAGAAATTTCTGGACCACGCGGCATGGTCTTAAAATCACTCAACTTATTCCACAATACTTGGTGAACACAAACTAATCCTCTTCTGATACGAAACTGCACTAAACTAATGTTGAAAAGAATTTGTCTACATATTTTTGTCCCTCATAAAAATGTGCTTATACTCAGACTTATATTGTGTTCATTGCAGATAATGTAAAAACAAAGAATTTATTTAGTTTTTCTACTAATAACGCATTTGTTTATGGAGCAATGAAGTATGAATTCGTTTTCTAAAGGTATTTATGTATGTACATATTCATATTTGTCTATATACTTTTGTCCATTACTGTACATTAGGCTTGGTCTTGGTTAACAATTAAAAAACAGAGGTTCACAATAAAAATTCCCCATAAAGTACCTTTATATTTTATTGATGGATGTTTGAGGATTATTTAGGATTTTTGCCAATATTAAAATCCTCGTTTTTCAAATCAAATGTTAACTGCTTATACCTCAAAAACTCGCAACTTTGGAGAAGAGTTTATTAGAACCTTATTTATTCAGAATGATCTAAAAAATTTAAATGAAACATTGTTTGGGTCAAAAAACAAGTTTTTGACTTTATTCAAAACCTTTTTGACGCTGGTTGGGGCCTGACAACAGATTTATTAAAATGGCATGGCATATTATGTACTTTTTCAAACATTAAATACCTCAATAAGTCTCAACTTTAGAGCGCAACTCATAAGAATCTTTTTTTTTCAGCACGACCCAAAATATGTTGTCCGTAGCAAAAAACAATTTTGTGTACCATTTTTGATATTATTTAGGGCCTGGATCATGCGGATTCGTTAAATAAGATTATGTAAAGAACCGAATCAAAATATTTTTCTGACTAGATGCAAAGGTACTTCCTGGACTAATTTGGATCCGAGTGACCATCTCATTACACAAAACTTTACAAGCTTTATCAAGCTTCAGTTCCCGGATTTGACCACTTCCCCTGGAAAAGCTTAGTCGGTTTTCGATAGGTGGCTACTTATATGGAAATAAGCTATTAATAACAGATTTAAACAGATTTACACATCCTTTGTTCGTTTGTTCATGCCGCTTACATACTGCGTTGCTAATTTCCGCACGTTCATGTTCCGGTCATTAGCGAGTTTTCACAGTAACTGGACAAACGACGCCATAGACGATGTGACAACAACTAGACGGCGGATAATGGAATATAAAAACGAACAAATATCCATTTTCATTTTACAGACTGAGGAATTAGATCGAACCGTTTTAGTTTTAGCTTCCTAAAATGACCACGGGGGGCGTGAAATGATGCATGAATCTCATGTATCTAGATTTTTTGGTCACCACTGTACAAATGACTTCTAATGCCTGCGAATCATAGTGGTGACTGGATAGGATCTGTTTGCCTTCTGTCTCTGCGACGATAACCAACCGTATACACCGTTGTTTCATGCTGAAGGAAAATAAACAAGAGAACATAGGTCTATTGGAGAACTCAATAAGGTGCTGTGCGAGTGATAAAAATGACACGCCCCCTCATTGTACAAATACGACCGACCTCTACGTACGGCATTAGGAAACCACAGTTTTAGCTTCACTATCGCTCAGAGGTGCCGGGAAATTGTGGTTTCCTTCCACCGTAATTCGCAAAACTACTTATAGATGGCGAGATAACTTCATTTTTCGCAGTGGTGATATTGTGAATGTACGTGCTTTTGTTTATCATTCCGTTCGCAGAAACGTGCATTTTATCCGCTAATTACAGCTTCGGCGCTTTCGGGTCGTAAAAAAGTCGTAAATCTTCTAAATAAAACAATAAAGCACACTCGCCTATTAACTGTTAAATAAAAATCGCTTTAAATGAAATGTCGTCACTGCTCATGAAGATATATTGGCTAAGCGATTTTTGCTTTGTTAGTTTTGGGATGTCCGGTCCTCTGCGAAAATACCTACTGCTTGGAATATGAATTTCACTTTGATTTCATACACCATTGCTTTAAACTGAATTTATGATGGTTCCGGTATAAGAGAATGTTTATTTAGGCTATGGTTAAAATTCTTTGTTGTGCGTGACAAGTCGTGCAGATAATAAGATAACCGATTGGTGATTGCATATAGAAAGCTAGCAACGTTAGATTCCAGTTTATGGCATCTTGCGATATTACTACTTTTTTGACGGCGAAAAGGAGATTTTAAAATTACGCTGAAATATTTTTTTAGAACCAGCATTCGTGTGGCAGAGGTATACTTTCTTCTAGAGGTGACAAGAATTTCAAAGTTTATTAGAGTTGCAAAAATGATTATACAGTATTCCTTAAACAGCATTGTATACTGTAAGAACATTGGCAAAACCCTCTTAGAACAGCTATACAAGCGGAATGGGCACACCTAATAGGACACTTCAGTCATTTAAGAGGTTGTATAAGGGCTGCAGGTAACAGTTATACAACAAAAGTGTAAGCCTCTTGTAGCCGCTATAGGACATTTGCGTTAGTGCAAGATTCAGTTGTTGTCAACTATACAACTATTCTGTTACGTGATTCTACTTTATTCCAACCAAACTATTTCTTATGTATTGTATAGACGAAGTGAAAAATATATAACTAACACATTACAGTCATCTTGTTTACTTACATATCCTCCATTGTGAATTGCATACACAGGTATATGATAAACTTCTACACTGTGATATAGGGCTATTGAATTACTTGCGCAGCAAATTTTATTGTGTTTATCGTGCAAATTAGTTACCCAATTTCTACGGGCTTCGTATTTGATTCATATTTTGACAATGATCAAAAGTATGTCTAGATTTTGAAGATGGAAAACTGAACTTATCTGCGTTAAATCTTCCACAAATCCTATATTTAGACACAATTACACTAATGTTTATCTCTTTATATCCGGAATTTCGAACTGAAACATAATTATTTAATATTAAATAGAGGAATAAATGTTTGCCCAATATGGCGGGTGGTTGTGTACAATCATGGCATCGTCCATGTTGTCTTTAGGTTATTAGAATATTTTGGTGTTGCCTGCAGGTGTTATACAACAATTTGACAAATGTCTGAAATGAAATACCGACAGAGTCGTATGATTTACCCAGAATTTGTACCAGATCTATATCTTCTGTTTGAACAATTGATAAAACCTTTTGAACCAATATGCATGCGTTGTTTGTCTTAAAACATTGGTTATGGCATTTTACAAATATATGACAGCAGAAAGTTAGGTTATGGTGAGGTTGTTTACCAACATATTTAGCATATGTACAGCCTTTAACAGTTACTAAACAACAGTTGTATAAGTGCTTTAGTTGGGAGCAATTTTTTGGCTAAAATAGTAAATTGCACAGCAAAACAACAAGGCTCGGGTTTGTTTTATAAACGTTACCATGTATGTCACAACACAACCAGTTTGACTAACGTGCAAATATGCCGTATAAAATAGTTGTATAAACGTTTATGCAACAGTTAAAAATTTGCCCTATAAGATGTTGTATAACTATGCTATAAGAATATTTTAAACACCTCATTTTAGAGCAAATATGTTGCAGAAAGCAAATTTCCATTCCACACAACATTAAGCCAGCATTTTGGTGTTCAGGTAACAACAATAGAGAGCTTTTATGGCAGAACGGTTCTTTTACCAAAAGCTTATACCACTACTTTGCTAGTTGGGAAATCACTGCGTTTATGCTCTTTTGCCGAATTTTTAACTAATATACTTGTTCTTTTCAGGTAAGCATTGAGACTCACTTCTTATAACTAACGTCTAACGAATAAAGGTAAGGAACAAAACTCCTAACTCCTTGTCAGGTTTAACATGTCTTAAGTCAGGACTACACTTTCTTAACAAAGCTTTTTCTTATCCACGGTGGTTAACGATCTGGTATTACTTTATTGCAAGCTGTTTGTCTGTTATTATGTAGGAATGCATGTATATGTGGGCCAAACCTTGGTACTAAATCTTGGACTAGTTAACCTTAACTAATTGAGCTGAAATTTTGTACACAAGTTAGGCTTACGTGAAAATACAAAATAAATTAACTGCCGCCATTTTGAATCCAATCTGGCGGATACCCTGAAATGGCAATTTACCATTTCCATTATTAACCCCTATGATATGGGTATAAAATAAAAGGACTTGTGAGAGAAACACAACAAGTAAAGTGACGTCATTATAAATTCAATATGATGGCCGTCGCAAAATGTCATGACATATTTTACAGTCATCCCTACGGCATGGGTATCAAATGGAAGGTCTTGATGAGAGAAACGCAATAAGCAAAGTAATGTCCAATGACGATTTATAATTTCCATAATCACCCCTATTCTATGGGTATCAAAGGCAAGGGCTTGATGAGGGAAAGATAAGCAAAGTGACGTCATTCTAGATCCAATAATCGGCCGCCGATAAATGCCGATTTGTAATTTTCACTGTTACCGTTATTGATAGATGATATAGATAGAAGTTTCATGGAGTAACAGATTGTATGAAAGTTTTAGTTTTACTTTTAGAAATTGCCAGACTAGTTATTTGACATTACAAATACTTAAAAGTGAAAAAATGATAATAAATAATGCATTTATAAAACACCCTTTAACTTGTTTGTTCAAAATGAACTAAGCATTTAAAAATATTTCTTTCGATTGCGATTATTTCAACGATAATGAAGCTCGTTGACAATAATAATAATAGACGTCTTTATTTATCCACAATTACATTGTAGTATAGCCAAAAGTCAGACTTACATGGCGAAGTTTAGCATGCTGCTACTCTTACACTTAACCATATAGTCTCTAGCAGATGTTCAAAAGAATACACTATCCACAAACAGATTTGGTTCATTACATCGAAAGTAAAATTTAAAAAAAAAGAGAAAAAGGCATACTTGCCAAACCCAAATGCACCAAAAAATTATTAATCTGAATTAAAGATGAAATAAAAAAGAAATGAATGATCACGTAAATTATATGTTTGGAGGGTTGAGTAATAATGTTTTAACTTTTTGTCGAAAGACAGGTAATGGAAATTCTTTATATACTTTAGGAAGGTCATTATAAATAATAGCAACATTGTAAGAAAAACTGCGTTTAAAAAGTTTAGACGTATAGTATAGTGATACTTGACCATGTTATTAATTTTTAACCAGTTTAGAACGGGATATTTCGCTGATACATGATCAAATTTACGTAAGCCAAAAATGAATCGTATACAATTGTTTTGAATAACTTGAATAACGTTTTTAGTGAAATTGTCTAAACAAGTATAGTATACGATATTACAATAATTTAGTACAGATATGACCAATGCTTCACATAGTATTTTACGCAACTTAGAATTTAGGAAATACCTGTTTGCTATAAGTGTGCGCAGCCGTAGGTAGGTTTTCTGAGATAGACTTTTAACATGTTCAATATACCTTAATTTTGTATCAAAAACAACACCAAGAATTTTTGCAGAATCAGAAAATTGCAAGATTTGGTTATTTATCTGAATGTTCAAGAGCTGTGTTACATTGTATGTTTTTCTTTGTGCGCAAAATAATATTTTAGATTTTTGTGGATTAATAAGTAGATTGTGATCTAAAGAGTATTTAATTAATTTATTAACATCGTTTTGTAAAATTTGAGTAGTATTATTGACATTATCTGGGTTAAAATAATGAAGCAATTGCGTATCGTCTGCAAATGACTGGACATGAGAATTATCAATACTTTTGCTTAAGTCGAACGTATATATGAGGAACAGAAGCGGCCCCAACACAGAGCCCTGAGGTACGCCTGATGGAATTATTGTCACTTGAGACATTTCTTGATTGAGAAAAACAGACTGAGTTCTTTGATGAAGGTAACTGTCGAAAAATGAAAGGGATACACTGTCAAGACCTATGTAATTCAATTTAGCAAGTAATAATTTATGATTGATGCTGTCGAAGGCTTTCGAATAGTCTATAGAGATTAAGGCTAGTGCCATTTTCTTATCTAAGGCACTTAAATATTGTCTTGCAGATTAAGTAGGTCAGATGTACTATAATTTTTTCTAAATCCGGATTGAGTGTCGGGAAGTATAAAGAATTTTTCTAGGTAAGCGGTCAATTGGAACTTTTTCTAAGATTTTGGATAAAATTGGTAATAAACTGATAGGTCTGAGATCATTATACTCAGTGGGTTTCATTTTTTTAGGAATCGGAATAATTAGAGCTTGTTTCCATGTGTTTGGAAAGTAGCCTTTTTACAAACAGTCGTTAAAGATGTGGACGATGTGATGGAGAATAACTGGCAGGCAGAGCTGGATCATTGACAGGGATATACCATCAATTCCCTTCGCATCAGATTTTAGGCTCCCTATTGCCTGTAATACGCCATTTGAACTAATCTTATTCAATGAAAAAATATATTCAGAGCTTAATTTATTTTTGAAATAGTTTTCCCAAACTAGTGAATCAACAGGTTTGTAGCTATAAACAGACATAAAATAATCATTAATTTTGGTAGGGTCATTAAAACTTGCCGGAAGGGTTGGTTTACTACGAAAATTTATATCAAGTTGTTTGAGAGACTTCCACAATTTTTTTGAATCATCAAGTTTTCTTATAAAAGTGAGTTACATTTTGACAGTAGGATGGAAATACGCTTTTATTTGAAAACTTGGGGTGATGGAATATTTTTAACAGGAACAATTATTTTTAAACTCAGTTCATTTTTAAAAAGCTAATTAAAAGCTTGGTTTAAAAAATGTATTTTTTTTATATTTCAGCAGAATTTATTTCTCTGAGAAACATATGTTGTAGCTTCGATTTATTTTTTGTGTACAGAATATAGAATCATAAATAAAGTAGGAGGAATGTTACCGCCAATGTTCAGGCTCAGCAAGGCACACATATTATCACTTCCAAGATTCCACGAACTAGTACATCAAATCGTCGCATGTATACATGCACAATGTACCGTATGCATACCGGACATAATTCATAAGTGATTACACCATCTACATCTAACACCTATAGTGTGAGAATATAATACGGATGAGTTATGGCTCTTTGTGAACACTAACGTGCAAACTGTACTCTGTTGAAGCTATCAAGATAAACCGCTAGTCAAGAGATAGCAGCTTTCCATAAAGGAGTTATTCAAAAAAATAGTTGCAAAACAGATTCTAAAATGAATGTAATTCAAACTTTAATAATGATTTGATGCTTTCCGACCCTTACAACTACAGGCCTATAGCTCTGCTTTCTGTTATAAGTAAAGTGATGGAGAGGTTCATAAATCGCGAGCTTTTGGACTACCTCGAACGTCACAGCTTGATTAGCGACAGGCAGTACGGTTTCCGGCACCAATGATCCACAGGGGACCTCCTAGCTTACGTCACGCAACTGTGGAGTAAACTCATCCAGTCTTATGGTGAGGCTCATGTCGTTGCTCTTGACATCACGAAAGCGTTCGATCAGCTGTGGCACGCTGCCCTCTTAAGCAAACTTCCATCCTATGGCCTCCCAGAAAAGCTTTGCAGATGGGTGGCTGACTTTATCTCTGGCCGCAAGATATCCGTCGTAATTGACGGATTCTCCTCTTCATCCCACAACGTCAACGCGGGTGTTCCCCAGGGATCGGTCTTGGCTCCAACACTGTTTCTCTTACATATCAACGACCTCCTTTCCTGCACGATCAACCCAATCCACAGCTTCGCTGATGACAGCACTCTACATGCAGGAATTCAGAGTGACAAGCCGATCTCTGCCTCTGAGCTGGAAAAAAGAAGACTAGCGACGACTTCTTCTCTGACAAGAGACCTGGAGGCTATCACTGCTTGGGGACGCAACAATCTTGTACAGTTCAATGCTTCCAAAACACAGTACTGTACTTTGACGAACAAAAAGCGTCCTAGCGCTCATACAGTTTCGATGGACGGTCGAGTTCTACCAAAGAGCCATTCATTTCGGCTGGTCGGAGTCCAGATCACCGAGGACCTGATCTGGCACGAACACATCTCTTCAATAGCTGCAGCTGCTGGGAAAAAGCTAGGCTATTTGTTTAGGGCTAAGAAGTACTTTTCTCCGCATGACATTCTCACTCTATACAAGGCCCAGATAAGGCCTAGCCTCGAGTATTGCTCACACATTTGGGGTGCTGCCGCCCCGACTACATTGTCCATGCTCGATGCTGTCCAGAGGAGGGCGGTCCGACTGATTGACGACTCTTCTCTAACAGACAGTCTCGGGACTCTTTCGCACCGGCGGGCCGTCGGCGATCTAGCTCTTTTCTATCGCTACACCAACGGGCTTTGCTCCTCGGAGCTCTCTTCCATGATGCCGCCGCGCGATGTGCCTGCCAGACAGACTCGCCTAACTTCGGCGTCCCATCCTAACCGTGTCAAACTTCGTACATCCAGAACTGGCCGATACGACCGCTCCTTTGTCCCGAGGGTGTCTAGATTGTGGAACAATCTACGGGAGGAAGCTTTTCCCAGTTCTACTAACCTTAGGCAGTTCAAAAATCGTATTAACAAAATTTCTTTGGGATCATCATAGCAGCCGCGGTGTTCCGGCATTTAGGCTTCTGCCTGCGCGGCTGTTTCGATATAAAAAAAAAAAGTTTTTAGTCTGAGCTGAAAATCAGTGATTCCTACGATAATTGGGGCGACATTTTTGTAATCGAAATAATACGATTTTTGGATGGTACACGGCATGTACCCGTACATAACTCTGAAAATACCGCTCGGACTTTCTTAAATTTTTGGAACAAGGTCACTAGTATCCCAAAGATGAAAAAGCTTTTTAGGTTTTTTAAATCTATCCAGTGGCGGCGGCGTCATAGTTAAAAAACAAAAAAAGTCGTTCAACCTTCGTCTTTGAACGTTTTCGCGCATTTTTTCTTACCGTAAGTACATTTACAAGCTTCCAACCCAGGTAATTCTATGCACTATTAAGCTGCGTTTCTATGGGGTAAAAATATCACAGAATGGCACGCCTCCGGTCATTCCTTGAAAGCGTCCATGGAGGAGCAACTGGTTGAAAGTTGTGTAGTTTTGAGTGCTACCTTAGCGAAAAGGTTGTTGAACAGACACAAAATTGGAAGACAAAGCCTTGTTGGATCAGGAAGTGAATGCATATAAGGAGAAATTGATGGGAATCACAACTTGATAGTCGCTGAACTAAGAAACGAGCACCCTGAAGAATAAAAAAGATGTTACGGATATTCTGGAAACGCGTTTCACTGCACATTTCACAAGTAATTTACGATCTGCCTCACTTTTGACTGGCATGTCCACGCCTAAAAATCAAACGTGCTCGATATCGAGCGTGAGCGGTCGTAAACTTGCCTTCCTCTGATGATGTCAGAGGCAAACTCATTATACCTTGTTCAGACGGAGGCAATTCCACGAAGCCGAGGATAACGCTAGTGTGTCACGCTCCCTGAAAACGCCGCTTTTGACCCATTTCAGATCTACGACTAATTTCTTTTGGTCTTTTTGTCTGGCGTCCTTCTAGTGATCTTTGACCCCTCTATAACTCGGCTTTTCAAGATCATTCCCGATAGGAGCGAAAAACGAAAAATTTCAAAACGTCCGCAAACTCATCTTTTCGATGGTATCTGGGTTTCTGATAATATTTGTTACTTGATGTTACTCAACTTCTTGATAACTTTTGACTATATTTTACAGTCCTGAGGCCCCCCTAGGACTCTTTTCCGTCCCCTCAGATACTTTTCAGGTCAAATATTTCTCTTTCATTGACCATGGAAGTCCAATGCCCCTTTGTTTCAATACGACTGTACCTAAACCAAACATTATACAAGCTGCGCATGTTTTGCCGCAATAAAACCTGAGCATCCATCATCACATATCTCTAGCATGTTCTTAGAATTCCCCGTAAACCCGTCGAAATTACGAACTTCTTATCAGATTCTTAGGCCGTGGTGAGCGTTAAAAAGGCACAAACGTCTCCCCTTTTGTTTGCCTTACATTTGCATATTCGGCCCATTTCTCATTATGAGATTATTAATGGGCCCTGTTAGTCAAAAATGTTTTGGGTAAACGAACGCGTGTAAGATGATTTCGGTTAATGGACAGAAAAATGTTACAGGATAAAGGATGATACAAGATGTAACAGATATCACCAGGATTTTCAACATTGTGTATTAATTGTGAATTTTCCTGATTATTGTCGTAAGTTTGCTTAGCTTAACTGGTATTTTAATACCTACCCTAAGAAAGTAATGAACCTGTAACTGAAAACCCACATAAGAGTGATCTGCACCCTTATTATGTAACTGCAAAATGTCAGGGATAGCGACGTGATTGCCATAATTGTCAGTCTAAGAACTGGATGTCAGTCTATGAACACAGATTATACAGATGCGACACCTGCTGTCTGTCCCTTTGATCTTCGTGTCCCCAACTGCTTTTCCGTCTTTTCTCCATGAGCGCCCGGAGGATTTTTTCCGAGGGGTTGTTACGCTTTATTAGCATGACGTATGAATGTCATACGTCAAACTAAAGAATCGAGAAATTTGTTTGTGTTTACATCTGCCCACATGCATTTTGGTGAGATAATTATCATTCTCAACTCTTGAGAAGCTTTTTATATTGAATATAACCACCAACAAGTAGAAGTGAGTAAGTGAGTATATAATTATTATATATACAGGGTGGCTCATCCATGTGTGGGCGGAATATTACACATAAGCAAATACATTTTGGGAAAATCTATTTATGGGATTTTATACATGACATTTAAGGGCACATTTCTGAAATATTGGCCATTATACAGGGTGTCCCAATTTCGGTATACATATCAAAGTTGTGATTTTTAAAATTATATTGCATATTTAGATAAACCAATTCAAAAGAAGAAAACTGATATAACATACTATGGGGTTTTGGTAATTAGCTACTGAGATATTAGGTGTTTTATCTAGAAAAACTCCCCACTTCGGCAACCCTTCAGTTCGCCATTTTGAAATTTGGAGTGCTTAATTTTGTATCAGACAAAAACTTACACACCTCAGCTTTTATCTTATTTGTTACTTTTTCGAATTTTCATTTTTGCTCATACAGGCTGGTCAAAAACGCGAATTGTACTTTTTAAAAATCACTAGATTTTGAGTTATTAAGCTTTTAATAGAACAACACACCAAAATTTTGCATCATCCTTGGAAACAAATAAATTGTTGATTAGTTAAAAACTGTCAAAATTAGCTTTGTGAGCATTATTATAAAGACGTGTTTGAAAATGAATTTTTCTAAAGACGAAATGATGAATATGGTGTTCGTTTTGGGCGAAGCCCAAATAAATAGTTTCCATCTCGTATTTATAAGCAACGGTACCCTAATATGCGACAGCCAAGGACGGAAAGATTTTCACTACGAGAATGTTTTGAATCAAGTGGAGCAGTGGAATATAGAAAAAAATGTATATATAATCCAAGTGAGGCGAATCAGTTGGAAGTTCTATTAAAGTTGCAGAAAAATCCCCATTTAAGTGCACGGGAAATTGGAGCAGAAACTGATATATGCAGAACTTCTCTCCAAAGGATTGTTCACAAGCATAGGTACCATCCATAACACCTATGCTTGTATCAAGGCCTTCGTCCTCAGGATTTCGCAGCTCGAATGGAGTTTAGTAGAATAATGCTAAATAAAGTGAGTGAAGACACTACTTTCCTGGATAAGGTTCTGTTTAGCGATGAGGCAACTTTTAACAGCATAGGGGTTGTCATCAGGCATAACAACTATTATGCGACGGAAAACCCTTACTGGGTTGGGCAAATAGATTTTCAATATAAATGGAGCTTGAATCTATTGGGGAGGAGTTATTGGCAGATAAGTTATCGGGCCTTTCTTTTTCGAAAACAGATTTACAGGTACAGAATACTTGAATTTTTTGATCGAGCATTTGTCTGCTTTTGGAGGATGTCAACCTGCAAACTCGGATTCATATGGACTTCCAACATGACGGCGCACCTGCGCATTATCATAATCGTGTGCGTAACTATTTGGACACCTGGAGTAACAATCGTTGGATCGGTCGTGATGGGCCTATATTTTGCCCTCCTAGATCACCAGATATGACACCGATGGACTTCTTTCTATGGGGCTACGTTAAGCAAGAGGTTTATAGATATCCATCATCTACCCCGGAAAATATGAAGGAAAGGATTAAGGATGCTTTTCTAAACATAAGGGAACACATGCTGAGGGATTTGCAAGGGTCATTTATCCAAAGACTGCGGCTGTGTATTCAACATGGTGGAGATATTTTCGAGCAGTTTTTGTAGATTAGGTCTTGAGTAGTGACAGTTGTTTGTTTATGTTGTTGTTATAGTTGTTTTTCTCTATTACGCTTGAAGCTGATGTATACTGTTCTGATTGTTATTAGTGTTTACGTCAAATCTGTACTCTTAGTGGCAAATTGGAACTGGTCCACTGTTTGTCTTTTGTTTCCATGGATGATGTGATTTTGTTCCTTAATTTTGGTGTGTTGTTCTATTAAAAGCATAATAACTCAAAATCTAGTTATTTTTAAAAAATACAATTCGCGTTTTTGACCACCATGTATGAGCAAAAATGAAAATTCGGAAAAGTAACAAATAAGGTACAAGCTGAGGTGTGTAAGATTTTTTTTAAACAAAATTTGGCACTCCAAATTTCAAAATGGGGGATTGAGGGGTTGCCGAAGTGGACAAAACACCTTACATCTCAGTAGCTAATTACCAAAACCCCATAGTATGTTACATCAATCTGCTGCTTTTGAATTGGCTTATCCAAATATGCAATAGAATTTGAGGCATTTCATTTAAAAAATCGCAACTTTGATATGTAGGTCAAAATTGAGACACCCTGTATAATTGCCAATATTTTGGAATGTGCCCTCAAATGTCGTGTATAACGTGCTATAAATAGATTTTTCCAAAATGTATTTGTTTATGAGTAATATTCCGTCCACACATGGATGGGCCACCCTGTAGTGTTATAATTAACTTGTGCATTACATGTTGGGTTATGAATCTACGTAAAGCTAACAAAAGATCATATACAGAAGCATTCAAGACGTTCTTGGTGATGGGAGAGCGTTTTAAGGATGATACACATCCCAGCTTTAAGGTTGCGAAGATGCTTACAAAAGTGTGGATCTTCACAAAATGGCTTTTGATGCAAATTTTCCCAGCACTGTTGAAAGGACAAGTCAGTGCTAGTGTGATGAAAACTTATGGAGTAAACTAAAACTAAATTCATGTGTGATGGCATATCTAAAGTAATTTATATCCACCACAACTGTACGCGGTACAAAATCACAATTGACCAAAGCACAAGTCCAAGTATAAATAAATAATTATTATAGAAAGTCGACAATCTGAAAGCAATACATTTAGAACTGTTTGGGCTAGAATTAAAAATTGTATCCATACAAAAAAAATGTTTTTGATATCCCCTAAATCCTAAATGTCACAGTGACAGGAATCCTACCAAACGCATAGGACTCAAGTTGGCGTTGATAGAACCTGCTTTTTGACACAGTATCGCATATGTATGATCTGTGCTATGAACTTGATGTGATTCACTTCTTGTTCACTTGATGTCACTGTGCGTGTTGCCTAGACTCCAAGGTACTTGAGTCAAATAGTAGTTATACCTCACAGTTGGGTCATTTATTTTAACAGCTTGTAGAACTCGTCAAAAGAAGTCGATATACCTACCAAAAAATCACCTATATAAAAGTTGCATAATAAGAGAGTTAGATTGCATAATTAAAAATGATTTATAAAAGTCGTTATCAAGTTAAATGGATTCCATTTTCAAACTCTTTGAGGAGAATTACATGAAATCACCACTGCGCTCGCGTTGTGTGTAATTACTGTAAGCATGTATATGACTTGTAATTCGACAGTGATTATTTCTTACCTCTCTCATTTTTGAAATTCAGCAAATTTGCATATGTAGATAATTTCCAGAATGGATGAGAAAAGTGGATGCATAACTAATTTTTAGATTTGAATCTCAAGTAAGTGTATTTGAGACAAGAATCCAATGGGATTATCATTTATTAGCACACACATCCTCACGCACATATGCATTGCCGTTTCCTTCTAGCAATACAACTTACAGCTTAGACCTCCAGTAATGCCATCTCTGAAGCAGATTTTACATCACATCAGAGCCAAACATTGATATATGAAGCCTCATGATGTTTAGGCAACACGTACAACTAACTACAAAACGAGTTCACAACGTGTCCATCAGCTGGTGCTAAGTTAACATCTTGTAGAAAAACCTACATAATGTATACAATGTCAAAAAAAAAACGTCATAATGTCACTTTTCGAGATAGGTAATAGATACCCGTGCGGGTTAACGTCGGTCGATAGGCTTTAAGACTTGCTAGGCGCACTTGTTATATCCCAGTCCAACTCTGTCGTTCGGTATCAAGAATACTTAAACGCAAACGCTCCTTCTTCCTCAGATAGAAAATAGAAATAGCCGTTTAAATTCGATATAATGATGATGATTGCTACCAGCTCCACGTACTTGAAGATCCATTTAACAGCGTTCTTTGATCCGTCAACGTCGGCTGGCGCTTTTACTTGTATTCGGGTGCCGCATTTACGGCGTTGATAAGAGGAAAAGCTGGCATGAAAGCGCCACTCAAGACGTTACAGTATGTGTGTTCAGTGTTACCGTTCAACCCGAAGTGGCTAATTACAAGGAGATCATTAATATACTGAGAGGGGTTCGTTCGGCTGTGCCTGACACACATCTGCTCATCAAGAGGTACCCTTTAAAACAAAGAGGATATATTATGATAAATATCTGACGGCGCAACAGCTTATAATATTTATTTATGGTCTACAGTTACTACTGCTTGGTTTGGCTTGGCCCGGCACAACTTGCATGTGCTTCTGCGTATAGTTTTTTTTTAGACTGGCATTGACGAAAATACAAACCCATCAATTTGATCAGCCATTAATTCTTCTTGAATTCCTATTTCTACTGTTCCGTGTCAGCGTCAGCGCTCTCCAATTGTGAGACTATGTTTTCTTTATGAATTGTGGAAAATTTCAGGCTGATACAACAGATGATATAAATCAAAAGCATGAACAATTTGATGCAAATAGATATTTGTAACATAACCTCAAAATAAAGCGCTGACACGGAACAGTACAAATCTATGAAAATCAAGGAGGCCATAAAGGCGTCCTACAATTGTAAGAACGACTGACAATACGGCCCTTAGTACATAAATATGAAAATAAAGCAATTCAAGGATACTGGTACTAAACTGATCCGTTCAAGGACCCGTCATCGAATTGTGCATGTAAAAACCGCGGAAGCTCCGTTGTTTTTGCACTGTACGTGTTTTACGTCGTTTTATTTGAAGGAAAAGTAATGTAGTGAATTACCAGCTGTATATTGAGAATACGTATCTACCTTTAATCAAGCGTTTTCAGTTAAAAAGGTATGTTGACAAGAATGGCTTTCGAAACGACCAATTCATTTTTATATAGGGTTTCCGGAAAGTTGGGGTTTCCCTTTACAAGACGTGTAGATTTTGAGAAACTCAATCAAACCTGAACCAAACCGAAGACGGTCCTGTCCTATCCCTCGATCACTTCCACAGCGCCAGCGACAGCGTAGAGTTATACAACATACGACTACGATGTAAGTACGGATTTTACGACAGAGCCGTACTTAGAGTTTCAATTCAACTAAACAGTGAGTACTTTTTCAATTATTTTTTCACTCACGTTTCACCACACATTAGCTTTGTTATATCAAGCGTAGTTGGGTCTGAAAAGGAAAAGCCTAACTTGGCGGACACCCTGTATACAGTGTGTCCCAGACTCGCTTCGCTATACAGGAATCTCGGCTCCTGTTATACCTACAGCAAAGGTTAAATGGGGAAAGTTTTAGAGAAAATTTAATGATTTCGATAATCGGTTTCAGACTCACGATCGGTCAATGGGTTTTGAAAACATCAGCGAAAAACAAAAATTGGCGGAATTTGTTTTTCTGCCAATCCAAAACGGTTAATTTTACAGCTGTCAAAATGTGACATTATTTGGACATTTTTTTAAGTAAAATAAGATAGCATGTATGACATGTCTCAATCGTCTTTTGTTTTACAGCAACCCGCCTCAACATTCACTTTTATTATGGCCGCCATGTTGGATAGTTTAATTTTTGAAAAGAGTGCAAAATCTTTAGTCTAGTGATGTTTCACAAGTGCATAAAAGATTGGACTATCACCGAAATATCATCACACGTAATGTTATGTATTAGTTTTTTTCTAAGGAGGCCATGATTTATTTGTCAGAAAATAAAATTAATAACTAACGCATTTTTTCATCTAAGAAGGCTCTGACTTTATCGTTAAATAATTCAAAGTATCAAAATTGTGTTTGACTAAGTAGTAGGTATGTTTTCTGTCATTAAAATCATACATCTGACAAAAGATTGTCAAAACCTGTTGAAAATTGTCGGTATTCCCTACTTAAATGAAAAAAAAATTGACATGGTAGCGCTGTACTTGCAGTCACACAGAAAAATCCGAAATGGCGGCCATAAGAAAAATGAAAGTTGAGGCGGGTTGCTGTAAAACCAAAGACGATTGAGACATGTCATACATGCTATCTTATTTTACTTAAAAAAATGTCCAAATAATGTCACATTTTGACAGCTGTCAAATTAACCGTTTTGGATTTACTGGCAAAAAACAAATTCCGCCATTTTCGGTTTTTCGCTGACGTTTTCAAAAGCAATTGACCGATCGTGGATCTGAAACCGGCTGTCGAATGCACTAGGTTTCCTTTAAAATGTTCCTTTGCTGTAGATATAACAGGAGAGATCCTTGTATAGAGAAGCGAATCTGGGACACACTGTACAGATTGATTCGATTTTCCTGTTCATCCTAAATAATCGCTATTAGTCTAATCATATTAGACGAAAATACCCCTGGTTTGTGAAATGATTGTAAAGTCTGGTTTTATTGTTGCAAGTTTTTCAAGGGAGTATTTAAATCATGGACGTATAAAATATAACTTTTATGGGAACAATGAAAATAATGCGAAAAAGTGTTTTTTAGGATTCATTAGAACGTGTTGGCCATAACTTTTTTACTACAAGTCGGATCTTTTTACATGTGGACTCATTCTGTAGGTCTCATAAATAATACCTAAAAATCTTATTTGAAGAGTGTTTTTGGTCCCTGACAACTCTTTGGATTGATTCCCAAAAACACGTTTTATCATTCTTTGTTTTCGAATAAAAAGATTTCCTACAAAAATTGGTATACCCATTTTATGCGTCCATGTTGTAAATACCCCCTTGAACAACTTGCATCAATAAAACCAGAATTTACAATTATTTCGGAGAAATTCGCTAATAGGATTAGTCTATACTCCAAATAACAGAAAATAAAATTTACGAACAGGGTGTTCTGGTAAAGCAACTCCCATTCATCTCATTTCATGCGATCGTAAACCATACTCCCGCGACTTCTAATAAATTCGGTGACAGCAATTTAAGGGGAATCGTAATTTTATGCGTCCGCACATCCGGTTTCGTTTGGTGCATCTGGTACATAAATGACATGGCTGGTAAGTTATGAGACTAGCAAAGGTGTTGAGATAGCCGAACGTGTGTCCCACTGCAATTGTAAATTTTCGATTTAGTGGCATTTAGAGGCCTTGATGTATATACGTTTATTGCCCGTTTAGACAGTGCGTAATGTCATTAATTAAAAAAATTATAATAATAATCATAAGTTCATTCACGTAACATACAAATGAAACTAAAACTAACAGAGGTATACGTAAATAAACTGAATTTATCCACAGAAGAATAAATTCTTGTGCGTGGGTATTAACTTTCATTTTAACATAAATATACACATACATACTTTGAAGTTGAGTCATTAATTTTCAGATAATGATTGTAGAAGGAAGATAAACCAAAATATGTGTGTAAAAATAAAAAAAAAATAAAAAAAAAATGTTACCTTGTTTAATAAAGTATCCTCCCGACAAGTATTTCAGTGCGGACCTGTATTTGATCGTGCGGTCTTGGAGCACCGGCATGCTCTCACCTGTGAGGTCTTAAGTCACCTGATTCACGAGCCCTTTGTACTACATTAACAAAGGCACGAGGGGTTGGTTGCACTCGATTGGGAAACCGATTCGCATAAATCCGTGATGAATCCGGGAGCATTTTGTAAAGACTGCCCCCCCGTAAATAAGAATCATGTCCACAAGTTCAGCATTTTCGTAAACATGTGCCATTTTTTATTTCGTTTGAGCCACGCAACAGACACTATTCACACGCATTACCGACTGACACTGACTGTATGTATAACTGAACTGAATAAAATAATTGTAAAAACATCGTTCCAAATTCTTTCGCTTTTTTGTTTCCGATGCGATGAACCGATAAGGTGGATTATATCCGTTGTTGCCAAACACGAGCACATGATATTATTATTGAGACAGGGCGGTACTCAAACTTCCAAAGGGCTATAACTTTGTTACTTTAATTTTACCAGAAAAATGGTAAAGGAAAAAACATTTCTTTTGATCAGATCTACTCACTGTTAAAATAAATGACTCAACTTCGAAGTTGACAAACAAATAAACACATAAATAGATGCAAATACACATATACATACACACATAATATACACATATATACATACACATATACAAGTATATGAACGTTGGAGGGTTTTTACTGTTACATTAGTTTTAAATTTCTTTCATACTTGCAATTTGATGTCGATTTTTTCAATTATAAATTTTTTTGTTTCAATTTTGAATTTGGTTTCACATTTCTTATATAATTTGGTAATATGTTATATAATCTACTGGAAAGTGTATGACATCTTTGGCCTATGAGATGCTAATTTTAAAAGTCTCCTTTCTTTCCACGTAACGAGATATCTGATCAGTTGATCAAAATTGCATAAACAAAATCGGTAAAACCAGAAATTAGTGAATGCACTGTAAGGTGTGATCCGCGATAAGGCAAAATATTAATGAATCTGTATCCAGTTGTGGCCTACAACGTTCTTGACGTGAAAATTTTGTCATGTTTTGAAGCAGATTTGTCCCATAACTAAACAAAATGCATACCGATAAAGTTATAAATTATTATTTTTTCTTCACACCAGTTCCGCAAGATAGCGTCAATCAGCTAATAACCTAACCTGAAGGCAATATAAGATACATATTAAAGAAAAACAGGGATTTAATAAAGATTTTTGATAAAGGTTCCTAGATAATGGATAAAGGTTGACAATTAGTAAGACAACTGGAATACTAAAGTCTTTTATTATAACAAAATATGTTTCTCCAATAGGCTGACTCATATACAATTTCATGGAATAAATGAATACTTTTTACAGTATTCAGATTAGGAAAACGAAATATATCGATTTCAATTTTCAAAAGCGCAAGTTCGATATATAAGTACAATTTAAGAAAATATATTCTTTCTTTTTAATTTGAAACAGTAGAAATGCTATCGGCCATGATGTGACGTCATACATATTGTAAACAAAGAAACGTCATCCATCTGTCACTAGTTATAGGATCGATGCCTCGTTAAAAGTTTATTTTTTGAAAATACAAAACTCAAAAATGTACTTTTCCAAAATTATTAGATATAATATTATCATGTTAACAGTCCAAAAGCTTAAATCTGACTCAGTAAAATGTGTTGAGAACAATAAAGTAAACTCTAGGTCGTCTAGGAAATTAGGAGCATGGTCGGCATTATTCCTGGCATATCAGCAGGAATGGCTGGTATAACTCACTCCTGGACTAACGTTGTAATCTTCAATTATTTCTAAAATACTCCTAATCAACGTAAAACGTTATCTTTTTTATTGAAAATGACAAAACACTTCTACATAATCATCAATAATCTTCCTTTCCAGGAGTCATTCAAAGTTAAGCTCATACATCATAATCTCTGGATACTTTTATCTACAAAGTGATCTTCGCAAAAATATATTTGAGTTAAAAAAGATACAGTAACAATTTTTTATATAAACTAGTAGAAGTCATGTTTATATGTTTAAGAAATTGAGAGGTTATGGCTGCTGTCAGCTGCTGTTTACAAATGGTATGACGTCAGCGCACATTAACACATGGGTCAAACGTGGCGGATAATGTTTTTGCTTGTCTAAGAAAAATACATTTTCAAATTACAGTTTTACTTTTTTAGGTCTCAAAAAATAATGTGTACATTCGCATAACTTCCTGCTATCAAGCCTTTTATCCTTTTTGAAAATTACTGATAATCTTTGTTTACTACGAGTAGATGTAGAGTCTATTTCATAACTGAAATTATTGTTGTTGATTGTATCCACTTATCTCATTGTTTTGACAGCTTAAAAGTTCCATGCTATTTGATAATATGAAGTATTTGAAACTTAGTGGTAAACGAATAATGTGTCGACATACGTAGCATTTCCTACCTTTATCGGACACCATCATGTAGCGGCAGTGTGCTTCTCTTACTTTCTGTGGTGCAAATATTGCGTTGGCGTTATTCTGGCAGTGTTGCCGGACGTTCAGGAAATTATCAGATATGCTATATTTCAGAGTTTAATCATATTAAATGTTGTAATATATCATCCTTAGTAGAAAAAATATATACATACCTTGGCGGAGAAGGCCTCAATTCCTCGCACGTTATATCCCTTAAAGATAAAATCACAATTAATATTCGAATGCCTTATGAAGTAATATATAATAATAAAAATAATATATTGACTTTATTGGTAACCTTCCACATCATGGCGAGGCTTAGCTTCCACTTAACAACAATATGGACGAAACATTAAAATTCACACATGCAACATAAATGAATTATATAGATAATAGTTACAAGAAGAAAAAAAAAAAGAAAATATAAAAAATTCAACATTAGAAAGAAAAATAAATGAATAAGAATAAAAAATAATAATAATATAATACACAGAACTCTTGAACTCATATATTTTCAGCATCATACTTAGTTTTGAATTCTCTTGGTTGGTACTCACCGCCCTAAGAGATAATAATAAGATTCATTAGCCACATATTTTCAAGTAAATCGATAATTTCAATAAATTTAACAAATGAATAAGAATTTTCGTCAGTAGATATGACAATGTTGCTCAAATACTGGAAAATTATTCTGACTCCACAAGGTTAACACTTATATGAGTAAATGTGTTGCGGCACTGACTCCGACCTCAGTTCATCAAAATGTATTCAGGTCATTCTTCATTTTCTCAAGTATGTAACTGTACCTTGATTACTTTGCTATTTCCCAGTGTATCCCGCCCATCTAATTTAAATTTAATAAACCTGCTAAGTGCAACAGCAACGTTTGCAACGTCAGTCTGGCTGCAGTCGAAGTCGACTACCGGCTAATGAGCCGCTAAAAATGCATAACTGGATGATGATTCGGCACTTTTGGGCCGTACACGCGTATACACGCTGATTGCTAATCGGAAAGGAGGATCTAGGATCTGTGGTGGTATGAGTTTCCCATTACGAGGCGACTTTTATTTCCGGTTCTTAACGATTCAGGTGTCTACGGGGTGATCCAGAAGTATAGAAATATAGTACTTCAGGCTAGTGATGCTTCCATACTGCCCTTCGACTAAGAAATCTAGGGCCATATTTATAGAGGTTTCTTGAGGATTGAGTTCGGTTTTTAGCAAACAAAAACGCTTTCTTGCGCAGATTTTCGATATCATCAAAATCACCAATATCTTCAAACTTTCAAAATATTCAATTCAACCCAATTTTAAGCATTTTGAAAAGTTTGAAAATATCGAAAATTTTGGAAGTTCTGAAAATTGTGAGAACGTGCTGACTGCTGACAAACTGACTCTGAAAACGACAACTTTGGCAAAATCGATTATATTTTTTGTTTCTTTTATTGGTTTTTGCTGCTTTGTGGTATATACTTTTCCTGATACAAATTGAGTAAGGTGTGTAAATAAAAAACATAGAAAGTCTAGGTCTGAGCAACATTGAACGAATATACGAGGGATGTCTTTTAAGTTTTGCATATGGAAATAAAACAACACGGTAGGTAGTTTCAAATGACTTTATTTTCTTTCGAAGTATTCTCCACGAAGATTAATACACATCTGCATGCGCTCAAACCAATTTTCGAAGCACTTATTCCACACGACTGCTGGCAGATCCAAAACGGCATTTTTGAATGCGTCAACTGCTTCTTGTGGTGACTGGAACCTTTGACCACGCAGTCTGTTTTTCATTTTCGGGAAAGTAAAGAAATCGTTAGGACTTAGATCGGGACTATATGGAGGATGGTCCAATAATTCCACGTTTTCTTCCTTGTTTTTTGGGCCGTGTGCTTGTCTTGGTGGAGGATGATTCGTCTTTCGGGGTTGATTTTTCGAAGCTCGGTGATGACTTTTGGTAAACAAATGGTGGTATACCAATCCGCAGTAACGGTTCTTTGCTCATTAAGAGGTATTGTTGCAATATGACCCGCTATTGACACAAATGTCGCGACCACCTTTTTCGAAACACTTCGAGAACGGATGACTTTTGTTGGCTTTTCTTCGCCTTGGAACACCCAAACAGCCGACTGTCCTATATTTTCTGGTTCATAACAGTAAATCCACGATTCATCACCACTAACAATGTTGTACACATTTTTTGAGTTTACGGAATTGAAACGGTCAAGCGTTTTTTGACACCAATTAACCCTGGCTTCTTTCTGCTCTTCAGTCAACAGGTGGGGTATCCAACGAGAAACTAATTTTCTTACTTCTAATTCTTCATGTAAAATTTTTTGATTTGAGGTCTTTGAGATCTTCAAGAACGCCTCAATCTCGCGATATGTCACATATTCAATGATGAGTTTGCGCACAGCATCGACGTTTTCCTGGGTGGCTGCCGTTTTTGGTGCACCCACCCTGGGATCGCCGCTAAGACTCACCCGTCCACGTTTGAATTCTCCATACCAACAGGAAATTGTCGACTGATGTGGCGCTTCGTTGCCGAAAACAGACAGTAACTCAGCAAGGCATTCTTGTTGCGATAATTGTCTCTGAAAGTTGTAATAAATTATGGCGCGAAAATGTTCTCGGTTGAGTTCCATTTTTCTAATGACTTGGTGACACTTAAAAATTCACTGTAGTGAGAACACTGCACGTATCGTTGTGAAACTTTGAGTTTAAGTTTACTAATGAGTGAGGTTAAGATTCGATCCGGGCGGCCTACTATGTTTCTATATGCAAAACTTAAAAAACATCCCTCGTACTATATAATTCCACGGTAAGTATAGTCCATTTCACGGTTTTTGCGCTTAAGATATGTTTGCCCAGTGTGCAGTTTTCCTATGGAACTTCTGCTCCGTACATGGTTCAGTTAGGCGATTTGCTTACTTCTTTCGTATGGCATTGATGACGCAACCACCAAAAACCGTAAAAACAATTATAATCCGAATCCAAATTTAAGATGAGATGTAAATAATAACAGTTAGCGCGTGATCTCTCGGTAACAGGTGGGGACAACCCCTCTTATGGGTCAATTCGCCATTAAATTTCAATCGGCCGCCTGGCGGAATAATGCGCGGGGCAGGCGCAGGGCAGGCAGAGTTGCTTGGTTGTTGCTGTTGTTATTTTTAAGTGTATTTGAGTAATTTGTTAAGTTTCTGTTTCTGTTAAATACTGTCATCTTTGTTTTACAACACGTTGGTGGTAGTCCATCATTCGGAGGTAGCCCTGAATGCGGCCCTGTACGCCGTCCTTGCTTTTGGCAATCACGCATCCATTCTATCTTGGGTGTATAATCTATAATCAGAAAACTAAGTGTTAGATTGTCTCAGGAGGAACCACCAGGCGTATTTCTAAGGTGGGGCCAGAATGTCACACGCACACGCGTTCCCTCGCCAGAGTCTGTATGACAACTCGCTCTCCCTTTCCTCTGTGATTGTTTGTATCAAAATATCTCGAGGGTACTGGTTTTTTCCCTTAGCAAAGTTTTAAGTAACTCAACTTTTGTCATTGTGTACATGATTGCATTTATTTAATTATTCAAACAGTTGAGGTCTATTTGGTAAAAGAATATATATTCTCACATACTGACAATGAGTTGTTAATATCTAGGGAAATAGTGATCAGATTTACAATTTTCAAATACCAATCAATAGATGATGATGCTCTATCTAATCAAGCAATATTTTTGTAGCAATATTTGGCTAAAACTATGACAACTGTAGTCCAGTCATTATGACCATATTGCAGCATATGGCCTGGCTAGACATCTCGGCTATATCTCTGGGCAATGTTGTTTGCAAAGGGTAAACATACATTTTACAGAATTTCTCACCAGAATGGCTAACAACTCAGGCAAAATATTGCCTTATGTTGCTGCAACTAGATGATGCAGTAAAAGTATTGCCTGTCTAGAAGCACGATTAACGAAACCTCTACACCTTTCCAAAAAAATAGCTAGCCTTCTATTTGGAATATAAAATGCGTCTTGAGATGAAATAACATGCTGTAAGTTCAAATTTCATAAAACTTATATAGTAATCCAATCAATCAAAACCTTCCTAATAGAGCGCTCCTATTTTATGTCAAATTAAATCACTCCATCAAACACTTATACTCTACAGCTAGCTCTCTATCATTCAACGCTGTTCATGCTGTAATTATAAGGGTTTCAAGGCAGCTAATATCTCGAATTGTTGGGAAATTATCCCCGACTTCATTCACCAAAGTGAGGCTAAATTGGATGAAATGACTATATTTATACCAAAGACGTTGGATTATTCAACTAGAAGGGAACAAAAATAAATGGAGAGGGAAAAGATAGATTATACCTCCGGTTTTGCTCCAAAGTTCTGTTTGTCGATTCCTCTGGATAGAAAAACAAACAAAAAATGGTTTTCAAGACCACGCGATTCCAAGGTATAAGGAAGGTTCAGAAATATTTATTATGAAAAATGTGTGAATGAAAACCATGAAACAAAGGTCAATGTGCAATGTTTCATACTAACTAGCAATGATTTTAACCAATAAACAATAACGTCGTTTCAATTATGGCAAGATATTTGAGGCTGTGGTTGAGGTGTCGCAAGGTGGACTTTTTATCCTAGTCGTGAGAAGATCCTAATCAATTCATTCAAATATGTGGTCTAGAGGTAATCGAAGGAGATCCAAGGAGCCCTAAAGAGATTCTTAGAGATCTGCGTCAACCAAGGACATCTGGGGTCATCCCAGAAAATTCGGAGCACTTTCAATTTTAGTTCCAAGTAATACCAAGAAGATCTAAAGGCATATCTGAGCGAGAAAGATCCTTTGCTTAAATAAAGTGTCAGTGGTTGCTCCCACGTGGTTAACTTAGAAATGAACGATGCCGAAATAAAGAAAGAACAATTGTTTTATGCAGTATTGTCTTCGATGATGATAGATAATAATAGTGATGTCATATACTGTAGGTTAAAACTATTGCTTTTCATTATCGAAATGAGTATACATGAAACGTAATTTTGAAGTTTATTCATGGTATTTTGATTTTGAATGATTTCATGTCGATTCTATCAATATACTTACTGGTTATACAGGGCGTCCGGGGTTTTCCTTTTCAGAAACAACTACCCTTGAAATAACAAAGGTAATGTGTAGTGAAACGAGGGCGACCAAGTAAAAAAAAATAAAGGAAAAAGTACTCACTCTCCAGTTGACGAGAAGGGCTAAGTACGTCTCTGCCCGAAATCATACCGCTCCAACAGAAAATGAAATCAACTGAAGCGCTACCGAGCAGACGCAGAAACCACATTGATTGTCTTACACTTAATGGCACATCTTCTAACAAGGAAGGCAAAATGTTGCGTGAAAAGTCTAGGTATTGCATCCCGTCCAATCGACTTGGGAGAATAAATGGTCCAATGAGCATACCGTTCACCATGCCAGCCCAAACATTCACCGAAAATGTTTGAAGAAAATGTGCCCGACGGACAGCGTGCGGATTTTCTACTGACCAAACATGAGTGTTGCGAAAGTTATTCACCCCATTACGCATGAACGTAGATTCGTCTGTCACCAATATGCACTTCAAAAAGTCCGGATTATTGTCATGTTGATGCAACAACCACTCACAAAACCGTACTCTTGCTGGAAAATCGTCAGGTTGGAGGGCTTGTACACGTTGGACGTGAAACGGATACAGCCCCTCTTCACGCAGCGTTTGCCACACTTTAGTTTTTGATACTTGCACTTCTCTAGCCACGTCTCTAGTGCTTGTTGTTTTTTGAAACGCAATCGATTATACGGGTTCGTTTACCTCTACACGCGTGACCGTAACCGTCGGTTGAAGGTTGCATACTAACCTGACACACTGACCCCGACCCAGTTCTGCCGTCGGGTTGACACCTTGTACCAATCGGTGATGTCCCGGATCGCGGCTACAGGACGGTATTCAGATATTTTTGATGTTGCAGAGCCCTTTATCTCGGTTCCCTTAAGACATTGGTGTATATGGTACTGAGAAAAATTGCTTATGTTTTCAAGATCTACACGTCGTGTAAAGGAAAACCCCAACTTTGCGGACACCCTGTATATTTGAAGGGTCCGAAAAAGAATTGCTTGTCTAGCATAGTCTCCTCTTAGATCTTGCTAAAATCCCCACTCCAGATAGTAGAGTATCACGTCTGTGATGTTGCGGTGAGAAGCGATTGAAAATAATCCTTGACAGCCCGAGGGCCATGTCGGCCAGTCTTCTGATGAATAGCCGCGAGCGGTAAAGCTGTGCTGTGTTTCTGTCGGTGGCGACTTAGCGCTGCTCCAGCGCCCTCTGGACTATCAATTAAGCCGGCTACGCCAACTGATATTCAGCGAACAGAAATAATCAAGCGAGACTTAATCGCTCACATTAGCGTTGCGATGAAGCGAGGATGGATGACCGCGGAATTAATAATTTTATTTGATACTTCTTTTCGAAAAGCGCGCTATCGTATTTAAAATAAAGGGTAGTTTAAAACAAATCCCTCAAAAAGACAACGTTAATCTGGAAACAAGCCTAGGGTTATATTTCCCTCTACAATATTTTTCACGTTACGTTTTGACATCCATCGAAGTTAACAGCTGATCAAGAACTGACATATTTGTGTTGAACTGTAGTAATAATGAATGAGGTAAAGCTCAGGATCATATTCAAAAAATAAAGACATGTAACATAGTCAAGTACTATTTATTTTGTTTTATTTTTACCTAACGAAATATAGTCAATAATTAACAGTCATATTGCTTGCATCGTTTTTCTTTTGTACTTAGTTACTTTTCTGAATATGTGTTGTATTCTGTCGACAGATCTGGTTGACAAATCCCGCAAAGTTGTATACCACTTGCCGATAAGGGATAAGCTGTTATTTGATACCACGTTTAACATAATGAATTACCTATCCTGAAAAATGTTATACGAGAATACATGGTCTTACAGTGACCCAATGTGAACGAAGCCTTAACACCTCACAATGCCAATGACGTCATAGAATATTGTGACCAGTCAACAGTCAAAATTATTCATTTGCAAAGTAGGGCCTATAAGTAGTTCTGTAACCCAACAGAAATGTCCGGAGGCATTGCTTTATATCTCAAAGAGGGTTGATTCTGTCATTTTAGCCCTAATTCTGTTTACAGCTAATCTAAGTATCGTTCAAGGCTGAAGAGACCTTCACCAGACCCTATTCCTTGCAAATGAGTCCCTACCTACACAGAACGAGCACCCACGTGATCCTACAAGCACTTTTTGCTTTAATTGCCGCCTCCCTATCTATACAGACAGCTACTTAGGCTAAACTGAATATGTTTTTCTCTCCGTTTCTTTAATAATAACAAACTGCATACGACGCTGTTTCATGCTTATTGGCAATAATCAGCACGGTATAGGTTTGTTCGTTGGAGACAGGCAATCGGAAAGCAAACAAGCGGGCATGGTCTACTAGTAAACTGTACAGTGTACCGTAGGGCCCTTTCTGTCAGTTCAGCGTACGGGTTAAAGATGTATCAAGCTTTGGCCAACCATTTGTAGGTGGCGCTTTTTAGTGTTGCCACAGTACTACCAGAGGGGACAGCCTACCAAAAATCAGGTGCGTTTGGTATGATTTCCGTCACTATTACTAAGATATATTCAAATAATAATTTTGGAAAGGTAGGTTACGCATTAAAAAAATGAGAGTGATGTATAATTTGGTCGTTTTTTCGAAAAATCGTCAACTGTAAGTTTACTTAGTATTTACTGAATAATAAGTAGGTATAATTAATATGAGAAGGCATACATTTTTCATTTGCGACCATCTGAAAAAATCCTGGAGGCGTTCATGGAAATCGGTTGAATAAGTAGTTATTATATAGGTGGTGACACCAAGATCAAAGGGACCAACAGCAGTTGTCGCATCTGTATGTAATTTAAGGTATTGTCACCTTTTTTGCGAAATAGTTATTCCTCCTCTAGGACATGACATATGATCTTGGTTTCGATATCTATAAAACAGTACAAGTATAGATCCTTGCTTGAAATACAGTGGTTTCCCCAAAAGGTAGTGAGAGTCTTGTGGTTTGTCACGTGCCAAAATCACGCAACCTTTTTTTTACTATTTTGAATACTTACTAGTAATTTGAATTTCTCTTTATTAATGGTAGAGTTCCGATTTCTAGGCAAAACCATTTTCAATGATTGTCTTTTGGTAAATTTCATAGTTTATTGATTATATAATTTCACACGTATTATATCTTTCTCTCTCAGTGATTCAGTATTGTGTTAAAAAAACCCTAGAGAGAGAAAGACTGATTACTCTCCACTCTCTGTCTGAGACAAAACTACTCATTGCAAGAAAAGTGTAGCAAAGGTAAAAAAAGATAAAAATGTACTAAAGTGATATACCCTTAGAAATGTATCCCTGGTTCTAAAATAGGGTTATGCCAGCTCAAAAATCAAAATCACGATAAATGTAATGTAGGGAAGGGGTGGCTTCCGGCAATACCAGCTGCAAAACAGCTACAAGCAAATCTGGAGGAGTGTATGGTGGTTCTCCGCAATGTCTCCCACTAAAAGGAAGCAGATATTAAACAAACTTCTTCAGGACATGCATTATTAATGCACGTGGTCCGATGGTATAAGAAAAAAAAACTTACCGTTGAAGATTAAAACCCATAAGAACATGGAAGGGGTAGAACCGAAACCGAAACAACTAAACGTAAGGTACTATATGAAGGGGTACTACACCACAAACTGGTGTTCGGCACCTAATATCCCAGAATCTGGAGATTAAGCAAATGGCGCTCACACCACAATCTCAGGAGTAAATTGACTGACACATATCACCTAACTTTATGAAGGAAGGTTCCATGAGTGGCATTGAAGAAGATATGCCAAGTAACAGAGAAAAACCACAATACTGAATCACTGAGCAAGAGAGACATAATACGTGTGAAATGCACGTGACAGCTTCTTCTTCCATCTTCTTCACTAGAATTTCTTGGGATGCCTCTTTAGTGGATGTGCAGTTTGTCGCCATCTTTTTCTTAACCTTCTAAAACTCCTTCGGTCGTTTGGCGATTTGTCTCTTACTACCCTTACCATTCTGTTTTCTCTTATTATTATGCTTATGTAGCTGTATCATATTTTTCTCACTTGTATCCATTCGTTTATGTTTTCAATATTGTCCCTTTGTCTGAGACCTATGTTACATTCTCTGTTCCATAATGTTTTCTCAGTAATGGGCTCTGTCTCACGTGGTTTTCAACTTCAAAATTCCATTTACATGTCTAGGTTATGTTCTGTAGAAAATGCTTCTCTTGCAACCACTACAGAGATAAGTTTCAGAAGGTTGCATAACTACGCCCGGTTTTATATAAAATCATAAAAAGAACAGAGTCAGACTGCTTCACGTAACTTTTTGAAAGCACAAAAGCAACCGAGGAAACGTCGTAAAAGTGCAAGCAGCAATCGTCGACGTAGAAAGCTATAATTTAAAGGTGGCATAAGTAAACGACAGTGATATTTCGGGATAATTGCCAGGTCGCAATAAAAGGTTGTTCTTTCTGTATGCTCGTACGCCCACATTTTTAACTCTTAACAATGCCAGATACAATTTTCAAAAATTATTTATCGCGAACCCATACTGTGCATGTTATGACATGCTCAGTGGCGTAGGTACAATTTTTACACAGTAACGTATGTCCTAAAAGTTTTGGCACAAAATATTTATCTATTTTTTTAATGAAGAAATTTATTTAAATACTTACTAGTTATCATAAATTACAAATCAATAAACTCAATGAACTAAACTATACTATCGAATAATGTGGAGTAACTCAGTCTGCTCTACCAGACGCAACTTTCTTTGAATATCTCATGGACGGAACTGAAATCAATTTCTCTCAGTTTTTCGTAAGTTCGCCGTCTTAATTGTTATTCATTTTGGGTTTCCCAGCCTCCATGATAAACCCTTCTAGACAGTAAAGCCCAAAAATACTCTATTAGGCGAGCCTGCAGGAAGTTTGGAGGATTTACGTTTTTGGGAACAAAAGGTATATATATATATATATATTAAGAGGTATAGGATTTGATTTTCAACAAAAACACAAAAAATTTGAAAAAACGATTAAATCTTTATTTGAGTCGATAGAACGGTCGATATAATTTAATGTTTAAAGATTATTTCATGTAAATGTTGGCCGCGGCTCCGCTTTAGATGGCTCATGCGCAAGGTCCAATTTTGGCACACTCTCTCCAACATATCGGCCGGTATCTCACGAATAAATGCTTCAATATTGGCTTCCAGTGCGTCAATCGTTGCTGATTTATCCCTGTAGACATTAGCTTTAACATGGCCCCACAAGAAATAGTCCAACGGCGTTAAATCACACGATCTAGGCGGCCAATTGACGGGCCCCAAACGTGAGATAAACTGTTCACCGAATTCGCCTCTCAATAGGGCCATTGTTTCGTGTGCGGTGTGGCATGTGGCACCGTCTTGTTGAAACCACATGTCAGCCAAGTCCAGCTCTTCCATTTTGGGCGAAAAAAAGTTTGTTATCATCGCACGGTAGCACTCTCCATTCACAGTTACGTTCCGGCCATTGTCGTCTTTGAAGAAGTATGGCCCGATGATGCCACCGGCCCATAATCCACACCAAACAGTGATTTTTTCGGGATGCATTGGTAGCTCTTGCAATGCTTCTGGCTGGTCTCACTCCAGATGCGGCAATTTTGCTTGTTAACGTACCCATTCAACCAGAAATGAGCTTCGTCGCTGAACACAATTTTTCGATAAAAATGTGGATCTTCCTCCAACTTTGCCAGCGCCCATTCACCAAATTGGAAACGTTGTGGGAGGTCGTGTGGCTTCAATTCTTGCACCAGCTGTATCTTATAAGGTTTTACACCCAAATCCTGACGCAAAATTTTCCACGTAGTGGAGTAACAGAGGCCCAATTGCTGCGAACGGCGGCGAATCGACATTTCACGGTCATCACTAACACTGGCGGATACAGCCGCAATATTTTCTCCAGTCCTCACTCTACGTCTGCGTGTTGGTGGTTTAATGTCCAATAATGTAAACTGGGTTTGAAATTTAGTCACAAGCTTCCGAATAGCTCCCTCAGAAGGCCGACCAAATTGCCCATAAATTGGAAGCACTGCTCGATGCACTCTCTTAACCGAGCGTGAATTTTGATAGTAAAATTCAATAATTTGCAAGCGTTGTTCGTTCGTAAGTCGATTCATAGTTAAATTATAGACCAAACTGAACAAGTTTGACAATGACACAAGACACGATTCACGCGTCATCTGTCAAAAACAGTGTTGCCAAAAAGATACTAGCAAAAAAATCACCCATTAGTTCTGACTTTTCAAAGCTTCACCCCTTACTTTTCCCACAAAAGGATGGGATACACCTTTGTTAGAAATTGCGCACCAGACAAGGATTTTATCTGCAAAGTTCGTTTTATGTTTGTATCTAACATTGTCAGGGTATTCCTCTACGAAAAGTGAAAAACTTTTCGTCATCTAAAATAATAATGCATTTTCCATCGGCAAGGTGTATCCGCATCAGTTGACGGCAGCATCTTGGCATGCGAAGGAGTTGCACTTGAGAGTATTTGGGGCACCTAAGTCTGTTGCGATATTTAAGATCATTCCTCCTCAATTAGAACGATACCGTACTCTTAGAAGATCTGTATTAATGAGCCAGTCTCCTTGTTGACATTCCAACCTGTTTTTTTTGCTCTTCTCACCAATCTCTCTGACCTCAGTGCAGTAAGTGCACGTGGTCTACCACTTTTTGGGAGATTTAGACATGGTATTCCCTGCTCTCACTCCGCTATTGTTCGATAAATGGGTCGACAGATTTCAGCTTTGGGTGCCCGCCCAACCAACTTGTAGGTAGTTTTTCTTATTTCTAATTTACTATATGCGACATCTTAGAGCGAACACTCCAAAATAACTAAATATCAACTGACAGTAAAGAAAGTAAACAAACTTTCCAAAGGCTGCTTGTTAAAACTAAAGCCATTGAATTTTGTGTCAAAACTTTTAGGACATTGGTACGTTACGCCCAAAAATGCGGTAACACTCTCTGTTACCTGAAATATTTTTTTATGTAGGATCAAAAATGCACTATTTTTGTTTTTGCATTCATCTTATAGTCTATAAAATTGAAAAAATAGCTTACTTGAAGACACAGAATGCTGTTTTAAGAGAACGGCTCAAATCTATGATAGGTGTCAAATTGTGGTTCCTAAAAGCTTTCACATACGATATAATCTGATTCAGGAACCTGCTTTCTAAATAAGATAAAAGTTAATGGAATATTTGAATTCTTTTTGAAGTCCAGATGACTGGCAACCATATATCAATGATTGGTCAAACGAGCGATTTGAGGTTAGAAAAAAATTCAATTTCAGTTAGACATGTATCCTTTGTTACTAAACTTAGAGGTAATGAGAATAACTTCTCTCTCTCACTTTGTCGCTGTAATTTACGCATTGACAGCTGCAGTATTACTGATGTGCATGACCGCAAAACTCGCTCTTTATGTACTCCCACCATAGAGAGTTCTCAACTCTACTCAGGTCTCCTAGAAAATTGAAACTGAAACACTCAATACATATTATCCAACCCGATAGATAAACATGTACGGTACCGGTCAAATTTAGCTGACGTCGTCATATGTACGAGAGAGAATATGTACGTTAGAAAGAGTGCACCGATGGAACACGGCAAGCCGCAGCTGCGTCCGTGGTGTTCTCACTCGGGTTGCTAGGCAACTTAGTGTTTCTATCTCCTTCTAACACAGGTATTGCACGCTTTTCACGCTTCTCTCTCGTGCGCGAAGACAGTGGTAAATGGATTTCACAAAGCTGGTTTGACGTTTATTTATTATAAATACTTCTAAGTTACACACAATAAAAGAAAGCCACATCGTCTACTTTATTAGATTTTGTTGCTACAGATGTACACAAAATCTCGTCTGCAACTGGATCTCTCAGAACCCTACCTCAATTGAAATATTGCAGAACTCTCCTCTCCCGAGCCATAAAGTAGTATTTTGCGCACTTAATACATAAATACCCAAATTGCTCTTTAAGTATTATAAAAACGATCTTCCTTTTTTTTATACTCCAACCACCACGAAGGCCTAAGGCCTAAGCACCCATTGGGTACCGTGGGGCTATAGGGGGATACATGGGAAAGGGGGAACGTCACACGGACTCTGGCGAGGGAACACGTGTGCATGCAACATGCACACATTCTGGCTCCGCCTACGAGATCCGCCGGGTGGTACCTCCGCGTTTGACAGTCAGAGACCGTCTACCACCTACGGACAATCACAACATCCATAGCCAAGAGAAAAATTTCTCCTGGGACGGGACTCGAACCCGCACCGCGCACGGCGACTGATCAGGAGACCGAAGAGTCTACTACTGCAGCCACCGCTGCTGCCTGGAGCGTAAATCGAAATCTTTTCACTGTGAGTTCTTTTCAAAGTCTTAGCCTCCGCCACTGACCGTCAGTAAATTTTGACGGTGTCAAGAGCTCGCTCTGGGAGCCGACTTGAAATTGGTCACACTTCTGTTTATTTATAAAAATTACCATACGAAATATGGTTTTAACGGCTTAAATATTAATAATTTTCAAATTATTTTGAAATACTGCTTCAATTATTTTAACGGTTACGACCAACCAAAAAATTTTAATCATTCGTATAAACATAAAAGTTAATGGTCGTGTCAAAAGCAGTTGGCACTCGGTCGGTCGTACAAAAAGGAAGAATCGGTTTTGTTTCCTTTTTATTTAGTGTAGATTTGGAGGTTCATTCTGAACATGCCATACTGCTTCTCAAACTAACTGAACTCAACATAGGCTACCATATACAGTGCCTAATTTTAGGCTGTTTCAGTTTATTGTTGCATAACTTTAAGATTCGATACAACTTTTAAAATTAATGCATAAAGTCTATATAAAAATGCGTGGCTTCCGAAATACAGGGTGTTTAAATTTACTTTTTAAAATAGTTTTTCTTAAATATTTCGAACAATATTTGATGTATAACAGTGAAAATTGGTATACAAGGGTTTTTTGGTACGCAAAATAAACCATGGGCATAGTTTTACTGTAGCCGCTAGAGGGCGCTCTCTACTGTACCTGTAGTGTATTAAAATGACTGAAAATTTTTTCTTAGTGCAATTTTTTGCTTTTTGAATAAAAAAAACTGATTCTTCGCACTTTTCTGCATAAAAAAGCTATCTTGTGAGTTTTCGTTATAGTTAGCCGTTTTTGAGATATTCCGATTTGTAAGGTTCGATGCATTTTTAATTATTTATTTAGATTGTGTTTTAAAACACAGCAAGAATTCCTAACTCCAAATAAACACAAAAAAAAACAGAATTTTAATTTGTTTAATTTTCCAGTATTATTTTTAACAAATTAAATTAATTATTTACAACTAAAATGCTATTGGATAGTTAGGACAAACATACAAAATCTAAAGTAGTTGCTCGAAATGTAAACCCAATTGTTCAATACACAATTCACATCTACGAATGATCGAACGTGGTATAGCATTATTCAAATAAGGCTTCATTTCATCACATGCATTCCTGATTCTGTCTATTAGCATATCTCTTGTGGTTACGGGAGTCTGGTACACTTTTTCTTTTAGAAATCGCCACACAAAGAAATCTAATGGATTTAGGTCAGGGGATCGTGGAAGCCAGGCGACTGGTCCTCGACGGCCGATCCATCTTTCTGGATAATTTTCGTCCAGCCAGTTTCTAACTATTCTCGAATAATGAGCTGGACAACCATCAAGCTGGAACCAGGCCAATCTTCTTAAATCTAACATAACATCATCCCACATATTTGCATGTTCAGCCTTTAAAAATTCCAACAAGGTCGCAGCATTTATCCTTGCAGGCAAAAGGTAGGGTCCAAATAGTCGGTTACGGTACATACCAATCCACACGTTCACACTAAGTTCATGCTGAAAATTTCTTTCCCGAACTGCATGCGGATTTTCATGTGACCCAATATGTTGATTATGAAAATTTACCACTCCACGTCTAGTGAAGCATGACTCATCGGTCCATAAAACGTTACTTAAAAACTCCCTATTATTATCAGTTCTATCAAGAATCCACTGACAAAATGTGATTCTTCGTTCTCCGTCCCCTGGCTGTAGTCCTTGGACAGGTTGCAAATGGTAAAGACGTCTATGGTCATTTCTAAGAACACGGTGAACATGGCTTGCTGAAATTCCCAAGGCACCAGAAACTCTCCTAACACTTGTGGTCGGATCTCTATCAAACTCACGCAGAATCATACCGGTAAATCTGCGCTGACGAACATTTATGTTTTGATCCCTTTGGAGATTTCCAAAACCATTTTCAATTATGTGGCGATGCGCTCTTACAGATACTGAGCGAGTTGGATGTCGTCTGTTTGGAAATCTTCGTGCGTATTCTCTGGCTTCATCTGCTGCGTTTCCATTTACAAAGCCATACACAAAATGAATATCCGCTAACTCTTGATTGGAGAATAAAAATGGCATTTTTATGAAAATTACAAAAAAAAACAGGTAGAAGAAACTAAATTTCGTGCATTCACAATTGCAAAAAAACGTTTCAGGTTTCAACAGACATCAAACCTAACTGTCAACTAATTGGCGTTTAACCTTATTCTGCTTTCGATTTCAAAAATATTTGCAAGCACAGCCTACCTCCAAAAATTATCGAGATACTGACTTTTTAACATTATTTTATCATAAAAATTAAAAATGCATCGAACCATAAAAATCGAAATATCTCAAAAACGGCTAACTATAACGAAAATTCGCAAGAGAGCTTTTTTATGTTGAAAAGTGCGGAGAATCAGTTTTTTTATTCAAAAGGCAAAAAAATGCACTGAGAAAATTTTGTCGGTCATTTTAGTACACTACAGGTAGAGAGCGCCCTCTAGCGGCTACAGTAAAACTATGCCCATGGTTCGTTTTGTCATACCAAAAAACCCTTGTATACCAATTTTCACTGTTATACATCAAATATTTTTCGAAATGTTTAAAAAAACTATTTTAGAAAGTAAATTTAAACACCCTGTACTTCGGAAGCTACGCATTTTTCGACCCATGTTTATATAGACTTTTTACATTAATTTTAAAAGTTCTATCGAATCGTAAAGTTATGCAACAATAAACTGAAACACCCTGTATAAATAATAGCTTTTTAGTTCGGTTAGCTATAAAAACGTGTTATCTTAGTCTTTTAAACTATTATTTATTTTTCATTTTTTAGTTCAATTTATCAATTATTGGACATGTGGTATTGAAATGTCTTACGAATCATATCGTAATCTAATCATTTCATTTAAAACTTCACTATTGCATGGGGTTGTTCCTGTTAACTTAGAGCAATAAAGTTCTTCAATCTGAATACCGTCTAAAGATCTTACATGCTGCATAAGCTTGTCCAGCAGCAAATAGTTGCGAGTCTAGATAAATGACTGCATCTTGTGGACGGTCGAAGCCCAATTCAGGATTATCGGCAACATTTAAAATGAGCAAGATGGGAATGCACTGCCTTGAAAAAGTATCTCCCTCCGTTGTGCTGGGCCGAGTGCCCAAACCAACAAAGAGTGCCCCTACAGAAGATCTATAAAAGAATTTGATACATGTGCGAAGTTTGAAATTAATCTGTAAATTGGTAAAAAATATGCTCAAAGATCTCGTTACATACATACAGGCCAAGCTAATAAAAGCTGTTAAAGAATAATATAAGACACAACAGTTTGACCTTGAACTGGCGAAGCAAAACGTTTGTGCATTTGGGATCCAGTTGATTAACATCACTGTTAGATAATAGATTCTCAGTAATTTATTCATATTAAAATAATGATTTTACTGTTTTCCTGTTAAGAGAGTATGGACTTCATCTAGTTACCTATAACCAAGACTGCACAATAAGTGAGTGTCTATCAGGGTGAGTAAAACATTATTCCGATTGAAAAAAATATAATTTAATTTTCTTTGGCACCAGTCAAAAGGCTAGGACAGGAAGCCACATTTCTCAGTAGAGCATACCGTAATTAATTGTAGATTCTCATGTTAGTAGCAAGGTGAGGAGCAATATTTTTTTTTATTTAAAATATAACACCGGTCTTTGAACTAAAATTGAGAGGTTTTTTTAATGTCCTTTCGATTAAAATCCATTACTGAAACGGCGCGTAAATTACACTTTTTAATCTATTTCAAACTACTGCAGCCACCAGCCTTGCGTGACCAAGGGCATAAAAATATCACCCTTCCTCACATTCGATTTTTTCGACAGTAATTTTTTTCACGCGTCGCGCCGGCTAAAGAAAACCTAGATGGAAGTGTCGAAAAATTATTTTTAAATTATAGCTCATCAAACGGTCTATGACAGGTGGACTGCAGAGAAATTGGGGTAAAGCTCGAGAAAAAACGTCGGAAATGCGGTTCGAATAGGGATGGTTTTGGTGATGGGTGGGTTCTCGTGTGTAACTAGTAATTTTCTAGAAAAACGATCAGATGGTGCAAAGGACATTATAATGGATTTTTAGGTACATGAGAAAATCTATTAGGGCTCACGTAATAAAATGGGCGCTCTTAGAGGGGGCAACGGAACCTTGTTCAGTGCCTTAGTGGAAGGTAGTTTCTCAGGCGATTGAGAGTTTGTTCACGGTCAATCCATTCCAAGAGAGCCTCGACTACCGATCCAAACAGCTGAGCTGTATGTGTATTGCTCCGCTGTTTCTAACTTGTAACTGTATCACTACAGAACTTTGAAATATCTGGAGCATCATCATCACATTGATTAGCAACGGACAGACTGTACTGAAAATTTAGCAAAGTTAAAACTACTGAAAAAGTGCTTTTACATGCCAGTTTCAGCAAGCACTGGGATGAAGCTGGGTAATTTGTTTAGAACTGAGGAATTTGTTTTTAATACTCATCTTCCTTACTCCATACAGCTCAAAGGGAGAACTCATTAGTCTAACCATATTAGACGAAAATACCCCTGGTTTGCGAAATAATTGTGAAGTCTGGTTTTATTGCTGCAAGTTGTTCAAAGGGGAATTCAAAACATGGACGCACAAAATGGGTACTCCAATTTTTGTGGGAAAACTTTTTATTCGACAACAAAGAATGAGAGAACGCGTTTTTTGAGATTCAATCGAGTGCTGGCAGGAACGAAAAAACTCTCCACATAATATCTATGAGACCTACAAAACGAGACCACACGTAAAAAGATCTGACTAGTAGCAAAAATGTAATGGCCGAAAATCGAGGCAAACTGCAGGTTTTGGCACTTGTTGGTAATGCGACAATGGTTTCTCGCAGATATTTGTAATTCTTCAAATTCGCAGGATTCGTACTTCCAAATAACCACAACAAAATTGGAGTAGATTGGTCAAGTAGTTTTTCAAAATTTCTTATTGTTTATCCCAAAACACCTGTTTTCCAGTCATCGCTACTAGTTTATTGAGCAATATATAGGGTTAGTTCACAGGGCATGTTATCGCAAAATACACTAGTTTACCTTGCCGATATGAATCGTAAACCCTTCCGGAAGATAATTTTACTTTTATGCAAAAATGGATGGGTTACGTTTGTTCTTCTAAACAAATTCAAACACTTCGTATTTGTGAGTAATTCGCAACAAAAGATGATTGCACAACCACTTTGTTTTAAAATGTGTATAGTCACGTATGTTTTTCGAATATCGTAGCGCATTTGTTCAATTAGTCGAAAATACTAGATGTTTGAATTTGTTTAGAAGAATAAAAATAAAATGTATCTTTCGGAATAGTTTGTGATTCATATGGGCAAGGTAGTCACGTGTATTTTGCTATTAAATACTCTTTGAAAGAACCCTGTATATTGCTCAATAAACTAGTAGTGATGGCCGGAAGACAGGTGTTTTGGGATAAGCAATTAGAAATTCTCAAAAAACTACTTGACCAATATTCTCCAATTTTCTTGTTGTTATTTAGAGGTTGCATTAAAAACAAGTGCCAAAACCTGCATTTTGCCTCGTTTTTCAGCAATAAAATTTTTGCTATTAGTCAGATCTTTTTACACGTGGTCTCATTTTGTAGGTCTCATAAATACCTGAAAATCTTATATGAAACTGTTTTTCGTTCCTGTTTACACTTTTGATTGAATCCCAAAAAACACGTTTTCTCATTCTTTGTTGTCAAATAAAAAATTTACCCAAAAAAATTGGTGTACCCATTTTGTGCGTCCATGTTTTAAATACCCCCTTGAATAAATTGCACCAATAAAACCCGACTTTACAATTATTTCGGGGAAATTTGCTAATATGCTTATATACTACATCCTGGAATATTCCTCACATGACCGTATAGATACAGTTAGGGGTTTTGCAAGGAGGAAGAAAACTTTTACTGCCTAAATGTGTGTATTTCTTTACTCAAAAACATCAAGTAGTAGTTAGCCCCGAGTACACTGGCTTTCGTGGAGTAGGCAAAGCCTGGCACCTTTTGCTCTTTTTCTACCGTACAACACTAAAATAGCATTAAAAGATAATCTCGAATCTTCCGGTCCTTCAGTTCTCTAGTTCCCTGTGTGTGTTGTCTGCTATTTTTCAGCAACGGTTCAAAGCAAATTCAAGAGATCCTGGTTTTTAATCTCTCACGCTAACTTTTAGACCAGTGTTCCCAGACACCCACAATTTTTTATATGTATAACCCCGGAGAGAACGGACCAATCTGCCCACATGGGCAATAAGCATGTTCTCCGGAGTAACCTAGTAGTCTAATCATATTACACGAAAATACCGCTGGTTTCCGAAATTTTTGTTGGGAAAACTTTTTGTTCGACAACAAAGAATGACAAAACCCGTTTTCTGGGATTCAATCGAAAGTGTTGACAGGAACAAAAAAAGTCTTCATATAAAACTTTTAGGTATTTATGAGACCTACAAGATTTAGATCATATGTAAAAAGATCCGACCAATAGCAAAAAAGTTATGGCTGAAAACCGAGGCAAACTGCAAGATTTGGCACTTGTTGGTAATGCGACGATGGTTTCTCGTAGATATTAGAAATTTTTCAAATTCGTATACTTCTAAATGACCATAACAAAATTCTAGGAGATTGATCAAGTACTTTTTGAGAATTTTCTAATTGTTTATCCCAAAACACCTGTCTTTCGTCCATCACTACTAGTTTATTGAGCAATATACAGGGTTAGTTCAAAGGGAATTTCATAGAAAAATACACTAGTTCATCTTGCCAACATGAATCATAAACCATAAGTGTTATTTTTATGCAAAAAAAGAATGGGTTACGCTTTTTCTTCTAACCAAATTCAAACATTCCGTATTTGTGAGTAATTCGCAACATCGTAGCGCATTTGTTCAACTACTCACAAATACGAAATGTTTAAATTTGTTTGGACGAAAAAAACGTAACCTTTGTTTTTCGTATAAAAATAACATTTATCTTTCGGAATGGTTTGTGATTCATATAGGCAAGGTAAGCAGGTGTATTTTGCTATTCAATTCTCTTTGAACGAACCCTGTATATTGCTCAATAAACTAGTAGTGATGGCCGGAAATCAGGTTTTTTGGGATAAACAATTATTAGGAATTCTCAAAAACTACTTGACCAATATACTCCACTTTCGTTATTGTTATTTAGTAGCATGAATTCCACGGATTTGAAGAGTTTCAAGTAGTTGCGTGAAATTATCGTCTCATTACCAACAACTGCGAAAACCTGCATTTTGCCTCGTTTTTCGGCCATAACATTTTTGCTATTAGTCCGATCTTTTTACGTGTGGTCCGATTTTGTAGGTCTCATAAATACCTAAAAATCTTGTATGAAAAGTTTTTTCGATACTGTCAACACTTTCGAGTGAATCCCAATAAACACGTTGTCAGATTCTTTGTTGTCGAATAAAAAGTTTTCCCACACAAATTTGTGTACCCATTTTATGCGTCCATGTATTAAATACCCCCCTTGAACAACTTGTACCAACAAAACCAAACTTTACAATTATTTCTGGGAAATTTGCTAATACGATTAGATTATAGGCTAAAACAGGACATGCAGTGCAGTGCAACTTTATCTGATACTAAATTATTTTTGTTATCATTAAAGATTATCCTTATAGCTCATTATTAGACAAGGGACATAATCGGTTTGGTCATACATTAAAGTGTGGTTAAATCCTCTCACCACATCTAACATTGATCTCGTGGATCACTGTCTTGATCGTAGGGACAGGTATGTCACGCTGAATCAAATAAATGGGAGCGTAGGAAGGTGCGTCGATGATCATTCTATGGAACTTGTTCTGGAGCAGCTGAAGGATGGCAATGAAGCTGTTGCTCGCTGTGTCTCATAACTGGACGCCATACGTCCACATCGGTTTCAATAAAGCATGTGTGGAGAATCCGTTAAAAATCCACACGTGCCCCATAAAAAATTAGTTTCTTGATTTATATCCAGCGACGACCACCTGGAAGCGCAGCTCTGAAGAAAGACAAATCTGCTCCAATTAACCTCTGGCCTCATCCAGTGAAAATTAAATTCGGCCAATTAAAACTATCTCAGTGTGAACCGAAACAGACACGTTGCTGCATCAATCATACTGCGAAATTAGTCTAACTACAATGGCGGTAATTACGGCTAAGTTTTCGTATGAAGAGACCAGTGGCGTAGAATAACTATTCAAGTAAGCAGTTGAGCAGGTTTGAAGAGTGACAAAAAATTGCGTGAAGTAGGTTGACTCTGAACTTACCACTCATCAGTTCATAAAGGATTATATTCAGTATAAGTTAGATGCTTTGAGAATAATGTTGGTTGGGAACATGTACAACAGAGAAATCGATTAATTAATCCATGACGTTCTTTCCCCACCCTACCGGTAGTACCCTCCATCTAGCAACATCGCATAGACGCGTATCGAAGACATTTCTCTATTATACTAAATTTTAGAGGCAAATGTCCAATAGGTGCGTAGAATTACTGGGGCTCGGAGAGTATAGATAATATCGAAGAAATGAGATATACCCTCACCTACCTCCTGCAACCCCAATTTTTAACCCGTACTTTTTTTTGTTAATATATGTATCCAAGATTCAGGCTTGTTACTTTTTTCCGTATTTTGCCACTAGCTTTGCCAGCCACTGGACCGATTTTCAAAAACTACAAAGCGTCTTTGTCCCTGTCATAGTAGTAATCCTGTTTCAGAATTTTAACAAAATCAGAGAGGTACTTCCTAAGTTATAGAAGGGCGGATAGATAGACCGATGGAAATGAGTGACATGATTATTACAATGCCTTCGTGCCAGTAGGTGGGATGTAAAAGGTATTTAGATCTATAGAAAACAATTGTTTTAATTTCGAAATGAGCAGCTCATACCATTTTACATTTTTCAAGTTTTGAAAATAATATCTTCAAGATAGCCGCCGTTAGCAGTAACACACGACTTCTTAAGCTGAGAACAGCTCCTTTAGACATCTTGTCAGCGTTCACTTCTTCAACGATCCGCTCTCTTTGCTCTAATAGGGTGTAAGGAGGATTGCCTAAGCACCTTTTCCTTTAGCTTTCCCAGGGAACGTAATTCGATCTCCGAATCCTTTTGACTCAACGAGCTTTTTCAATTAGGGTTGAAATTAGAAGAAGCTATAGCTCACGCAGCTCAACATTGACTGGGTCTGTAGTGAAATGATTCCAGAACGTCGCGTTGAAAAGTGACTTGGGTGGTCCTTTTTGAACAGGGGAATGCTTTTATAGATACTCTCCGGCAAAAAGCCTAACATCATTGCCCTGCCGGTCTTCACTGCCCGAAGTGTGAGACTCTCAAGAAATATGGCATACCTACGAAAATGTCTCAGTCGTTCGCTACACATCCCACTGCGGTAATGCTACCAAGGGTATTTTTGGTAATCTTATTCTCAGCGTCGTACATGTAGTAGAAGTCTATTATTGGTTCCTTGGTCTATTTTTAGACGTCGAATGCCCTCGCTTACAAGTCTGGCAAAATTTCCAGCAGTGAGACTTTCGCCGGGCGTCAATTCCAGACATCAGACCTTCAGGAATAATCTTCAACAGTGTGTTGCTGCTAGCGTTCGCTATGTTGAGGTCATTATTTACAAAACTTAATGAATGTGAAATAAAATAAACTGAATTTAAAAACATTGCGAGGTAAGATAAGTTGTGCTTATAGTTTTAGTATTGGTGTCCAGAAGTCGACAAAAATAGCAAAGTTAGTTAGTTACCAGGCTTCGCCTCCCTACATGATTACGACTTATTCTGAGTAGAAGGCTTTAAAATACTATTTAACTTCTGAATATCCATTCCTTTTAAAAACGTCCAGTACCCGCCACTCTCCCCTCTCTGGGAAGAACATTGCCATAACAGCCATCCCGTCTCGTCGGCGTTGAAACAAAAGAACGAATAAGCTTGCTCACGAATTCACAATTAGAGTCGGCCGTGCTCCGTTAGCAGTCGTTTGTTTTCCACGCCGCCTAAGTATTATCATCTTTATTGCTTCTATGCGGAATTCACTGGCCATTCTTTTGTCTTCAGAGTTTTTCCTATTCATAATAATTATCCAGCGTGGCCGAGGCAAACGTCAGTTGCAATTTTGTTGATGGGACGCGAAAAGCGTGTTGTACGTTTAAGCTATCATTGTAATCGGCTTGATGAATCCGCAATGGAATAGCAGTAGTCGTGGAATAGATTTGACAGTTCGCATCATTCAATCAGCAAACTATCGTATCTGACAGCCAAGTGAAAACTGCTGTCAAACTGACAAATTTACTAATGGCTTCTACTATTCAGCATAGGTACTGCACCGCTAGACTGCCTTATGTTGGCTCAACGGGCTCAATGGTCTGTAAACTATGGTCACCAGTGTTCACAACATTTAATTTTTGCGAGGATTCAAAATGTTATCAAGTAGATTGTGATCCAACGTATTAATGTAAATAACTTGAACCATACAAGCTTCAAGATTTGAACCGTAGTAGAGGCTCAACATTCCCTGTCTATGAACAACAAAATACAAATTCGGACTAGTATCGGAGCTATCTATACTAGAATCCAATCAAACATACTGCTCTCTGGTGAGTAGACCACATCTACTATTCCGCCAGAATCGTCAGCTTCTAACGGGCACAGTTTTTGTATAGGTTATCAAACGCGAAATTCTTGTGAGATTTTTACAGTTCCAACCGATAGCTGCTATATCTCGAACTGTCCGATTCTGGTAATAGATGGCGCTTTACGTTGTCTTATTTTGTTAGAATATTATTTTGGAGATGAGATTGAAAGGTCAGACATGTTTCATCTCTTCAGTATGGTCTGGCATATGAACTCTCATTTTTCTTTTGTAACACTGTTGTTTATGTTTTTATGTATGTTAAAAAGGTCAGCCTTGATACACAGCGCAGCACAGATCTTCTGAAACTTTTGGCAGAGTGGTGTGCCAAGTAATGAAAAAGCGGATCACCTGACAAGACTAGAGTTGAATGGTTAGATATTGTGACCTTTTGAGGGTCTGGTTTCAATGTTGTATTGGTGTAGGCAAAAATGACCAACGGTGGCACAGCTATTAAGCGTCGCCTTATTATTTTTTTCATTGGTACTACTATTACGCATATCAATTATTTGCTTGTTGCCACGTCTTATCTTCCGAATTGCTGTTTATAGATATAGATTTGGCAAACCCTAACTGGCAACATTTTGAACACTTACTGAAATAAAAAGTGATATTTTCGTGTGTTTTTGTTTTCTATCTGAACCGATTAAGATAAATAGAGATTTTTCTCAATTTCTTGAAAACGAATCGACCAATCTTAAAAAATTAAACGTCAAAATAAAGGACTTTCAAGGACCTTTCAAATAAGCTATTACTCGGTACCCCTTGTCATTTAAAATTTTCAAGGGAATGATACCCTGGGGGGCCGAGGATGAAACGCGGTGAAGTAGTTTTTGGTCAAAAAGTTGTCCCCCTTAACAAATCTTTTGACGTGTCTCGGCGTTTTTTCTTTTAATCAGTGGTTTTCGATAAATCCGTTTTCTAGGTAAATCGGGTACGTAGATTCCGAATGCGATGTCAATTTTAGCTAGGATTCACGGGTGCGTAGTATATTTGTCGTTGAACGGTATGGGGGACTCTAGCAGGAAAAATATTGGAGGGGATGTTAGGGGATATTAACTTTGCTAGTGCTGCGTCGATTCGGGGTTTCTCACCACAGTGCTGCCACTGCTGTCTAAGATGATTCTTAGTTTGCTTTCCTCTATATCAGTAAACAACTTTTCACCTATTTCTCGATTTGTTTAATGCTCTTTCATCTACTGCAATAAATTTATCATCAAAATGGCAACTTAATATAAATTCAAAAACCATCCGTACTTCCACACCAGTTAATTGTTTGTTTGGAGTCGTTGGTATTAGAATCGTTAGTGCGACGATCCGTATTACCATAGCGGTGATACGAGTATTTTTATCTTAGCAATAATTCGTTTGAAATGCAACTCGGTTTTAAGTACTGGTATCCCAAAGGCCAATCCCGGTTTTAGGAATTGGAATCGATAGCACGAGGATCGGAATTGACCCTCTACCTAGGTTACTGTCAGGAAGCAACATTGGTGGTTGAGTAACTGGTACGCCAGAACATTTTTCGACAAGCCGAAGAAGGAGCTTTGGTCCACGGAAGAGAATTGGACAATTGATCCCCGACAAGGCCCCTTAGGCGGCTCCGACGCAGTGAGTTTCAAGCCATTTGCAAGGGTTCAGCTGATTCGAAACTGACACTCCATTTTTCAATATTTTTGAATGAAATTGATAAAGTATGTTCAGAAGATAATTGCCCAGGGTGCTGTAGAAGGACTTTTTGAAATTTTGTTTTTGAACAAGTTTTGTGAAGGGTTGAAATGTGCACTTTTTCTGTTCAACTTCGCGTTTTTTTTAAAAAGAATCTAGTGAAAAAAATGAAAAAATCTACAAATCGTATTTTGGTTGAATTTTGTCTACTGTTTCGTGCTGTCAACCCAAGCGTTGCGGCGCAATGTACGGATTAAGAAAGGACGTATTCCGATAATTTGGTGGCCCTATTTCATAATACCGCATAGATAAGTCGTTCTGCAAATAGGTACTCATAATCGCGATCGCTGATACTCCTCGATTTTAAAGCCGTTTTACTTCCCACACCAGTGGCGAGGAAGTATTGTAATCGCGAAAAATTTTTAAAATGAGATGTTATGTTTTTTTGAGTCATATGACACCTACATCACGAAAAACTATATCACTCATCATCAACTTGGAAATTACAGCTCGGATTTTTATGACATTTTCACACCGGGTTACTAGTATGCCATAGCTTTGTAGTTTTACTCCAATGACAAGGGTGCTATAGGCAAAAAAGAAACAGTAACAATTGCTGAAACTCCGTTTTTGACGTTACAGGGGTTCCTTATCAATGACATAAAAAAATGTACTGCTTAAAAAGTGGGGGTTGGGGGAAGGTGATTCTAAATGTTGAATCTTTGATATCAGTGAAACACATTCTATTATTACGAAGCTTCTGGTCCGAGTGATTACAGGAAGTTTAAGTAACGAAAATCCGACGAATAATGTGCTCACGATTTGAAAAAATCGGTACCTGCTCTATAGGTTTGACACCAAGAGCCAACAGATCTATCTGCGACTACCGACAGAAGGGAAGAATGAATTTGGATACCACTCCAGTCAAGTATAGGGGAATTTAGTGTGGAACTTTAAAATTATCGATATGTCAAGGAAATATGTTTTTGAGAACGATAATTTGGTAGATTTTATACCTGCATTTTCATTTGAATTTTATGACCCGTGAAATGTACCCATTTCGTCGTCACCTTCAATTTGTGTTCTGCAGTTTGTGATGTTTTTCTGGAAATAAGCAGGACATAATTGACTAAGGTGCTATCAGAGCTTTTTACAAAATTTTGAGTTTGTGCAAGAATTATGGTGGGTTGAAATGCTTACTATTTGTGCTCAACTTTTTGATATTATAAAAAGATCCTAGTGGATAAAATCGAAAAAGTGCAAGAGTTTCATTGGGAAATAGCTGTGAAGTGCAAATCGTTTTTTGGGCGAAATTCGACTACTGTTTCGTCCTGTCAGTCCAAGCGACGCGACGGTGCGTTCCGACTAAGAAAAAATGTATTCAAATAATTTGATATCTTTAGTAAAATAAATTCAAGAACTCAAATTCAAATTCGTTTATTCATGTGAATAAACACAATTATGTTTACAAGGGTCATGTGGTACATGGTAACAATTGCACGAGGGTCATAAAACTATCTTATGCCGTCAAAATAAGAGGAAACAGTTAGGTAGTTTTGGCAACGCAATAAACAGGTAGGCTTATCCCTGGATTAAGTACATTTCTTGTCTACTGTAATAGGTAGATGGAGGCGATGCTGCCAGAAATGGATTTGTGCGATCAATAAACAAACCACAAGATTGAACTGCCGTGTCCAATGATTTTTGTATTGCATTTTTTATTGCCTTACTCGAAAACTCTGTTGGGTATATGATGGAGTTTACTAGAACTTTACAGCTTGCTGTCTGCCTTCTTCTACAAACTTCACCAAATCGAGACGCTGTCAATCCTCCGATAAAGGCGCCACGAAGTACAGTCCTGTGATTTGGTGACTTGTTCGATCTGCAAAATCTCGTTGTCACTTTTTTTAAGTTTCCCTAAAAATTCTTGCTTAGCAACCTCCAAATCAATGTCGTTCAGTCAGGTTTTTGACAAAATTCGCCATAAAACGATTCATTTTCTGTGGAATTGCTATCCGAATTGTTAGTTATTTTTATATCAGCTTTTTTGGCCTGAGTTTCTTTTCAAGATTCTTGCGTTTGAGTCTTTGTTCCATCTTAGCGATAAGCGAAGTTGGACTAAGCTTAGAACGCAAATGTATTTGGACCACATAGACAGGCCGCTGGGTATTGTGGCTCACTACAGCTGCAGCACATCTTCTATGGTATGACCTCTTCTTGCAATAATTTATTCGCTGACTCCCCAATGTATTTTGCGATTATAGAGTTGAACTGCTCCACACTATTGTTGACCTCATCATGAATTAAACTCACTGCATTCGTAATTAAAATGGTCTTATATGACCTTTTATTACCAGTGTCAACCTTGATAAAAAAAAAGGCACTCAAGAACAATCACACCAACAAGAGTACAGCACAACAATTCAACAACACAATATCGACGAACAGTAACAAGGGGAGAATAATACTAAATGATCACTTGCTGAGTACCAAAATAGGAAACGATTTACAGGCTAGATCGCTAATCGAAATCCAACTCTATTATAAAAATTTACCTTGGCATACACCGGCAGTCATCCTTTCCTCTTTTAAAGTACCGCCGACGACCGTCTAGGGCCAGCCCACCCTCGTTTCCCTTTTCACCCCCCCCCCCGTTACCCCAGCAGATGGTGCTCGTGATTGTAGGAGCCCCGTTAAGAAGAAGAATTCGACAACTTTCGGGAATTACGTCCCGATAGCCACCCCCGTGTCTACGTGTTTGTCCACGCTTTTCCGTGATCGTTGAATGAATTTCATTTACGCCCGTTCTATGACATAAGTGGCGGCGTCCAACTCTAGCTGTGGGTAATTATTAATAGCCGGAGGACTAAGTGAGGAATGGGCGCGGTATGCTAATGAAAGGCAAACAAAAGAACCCTACCAACAGCGAATGTCGACATGTATAAGCGTCACCTCGTTTGTTGACTGTGTCCGCTCTATTCCACCACGATGTTGCCGATGACTGAACTGTAATTATTTCATTGCTGGTTAAAAACGTAATGAAATGGAGAGACGAATTTACAAAAAAAACATTACGCACAGCGAATGTCAACATAATTGTGCCCTAATAGATAGTACAACGACTTGAGTTAGATATTTTACAATGGAGGAACGCATCAGAGCATTGTGCAAACGTACAGGGTTGTTCACTCTTCTCTCATTTTTGTCCCACGATGAATGGCGAGGAAGTATTGTAATGGCAAAAAGGTTGTTTTATCATGGAAAAGAATGTTACTTCAGTCGGTCTGTCGGTCTGCTTGTCTTTCTGTCCGCTAATCCTTGCTTCCCCCTATAACTTGGAAAATATGATTTTGATTAAGTTTTGACGCAAGGTTACTAGCATGCCAAGGTTGAAGAAGCTTTGTGGCGTTTGAAAATTGATCTCGCGGCGGTGGACCTAGCGGCAAAAAACTAATAAAACAATATTGCTTAAACCTCGTTTTTTGAGGTTTCAGAGGTTCCAGATCAGTTTCAGAAAAAAAAAATTGTAAGAGTAAAAAATTGGGGCTGGTATTAAACATATTTCACCGACAGACTTCCTTGTACATTCGCCCTTAATACCCAAAATGAAATACAGAATGTCCTGAAAGTTCAGACTACGTTTGTAATAACAAAACTACTATGCAGTGAAATAACAACAAGAAAGCAAAAAAAAAAATGAAAAGGTACTCACGGTTCATCGAAAAGGAATTTCAAGTACGGCTCTGTCACGTGCAAGGATTGTTTAAAGTTGTCTGTGAAAGCTTTTAGAATGGACTGCCCTTCCTGAATGAATGCTGCAGATTGTTAAATTCGCACACGTACTTCGTCAATCGTGTTCACCTCAGTTTTATACAGTAAACATTTTATTTCGCCCCAGATAAGAAAAGATATCACGGAGGATCTTTAAAAATGATCTGCATGCACCCGCGAAGCCTCGGTAGCATTTCGAAGACACTAACCGTATATTAAGATAATATGGACAACTCGGATACTTCTTTTTTAGAACCGATCTGTAGAGGTTTTGTTGGATTGAGCATTGATCCTCAACGTTTGATCCAATCGATGTGCAGGACCGGGTTAGGTTTTGTTTAGCTATGATTGATTTTGCCGAGCCTAACATTTCGGTAATCTTAAGACTTTGGGGTATATGTTACTAGAAAAAAAAAACTGCTTATTTTGACATTGACTTTGAGGACATTCCGTATTTTCAGCAACGCAACAAACGTGGATATGTCAACATCTGATCGATGTCTGGCCAACAATTCTTTAGTTTTTCGGTTTTTCTGGCAATGGACCGATTTTCATTAAGGACGATGTCTGTTCTATGTCCTTGACATAGCAATACCTTATGTAAAAATTTCATCCAAATCATAGTCGTACTTTCCAAGTTACAAGCGGGCCAGGGATTAGTGGACAGACAAACCGACTGAAATGAGTGACGTGATAATTCGTGATAAACGTGTCATATAACATCCAAAATACATATCTCATTTCTCAAATTTTAAGCGGATACTTTCTCGCCAGTGGCGTGTGAAGTAAAAATATTTGCACTGACCATAGATTTCATAATACTCATGGAGCAACTGCTAACTGATGGAAAGGTGTATGTTAAGAACATTTTAAAACAGCACGGTACCTAGTGTCTTCATGCATACACCTGACAAGTTAACATTCAGCAGAGCTTTTATTGCGATGTAAATTACAAGCGAACCTGGGTGTTGTAAACAATTATTATCCATCGGTAAGTTGAATGCTTCGTGATAGACACCTGTCAAACGTGATCATGATTGTTTATCTCGTATACCGCCTATAAATTCAATATCTCTTGTTAGTCCAGGCATTTTCATTATTCATACTGGGTGTAGTGAAAGTTGGAATTTTCCTTTTCCTACATTTGAAATAGAAAAGTTGATTTGTGGTAAAACAGAACCGAAAACGTGAAAAAATTGAAGAATACTCTCTACTTCATCGGTACGACATTTGCCCTTTCACCTGTTTTGTTTGTAATTACTACTTGAAGTTACACGGGCATGTTTTTATTCTTTCTGAACTTGCAACGATTGGCGCTGTCTAGGTCTCCGACAGCGTTTGCACGATATAAAAAAATCTACGTAACACTGTGAATACAAAATATGAATAGGATCTTGAAGCTGCTCACAGTAAACTAGGTTAACCTACACACCGTGTGGCGTACACATTAAACAATTTGACGTAGGAGATGGAGGCAGGCTCGGAATGGCTTATTTAGAATTTTTCGGAACAAAATATCTCGGTTGTCGTCAGGCTTTGGTGTACGTGTTACTAGGAACACTTGCTTATTATCTCATGATCTATACAATCTGTAAAGGAAAGTTCCATCTTTCAGGACACCATGTATAAAATTAGCAGGTAAGCACCTTGATATAGCCTTTGAACCTGTTGCGTGTATATGTCTCTGGCAATGACAATATTTCGGGCAATGCAATGATACACGTGTGGTTATGTTTCTTATATTACTCACAGTAGCGCGTTCATATCGGTCGTCGATTTGTACCTGGAGTTAAACTTGAAAGCTGGAACGAACAGATTCAACAACCTGTAGATACAATCCAAGATTATCCTCTACCGGGTGACGTCATTCTTTGGATGTTTTGATCTGAACGCGCTCAAAGGCATTGGTATAGTTGTAGTCACCGTTCTTGGCGGTTACGTCATTTTTTTTTTTTTTTTTTTATACTCCAACCACCACGAAGGCCTAAGGCCTAAACACCCATGGGGTACCGTGGGGCTATAGGGTGATACAGGGGAAAGGGGGAACGCCACACGGACTCTGGCGAGGGAACATTTGTGCATACAACATACACACATTCTGGCCTCGCCTACGAGATCCGCCGGGTGGTACCTCCGCGTTCGACAGTCAGAGACCGTCTACCACCTACGGACAATCACAACATCCATAGCCGAGAGAAAAATTTCTCCTGGGCCGGGATTCGAACCCGCACAGCGCACGGCGACTGATCAGGAGACCGAAGAGTCTACTACTGCGGCCACCGCTGCTGCCAATTTAAAATAAATACAATACTGTCCGCAGGTTCGAGGTGTTGACAGGCTCATCGAAGTAGTTTTTTTTGTCGGATCATCGCCATATGAAATAAGTAAACAGATCGAATCTCCGTACCATGGACGGCGAGGTTATGATATGTTGTCCTTTACCTCTCATATCGTAGAAAGTATTGCTAATTTCTGTTTTGACGGCATCACTTACATAATAGGTCTTGCATTGTTTGATTTTGTTTCCCCAGGTGTTACTATAGGCAACCCTTTCTTATTTTCTAATTGTATTCGCTGAACACTGCGCAGACTAATCTTCAGCGCATCTGCTACGTTCTCCAGTACGCATGAAGAGGCTAACAGGGGACCGCTGTTTTCATTCTCTTCGTGGAAATACTCTAATAAATTTAGCACGAGCTGTCGGCCTTCTCCATTGATCGTATTTCCGGGCATTGTACAATTTTATATTGATACAGGACAACTCAAATTGCACGCCGATGTCAAGCAAGTTGTCACTCTGAGAAATATGATTGAAGGGCACTCATACGTAAGACGGAGACTCACAACTAAAAAACTTATGTCTTTGAGCTTACCGAACAAACGTTCGCACACAGGGGTAGGTTGCCTGTGTATGTATGAGAGAGATGGGTGTATGAAAGCAGTCCCTGTAGTCTTACTTTGAACCGCCAACAACCCTGAAAAAATCTATACTTGAGTTAATTTTAACTCAATTTCACTATTCAAAGGAGTATGAAATTCTGTTGAAATGTGCCGTCGATTTACGGGAAGCATGAATGTCATTTTAGAAAACTGAACGTGATGACAAAGGATCATTTTTTAAACGTTTGGAATCTAACAACATACAGGAAACTCCATCGATAGATTTCTCGAAAAGTAGGCATATGATATTTTTGCAAATTTGAGGGTATACTAATGTCGACGGAGCAACGGTATCTTTCTTAAAACCTGACTCTCGTGCAGGTTGTCGTTAAGACATCATTTTAAAGGCATTAAAATACCCCAAAACTGCTACTTAAATGGCTCCATCGTTAACTAAAGGTTTATTCCTTTGAGGCTTCACACAACCGAAATTTTTGAAATTTTCTACTGCTCGTTTAGACGGTCTTATTTTTTCTGGATATCTATTAGCAAACACATCAGATGTTCTTGATATCACTCTGTACTTATAGGAGTTTTACAATAGAAAAGTAATATATTGCAAATAACTCGAAAGGTAAACATTTTTGGGATAGATAACCCTGTATGAAGTTACGCTAATTTTTAATGCTTTATGCGATAAACTTATAAAAATAGGCGGTTTACATTTGAAAAGATCGACTTTTGGCAATTTTTGACATTCAATTTTTATACTAATTTTTTGACCACCCTGTATAAATAATTATCGAAATATCATACAAAGTCTGTTAAACTATACCCCTGTTTACTAGAAAATCAATCCGGTATAACCGGAAGTGCCAGCATCTTGAAAATATTTTAGCTGCCTACTTTTCGAGAAATCTGTCGATGGTGTTCAGGATGCGACACCCTGTATTGTTAAAATTAAGAAAGTGAAGACTGATATCAAATTTAGGTTCCGTCTTTTAATGATATTTATTTTGTCCTGGTTGCTTTTCAAGTGATTTTTATCTTGATTCATTGTCGCCCATTAACGTCAATGCCCAGTTATTGCCATCGCCTGTAACATATATACTTTTCTCAACCTATGGTATTACTGTTATCTCTCTCGCTACAAGGAAGCGACTGAGTATAATAATTTAACAAGGTGAAAAATTTGCCAGAAACAAGGCGAGAATAAGCTGGCAATTAGTAGGATCGTATATCGTGTATTTTTTATTCTGTCGGGCATATGGGTAATTTGAGAGAAGTAACGATTCTGAAAAGGTGTGATGTTTTTAATAAGGCTGAGGGTACACCTGTTTAGATAGCCGATACCGATATGGGTACTTGGGTAGTGGCAGGCCGGTTCAGCTATGTAATGACTTAATGGATGTTAAACTATCTTGTCAGTTTAATTTCCATGTCTATGACATGCAGTTATCGGGAAAACTGTTGCAGGTATATAAGTTTGAAGTAAGTGTGGTAATTCTAAGTACGTACCTTTGAACAGCAGATACCTAATTGGAATTAGACATAACATTTCTGCGAAATGTAAAAATCGATTTCCATGTAAAGCAATTCACGTCTCGGGACCTAAGTACCTACTTAACGCCCCAGATAAATAATTACTATCTCCCACCTGACAGTAAGGTTTAATTCCCCGGACGTTCACTCTTACTTTTTAGCCTTAGGACGGTAAAGTAACTTTAGCGCCCGATATATAGTGGTCCAAGCACTCCAGCCCCTTGGACTTCAAATGAAAAATAACGCACCGTTGAATGATCCTTGAATTACACGGAAGGCTGTAACAATTGTTCCACAGATTTTCTATTTGGTTTACTTTCTTGTCCAAATACACTTTTGTCCTCTTTTTTCAGACGGATGTTCCCTACCCTCCGAGTTTCCTTCACCGGCATCCGAGCGGACCAGAGGTACGCTGTGCTCCTGGACGTTGTACCTGTGGACAACAAAAGGTACCGATACGCGTACCACCGATCATCGTGGCTAGTGGCTGGCAAGGCAGATCCTCCTGCTCCCAATAGGCTGTACGCCCATCCAGACTCGCCGTACTCTGGGGAACAGCTCAGGAAGCAAGTGGTGTCCTTCGAGAAGGTCAAACTGACGAACAACGAAATGGACAAAAATGGACAGGTATGGCTTGGAACAATTTTTAATGCGAATTTGCGGGTATTTAAAAACCTAACGGCTCGAGGTATCGCAATGTGCTGTGCTTAGTGCTGCCATATACAATTATTTGTGTTGTTATTTTTTTCAAAGTTTCTATAAAAATATGCAACCTGTTCTTAATGTTTTATTTTCTTTATAGTTTTTATCACTTGGGGGATGGTTGCACGGGTTTGAGCAAACTCACTTGTATGCTGCAAAGGGCAGACAAAGGAAAAAATCCACAAATTGTCACAACAAAACACTCAATTAATTATAACATATACAGGGAGTTTCAAATTCGACCCTCACCATTGGGATCTCAGAATATATACATGATAATTTCAAGGCCTATCCAGGAAATTCTGCTTTTTTGAAATAACGAAGGTTTGGCAATGTCAGTGTATGACGTATTATATATTTTTGGAATCAGAATTACAAACTCTATTCATCCGTGCAAAAATCCAATATGACGTCCATGAGAGTTGATTCTGGATGACAAGAGACGAAAAGTCATATTAAAATTCTAATTATCTTGCAGAAGAGAAAAAATGGCAATGTTAATGTGCAATTTATTTTAAGATCCCACTACAAAAGAGTCAGGAAAAAATTAAAACGATTTTGGGAAAATTCGATGTTTTCCGTTTCTCTCCAGAAGTAGTTTGAATCTGCAAGCTTTCTAAGTAGCATTGCTCCCAGTTAAGTTACTTAACCATTATAGGGTGGTCACTCGTGACAATATAAAGTGCGGCACTACCTCCATTAGGTCATTACGACATGGCTCAGTATCGGAGCTGTTTATTTATGAAACGAAGCAAACGGAAATTGCACATCGATAGAGCAATAACGAACTTGTCAATTTGATGTTTGTTTTCAAATTGCTGATGCTTCAGGCCTGGGTACTCATAGGCTTGTTTGTCTTATACAGAAAAAATATCGAGGTGGAAACAGTGGAAGATTTAAATCCCGAATGCTTAAATTGAGGAAGAAGTTATTTAACCTGTGTTTTTGAATCGAACAGCGACAACGTCGTACAGAATCTACAGGGCCGGCACAAAGGTCGAACGGTTTTAAAAAACACAGTTGAGGGAAAATCACACCAGTCATGTGGTGACAGTTTTTGACAATGCATTGCTGGAGGCGTTCTTGAAAGTTCGCGTAGACCCTCTGCAACATCGTTCTCTCAACTTGGGCGACAACCACGCGAATTGCCTCCTTCAACTTATCTAGACTGCGGGACTTGAGGTGTCGCCATAGGAAAAAATCGCAGATGGATAAATGTATAAATAATCAACATCTGATATTACCCTATTTGGAATTTCAGTCAGTAATTATTGTTTTACTTTTTTGATTTTGATTTACTACACATCACCTTAGTTGTTCCAAACGTAGTTTTTTCTGATGGAGTAGGACTTTCAGAACACGCCGTATAATTGATAATCCTGATTGAAAGTGCTATCACAGTTGTTATAACGTCAATCATTTTCAATTAGTTTCAAACTAAATCACATGACTGGTTTCTGCACAGATAGCTAGGATCACTAAATCACATCAGCAGATAGTTGCATATGATAATGTACTGAAAGTTACTACGTGTACCTGGCACTCCGACTGATTAAATTTTCTTTCGAATAAATACCGATTACTGTCACTTATCACATTCCATATAATGGTGGAGCTTAAATCCCACGGTAATTTCCATTTCCAGAGCGTTGAGAAATTAGCAAATATTTCAATGACAAATTAGCAGCCTATGTCCCTTGATTAAGTCAGAGGTGTTACACATCGTTTCTATGGTTTCCGTTAACTAACGTCGTGTATTCTAATAACTATACGTTGTTGAAAATGTGAGATAATTCATTAGCATATAGTCTGAGACCTCGTGTGCTACGAAACGCACGTATGTGAAGCCTGGTATAGACACATTTCTCAAACAAGTTGATACATACGAGTACATGAATCATGAACTTTCAGTTGATGTCATTAAAGTCAAAGAATTATCGGTACCCAATAAGAACGATGGTTTGATACCACACCACACTACTACCTGCATGAGGGCTTAAGAATGAATAAGTAAAATAGCATGGGAGTCTACGCGTTGACATAGCCAATCATGCTACTCCGTACGCATACTTTCTATTGGTATTCCACTCCCTTGTTTTCAAGTATTTACCTCCCACTGAAAAACTAATGCATTTGTTTGCATTTAAATTCGTGGATTATTTTAACTCAATTCCGCATACGTCAGTAACTACTATAATTTGTTATTAGAATGAATTACTATTTACTTTACAGTAATGTTTAGGAAGTTTGTAGCGCTATTGTCTAATAAGCTCAGCTTTAAATGGATATGATGAATATACAAACACATGAATGAAATAGGCAAACTGAAGTAAAAAATTTAGGTGTACTTGTTGATGAGGACCTGCGTTTTAAAAATCACATAACAAACTGTATCAGAAAGGCTTTCAGCAACCTGAAAAGTATCTATGGCTATAGAGATTCGTTGATTATGAATAGCAAAATTTTATTAACAAATGTTCTTGTGCTATCACATTTTAACTTCTGTGACGTTCTGTATAGTAAGTGTATAGACCAAAATGATGCAAAAAGAATACCAAAGGTTCAAAACTCGTGTTTACGATTCATCCATGGAATTCAACGTAGAGAAGGCATTTCACATAAGTTAGTAGAAACAAGCTGGCTAAATATGAAAGATAGACGAGAGCTGCATAGCGCATGCTTTTATCATAAGGTTGTAACTATGAAAACTCCTTCGAGTTTATATAATAAAATAACCCTTCGCCAAGATGCACACAATGTAAACATAAGGTTTAAAATCACGATCACACCACCAGCTCATCATACTTAACATTTTTCTGGTACAATTAAAGTAACAATGTTATAGCCCTTTAGAAGTTTGAGTACCGCCCTGTCTCAATAATAATATTATGTGCTGGTGTTTGGCAACAACGGATATAATTCGCCTTATCCGTTCATCGCATCGGAAACAAAAAAGCGAAAGAATTTGAAACGATGTTTTTAATACAATGTACAATTTTATTCAGTTGTATTCAGTCGATGTGTCAGTCGGTAACGCGTGAGTGAATAGTGGTGTTTGTTGCGTGGCTCAAACGAAATAAAAAATGGCACATGTTTACGAAACTGCTGAATGTAGTACAAAGGGCTCGTGAATCAGGTGACTTAAGACCTCACAGGGGAGAGCATGCCGATGCTCCAAGACCGTACGATCAAATACAGGTCCGCACTGAAATAGTTGTCGGGAGAATACTTTATAAAAGAAGGTAACATTTTTTTTTATTTTTTTTTATTTTTACACACACATTTTGGTTTATCTTCCTTCTACAATCAGTATCTGAAAATTAATGACTCAACTTCAAAGTCACCCTGTATATATTGTTTGAATATTACTACGGTAACATATACTACTCGTATATCTTTACTTTTAAGCTTTTAAGTTAGTTAAGTAGGTTTTGTTAGGTTAAGTGGAAGACCAGCCATTCCTCTATAGGAATGAAAGCTGAACTTCGCCTTTTCCAAGTATCACTTCCTTGGTACTAACGAATAAAGATGATTATTATTATGAGTTGCCTAATTAAAAAATCTGCCGAGTTCACTTTAGGACATTTTTCAGGAAAAGCGATAGTTTGCTACTGGCCACAAAATAGCAAATTAGGTTTTTATATGTAGAATTGGTAGGTGGTAACAGAATGTTAGAAGAACAAGGAAATGTTCTTGGATTTAGCTGTTTTTGAAAATCATTTCGGATTTAGGGAGTTTGCTTCACAACTTAGATGCGCCTGCGAGGCTTATTACCTATTATAATTCTAAAAAAAACATTAAGCTCCCAACTAGCTAAGAGTGGTAAGTTTTTGGTGAAAAGACTGTTAAGCCGTAACAGCTTTTGTTGTTGCCTGAACACCAAGATGTTGACTTAATGTGTGAATTTGCTTCTAACAGCATATTTGCCCTAAAATGACGCATAACATTCTTGTAGCATATTTATACATTACTTTATAGGATAAATTTTGAACTGTTGAATAAACGTTTATACAACTATTTTATACGGCACATTAGAGATCGGTCGTCAAAGTAGTTGTGTTGTGGAAAACTTTATTCAACAAACCGGAGCGTCGTTGCTTTCGTGTGCAAAATTACTACTTTAGCCAAGAAGTTGCTCCCAACACAAGCATTTATACAACTGTTGTTTAGTAACTGTTGAAGGTTATAATCTGCAACAATATCACAACATTTGTAGTACAAAATTGCTGAGCTCGGCAAACATTTGTTGCTTAATATATAAATATACAACTTCGTCATAACCTAAGTTTCTGCTGTCTTATTTGTAGGTTAAATGCCTCAACCATTATTCTTTTTCTTCAAGACAAGCAGCGCATGAATATTCGGTGTAAAGGTCTTATCAACTTTTCGAACAGGTAGTGTTTGTCACAAATTCTGAGTAAGGCATTCGACTCTGTCCATATTTCATTTCTGAGATTTGCCAAATTGCTGTATAACACCTGCGCATAACATCAAAAAGATCTAATGAACAAAAGACAATATGCATTACCACCCGTCATATGAAATATAGACCTCTATTGAAAATCAAATAATTCTGTTTCGTTCCGACATATTACACGTAGAAAATAATGAACATTAAACTGTATCCATCGAAGAAACAAAGTAAAATCAAACATATACACCCGTATTGCACGTGATCAAGAACTTAACCGTAGGAGACGCTACAGGGCCGTATCAAGCTATTGTGACTGATCTATCAAAAAATGTCGTACAAGATATGTGTTGCTGTAAATTCTATCAAAAGCATAGTAAATTATCAGGAATATACCACGCCTTTCTAATCATATTTCGACATTAGGAATCAGTGCAAAAAATTCTGTATTCACCATTTCAGCAAAATGTTACTAAAACGCACACGAAAAAAACTTGTGGACCATCTCAATTGAAATTGTTCATATTTTATTATTAACTTACATATATACCCAATAATATTTACAAATCAACCTTCTATTCACAATGCAGAGCAAATGTTTTTGAGCAAATAGAAACTACAGACGTAGTAGTAGTAGTACAAAAGTTTATTACAGACTCCATAAAGTTTGTTAGTTTGATTGCTATTAAAATTTACATGAGAAATAGGAAGAAGGTCAAAATGGCACTATTATGCTTTGGAACTCCTAAATTAACCCTAATTTTGTGTAATTATAAATTTGGAATTTCCACATTAATAACTAGAAACTTACACTTTGATTGCAGTCTATAATGAACTTACCTGTCTTGCCAAAAAGCCCGTTAAACTGCCAGTCTTAATGGTATCAATCGATTTATATGCTGTATTCTGAGGAGCTTGAATCATCAGAATTGTTGATGTCAATTATAAGGGGTTCAACTTGGGTGTCAATGATATTGTCCATATCCCACATTTTGGTTTCAACCTTCTCTTGGACATGGTCAATACATGTTCTCCATTTTGCTGGCGTAATTCTATCGACAGCAACATCAAACAGTTTTTTAAGGTCAGAAAACTTAAAAGTGCTGTTATTTGACGCCACGTATTGCTTGATGTCGGCCCAAATCAACTCGATAGGATTCAGTTCGCAGTGATAGGGAGGCAGCCTGAGAATCGTTTTATTTTGGTTTTTGGCCATTTCGTCAACAATTTTTAAATCATATTTATACTTATGTCGCTTGACTATATTTATCAGCTCAGCTTTGACCATTGTTTGGTCGAAGTCGATCTTCTTTGAGACAAGCCACTGTTGAATGTCTGCCTTTTTGGTGGCCATTGTTGGAATTTTTTCCAATTTTCTGGAGTGGTACGGGGCATTATCCATCACAATAATTGCGTTATCATCAAGTGTCGGCAAAATTTTTTTGAACCAATTTTCGAATGAGTTACCATCCGTTTCTTCGTGATAGTCTCCAGTTTTTTTGGATTCAAATGCCCACAATGCTTCAGGAACAAATCCGTCTACGCTACCTATGTGGCAAATGATCAGGCGTTTTCCCTTGCCTGAAAGTAATTAGTTATTTTACTTCTCAGCGAGCGCACTAAATGACGAAATTAAGCAACTTACTGTTTTTAGGTTAGTGTAGGATAGGGTCTTAGATTAGTTTTTGGGTGAAGGAAATACTCAGAAACTTGGATGAGATAGCAAAACTGAGTTCGGAGCTTCCAAATCATTGATTCGATCAGAAAATGAATTATCTGCATCCAAAAAAGTTCATATACTTCGAAACTTACCTGCAGGATTTTTCAATCCCGTCGAAAGGCCATCTAAAAAAGCCTGCTTGAGGACCTCACAGATCTGTCTACCCAAACCTTTCCCTGCGTATGCCCCGCGTTCACCCATGTTTCGTCTAAATAATAAATTTTTCTTCCTTCAGCGCGGAATTGCCTAATTTTTCTAAGGTATTCTCTCCTCCAGATAACAATTTCCTCCTTTTCTATCAATAATCTATTCCTTCCTCTTTTCAAAAATCGAAAGTCTAGTTCTTTCAACAGCTTATGGAACGTAGATCTTTTAAAATTTGGCAGGTCCTCATCATCATTCACTTGCTTCAATATTTTATCTATTGTAGGTATTTCATTCCTGAAGAAAAAGTGATGTACTTTTCTTCTAATGGCACTTTTGTCAAAGTCATCTATTTTTTTGATGATTTTTTTTCTCGCTGGATATGTTTTTGGCTCAGATAGTGAGTGATTTTGTCTATATTCCTTCAAGATTTTGTAAACACTTGATCGACCTACTCCAGAAATTTCAGCAACCTTACATACGATATTTTCTATAGCCAATCCACTATTCTCTTGCATCTGGTTCTTGTAGGTATTTAGAATAATTTGTTTTTCACCTGCGCTAAGATGAAGCTTTTTAGCCCTTTTTCTGGGTGACGTTAAGCTGATTTCAACCACTTCATCAGCTGTATCTGTGTCAGACATTTTAGACTAATATTAAATTTCCGCAAGAAAAATCAAGTCAAGACGTGCATAAAACGTTCGCGCTCATAAACGGGTATCCGTAACTGATTACAATCCTGTGCGTGGTGACGAACCATCAACGTGACGCTGAGAGTTCCCTCTACTATGCAGCGTTGTCAGGCTTAATGTCACAATGATCATGTTTTATTGGGAAAATTGTCAGAAATCGCCGAATGTTGAACAGAAACATTACAAGAAGTCTAACCTTGAAATGTGAGGCTACAAATCGATATTCTTATAGGGGGGAAGGGTAGGGAGCTGTTATGGTTCCTATTAACCTTGGTGAAAGTTGGAAACGGTAATATCATATATGGCATACATTCGGTTGAAGGTGTGTGCACGGAAAATAGATTGCGGATAGAATTGTAATAGATAAATCTGCACAAAAAAACACAAAAGGAGATTTTTGTATTTCCCTGAAGAATATCTCAAGGTTATTTCAGATGTACTCATCGAAACTTTATGGAAGGATTATCGAAACCTTATTTTCAATTGCGATAGGGCCACATACCTCGACATCGCATTAATGTGAAAAATAAGACAATAGAAAAAAAATCCCTCACTGATGCTATCTCTTAGGAAAAATTTAACTATAAAGATTGCACAAAAATTTTCTTCACCTTTTTGAGCTTGTTTTCGCATCTCCGTATATGCCGTTCATAATTTGCTGCAGATCAAATTGGAATATACCTTTGTGATGCCATTTATTGTTATATAATGTCTTTTTTAACAGTTATTGCACGTAGTGCACCAACAGATTGATTTGTGATCCATGCGAATGTGATCAACCACTCTGGCGAAAACTCGCCGAGCGTGGCAACCGTGCGACTTTGTCTGGAGGCTCGTCGCTACAAGCCAATCAGGAAGAGTCCGACAGAGCGCCATGGCTACCGATCACGCGTTGATCACGAATCAACCACTGTTTACGATTACTTTGTAGCTTCGTTAGATACACTTTAGTGTAATTGTGACAAAAATTTAGGATTTGTGGAAGATTTAATGAAGTTCAGATTTTTTTTTTAAAATCTAGACATATTTTTGATCATACTTAAAATATGAACCAAATACAAGTCATTCAATAGCCCTATATTACAGAGTAGAAGCTTCTTATACAGGTATAGTGAATAAGATGAATGTAATGTGTTAGTTTGAAAATATTCTTCACTTCGCCTATACAATACATAAAAAATAGCTTAGTTGCAATACAGTAGAATCATGTAACAGAATGGTTGTATAGTTGACACAGATTGAACCTTGCACTGGCGCAAAGCTTCTTTAGCGGAAACAAGAATGTTGTATAAGCCCTTATTCAAAATCTTAACTGTCTGATGTGTCCTATTGGAAATGCTTTGAAAATGGCCTTGTGAATCTAAATAAAGCAACATGGGTTTCAATTTCGCTACTAACCGTTACCCCTCTCAACATCTTTGTGGGTCTAAAGCCTGTGAGAAATGTTCGGTTTAGTTGAAGGTCAAATAATTATTCTATAATTTTCATTCTAATGCCGTTTGTTCTACATTTCGACACTGACGTAAGGCTTTTATTAAAATGAGTTAGCCATTTCGAACACAAGACAGCGCACTGGTGGACGCTGATCCCTTCAACATTTTGGCAAACGTGAAATTTATGATCAATTGAATAATGATTACGTTCTGCTGCCCTCCGTTTCACGTTTCGACAATGACGTAAGCCTTTTATCCAAATGGTAAAGGTGTCCCATTCGAACACAATGCAGCAAGGACTCTGGTGTACGCTGAATCCGAAAGTGATGACGAAAGGTCGATTTTATAGGCCATAATTATTATTTTTATCGTCTGAAGAGGAAAATTTATTGCCCCGAATGGTCACCTGTTCAGGACCCTCTCAATGGTAGTATAATCCACGCTCTGCCCATACACACACACTCGGACATATGAACGGGTCGATGGAAACCATAGGCGTCGGGTAAGATTCAGCTTATAACTGCTCTCTGCTTAATTCCAAACCTTTGCCTTCACCCTCAGACATATCGAGATGATGATCATAGTGAAAAGTTTCTCTTCCAGTCCCAGGAGATCAGAGGAAAGCTAAGGATACCTGAAGAAATCCGAGAGCTGTGATGAGACTTTTGATCCAATAGAGTGCGTGAACAGATTGGAGCACAATGTATGATGAAAAAGACTTACGTCAGGAGACTAAGGTCAGTAATTCTTCAGAAGAATCTAATAAAGAAACCCCGGAAACCCGCTGGCTTATTTGCTGAAAGGTTTTGATTTCTCAGGCTGGTAAATTATCTTATTGTGAACACGGTAGTCCAATCCATAGTTGACACATTGACGGGTGGTAGGTGATCTGATATGCGAAGAAACTTTGCTTCCTTGAGATCAGGTACATACTTCTGCTTTTGACTGTAACTTCGACATTTTCATAGTAAAAACTATTCAGTGTGACCGATCTGGGGTGTCAAGAGATTGTCGATTAAACTGCTTGAAAACTTTATGCCCTGTTTTACTCATCTCAATCAGTCCAGAGCAGATCAGTAAGATGCTTTCGACATTTTAATAGCAGTCGCAGAGCTCTAAGTCGCAGAAGCTCTCTATTAGAGCTCTGCCTCGCAGATACGTCAATTCATAAAAATGCCCAGTACGTGTTTATTTGTTTTCGACGGTCAAGTGGCAGGCACTATCTCCGAGGACAAGTTCGTCTCTAGTTCAGGAATGCACTTCTGCTCTCAAGGAGCTTGACCCGATCCCAAAAAAGTGACCCTTCTTTGGGTTCCCGGACACAGTGCAGTACTGGGTGGAGGTCAGGGGCTCCTGCATCGGTCCCTAGCTTGGGTTGAATATAAGTTAGCATCGCACTGAGTGAAATGTGTTGTTTATAGCGGCCTGGGAAAAGAGAGAGAGAGAGAGAGATAGCGGGAGAGAGAGAGAGATAGAGGGAGAGAGAGAGAGATAGAGGGAGAGAGAGAGAGGGAGAGAGAGAGTGAGAGAGAGAGAGAGAGGGAGAGACAGAGGGAGAGAGAGACAGAGACAGAGAGTATATGTTATCACCGGCCACTGTCGACTGTACAGTCTCGTGCCCCTTCTAAGGGCAAAAATAGATATTGGGATCCATGGAGTTTGATAGTGAAGTTGAATACTCAGAGGAGTGGTCCAACGTTCTGACCTTCATAATGAGATGAGGAAAAGTTATAAAAATTGGTGGGTAAGCATATGGAGTAGTGTTGCTCACCACGACCACTACTAGGGATTTCAGAATGATGGAATAGTAGTGATGGTCGATGGTACTTCGGTATTTAGGCTAACCATCGTGGCTATTGCGGAATTCTAATCTCTTTCCAGTACTTGGAGTACGCTCAAGTTGTCTGTAGCATTCGACGTTTGTCTAGGTTCCCTATCAACTTGCTTACAGCAGTTTTAATTTAACCCAAGGGCCAGTTGAGTCACTCTGGCTGATATTTGTCACACGGGTTCTAGCACAGATACCACCAATATAACTCGAGCTGTCGACGCGCTTGCTTCAACCAAAATAAGCAACAAACACAGCGGTACAGAGTCGGACTGTGTTTTTAGCGCTGTCAGCTGCACTGACCTGCATTGTTCGTCCACGTGCTTCATTACATTATGAATCAAACAGGTTCTGTATATGGATGACTGTTACTGTGGTCCTCTATTCCTATAGCTGTTCGGTTTCTAATAGAATTATGACACAGTGATACTGATGCTTTCGCCAATGGTGATCAAGGAGCAAGTAAAAAGCGAAAATTTAAGAACATCAACAAACTTGATATTTTGAATGAATTCGCAGTTGCTGATTATTTGTTGACGTAGTACAAGAGTTCACATGGTCAACACCTTAAAAATGCGAACATTTGTTATTTTACGTTTTTTCACTTTCTGTTTATATTGGGACATAGTAGATTTATAGGTTGTTCTGAAATTCTGGAACCAGGCATGCCTTCTATGGTTACACATATCGCTAACAAAGTTAGAAAAGTAAAAATTTCATCGTTTCGCAAAATTGTGAACAACAAAATTTTGCGTTTCTGTAAATTTTTTCACTTATCAAAGCTCACGTAGCGCTGGTGGAACCCTCTAAGATCAGGCACCAATGGTACAAGATACAGATTGATACAGTTCATGTATAGACCGAAAACAAACTACAACGCTATTTTTCGATAGATCCTTGAACCAGTCGGGACTATTGATCTTCACTGGGCCATTGAAGCGAGTACAGTAAGTTTAATCCTAAGTGAAGCAACGAGATACTCGTTTTTATTGTTTCACGTGATTAGCACAGTCACCGACGCAATACGGTACGCTTTGCTGTACAACTTATTTATATAAAATTTCATAATTTTTGGATAGCATCTTTTTTCACTCTTCCGATTCGGTTCAGAGCCGCTGTAACAAAATAATTTATCAGACTGTAATACAGTGATACGTATGTATGTTTGTGAAAATGTTTGTTCTTAACATTGACACAATTCAGACGCGTAGCGAGTCGATCGTTTTGCTGAATTATTTGCATCTTTCCAACAAGCAAGTTCTGCCTATCAGAGGTTTCAAATAGTCATCCTTTTAGTACGCGATTTAGCACCACTTGACGCTGAAACGGCTGTCCGCGTGATCTTTCGTAGCCAATCGATCGTCTGGTGGCGTCTAAATTTGCATTGAAGAGTTCGCCTGAGTGTAGCTTCTGGTTCACTTGTTCTGTGGTATTAATTTGCGCGAATGAGGGAGCCTTTGTCCCCAAGTACTAGTTTTCCAGGGGAATCGCGTGATTGCTTATAATTTCCTAGGTTGATAGTGAATACATATATCTTGCAAAATATCAATTTTATCCTCCACCACTGTAGGTCTCCAACACCTGATGATATAAACCGCCTGTTTACTACACCATCACCTCACTCCTGCTCACACATACACGGACGACACATCCTCAATATAAATAACAAACTACTGAATAAGCCTTAAAATTGTGCTGGGGGCTTTATAAATTATCGTTTATTAGAAGATGAAAAAGACTTTTATTGTAACCGTTATGCCTACACTGCCGTGGCAGCCAGGAGACCGGTCGGGGCAAAAATTATTTTAAATCGGTCTCCGGGGCCGTTGAGATGCCTTGCTGCTGCTTTGAAAATGCTTTAGGATTATGGGTTTGCTTGGAGATGAGCTTATTTGCGAAACGTGAATATGTGCAATTACCCGTTCACTCAACCAGAAAATGTTCACTGCCTCAATACCACACAACCACACTTGAATATCTCGAGATTCTTGAAAAATATTGGGCCAAAATGGGAATTACTAAAATGAAATTTTTTTGATATATATCAAGAAAAACCATATTATCCATTTCCGTCAGTGTGTTTGTACGCTAAGCTCCGGCCCCTCTATAACTTGGAAGGTACCCAACTAGCAAAATAGCTTTTGGTAAAAGAACCGTTCAGCCACAAAAGCTCTCTATTGTTGTTGCCTGAACACCAAAAGGCTGGCTTAATGTTGTGTGGAATGCAGATTTGCTTTCTGCAACATATTTGCTCTAAAATGAAATGTTTAAAATATTCTTATAGCATAGTTATACAACACCTTATAGGGCAAATTTTACTGTTGCATAAACGTTTATACAACTATTTCATACGGCATATTTGCACGTTAGTCAAAATGGTTGTGTTGTGGCATCCATGGTAACGTTTATAAAACAAACCCGAGCCTTGTTGTTTTGTTGTGCAATTTACTACTTTAGCCTACAAATTGCTTCCAACGGAAGCACTTATAGAACTGTTGTTTAGTAACTGTTAAAGGCTATACATATGCTAAATATGTTGGTAAACAACTTCACCATAACCTAACTTTCTGCTGTCATATTTTTGTAAAATGCCATAATCAATGTTTCAAGACAAACAACGCTTGCATAGTGGTTCAAAAGGTTTTATCAACTGTTCAAACAGAAGGTATAGATCTGGTACAAATTCTGGGTAAATCATTCGACTCTGTCGGTATTTCATTTCAGACACTTGTCAAATTGTTGCATAACACCTGCAGGCAACACCAAAATATTCTAATAACCTAAAGACAACATAGACGTTGCCAGGATTGTACACAGCCACCCGCCATATTGGACGAACATATTTATTCTTCGGTTTAATATTAAATAATTATGTTTCAGTTCGAAATTACAGATATAAAGTGATAAATATTACCTAGTGTAATTGTGTTTAAATATAGGATTTGGGGAAGATTTAACGCAGATAAGTTCAGTTTTCCATCTTAAAAATCTGGACATACTTTTGATCATTGTCAAAATATGAATCAAATACGAAGCCCGTAGAAATTGGGTAACTGATCTGCACGATAATCACAATAAAATTTGCTGCGCAATAGCCCTATATCACAGTGTAGAAGTTTATCATATACCTGTGTATGAAATTCACAATGGCCGATATGTAAGTAAACAAGATGACTGTAATGTGTTAGTTATATATTCTTCACTTCATCTATACAATACATAAGAAATAGTTTGGTTGCAACAAAGTAGAATCACGTAACAGAATAGTTGTATAGTTGACAAAAACTGAATCTTGCACTGACGCCAATGTCCTATAGCGGCTGCAAGAGGCTTACACTTTTGTTTTATAACTGTTACCTGCAGCCCTTATTTAACCTCTTAAATGACTGAAGTGTCCTATTAGGTGTGCCCATTCCGCTTGTATAGATGTTCTAAGAGGGTTTTGCCAATGTTCTTACAGTATATAATTTGTTTAATGTTAATGTTTAAGGAATACTGTATAATCATTCTTGCAACTCTAATAGGAGTGATAATTGTTAGTTGGGTACCGCTCACATTATGATGAACTTTACACACAAGGTTGCTGCTGTGCCAAGGACGAAATAGCTTTGTAGGTTCTGAAAAAACCCTATGAGCTAAAAACGAAAAAATAATGTCATATTTCGTTTTTTGATAACATATTCAATTAATAGGAAGCTTCTGATATCGTTCTCGTTGGTATTGTTCATGTACAAGGTTTGTCCGGAAAGTAATGAGCTCTATTTTTTATTTCATCATTTATTGATCATTTGAGTAAATAAACTCAATATTCTTCGAAGTAGCACCCTCCTGCATCGATACACTTTTGCCAGCGTGATTTCCAAGCCGCGTATGCTCCCTGGAACTCCTCGACTGAGATGCTGTTCAGGGAGGCCGTCGAAGTAGCTTCAATGTTCTCTAGGGTGTCCAGATGCTGTCCCTTGAGGCCCCTTTTTAGTCGAGGAAACAAAAAGAAGTCCGCTGGAGCCAGATCGGGACTGTACGGTGGCTGGGGCACCATCGTGACACCGATCCGAGTCAAGTAGGCGACGGTAACAAAGGCGGTATGGGACGGTGCGTTGTCGTGGTGGAGTTTCCATGAAGATCGAATTTCTCTTCGAACGCGGGCAACCCTGTGTTTCAGTCTTTGAAGATCTTCTTTGTAAAA